>CM077094.1:147951061-149151061 GCA_039513925.1 Platanthera zijinensis | reverse complement strand
CAACCTTGCGTTCCTCTAACCGTTGCGGGCCTCTTCTTCCCGCTGCGTCTTGGGCTTGTGTTCATCTCGCGGCTCTGCTTTGACCATTGTTCTGCTTTACTTGGCTGTTGAGGGTTGCCTTCTTACCGCCGCGGATTGTTTTTATCCGCTACGGGCTCTCTTCTATCCGTTGGTGTTCTGTTGTTCGGTCTCTTCTCTCCGCTGGGACCTTGTTTTCTTACCGTGCTGGTCGTGGCCTTTCTTGCCATTGGTGCGTTGTCACCGTGACCTCTGTGGACTGTCTCTTAGCCGCTACTCGTAACTGTTACGACCTGTTTCTTCATTGAGAGCTTTGTCGCCTCTCGACTCTAGCTGCCTCCTGCTTTCTCGCTGCAGACTGTCTCTTAGTCGCTGTTCGTGACCGCTGCAAACAGTTTCTTACCGCGCTGGTCGTGCCCTTTCTTGTCGTCGGCGCGTTGTCACCGTGACTGCTGCGGACTGTTTCTTCCAAGATGATCAGCTATCCTTCGGGCTCTGTGGTGTCTATTTTCGATGGTGGTACCTCCTGTCTTGCTCATAGCTCATCTTGGATTCTGGATTCCGGGGCCTCTCACCACATTATCTCACGGAAACCACCACAATATTTGGAATATGTGCATCCCAGGTTCATCATTGTTGCTAGTGGGGACACCATTCCCATTTTTGGCGTGGCAGACATTCACATTACTCACTCCATCACTCTCCGCTCTGCCCTTCATGTTTCGGGCTCTCCTTTCAACCTTCTCTCTATTGGTCGTCTCACTACTGATCTTGATTGTGATGTAATTTTTTCTTCCAACTCGTGTGTTGTGCAGGATCGCAAGACGCAGTCTATCATCGGAAAAGGGCATCTGTCGAATGGTATCTATATCCTTGACCCCTCTCCTCCAACAGTGTTGTCCTCTATTAGCTTTGTTGATTGACATTGGCGTCTTGGTCACGCTCCTCTGAACATACTCAAAAAATCTCTCCCTGAAGTTTCCCTCCAAGAGTTCACGTGCGAATCCTATATCTATGGCAAACATCATCGGTCTACATTCTCACCACATACTACTCGGAGTCCTGCTCCCTTTGATCTAGTACACTCAGATATTTGGGGACCCTACAAAATTACTAGTGTTTTTGGATATCGTTACTTTGTCACATTTGTAGATGACTACTCTCGGGTGACCTGGCTATATCTCCTTCGTGACCGCTCTGAATTGCCTAGTGTATTCCGTACTTTTTTCAATGAAACTCGCAACTAGTTTTCCACTACAATTAAAACTCTTCGCACCAATAATGCCCGAGAATACACTAGTCAAGTCTTTGCACACCTATGTGCTGAGTTGGGGATCATCCATCAAACCTTGTGTGCTTATACCCCCCCCCAACAAAATGGTGTTGTTGAACGCAAGAATCGTCACCTGCTTGAGGTCACCCGCTCTCTTATGGTTCAAATGAATGTTCTCAAACAGTATTGGAATTTTGCGGTTTCTACCGCTTGCATTCTTATTAACCGTATGCCTTCCTCTATTCTCAATTCTGCGGTTCCTTTCAATCCTTTTTTTCTTTCCAAACCTCCGTTTTTCATCACCCCTCGCGTATTTGGCTGTGTGCTTTGTTCATCATCTTGGCCCGTCCACTGACAAACATGCTCAGCGTGTCACTAAATATATGTTTGTGGGTTACTTTCAGACTCAGAAGGGCTACGTTTTCTTTTCTCTCAAGAATCGCAAGGTTGTTACTTCTGCTGATGTCACATTTATCGAAAATCAGTCATATTACTCTCAACCTGCTGATTCTCCACTTCCGCCACCTCTTCCGCGGCCTGTTATCCATGTTCATTCAAACCTTTCACCTCTCATTCCCACGCTAATAACACCAAACCCACCCCTCCTTCCCACACCAATCCCCCCAAACCACCTATCATCCATGTGTACAATCGACGTCCTTCTTCGTCTACTACCCTACGGGAGATGCCCTCCTCTAATGAGGTATTGCAGCCTGTGGATCCGGCAGCATGTTCTACTACTCACCCGATGGCGAACTATGTCTCTTTACACCGCCTCTCTCAGGAACTCCGACAAAGTGTTCTTTTTTTATCCTTTATTACCACTCCTAATTCTGTGCAGGAGGCTCTCCAACATCCCAGGTGGTGGATGGTTATGGACGAGGAAATGTCTGCTCTTTGGGCAAACCACACTTAGGATCTAGTCCTGCTTCCTCCTGGGCAAACTTGTGTAGGATGTAAGTGGGTGTTTGCCGTCAAACAGGGTCCGGAGGGGACGGTTCACCGTTTGAAAGCTCGTTTAGTAGCTCGCAGTTTCACTCAACAACAAGGTCTAGATTATGATGAGACTTGTCGCTAAACTCAATACTGTTCATGTGTTGATCTCCCTCGCTGTTCACCGTCACTGGCCATTGCACCAACTGGATGTCAAAAATGCTTTTCTTAATGGCGATTTACAGGAGACCGTTTATATGCAACAACCTCCCGGGTTTGAGACTACGGGGGAGTCTCTTGTTTGTTGTCTGAAGAAGTCTCTTTATGGTCTCAAAAGTCTCCTAGGGCATGGTTTGATAAATTTAGTAAGACCGTTAGTGTTGTTGGGTTCACTCGGAGTTCGACCGACTTCTCTCTGTTCACTCGTCATCGTCCAACAGGCGCAGTGATTCTTTTGGTATATGTGGATGATATTCTGATTAATGGACACGATCTTTCAGAAATATAGATGATCAAACAGCATTTGGCGACTGTGTTTCAAACAAAGGACCTGAGAAGCCTTCGATACTTTCTTGGTCTCGAAGTGGCTCGAAGACCTGATGGACTTGTGTTATCTCAGATAGAGTACTGTCTTGACTTACTTCATGATGCGGGCTATTCTGGATGCAAGCCTGCTGACACTCCCATGAATATCAATCACAAGCTTTGTGCTCATGCCCCAGACTCTGATTTGCTCCTTCCGAATCCAGAGTATTATCGTCGTCTTGTGGGAAAGCTGATATATTTCACTGTTACTAGACCTTATATCTCATTTGTTGTTGGAGTTGTTAGTCGATTCATGCATGAGCCACGTATCTCTCATCTTCAGGCAGTCGAGCATATTCTTCGATACTTGAAGACTGCTCCTGGACAAGAACTTGTATACAAGCCCTCTTCGTCTCTCTTATCTCTAATTGCAAACTCTGATGTTGATTATGCTGGCTCTTTGGATGACCGTCGTTCCACAAGTGGATACTGCACTTACTTTGGAGGACATATTATTACATGGCGCAGCAAGAAACAGTCTGTGATTGCTCGCTCATCTACTGAGGCCGAGTATCGATCAATGACAACAGTTGTGTCTGAGCTCACATGGCTTGAGGGTCTCCTTGATGGAGTCAAGCTCTCCTAACCTGCCACTTTATTTTGCGACAGTCAAGCTGCTATACACATTGCCAAGAATCTCGTCTTCCATAAACGGACAAAACATATTGAAGTTGACTGTCATTTCATTCGGGAGAAGATTCAGTTGAAGAAGATAGAGTTAACACATGTTCCTGCTACCCAGCAAGTTGCTGACATCCTGACAAAGGCCTTACCACGACCTCTTTACTATCAGTTCT
Source organism: Platanthera zijinensis (assembly GCA_039513925.1). NCBI lineage: Eukaryota > Viridiplantae > Streptophyta > Magnoliopsida > Asparagales > Orchidaceae > Platanthera > Platanthera zijinensis. Next base: position 149,147,455 of record CM077094.1, on the reverse strand, counting down.
TGTCCAAGCTTGGTGCCTACGACTTGTACGCTCCAGCTTGCGGGGAGTGTTAGAGAATACTTAGGAAAAATAATGTATTGGCCTATTAACATGGCCCATGTAGGATTTAGTGTTTAGTCCCACATTATTTGTATAGTTGGGTCTTTCTCTCCTCACTCCTATATATTTGTACCCATACTTGTTTTTTTGCATTCAAGAAGTATATACAAGGTTTGAACCACTTTTCTACAACCTCTAACGTATTGCTTGTGAAGATGCATAGAAAAGTTGCCTCCATACACGTAAGTTTCAATCACGTTGGCGTTATCTTCATCAACATCAAACACTCATTGTGTAACATCCTCGACCAAATCATCAACCACAGACTCATCCCCGCACCAAACCTCACTCTATGTGTCCTCATAATCGCTCATGGCTCCACTCCACACCCCCCCCCCAGTTCAAATGTAGAGACTATGGATCCTCTACCGCAACAACTCAAGCATCGCAAGGCGGAGCAATTCATGATTTTGAGACAATCCTTGATCCTGCTCCCATCCACTGCATATACCATCACCCAATTTGATCGACCACCCAACCATCAACATCACCTACGTCGTCTCCTCTATTATGTCATTGTCCATTATTCTCTCCAATATCATCATCTTTGTAACAACTATGCATTTCCCAACCACCATCTACCAATGTCCCAAAACATGGATGCCACCTTCAATCTTCCCCTTTCCCAACACAAGCAAGATGCCACCTTCAATCTTCCCCTTTCCCAACACAAGCAATCACACCTGACTCTAATAGAACCACATATGACTTATGTCGCCTCGCTGCTATCATCCATTTCTTTTACGTGTCTGGCAACATCGAAGTTGCCAACACCAACTGCCCACTTTCCACGCCTGAAAGTTGCACATTGCCCACCGCAATGTTGTGTTGTCCTTCTGCAATAGCAATCAATGCCTCTACCTCTTATGCAAAGTCCAGATAAGGTCTACTTCTCAAACAGGCAAACTCTCGCATTGCTCGTAATGCCTCGCATTCCCTCCCAGCTGGTCGCACCCGCACATACCTAGCCATGTTTTTTTCCTAAACCACATCTTAACCACCCCTACTTGTCACCCAAGGTACAAGCAATATAATGCCAATACACCCAAAGTTATCCACCCAGCCACACCCAACCGAACCCAAATCCCTCCACCGATTTAAAAGCTCGACCCTCAGAATCGTGGTAAATCTCGAATGGCTTGATTCCCCAAATTCATTTGAAATCGCACTCTTCCGATTTATCGCATCATTGAAATTTGTCATCATCACGCATTCAAATTCCACAATTATCACGTCGTTGAAATTTCAATTCTGGAAACTAGCGCTCTACGACACAATTGCCCCGTGTCAACCCCATTATATTGGTGATGCCAGCACCCTGCCTGACAATGTTTACCTCATCGTCCAAATATTTTGAGCTACTAACTTTGTTAAGAATTTTGACAAATTCATTAGGCCAATTTTACAATCCAAGTGACTTCTACTGCATTAGTTCCAACACATTCGAGTAATTTTTTAACCATAATTCCACCGCCCGAACTTGAGGACAACCAATTTTCAAATGTGTTGATGCATATACGCACCCTCGGAGGTTACGTTTATTCCCTCCAATGAACCCTCATGATGATAGGAGAGCGTCTCTTTTAATTTATTTTGTATTGGTAAAAATATTAATTTGTATTTTACTGTGTTATTAGAAGTCCATATTCTATACAAGGAGGCTTTGATATAAGTTCTAGGCATCTCGGATCATTTGTAATTAATGGCTCTCTTTGAGAGGAGGCTCCTTGAAAGAACCATCCCTCAAAAGTTATGTCTCCGGAGAATGACGCTTCACTAGTACATGTTTATTCATGTTCTCTTTGTCCTATCAAGTTCAGCTTCTTAGGTTTGCATCACCCTCATTGCCCAAGGCATTACATAAGATTCATAATACTTCTAGAATAACTTAAATGCGACATGGAAGCAGCATTTACGACAAGATGTTTCAAAATCTTGTGTGCATGTATCACAAATGTATGCGGCATGTGTATGACATGAAATAATGGCAATCATCAAGTATTCTTGTTTCCTAGTTTTACTCGGGGTCTGATAAAGTTTGGGAACATTGGATGCCCACTCGGTAAGGGAGATTCATTATCGTATGATAAAATTCAATTTCAAAAAATATCATTATTAAACATGGAGCATCTTTAGAAAAATTGTTAAAAATATTTTACGCAATGAGCAATCGTTTACATATGTAATGTCCATCACTTAGTTAATGCAATCTTTGACAAACCACCAAAAAATGGAAAGACCATAAAACATAAAAAAATCTCATGTTAATTCATACCCAAGCTCTGTAATAACATCTTTACATGTTCGTGCATCTGTATTCAAAGACCTTCTGAAAGAAGTTTGACTTTCGGTAGGAGTTGGATCAACATCACCAAGGACGGAAGTGGGAACGGGCACAACAGATTCTCCATCACGATTATCTGCACAAAGGTTTCCATAGGAAGACGAGCTCCCTGCAAATATATGGTATATTTTTGATGGTGAAAGAAGAAAATGTGCAGCCTTGTGGAAGATATCGAAAACCGCTTCAATTAGCACTTCAATAGCTAGATGAAGATCCTGCATAAAATAGCAAACTAATTCCCTTTGAATTGCAATTTAATCTATTATAGTAACTACAAGAATGTTGAACCAAAAAATTCCTGAGGACAAGTGAAAAAAAACCAATTCAAATACCTCAATAACTCCACGTCTTCGATCTGTTGTGCTCTGAACTACATGGTCTTTAAGAGAAGTCGATCTCTTATTTCCATACGTTCCACTGGCGGTGCCAAAACCTCTTCTGAACCCAACTGAATGATAGATAAGAAGTGGAATCCTCAAAAGAAATTTTAAAGGCCACAAAGTCAAGGATATCAAGAGCATAATTGATCGAAAGAATGTCATTTGTTTGTTTGCACGAGCAAAGCTGCTTGAATGGGACATGCGAGAAGTATGGGAAGAAGGTGAAGCTGGAAACATACTTCCATCATCACCATCATCATCTTCTCCAGACGTATAATCAACACTTGAGGTATCAGAATCAACAGAAAGTTCATGTATGAATCCGTTGAATGAGGACACGCCACTGTCATTGAGAATAACAGCAGTTACAACATGTAAGCAAGAATAAGCAAATGATAGAACAAAGGGAGAAGTTTTAATTCGCGAATAAGTCTAGACAATATAATTGGGCACTAGAAATCAACATGAGAGAAAATGCTTGGAAGAAGAACTCAGGCCAAAAGGTGTTCATATCACAAGAGGATTTAGAGCCCCACAACTTACTTCTCCATCCATCGAGGAAGCCGAGGACCACGAAAGCTAGGCCTAAGTTCCCAGCCATGCATACCCTCCAAAATGGTTGTCTTCCCAGGAAGTATGGCTAATAGAAGTGCAGACACTCCATTAATTAAACGTGTTACATTGTTCAAAGACTCATAAGTAAATGTCTTCACTGATCTGCAAAAATTCACAAAATAGTTATTGATGCTGTGATGAAGCAAATAAGTATGTACAGCATTACAGCAACATCAGTCATAAAATATAGGCAAAACTATTGTATATTAATTAGTCATACTTTGTGGAAAGTTTCGGGATTTTGGACCTAAATCAGTAAAACTACAGATATACTTGAACACGATCTGCAAATGGAGAAGAACTACGATAGGGAGAGTTTGGTATAGGAAAGAATGCCCTAAAGAAATGCCTTTAACTATTCCACTTCCATTTTTTTGTATGTAGGAAAACAGCTTAAAGCATCAGTTCCACAACCCCGAAAATATAATCAAGGAGATATTTTTCAAGGAAAACCGAGGTAACACGATGAGATATCCTCGAGACAAAGCTTCAAGAGAGATAAGATCCAAACAACACACTACCATACACATTCAAACTTAGTGTAGAGAACATGGAAGTAGCAGGAAAAACTCCTCGGATCTATTTATACATTTAATAACAACTCCACATTACAAATCTAAAAACTACATTATACTCAACATAGCATGAGTTCATACAGGCAGGTATGCCCTCATATTCTAGTGGTTCAAGACATCTGTCTTTCAGGAATTATCAATAAATATGCAATGATTGAAATTAAGAACCTCCATATGTAAGCTCTTTTTGTCTGAAATACATGGCTGCTTTTTTGGATAATCATTTTCATGCAATGTACAGAAAATTAAACTACAAAGATTGTAGTTGCATGCAGCTTATAAACTGTAAACAAAAATCAATGAAGTGCTTAATTCAGGAAGCTTAAATTGGGGCTTCTAAAACTTCCCGGCAGTGCATCACCGTAAACCTTGGTAGTTAAAACCTATAAAAAAAATCCTTCTAGCAGAACAAGTGGCTTTCTCAACAATAAGTCAATAAGTATAAACCATTCTAGAGAAACTGTAAATGTCAATTTTAACTAATAAGATTTCAAGTACAAATATGAGTGACTAGTCTTATTTCACTACTACACATTTCTAAATCGCATGGGCTAATATTTGACTGAAGAAAGTGAAAGGTCGTTGTTAATGATAATTGAGCACAGAGAAAAAATATGGCAACACACAAACACAAGTACATACATTGTTCACCCCAAAATTACAAAAAAAGGGCAAGGCCCATAGCCGGCGACAAATATGTAAAGAAATTAAAGTTAAATAGAAGAAGCAAAGATAGGCCGCTACAAGTTTCCATGCTCAAAAACCTACAATAGTGAAATTTATATAACACCGCATAACACAAATGAATTTCTCAAAAGACCCCAACATAAAACCTTCTAAACCCTAAACCCAAAAACATACAAAATGTGTCTTCGAAGGCTCCCGCACTCCCACATGGGAGCGTGCGACCCCCCGAAACCACCACCGGTTGCTGTTCAGGCAGCAAGACCTGATAAAGAGCTTATAGGGGGGGCATAAATTGAACGGTGATTAACAAAAAAGACTTCCAACAAATTAAGATCCAACAAATCTCAATAGTCCTCCTGATCAAGAGGCAATAGAATGGTTCTCCAACAAAAGGGCTTCTGAATTAGAGAACAACAGCAATAACAAAGCTCAGAGAAGTTGATCCATTAAAGAAATTATGTTTTTTCCATCCATAACCCTTAACCCCAAAGTAGCAGAACACGCATGTCAATCAGAAAAATCGCTCAGCTTAACTAATTTCTTCCTCAACAGTAATATATTCAAAAAATGAATCCACAAAGTCGAACTACTACGGTTTTGATTATAAGAATCACAAAATGAATGAATCCACTACATTGAACTACTAGGGTTTCGTTTATAAGAATCACAACTTTGTTCTTTTCATTTAAATTAAAAAATCAAGCACACAATTCAGTAAATTATCTACCCTAAGTGCATCTTACTGCTAAATCAAACTCGACAGAGAAAAAGTAATACAGTTAACAGATTAAGGCTGTCGAAATTCCAAAATTGAAGCCAAAACATAATATTATACATCCCGATCAGCGAAATGATGACGGAATAATTGCAAAAATGAAGATCAAGAGAGGAAAGAGATCGTACTCTTTGGTGATGGCGAGCGCGTTGTCAACGAATTGCTGCAGCATAATCGGGGGGATTTTGAATTTCTGAAAACGATCGAAATACGTGGTGATAAAAGGAGGGCAGAAGGAATCTGTGAATCGATGCGGAAACCGAAATCGCGAGGACACGAAAACGAGGCCGAAAGATATTTATTTTGCCTTACAAGGAAAGTCTACTGCGTGCTACGTGGAGACTTCTTACTACTTCCAAGTTTCGATCTAATAAAATTATCTTTTAACTATATTTTATTAGGAATTCCCCATATTTTTACTTTTTTTTAAAGACGCCCCTACAGAATCAGATTCTCTCCTGTTCATGCGAACCGGAGGGGTGCAGTTCACGCGAACCGGATCCCACCATTCAAATCGGGCGACGGATAAAGGCTGCGTTTGGGGGGACTTATTTTCACCGGTCAAGCGGTTACGACCGCATGTACCGGATCTTAAATAAGGTCCGGTACATGCGGTCGTAATCGCTTGACCGGTGAAAATAAGTCCCCCCAAACGCAGCCAAAAACTCAAATCCACTCGCGGGCACAGTCGTTACGTCAGCTGTGAGTGGAGTTGTCGCCCGGTCCGCCGTCTGATTTGGGAGGCGGAAACTGGAGAGGATCCTGATCCGCCCCTACGACCAGACACGGCAGTACCTTCGCGCGATATTATCTCGGCCACAATATTGTTCCGGTGCGATAGAGCCCTCGCCACTTGCAAACCCCTGAGTGTTATACTATGCACATCACCCGTTTTTGTGGTATGCAAGTGGGGTTGTGAGTGGCTGTGAGAGCACATTTTTATTGTAGTTAGATGCAAGGTTTTGAGAACCGGATCGGACATAGAATCGGTCTTGAGAGAGGTTCAAGGTTCAATCGGTATGACCGGTTGAACCGTTTTGACATTAGCTACTAGAATTGTAACATATCATCATCTGAATATACAAATTAAACAAGTTACGCATATATGTTCGACAACACAAAATACTCAAAGGATCAAATTTTGCGCAAAACGAAATCAACAAGCTACGCATAGCCAAATCAAGATTAGAACGATCTAGCCTATAACTACAGATTGCTCCACTCGAGATCAAATTGAATGACTTTGAACAAATCTTGATTTGAGGTTGGATATACTCAAAATTGAATATAAAGAAGAAAGAAAATAGATAAGTTAACATATGATTTTAGTTGAACTTACCTCTTGTGCCTGATCTGGTGTTGCAACCTTGTCAGTTCCAATAACCCAGTAATAAGAATTTGCAGTGGATCTAACAATTGTTGAGAAGAATATAATTAAATGACATCAAAAAAATATCATTCATTCTTTTATTTGGATGGAGACAAATAATAAAATTTAAAGCAAAAAACACCGATAATATGTTGTTGGGTTTGGGAGCAAAGCATCTATGATCATGATTTAAATGCACCTATTTTATCATGAACATAGACAATGTTAAGTTCAGAATAAGAACATTTCTTATACCAATCACTGAATGTAACAAAAAAACATTTCTTACAAAATATATCAATTTAAAACATGTCTTTTTAATACTTAATTCAAAACATATCAAAGTGGAATCATTTTATATCAATAGATCATTCAAATCATATCCACCAAAAGCTTCCCCTCCAAAGGCTTCAAGGTCTGCATCTTCAAAAGTATTCAGAGCACACTCATCATCTACAAAAAATAATTATTATATCATTCATTCATACATATTAATTCATAATTATGACCGTAAATTAATAACATATATACAAACTTACCATTTATTTGATCATTTTGTTGGCAATTAGGTTGAGCTTCTCCATCAACCAGTATAGCATATTCCTCATATATTTCATTTTTCAATTCATTGTAATTAAGTTTCGGGGTCGGCTCTTCCTCAACTACCTAGAAATCCATTAAATCAATACTTGCATAATCCAGAGGATCATTTTTTTTCTTGAAGTAAACCCTACGTACATGAAAATTAGTAATGTTTTGTCAAGTCGTCAACTAAAACATAAGGAAGTACAAGAAAATATCAAAAACATAATAGAATATCGTCAAGTGATAATTAAATTTTCATATCTATCTCTCATATTAAGATTGTAACGAACATAAATCAGATCATTGAGTCTTTGATGCTCAAGATGATTTCTTCGATTTGTATGTATTTGCTCAAAGACGCTCCAGTTTCTTTCACAACTAGATGACGAAAAAGTCTGACTAAGAATGCGAATAGCCAATTTATGTAGTTGATGAGCACTTGAACCAAATATTCTCCACCATTCATCTTGGAGATGAAAAAAAGGTTTAAAATTAAAATAAAACTTACGAGTTATGGTAAAAAGGTTTAAAATTAACTTTGTATGTATACTCACTGGGTTGCATTTCTTTTGTCATTTTGATTGCGAGCAGCTTTCCAAAGCTTTCTAATTGGTCCTGATATATCCTTACTTCATTCATCGCAATTGATGATTTACTACAAATGTCGTTGTTTTCAATAAGCTCAATTAAGTTTTGCACAACTTCAGGCTTATTACAATAATTAACTTGTTCATATTGGAATGTTGAGTTCAAAAAATATGTTGCAGAATGAAGTCTTTGGCGAAGCTGGCGATCCCACCTTTCTTTGATAATTATTGTATATGACTTATACAATCTTTTGATATTTTTGAATATGTATTTAATTGCTTTTCTTGCTCGATACATGTCATCATAAACATAGTCAAGTGATGGCTTCTCATCAGAATCAACAGTTCGTAGTAACCTTATTAGTGGGTCTGCTACCTTTGTCATTACCAAACACATATTCCAGAATTGATTATCTAAAATGATACTTAAAGCATCCTTTCCTTTGCATGATTTTGCAAGCTTTGAGTCGGTATAATACTTGCTAGTTACTAAAACTTACAATTTATGTTTGTGCTTGTTGGGTCCATTGATCTTAATGACACTGATTTGATGATGTCAAACATGTCAATGAGATAGACATAGTTGTATTTGATGTATTTTTAAGTTCATGCATACTGGTTAGTCTTTGTCATAATGATTGGACAGCTTGTTCAAGAGACAATGGCAGGTGGACTTAAGGTGATAGGTTGGTGTTGGGTACATTGGGAACAGTGTACCTGATCTGGAGAAGTCCCCTTGACAACTCAATGATTTACCCAAAGGTGTATTTGATGTATGTTAAGTTTACATGTGCAGGTTCAAAGTTGAAAAAATTATTCTAAGTCAAAGTGTTGAGACAGCATTTGTCGAGATAATACTTCTGTGTCGACACAAGGCAGATCAGCAGTCAACACAGAGAACAGAAGATGTGTCGAGATAATACTTCTGTCTATACACAAGACAGAACTAAGATGTGTCGACACAGATAACAAAAGATGTGTCGAGATAATACTTATGTGTCGACACAAGGCAGATCAGCAGTCGACACAAATAACAGTTGTTTTGAGACAATACTTTTGTCTCGACACAAGGCAGAACTAAGATGTGTCGACACAGATAACAAATGTGTCGACAAAAATAACAGATGTGTTGACACAACTATACTATCTCAACACTTTCTGTTCTGAGATGAAAACTATTCTAAGTATGGAAGTGTTGGGTCTGTCAAAGATGTCTCAAAAAATTTCGAGACAACCTGTCTACTTCAACGCTTATATGACAGAATGTGCTGAGTTAACATAGATCTGGTCAAGACTGGTCAGATCATTCTGGTCGACACAGGAAGGCTTCACTTCTATAAAGACAGTTCAAGGAAGGATTTGCTGGCAGTTGTTGATGTCATCAATACCAGTCCAAGCCGTCTGAGATTTCTATATATAGGAGGTGTTGCCTTCAGAAGATAAGATCCGATTCTATTCTATTCATCAGTCTCTCACTATTCTAAAAGACAAATCAAGAAGTAGAAAGAGAATAAGAAGTTGATCTTCAAGAAAGTCTTCAGATCCCTTTTCTAAGGTTGATCTGGGGATTAAGTGATCTATTCATCAACATCTTCAAACTATTCGATCTGATCTTCATCAAGAAGTTTTTGATTTAGAAGAAATTCAATTCAACATGCTGATCTATCAAGAAGAAATCAAACTGCAGCTGAATGAAAAGATCTGTACACATAGATCCAATAGATAACAAGTTTTCTGTTTTTCTATAATTTATTTTATCAAATTTCATTGTAAGATCTCCTAGAGATCTGAGTGGGTAGGAGATCTTATTATCTAATTTTTGTAAGCCTAATCTATAAAGACTGAGGTAGGATTCTGGGTGAATCTGGGGTAGGTGATTTGGGGTAAATCACTGAGATTGTAGGCCTAATCTATAAAGGCTGAGGTAGGAGATTGAGGAGATCTCTGAGGTAGGAGATTGAGATATCTCTAAGGTAGGACCAGTGGGTCTGAGTGTAGGTTTCTTGGAGAGAAACTGAGCCTTGTAGGATCTGAGGATCCAAGTTGTGAAGGAGGAGCTATAACTTTATTTAGCACATTGTTATTGAGGAAGAAGGGGGAAAGTGGATGTACCCTAGATAGGGGAACCACTATAAACTTGATGTGTCCCTTGTGTTGTGTGTTGTGTTCTTTGTTGTGTATGCTGTGATTAGTTTTTGTTATTCTATTGTTTATGCTGGGTACAACTTATATTTTGAATTGCATTATGGCACATTGCTAAAGTTAAAAGAACTACAAAGAATTTTAATAGATCACCTATTCACCCCCCTAGGTGACTTTCTACCCATAGGCTTGACTTTCAAGTGATATCAGAGGGAAGTTCTCCAAAGATAGACCTAACAGTCTGGAAAAGATCCTAAGGGTAGTTGAAGGTTATCTTACATATGGCTTCTGAATCAAACAGAGAACTCAGTTCCATGAAATTGCCCATCTGTACTAAGGACAATTTTGTTATATGGAAACAAAGAGTAAGACTGTTCATGGAAGCTTCAGACCCAAGAATCTTTGTTACAATTCAAGAAGGACCCTATGTGCCCATGAAATCATCTGTCCTAGATGCAAATATTCAAACTCCCAAGATATTGTCCGAAATGATAAAGGATGAGGTCATACTTGCTACTATGGACAAAAGAGTACAGAACATAATAGTGAGTGTTATAGACAACTCCACATTTCAGAATCTGGTGTACTGTAATTCTTCTAAGGAAATGTGGGATACCTTGATAGTGTATATGGAAGGTACATCAGAGGTGAGAGATGATAGAAGGTCATTCCTTAACCAGCAATATGAGGCATTTAGACAAGGGAAGACAAATTCTATTGAACAAACATATGAAAAGTTCTTTAGAATAGTCAATGACTTGAGAAACTATGGGAGAAATTTCTCAAACTATGAATTGAATGACAAGTTCCTGAGATCCCTAAATAAAGAATGGAATATCAAGATTTGTGACGTAAGGGAAATGGAAAATCTAAGAAATCTGTTTCCCCAAGACTTATTTGGGAAATTAATATCACATGAGCTTCAACTCAATTCAAGAAAACCTGAAGCAGAAACTGTTAGACAATCATCTCAGTCTAAATCATTGGCCTTCAAAGCTGACTCTTCAAATAAAACTAGAAGGGAAATTCCATCATCACCTATAAGAGATGAAGAGACAGATAACACTGGACCTTGCTCTTCTTCAGAAGAGATATCAGATGATGAACTTGCCTTATTTACAAGGCAGTTCAAGAAGATGTTAAGAAGAAGAAAACAGTGGAGCAATAGGAAACCTTTTGGTTCTAGTTCTCACAAAAGCAAAGACAAACACAGAGATAAATCTATGATCAGGTATGAATCCAATCAGAACAAACAATCTAAGACTGATATTATTTGTTTTTGTTGTAACAGGCATGAGCACGTTATTGTTGATTGCCCAGTAAAAAGAAAGGAGAACAAAAATTCAAAAGAAAAGAAGTTCTTCAAGGATAAGAAATCAAAAAAAGATCTGATGGCTAAGAAGACAAAGACCTTGTCTGACAGTGATTCTAATTCAATTGAGTCAGAAGAAGAACATGTGAGGATGTATTCATATGAGGAGGAGTTCATCAGAAGAGCCATCTACAAAGGAAATAACTCCACAACTTCATTATCCTATGGTGACTTTGAAGAAGACATGGAAACCAATCTGATGGCTATAGCTGATGATCCAGAAACTGGAACTCACAACTGTGAGAATTCTCAGGTAATTTATGATAACTCTTCCTGCACTAAGACTTCTGACTATGAGACTGGAGATGAGACAAACTCAGGTTAATTACTGGTTGATCCACATGAGATTAACTCAGGGACTGAACAGAAGCAACTCATACTTAGGTTTGATAAACTGTTAGCAGCTTTAGTCAAAAGCAAGAAGCTTGTTAAAGAACAAACTATAGAAATTGCATCACTAAAAAGTCTTGAGTATCATCACAAGATGGATACTCAGAAACTTGGTCTTCAGGGGTCTAAGTTAACAAAGTTAACCAAGATCATTGATGACCAAATAAATGAAATTAAGAAAAAGAATGCAATCATTAAGGAGCTAGAAACCAAACTCCTAAATGAAAGGAAATTGGTTGAGCAGTTCTCAAAACCAAAGACTATTTTGCCTATTATAGACACCTTCTTAGGAAAACCTAGAGGTGGTTTGGGGTTTATTAAACCCAAGAGAAGAAGGGGCAAAAAGCAAAAGGGATCAAAGGGTCATACTATTCCACAATCAGCTATACAATCTAATAATTCAAGAGAACATATTAAGGCTGTGAGACAAGACGCATCTTGTGTTCACAATCAAGATAAAGCCAAAAGTGTTGACTCCTGTCCAAAGGGGTGTCAGCACAAAGATTCTTTTGTTCCTCCTAAAAGGAGATATAATAGATTTGAATGTTGGTGTTGTGGAAAGATAGAACACTTTGCCCTAGATTGCTGGTTCAATCCAACAATGCCTCATAGTCTGAAGACAATTCCTTTCAAGAGATCAACTGGTGGCTTTGATAGAGTCACAACTAACAAGAACCTAGGACCCACAACTATTTGGGGTCCTAAGGAAAAGTAATTTCTTATTTTGCAGAAATATCCAAGCTCCAGACCAATCTGGTACTTGGATAGTGGATGCTCAAGACATATGACTAGAATAAGAAGAAATCTGAGGGAATATATTCCTGTGGAAAATGGACCAAAAGTGATCTTTGGAGGAGCTGACAAAGGCATCACCAAAGGTTTTGGTAAGATCACAAATGGTCTAGTCACAATCACTCATGTAGCTTATGTGGAAGGGTTGCAACACAACATTTTAAGCATAAGTCAATTTTATGATTTGGGATATGACACATTGTTTCACAGAGATGAGTGCCTAATAAAAAGATCAATTGACCAAGAGATCATCTTGACTGGCACTAGATGTGGAAATGTATACTGTTTAAACTTCCTATGTATTAAGTATGACTCACCCCTATGTCTAGCTGCAAGTGAGAAAGCTTCATAATAAGTTATATGGCACAAGAGGCTAACCCACTTGAACTATAAGGCTTTAGGCAAACTATATAGTAAGGAGCTTGTTAGGAATGGTCCTAACATGAGATGCACTAAGGAGAGCATCTGCCCAGCATGCCAAAAAGGCAAGCAGACTAAAGCTTCATTCAAATGCTGTGAATTCAAAGACTCTGTGAGGTGTTTATACCTCCTGCATATGGATTTATTTGGTCTTATGCCAATTCATAGCTTAGGAAGGAGAATCTATAATTTTGTAATTGTTAATGACTACTCCAGATTTACTTGGGTATTCTTCTTAAAGAAAAAGTCTGAAACTCCTGATGTCTTCAAGAATTTTATGAAACAAATTTAGAATAAACTTAACAGTACTGTGGTCAAAATGAAAAGTAACCATGGAACTGAATTCCAATCTGATTGTATGACAAAGTTTTGTGAAGAACTAGGAATTCAGCAAGAATTTTCTTCACCAAGAACACCCCAACAAAATGAAATAGCTGAGAGGAGAAACATAACTCTCATTGAAGCTGGTAAAATCTTACTAAGTGATTCCTCACTTCCAGAATATTTCTGGGCTGAGGCAATTAACAGAGCTTGTCATGTTCTAAATAGGGCTTCAATCAACAAGAGATTAAATAAAACTCCTTATGAACTTATGAAGGGCAGAAAACTAAACATAGCCTATTTCAGAATCTTTGGATGTAGATATTATGTCTTAAACGATGGAAAAACCTACTTAATCAAGTTTGCTGAAAAGTCTTATGATGGGATATTTATTGGTTATAACAACCATAGCAAAGCCTATAGGGTCTATAACTTGAAGGATCAAGTTTTAGAGGAGTTAGACCATATTATATTTGATGAAAGTTCTATGTTCTATGATGATAAGACAGGTACTTCAAACACAACACAAGTGGACTTGAGGCTAAAAAAACTTGCCATGGAAGATACAAATACAGGCAAGCATAATTTGCAAGAGGAAATCAATATTGTTGAAGAAGTACTGGGACAGGAAGAACCTGGAGAAACAACTCAACAGCATGATCAAGATGGTCCAAGAGAAGAAGTGATACTACCAGTAGCTGTCAGACACCTAAAAGATCATCCAATAGAATTGATCATAGGTGATGCTGCTCAAGGAGTTATCACAAGAAGCAGACATCATAATACAATGATGTATTAAAGTTTTCTGTCATAAACAAAACCTAAGAAGTTTGAAGAAGCAAATATGGATCCATTTTGGATTGGTCCAATGCAAGAAGAATTGAACCAATTCAAGAGGTGCAAGGTCTGGAAGTTGGTTCCAAGACCTGATGATTACAATATTATTGGAACAAAATGGATTTATAGAAACAAACTAGATGAAAATGGAGTGGTAATAAGAAATAAGACTAGACTGGTTGCAAAGGGTTATAGACAAAAAGAGAGAATAGACTTTGATCAGACCTTTGCACCGGTTGCTAGGTTGGAAGCTATAAGACTCTTCCTAGCCTATGCAGCTTACAAAGGTTTCAAAGTATACCAAATGGATGTTAAGTCAGTTTTTCTGAATGGAAACCTCAAGGAAAGAGTATATGTAGAACAACCCTCAGGTTTTGTTGATCCAACTAAACCTTCTCATGCCTATTTACTTTCTAGAGCTCTCTATGGATTAAAATAAGCTCCAAGGGCTTGGTATTAGACTCTGTCAGAATTCCTTCTGAAGAATAAATTCTCAAGAGGATAGATTGACGAGACACTATTCCTAAGGGAAGTCAAAGGTAGGACAATTTTAGTACAAATATATGTTGATGACATAATATTTGGTTCTACTGATGATTCACTTTGCACTAAATTTGTTAAGCTAATGCAAAGTAAATTTGAGATGAGTAGCATGGGTAAACTTCAGTTTTTCCTCGGTCTCCAAGTTAAACAATCCCAAGATGGACTTTTCATAAGTCAATCAAAGTTCACCAAGGAGTTAATCAAAAAGTATGGCATGGAAACTGCCACTACTATGATAACTCCTATGGGATCAACCATGTCTTTGGATAAGGATATTGCTGTAAAGCCAGCTGATATTACCTTGTACAGAGGGATAGTTTGATCACTATTTTATCTAACAGCCAGTAGACCGGATATAATGTATGCTACTTATATCTGTGCTAGATATCAAGTTTGCCCTAAAGAATCTCATTACACTACAGTCAAAAGAATTCTGAGATATCTAAAGGGCACACCAAATCTTGGCCTTTGGCATCCTAGGAGTAGTGATTTTGAACTGATAGGATTTTCAGATGCAGATTATGCAGGTTGTAAAGAAGACAGGAAAATCACCTCATGGTCATATCAATTCCTAGGTAAAAAGCTAGTCTCATGGAGTAGTAAAAAGCAGACAAGTATGACAATATCAACAGCTGAATCTAAGTACATCTCAGCTGGGAATTACTGAGCTCAACTTCTGTGGATTCAGCATCAGCTACAAGATTATCAGTTACAGATAAGTAAATCTACATTGTTTTGTGACTCTACTAGTGTTATTTCAATTGTAAATAACCCTGTATCTCATAGTAGAACTAAGCACATTGAAATCAGATATCATTTCATTAGGGAACATGTAGAAAATAATGACATCAGTTTAGAATATATTCCTACTAATAAGCAAATAGCTGACATATTTACAAAACTACTAGAAGAAGAAAAGTTTAATTTCTTCAAATTTGAGCTAGACATGCTAAGTCTTGAATGATCCTAAACTTAGAACTAAGTCAACAAAAATGCAAGCTTACTATCCAGCTGTCACATCAAGATATGGACATCATCAGGATCAAGAGTCAACAATTCAGGAGTCAGAAATCTGGCTAAGTATGTTTTGTGTCGAGACAAATCAAGTGTGTCGACACAAACTAGGGTTGTCGACACAATTTATGTATATGTGTCGACACGATCTACACTGTCCTGTGTCGACACAAGGAAGTGTGTCGACACTGCTTGTCGAGATGGCTATAGGTGTGTCGACACAAGTCAACACATTTTCTCTGTTGACAAGTTTCGAGTGTTGACCTAAGGGATTTTTCCAAAATTATGAATATGTCTTTAGGCGACGCGCCCTTTCACATTCTCAGTAGAATGGCCTATAAAAAGGACATAAACTGTAGAAATTCTCTAACAGATCCTTCTTTATTGCTCAGTATTGAAACCTAGATTTTCTGTTGTCGACTTTCGTCAATTTCTCAGTTCGACAATTTTGAAATCAACAACAATGACTCCGAGGAAGGATGATAATATCAATGAGGGATACGAACTGGTGCGTCATGGATTCAAATCGACAGACGAAGAGATTACAAATGTCATTGCCCTAATCCAAGAAGCTGGACTTGAGTATCTATTATCTGAGCCTACGATCATATGGAAAAGAGAAGTAACAGAACTTCTGATAAACGCCTTGATCGATTCTCGCATCACAAAGATCAAATCAACCGTAAATGGACAGAAGGTCAAGATCACAGGCAAACGGTTGGCCCAGGTATTTCAATTACCTATAGTTAAACAAGAAGATATAGTCGACTCCACCAAGACTACTGATGGACTTCAATGGTGTGGTTTGGATTCAGTTTCCAAGATTGGGAGTTCACTGAATAGGAAAGGTATGAACAGTCAAGGAAAATTTCTATCTGAAATTGTTGGAAAGGTTCTGTTGTGCAAGACAGGTGCACATGACAGAATCTCAGTTCATATGTTTGAGATAATGACTGGGATCATTTTCAAACTTTAGATAGACTAGAGCAGACTGTTGTTTGACTTAATTACTGAATGTATCCAGAAACCCAACCTGGGTAGAATACTGAGTTTGTATCTGAATAAAGTGATTCCTGGTGAACTCAATCCAAAATTGGGTTCAAAGATAAATCACATGAGACGACGAATGGACATAAGGATTTTGTCTAGATGGGACAGAGTCTTGGCCAGAGATATACCAGAACCACAGAAGCCTAAGGATATCAAGGACAAGAGATCATTACAAGAAGAAAGTGAATCCTCAAGTGATTCAGAAGAGCAGATCAATTTCAGTTCAGATGGAGCTGAAGTAAGAATCCAAAGGAAAACTCCAAGTATTACAACTGAAACTGGGGATCAGATCCAGGGGGAGTTACAATCCTCTACAGCATTCAATGCAGAGAAAACTATGGATGAAACAACTGTGTTAGATAGTGAAACTATCACTAATATAGTACAGGATGTTCTCAAAGATCTGAATACACAATAAGATGAGAATATGTCTGATATTATGAATGAAAAATCTCCTAAAAAAGATCTTGACGACACAACAGGGATGGATGCTCACATCCAGGGGGAGATAACAGATCCTCATAGAGAAAATGTAGCTCCTATAGAAGTTCAACAACCTGAACCAAGTCTAGTAGAAATACACCTTGATCAACAGGGTATAACAGTATAGGCGAAGCAATCAGCCAAATCTCCTAAGACTGGAACTGAAGCACCAGCTGATGTAGACACAACTGTTGACATTACCAGTTCATCTGACTCTGATAAGGGAAAGAACACAAAGCAATAACAAACCAGAATATATGAAAGGAAAAAAGAAGAGTCAGAGCTATAAGAAAGCTTTACAGTCACTCCAGTCCACTCTATCTGCTTCAATAGATGAGAGTTCTCTCATGGTTCAGCTGCAGATAATGCTAGACAAACAAAGAACTGATCTAGAAAAGTATGTGGATAAAAATAAGAAGGATATGGAGTTCCACCTAGCTCAAGACATAAAGTCAATCAGATTTGAAGTGAATCTGCTGAAGAAAGAAATGACTGATTGTTTTCACAAAGGAGGTAATGCAGTGGTTTATCTTGCACAGCAACAACAAGAGTTGAAAGTTAAAATAGACGATATAGTGTAAAAACAAGGCTTTAGTCTGGAGAATCAGAAGAGACTAAATGAAAACCTGATGGAAATTCATACGATCACTCTGAAGAAGATAGATTATCAATCCACTACCTTAGAGGCTAAAGTAAATACTCAACTAACTGAGTTACAGACCAAGCTTACAGTTGATTCAGCTGCAATGCTGCAAACTATAAAGGATTCATCAAAGGCTCTTTCTGATCAAATGACAAAGTTTAAGAAATACTACACCACAGGGAACCATCATGTGGTGGATCAAGTGAGATTTCAAAAGGATGATCTGAGAGATCATATTGAGAGAGAAGTCATAAAGGGGGAGAGAGTGATGGTCAAGGCTAGCTCAGAACATGCCAAATGGACTTCTAATAACATAAGAGCCACACTAGAATACCCTCTTGCGCGTGATGATGATCAAGTTGCAGAGTCTGGCTGCCAACCAGCTTTGATTGAAGGAATTGCTCGGGAGCCAAACAGAATCATATACCCTCCTTCACAGTTTGAGGACATTCATAATCAAGTTCAACTTATGTATAGTCCACCTCAGTATAAACATAGAGTTCATTTTGAAGAGGTGGAAATGTCTGATGCTGCTCTACAAAGGGAGAGAGAGATCCAATTGTCAAAGAAAAGATTTAAAGAACATGATGAGGAGAGGCCTGACTTTGAACAATGGAGTCCAAAATCAAGGGACATCATTCTTACCTCATGGAAAGCAGTCATGACCAACAAACATGATAGGGGTAAGTGGTATTCAGAGCAGGAATGGAGGAAGCATGAAGAGCAACAAAATGCTATATATAAGTTCAGAAGGGAGCAGAAGGAAGGTTTAATTCCTGCTACTGCTATTGAATCATGCAAATACTTTCCTAAGCCCTTTCATTATTTTGAAAGACAAAGAATTAAGGCTGAACAGCTTTCCAACATCAAGGACAAGAAAGGCAAGCAGGTTGTTGATGAAAGTATTCCATCTGTTCAGGCCAAAGTACAGTCAGGGAAATGCATTGTGATTACAGAACCTGATCAGTCTTAAGATGTATTTACATTGCTTAGAATTAATGTAATTCTATATAAGCTCATTGTAATTTTGAGACTGATAACATTTTGGGATAAGAATGTTTTATGACAATTTTTATTTCTGCTGTAAAAGTTCATCTAGTTGAATCAAAAAGTTGATCTTCAAGAAAGTCTTCAGATCCCTTTTCTAAGGTTGATCTAGGGATTAAGTGATCTGTTCATCAGCATCTTCAAACTATTCGATCTGATCTTCATCAAGAAGTTGCTGATTCAGAAGAAATTCAATTCATCCTGCTGATCTATCAAGAAGAAATCAAACTGCAGCTGAATGAAAAGATCTGTACACACAGATCCAACAGATAACAGGTTTTCTATTTTTCTATAATTTGTTTCATCAAATTTCATTGTAAGATCTCCTAGAGATCTGAGTGGGTAGGAGATCTTATTCTCTGAGTTTTGTAAGTCTAATCTATAAAGGCTAAGGTAGGATTCTGGGAGAATATGGGGTAGGTGATTTGGGGTAAATCACTGAGATTGTAAGCCTAATCTATAAAGGCTAAGGTAGGAGATTGAGATATCTCTGAGGTAGGACCAGTGGGTCTGAGTGTAGGTTTCTTGGAGAGAAACTGAGCCTTATAGGATCTGAGGATCCAAGTTGTGAAGGAGGATCTATAACCTTATTTAGCACATTGCTAGTGAGGAAGAAGGGGGAAAGTGGATGTACCCTAGATAGGGAAACTACTATAAACTTGATGTATCCCTTGTGTTGTGTGCTGTGTTATTTGATGTGTATATTATGATCAGTTCTTGTTGTTCTATTGTTTATGCTGGGTACAACTTATATTCTGAATTGCATTAGTGCACATTACTAAAGTTAAAAGAACTACAAAGAATTTTAATAGATCGCATATTCACCCCCTAGGTGACTTTCTACCCATAGGCTTGACTTTCAGCTGGAAAGTTAGAAAAATGCCTAAGTCCAAATGTGTTGAGTGAATCAAGCTCACTCAATGTCATTCAGCTAATAGCGTTGAGAGAAGGCAGGCAGTCACAGCTGACAGAATTGCAAAGACAGAATTCTGGCTAAGTCCAAAAGCATTGAGTGAGCTCAACTCACTTAACGTCATATGTCCAGAACCGCTGAGAGAAGGTTATCCTGCCAAATCATAGGCAGTAGAAGCCAGAATTTTGACTAAGTCCAGAAGCGTTGAGTGAAGCTCATTCACTCAACGCCAAGTGAAATAGCTCTGAGTCTAGCCTTACTGTGAAGAATCCAGAAAATCAGCTAAGTCCAGAATCATTGAGTGAGGCAAGCTCATTCAACGCTCTCAACGCCATCAGGCAGAAAGCTGAGAAGAATGTCTCAGCAGAACCGCTTAGACAGCTAAGAAGCTCAACACAAATCATTAAGAGAAGTGTTGGTCTCAGATAAACCGCTAAGACAGAAGTGTCTTAGCTGTGAAGAAGAAACCGCTGAGAAAGTTGAGAAGGAACTGCCGAGACAAAGCCAATATAAATATTCTTAGTCCAGAAAGTGGAATTCGTCGAGCTCCGCTCATAGATCATCGAGCTCGGGTTAAAGTTCATCAACCTGAGCCCGTCTTTCGTTGAGCTCAATTTGAAGGTTGAAGATTTAGCGTACGTCGAGCTCAGATATCAGAATCATCGAACCAGGTTTTTTAGCTGTAAGAAGAAGATTTTGTCGAACACAGCTTTTTAGCTGTAAGGAGAAGATTTCATCGAACTCAGCTTTCAAATTTCGTCGAACTTAGCTTTCAAATTTCGTCGAACACAACTTTCTCCTGTAAGGAGAAATCAACTATCAGAATTTCATCGAGCGGAGTTCAGATTTTGTCGAACTCAGCTTTCACCTGAAGGAAGAACTCAGCTGAGAGAATTCATCGATCTCAGCTTCAATGTTTCGTCGAGCTGAGCTCAGGTTTTGTCGAACTCAGTTCAGATTTCGTCGAACGCAGAATTTCAGAAATGTTAGTTGATTTTGGCTAAGTACAGAAGGATGCTGACTCAGCAAAGTCAACAAAGTTCAGATTCAATGCAAATCGTCATTAACGCCGTTGTCAGTCTACATTGGATCTCAAGTTAATAAAGCTGAGGGTTTAACCACTATTAAAACTGAAACACGTGTCGATCATCTTGCCAAATTTGACGGGATTATAAATAAGAGAAGTGATCGACATCTTATTAAGTTTTAAGATTTTCGGATTAATTTTCTGAGGAAATGAGAAACGGAGTTCGTCATCTTCATCCGCCATTGTTGCAGAAGCCAAGAACTTAAAGTTCAAATCAGAAGGGATTCTGAGTAAGGTATTGCATTCATCATCTGCTCCAGCAAGTTCAGAGTAATTCTCTGAGAGAGACAAATCAGCCTAGGCGTGCCCTAGCTGAAGTTATCTTTTCGATCCAAGCCGAGCCAGAATCTGAAGATCAATTCACTAGATCAAAGAAGAAGAAGGAAGGGCTGATAACTGCTCAGTCCAGATCGAGAGACATTCCTGAAGGAGAAGCAGATTGATCTGCTAGTCTATTTCAGAACAAGTCGGGCTTCAATTCAAGATCGCTGGATCATCTTGTTGCTGTGAAGACATAGTTAAGGCTGAAATCTACTCACTCCAGGTAGACAGACATAGAGACTTTCCTCTGTTGTCTGTAATTCAATATTATAGATTAATTCTGTGTAAGATTCATTTTGAATCTGAGTGGTAAGGCTAAGGCCTGAGATGTAAGCCTGTTGTTATAAAGGCTGAGGTAGGGCAGGGATTGTCTGAGTTGTAAGCCTGGTTATAAAGGATGAGGTAGGGTAGGATTGCTGAGCTGTAGGAGTGTGGATTCATTCTGAGGTAGAGTTCTTAGGAAGAACTTGAGCTGTAGGATCTTGGAGATCTGAGTGGTAGGGCTTGTGCCTGAGTTGTAGGATCCAGTTGGGCTCTGAGCTGTAAGATATGAGGATCTGAGAAAGTGGAAGTACGTTTGGCTGAATCTAGTTTATTGCTGGATGGGCGAAGGGGGAAAGTGGATGTACCCATCAATTGGGGAACCACTATAAATCACTGTGTACTGTGATGTGTGTGCTGTGATTGTTGTGTGTGTTGTGATTGTTATGTTTAACATAGCTGTGCAGAAATAATCTTTTAGCTGCCTAAGTTTTTAAATTGAACTATTCACCCCCCCCCTCTAGGTGTTTAGTTGTTCTTGAAATCAAGACTTTAAGTACTCATAGATACTTTTCAAAGTAATAAATGTAGCAGCAAACCGCATTGTTTCTGGACGAATAATTTCCTTCCAGGCATCCCTTTTCCTCAATCAAGATAAAAGGAATATATGATTATAAACTAAAATTGTTATTTTTGAAGCCTTTTTGATAATTTAGCTAACATGACTCATGTTCCCAAGATCCTTTAAAATTTAATTTAACCAATGGGTTGCACATGGAGACCAATAAATATTGCCGTATTTTTCATGCAGTAACTATCCTGCTTTTTTGTAGTGTGCCCCGTTATCAGTAACAATTTGCACAATACTTGATGAACATATCTACTGTTAGAAATAATGAGTTATATGTCCGCTCGTGTCGGGTCTGACTCGGAATAGGTTATTGGGTTTGTGTCGTTCTAGGGCTACGCTCTACGCTGGAGGTACTATATATACCTATTCCAAACTTGATAGGCATATGTAGAATACCTTGAGCGGAGCCAACCCAACATTCTCAAGGTAGGAAATTTCTCCGTTAGGGTTTTTTCGCAAGATCGTGATTCCGCTGCAGCCCGCTGCTCTTCTCCCGTCGCCTTCGTCGCTGGTTTTTGGCAACATTTTTTCGGTAGATCAATGAAGAAGGAGTTAAGGTTTCTTCAACGGCCGCTCCCGTCTTCCCATTCCACAGGTTTTCGCGAGTTCGTGATTCCTCCGTCGCAAGCCGCCTGGATCGAAGCCTGCCATTCCATCTTGTTTTTTTTCTAGCGCCATTTCGTGGATCTGGATTGCCGTTGTTTCGCGAATCTGGATCGCCACCATTTTGCAGAATCCAGATCGCCTTTTTTGCGGATCGCAGTCTTGTTCTAGATCTGGATCGCTGCCGTTTCCTAGCTTGCTGCTGCAAGTTGATTCATCTAGATATGCGCCAACCGTGAAGGCAGATCTTTTTTTAATCAGATTTGGAGCAGAATACCTCTGCACTTCTTCCTATTTCCTGCTGAATAGATCTCTGGAAGAGGAGAAGCCATCCTATTTTAGGCTCACTTCTTGGTCAAAGTGCTGATTTTTATAGATCTCAAGCTGCAGCCACCTCGAACAAGAGAGGTTTTTCCTTAAGCTAGATCAGACTCCAGTTCTATTTCTACTAGGCACATCGTTGTGAACTCTCTCAATCAAATCCACAAGGGAGGGGTGCTGATTAAGAACAATTTTTTTTTGTTTGGAGGATTTAAGATCTAGAAGAGTGGATCTCATCATTGTTGTGTGCTCCAGATCTGTAATTGATCTTGGTCCTTGGCTTTCTTTTGATCAGGAAAGTCATTTGCTGTTTGGATAAAGTCATCAGCGATTGTTTTCAACTAGAAAGGAGGAGCAAACATATTTCTGGATTGGATCCGAAGACACTGGGTCGTCTATCGCACGGATCAGGTGTCTTCTTACTTGTTTTCTGTTTAAACTGTACTAAGATGTCGAGGTGTAGCTCACTCGACATCATGGAGCTTCAGTCATTCGCTCCCGCTGATTTCCAAGTTTGGAAATTGCACGTCAAGCTAGGGATGAAAGAATGTGATATTTTCTACACAGTTCTGAGCGATTACGCCACTACCCGAGAGGATGTGGATGTATTTCAGTGGGGAAAAGACAATGTTTTATGCAGGGACTACCTCCGAAGATCCTTATGTCCTCGTCTCGCCATGACCTACGGTGGCTGTAAGACTGCAAAGGAGCTCTAGAATCGCTTGAACGCGCGCTTCCAAGAGGAGGGATCGTTGAGAATTCCTCTTAGAGAGCAATTCTTTAACTTTAAATTTGATGCAAACTCTTCAATCACCTCCCAAATTGTAGAACTAAAAAAACTGTGTCTCAAGCTGGCGGACGAACAGTCCGTAATATCCGATAGTCTCTTTGTGAGTCTAATTCTGCACAAGCTGCCTCCTGGGTGGATCACATTCCGACTGGAGGAGGAGACCACTCTAGATGATCTCAAGAGACTCATCCGCCTCGAGGATCAAAACAATGGACATCTGCCGGTCGACGACCCGGATCCCAGACCATTCGTGGCTATGGTCGGGAGTAGTCACCGCAGTACATCCTCAGAGTGGTGGCTGGATAACGGTACTACCTATCATGTCACTAATGTTAGAGGTCTTCTCTCAGAGGTCGTGGCAGTCGAGGAGAAGGTGAAAAATTGCAATTGAGGAGAGATCGCTGTCACTCATGCTGGGACAGCTGAGCTGGTCCTCTCTTCAGGTAAAACATTAATTTTGAATAATGTTAAAGTAGTTTCATCTATAACTAAAAATCTGATTTCCATTAGCTTATTAGATAATGCTGGGATGTCCTTCACGACTCAAAACGGTAGAATGACCTTAATGATCAATTCACATTATTTTGGATATGCGTATATGATCAACGGAATGTACAGACTTAGCCTAAATAACGATAGCATTATCCAAGTGATTTCTAATCTTATTGATCCGAAGTTGTTACATAACAGATTAGGACATGTGAACTATAGGAAAATGTTAGACCTAGCTAAGAGTCAAAACATTCTTTTAGATCTGTCTATTCGATTTGACAAGTGTGAGGTGTGTGCGCAAACCAAAATCACTAGAACACCTTTCAAGTCAGTGTCTAGGAACACACAACTTCTGGAATTGATACATTCAGACCTTTGTGATTTCCGAAGTCATATCACTAGAGGGGGAAAGAAGTATCTAATTACCTTCATAGATAATTTTTCAAGATATTGTCATGTGTATTTATTGAGATCGAAAGACGAGGCCTTTGAGACGTTTAAAATTTTTAAGTCTTGTATGGAAAATCAGTTGAATCTTAAAATTAAGAGACTTAGAAGTGATCGAGGAGTGAAATACACTGTAACTGAGTTTAGGAAATTTTGTGTATATGAGGGCATAATCCTTGAAATCACAGCTCCTTTCTCACTCAAGTCTAATGGCGTTGCTGAGCATAAGAATAGAACTTTAACAGAAATGTTGAATTCTATGCTACTAACAGCTGGCATGCCTAATTCATTTTGGGGAGAAGCAGTGCTTACTGCAAATGACATTCTAAATAGAGTGCCTCACTCCAAGCTCATCTCTATCCCGTATGAGCTATGACATGGTCATCCTTGTAGATATGACACTCTAAAGACTTGGAATTGTATCGCTTATGTGCGGTTACAAGACCTTAAGAGACCTAAGGTGGGACCTAGAACAACATGTGTTTACCTAGGTAGTGTAGAAGATAATGCAGCTGACAGGTTTCTGGATCTATCCATTAATACAGTGATAGAGTCTAGAGATGTTATTTTCTTTGAACACAAATTTATCAAAGATCATGACTTAAACGTCTTCGGGTCTACTAACGTGATTGTAGAATCTACTGTAGAACTTGAAGCTGACCCCTATAGCACTACTCCCCAACCTCTAGAGATGGAACCTATTCCAGTTAGAGCGTCTACAAGAGATAGAATCCCTAAGAATTTTGATGAGAATTTTGTCACATACCACTTAGAGGATGATCTATTCTCCTATCAGGAAGCAATGAGATCTAGAGATTCATTAATGTGGACAGAAGCCATCGATTATGAGATGACCTTGCTGCGACAAAATAATACTTGACATCTAGTTGACTTGCCGAAAGGAGAGAAAATCCTAGGATGCAAGTGGGTGCTGAAGAAAAAATTACATAGTGATGGGTCTATAGTCAAGTATAAAGCGCATCTAGTAGCTAAAGGCTATACGCAATAAGGGGGAATAGACTATTTTGATATTTATTCACATGTGTGTCACCTATCGACTATTAGGATTCTTCTAGCTTTAGCGTCTATCGAAAACTTCACAGTTCATCAGATGGATGTGAAGACAACCTTCTTAAACGGAGAGTTTGATGAAGAGATCTACATGGCACAACCTGAAGGTTATGTTCATAAAGATCTAAAAGACAAAGTGTGCAAACTAAATAAATCAATCTATGGGCTTAAACAAGCGCCTAAGATGTGGCACATGAAGTTATGCACATAAATCTCCGCACGCATGCACGAGAACCCACACGTCTTCGAACGGGGCTGTACCACATTGTCGCTCATAGCATGTCCCGAGGCCGTTATTTGGGGAGGGTCCCACTCGCCCGGGTACGGGGTTGTACACAATCCCTGCTCTTTTCGAGGTTGGTACAAGCTCGGAAAGAATCATCTAACCCTACGTATCCGGCGGTGGGGGCCGATGCAATTTTTTTTTGAGAGAAACTGAAATTTGCACTTGGAACATCAATCTCTCCATGCCCTTTTTGATCTTTTTGAATCACTCGATATCTGTAATGCTCCATGCTATTCAATTGCTCTTATACTATTTTTTACAATCAGTATGAAGTTTTGCATGATATTGTGGAACAACAAAGCCATATATTTTGTATTCTTCTATATACACGGAGCTAATCCTTTCCCCCCAGGCGTGCCTACAGCCATGCCAGCTAGATGAGACCCTGATAACGATTCTACCCGGGGCTGAGCAGCACTCGGGGTCCCTTACCCCCCAGGCGAGATTACGGACCTGCCAGCTAGTAGGAGTCAGGCAGCGGGTCTACCCGGGGCCGAGCATCACTCAGGGTCCTATAAAGTGTCCAAACTCTTTCCAAACTCTCTCTCCCTTACCCCCCAGGTGTGCCTGCAACCCTGCCAGCTAATGAGAGCCTAACAGCGAGTCTACCCGGGGCTGAGCAGCACTCGGGGTCCCTTACCCTCCAGGCGAGCCTACGGACCTGCCAGCTAGTAGGAGCCAGACAGCGAGTCTATCCAGGGCCGAGTATCACTCGGGGTCCTGCAAAGTATCCAAAATCTTTCCAAATTCCAAACTCTCTCTCCCTTACCCCTCCCCCCCAGGTGTGCCTACATCCCTGCCAGCTAGTGAGAGCTTGACAGCGAGTCTACCCGGGGCCGAGCAGCACTTGGGGTCCCTTGCCCCTTAGACGTGCCTACAGACCTGCCAGCTAGTAGGAGTCAGGCAGCGGGTCTACCCGGGATAGAGTATCACTCGGGGTCCTACAAAGTATCCAAACTCTTTCCAAATTCCAAAATCTCTCTCCCTTACCCCCCAGGTGTGCCTACATCCCTGCCAGCTAGTGAGAGCCTGACAGCGAGTCTACCCGGGGCCGAGCAGCCCTCGGGGTCCCTTACCCCCCAAGCGAGCCTACAGACCTGCCAGCTAGTAGTATGAGCCAGACAGCGAGTCTACCCGGGGCCGAGCATCACTCGGGGTCCTATAAAGTATCCAAGAACCAACCCTTTCCTCCCAGGTGTGCCTACAGCCTTGCCCAGCTAATGAGAGCCTGAGCAGCGAGTCTACCCGGGGCCGAGCAGCACTCGTGGTCCTGTAAAGTATCCAAGAACCAACCCTTTTCCCCCAGGTGTGCCTATAACCCTGCCCAGCTAATGAGAACCTGAGCAACGAGTCTACCCGGGGCTGAGCAGCACTCGGGGTCCCTTACCCCCCAAGCGAGCCTATGGACCTGCCAGCAAGTAGGAGACAGGCAGCGGGTCTACCCGGGGCCAAGCATCACTCGGGGTCCTGCAAAGTATCCAAGAACCAACCCTTTCCCCCTAAGTGTGCCTACAACCCTGCCCAGCTAATGAGAGCCTGAGCAGCGAGTCTTCCTGGGGCCGAGCAACACTCGGGGTCCCTTACCCCCCAGGTGAGCCTACGGACCAGCCAGCTAGTAGGAGTCAGGCAACGGGTCTACCTGGGGCCGACAATCACTCGGGGTTCTGCAAAGTATCCAAACTCTTTCCAAATTTAAAACTCTCTCCATCCACCGAGTGATATCCAGCCTTGCCAGCTAGGTGAGAGTCTGACAGCAGGATCTGCTTGGGATCTATTAAACGAATACTTCGATCGTCCATATAGATTGCGATGGGTGGATTGTCACTCCAAATTTCATAATGATGTCCAGGGTCATAACGATGTTCATCGAAGATTCCAGCCCCTGCAAGCTAGATGAAAGCCTGACAGCGGGAGCATCTCGAGACCTAACCCTAGAGCGAGAAGATTCTCCCTCCAATCTTTCCTGGGTGCTTACTAAATCAAGAGCATTGCATCACCATAGAAGCCTTAATATAGACTATCCGACAATCCTAAATTCAAGGATGGGACGACTCTAGGTATGAGGACCTCACATACAAAGTATCAATGCATGACCCTGGTAGCCACTTGGTTCCTTTTCTATAGCCATGACGTTCGCCAGAGTTCTTCTGTGCTGGTCACTCTCCACGCTCACCGCACCAAAATGTTGAAACCGAAAAATCGGTCTCTATGGAGTTCGACCCTTAGGGAAGGGGTGACCGCACACCTACTGCCCTCGAGCAAACGATCTAGGCACAAGATTAGGAACACAAGGGACAGACCCAAGGTCTCAGCGTGGAGGACCCACCGCATACTCGGAAGACTAACAAACTCTTCCCCTCCCAAGCCAAAGGCTGAGCTAAGGCACCTTCGGAGGGCACTCTTGGCCGACCGGATCCTCTAAGGAGAATTTCAAGACCGACTCTCCCCTGACTAGAGGTGCCTCCTCGGGTCTATATAAAATGTTCCTCATCCGCCCTACCAATGGCGTAACCTCGCCGAGTAGTTCCATTTTACGCCGCCCCAATTGGGCCGCCAATAAAGTAATTACGTTGTTCTGAAAGGCCATCAACTGACATTTAAGGGCTTCCCGGTAACCTTACCTCGGGGCCACCACGGGGCGAGCGGTTCGCGAACATACCGCCCGCCTAAGACGAAAAAGATAAAACACATCTACAAGGCATCACAGACATTTTAAATTACAGGAATATGAATTCCATACTTCGGCACGCATGCCGGAAATATAAATAAATGAGGCCTTCTAGGGCCGGCGCAAACACGGGCTTAAGCCTGCTACCCCCCGCTTACGACTGCAACATCTGTACGCCAACGTCTCGGCAAGCGGCGACTAGCTAAATGCCAATCGGCTAACATAAGAGGACCAAACATATTGCACACATCCCTTTTTGGGGGCCATGGTGCGCTTTCCCTGCAAATGGATAATATACAACTTCCTCGGAGTCTTCTCCGGGAACCCCAGAACATCACTAATCCGGCTCACACGTCTAGATGGGCTTCACACAGCATGCCTAAACCCGTACTCACGCTTCCGGGTGCTAAATGTGTTGGGTACATTGGAAAATATGTACCTGATTTGGAGAAGCCTCACTTAGCTCAATGATATACATCAAGGTGTATTTGATGTTATTTTGAGTTTATATGTGCAGGTTAAGTATTTGCTAAAATGCAGAAAAAGTTTCTAAGTCCATGAGTCGACACTTGGAAAAGTTGTGTCGACACCAGAAGCAATAGTGTCGACACATAGAAGTATTAGTTGACATCGACTGTGTCGACACCGGGAGGCAGTGTCGACACACAGAAGTATTAGTCGACATCGACTGTGTCGACACGGGAGGCAGTGTCGACACACAGAAAGTATTAGTCGACATCATCTGTGTCGACACCTGGAGGCAGTGTCGACACACAGAATTCTGTGACTACATCAACTGTGTCGACACACAGGACTTGTGTCGACACACAGCAGAGTTTCAACAGTGTTGTTTGCTGTGTAGTAAAGAAGTGTCTGTGTCGACACAAAGAAGCATTGTTGACACACTCTACAAATGCAGTGTCAAGAAGCAGTGTCGACGCCAAAGGAGCTATGTCGACATCACCAAAGCTTGTGTCGACACTTAATCTACTTGTGTCGACACATTACGATAATCATTCTCGACGCTTTGCTGACAAAGACAAAGGTTCAAGAACTGACTGGAGACTTGACAGCTGTGTATTCCAACAAGTTTACTGAAGCTGTTAGACTTGTCAGAAGTTGGTTAGAAACCAGATCAGACGGTTACCATGGATGAAGTCTATATATAGATGGATTCTATCAAATCAACAAGCAGAAGGTGAACAACATAACAACAACAAGAAAAACTATTGAAGTATTGATCATTGATCAAGAAAGGTCACGTCCCTCAGAAGAAGATTTTCGTGAGAAGATCTAAGGAGAATTCAAGCAAGAATTCTGAAGAAACTTCAGAAGTTCTGGAGAGAGAGAGAGATCTCCAACTATTGAAGTAAAGGAGGAGACTTTTATAAGTCTCTTAAGAAGCAAATCTTGAACTAATCTGCTAAGAAGGATTCAGATCTATTCTGAAATCTAAGAAGGAAGCTGCCATCCAGTCAACTTCAAAGGAGATCGACCCTACTGAGTTCAGATTCAAGAAGCTTTGAAGAAAGCTAAGAACAGGTTGATTTCAGCCATCAGTTTTATCAAGAAGCTGATCAAGAAACCTCTTATCCCTTCTCTCTCAATAAGGGTAAGAGTCCATCTAAATACTTATCAAATTTTGTAGGATCTTTTCATAGATCTGATTTGTAAGCCTATATTATAAAGGCTGAGTGTATGAGATATAAATCTCTGAGTGGTAGGGCTTTTGAGCCTGAGTATAGGAGAAATTTTTCTCTGAGTTATAGGCCATGTGGGAAGGCTGAGGTAGGGCTGTTAGCCTGAGCTGTAGGAGTGTGGTTACACTCTGAGTTGTAGGAACCTTATAGGGTTCTGAGTTGTAGGAACCTTTCAGGGTTCTGAGCTATAAGATCTGTGGATCTGAGAAGAAGGAAGAAGTTAGGCCGAATCTAGCACACTGCTAGATAGGTGAAGGGGGAAAGTGGATGTACTCAGACCTTGGGGAACCACTATAAACCTGTGTGCAATCTGTGATGTGTGTGTGATTGTGATTTTTGTGCTGTGATTGCTGTAGAATAGCTAGATTCTATTTTAAGATCTGAAAAAATATTCTGCCTTAAGTAAAAAAGAAAAGAACCTATTCACCCCACCCCCCTCTAGGTGTTTGGGTTATCTTGAAATTAATTCTATCAAGTGGTATCAGAGCCAGGTTCCTCAAAGAAGGACTTAACAGTTTGAGTAAGATCCTTAAGGCAGATTCAAGATCAAGAAAATGGGTTCAGGAGAAAATCATAAGGAACTAGGTTCTATGAAATTACCCATATGCAGGAAAGAGATATTTGGAATATGGAAAGAAAGGGTCAGGCTTTTCATGGAGGCTTCTGATCTAAGAATCTACATTATAGTAATGGAAGGTCCTTATATTCCAATGAAGGTGTCAGTACTAGATGCAAATCAAAGAACTCCCAAAGATTTTTCTTAGATGACTAAGGAAGAGATCATCCTGGCAACTATGGATAAAAGAGCCCAGAATATCATAGTAAGTGTAATAGATGATTCAACCTTTCAAAATTTTATTCACTGCAAGACCTCTAAGGAAATGTGGGACACTTTGATAGTCTACATGGAGGGTTCTGAAGAAGTCAGATAAGATAGAAAATCTATGTTGAACCAGGAATATGAGAGTTTCAGACAAGGAAAGTCAGATGGTATAACTGAGTGTTATAAGAAGTTTTATAGAATAGTAAATGAGATGATGTCCTATGGAAGGATCTTCAGTATATATGAACTGAATGATAAATTTCTAAGATCCTTGACAAAGGATTAGGATACTAAGATTTGTGTCATTAGGGAAGTGGCCAAACTTACAGATATCTCTCCTCCAACTTTGTTTGGAAAATTGCTGTCATATGAGATGCAGCTGATGGCTAGGAAAGAGGAAGAAAAAAGTGCAAAAGGGGAGCATAGAGAAAAGTCTGTGGCACTCAAGGTGGAAGCCACTAGGAAGAATAGGAGAATGTCGCCATCACCTCCTGATATAGTTGTTGAAATTACTTCAAATAATTCAGACAACCAAAGTTCAGACAGCAGTGACTCAGATAAAGACTTTGCTGCCTTCACAAGGCAGTTTCAGAGATTCCTGAAGAAGAAGCAGTGGAAGTCAAGGCCCTCCACATCTCAGCCTGTGGATGACTATTATCAAAAGAGGAAGTCATCAAGGAAGGACAGGAGCAGGTCTAAGCCTAGCAAATCTACAACATCAAAGATAGTTTGCTACTGCTGTAATAGGCATGGACATGTTGTGGCTGAGTGTCCAGACAAAAGAAAGGAGTCTGTTGATAAATGGAAGACTCAACAAAAGAGCAAGAAGGAGAAATCCTTTGTTACTAAGAAGGAGAAGAGCTAGATAGACCAATCATCTTCAGAGTCTGAATCTGAAGCTGAGGCATACATTGGTCTATATGCAGCAGATGAAGAAGATGAGTTTATGCAATTGCTGAACTTTATCTGTGAACAAGAAGACCATCAGTGCATGGGACTGATGGCTATATCAGAAGAAGACAAGTGCCAGGATCAGCCTGGTCCTAGTAAGGTACAATATATTTCTAAAAATTCAGATTGTAGTACTGGCACAGAGTCAGCTACATCTGCATCAAGTGATGTGGATGAGTCTGAATCTGAAGGTGATATTCATCAGCTGATAGATGAATATGGGGACTTGTTGCAGGCACTAAAGAAAAGCAAAAACCTGGCCAAAACTCAAGCTAAGGAAATTGCAGATCTTAAGATGACTGCATCTGACTTAGAGAAAGATTTGGATCAAAAATTGAATGAAATTGCCAAACTGAAAACTATAACTGTTATTCATATGGGCACAATCACATTCAAAAATGATCTGATTAAAAGTCTGGAAGCCAGACTTCAAAAGGAAAAAGATTTGGTGGCTAGTTATTCCAAGCCAAAATCAGTTTTACCCTTAATAGATGAGTTTGTGGCTCAAAAGGGTAAGGCGGGAATAGGATTTAAAGGTAACACTAGGGTTGTCCAATTTAAGAGAAAGGGCAAAGCCTCAGTCCAGCCACTGAATTTTAAAGTCCCTGTAGTTTTTAGAAAGGTACAAGTGCCTTCTAACAAGTATGACCTTGAGAATACTCATGGTCATAGTAAGATTGAAGTTCTGAATGACAAGGGTGTTTATGTCAATAAGACAGCCCATGTCCATAAACCCCATATTCCTAAGAAAACAGTGGGTGTAGCTGCAGCAGTACCAACAAAATACAAAAGATTTGATGTCAACCAGACTGTCAAGAATGTATCTAAAAATAGATACAATAAGTATGAATGCTGGTGCTGTGGCAAGACAGGTCATTATGCCTTAGACTGCTGGCACAACAATAGTGTCATGAAGAACAACAGTCTACCTATTAGAAGAGCAGCAGGTAGATTTGGTAAGTATGAAGCTAACTTGAACCAAGGACCCAAGACTTACTTGGGTTCTAAGGGAAGGAAATTCTTTAATGCAGGTGAGTCCAAGTTACTATGCCCCTATATGGTACTTGAACAGTGGATGTTCCAGGCATATGACTGGAACAAAGGGATTGCTGAAGGAGTATTTACCTATCATAAATGGGCCTAAAGTAATCTTTGGTGGTTCTAAAAAAGGAATCATCAAAGGATTTGGTAACATTTCTAGTAACCAGATTACTATCACTCAAGTGGCCTGTGTGAAGGGTTTGAAACACAACCTTATAAGCATAAGTCAGCTGAGTGATTTAGGATATGACATTTCATTTATTAAGAATGGATGTCATATCAAAAGATAAAGTGATCAAAAGGTCATATTGATAGGATATAGAAAAAGAAATATGTACTGTCTTAACTTTGTGTGTGAGAACAAAGGTTTTTCTATTTGTCTTGTAGCTGATGAGAGAGCCTCTCATTGTATCAAATGGCACAAGAGGCTGGCCCATCTTAACTACAAAACAATTGGCCAACTCTTTATCAAAGAGTTAGTAAGGAATGGTCCAAAAGTTAAGTGTATAAAGGATGAGATATGCTCAGCTTGTCAAAAAGGCAAGCAGACAAAATCCTCCTTTCATAGCCTTGAAAACAAGGATTATGTGAGTTGTCTATACCTCTTATATATAGATTTATTTGGTCCTGTGCCAGTTCATAGTCTAGGTAGGAAGGTCTACACTTTTGTGGTGGTAGATGACTATTCTAGATATTCCTGGGTGTTCTTTCTAAGACAAAAATCAGAAACCCCAAGTGTTTTATACAGCTTTGTCAAGCAAATTCAGAATGAACTTGACAATACAGTGGTCAAAATCAGAAGTGACCATGACACTGAATTTCAATCTGAGAGTATGACAAAACTGTGTGAAGAATTTGAGATTTTTCAAGAATTCTCCTCACCTAGAACACCACAGCAAAATGGTATTGCTGAAAGGAAGAATAGAACATTGATTGAGGCTGGTAGAACTCTATTGAGTGACACTTCTCTCCCAGAATATTTTTGGGCTGAGGCAGTAAATACTGTATGTCATGTGATCAATAGGACATCTATCACTAAAAGCCACAAAAAGACTCCCTATGAGATCATGAAGGGTAGAAAACCAAACTTATCCTATTTTAGGATCTTTGGTTGCAAGTGTTATGTCCTTAACAATGGCAAGTCTTATCTAACTAAGTTTGCTGCCAAATCCCAAGATGTGATATTTGTTGGGTACAACAACAATAGTAAGGCTTATCGAGTCTACAACTTGATTACTCAAGTTGTAGAAGAGTCTGTGCATGTTGTCTTTGATAAAACAAGACTGATTAACAGTGAGTTGCCTTGTAGCTTATGCAGTTCTACAGGTATTAATGAGAAAATGGACAAGCTTACCATTACAGAAGAAACAACTGAAGAACAGGAAGTGGAAAATGGTTGTTGCTATCCAGGGGGAGTACAGGACTCTCTAGATGCAGATGTACACCAAGAGGTGCAGCATATTGAAGAGACTGGAGGTGTTCAACCAGAAGATAGTCTACCTTCAGCTGTTAGACACTTAAAGGATCATCCAGTAAATCAGATAATTGGTGATCTAAGACATGGAGTGCAAACCAGAAGCAGGAACTTGAATACAGTGCTTTGCTCAAGCTTCCTATCTCAACTGGAGCCAAAGAAATTTAAAGAAGCTATTCTAGACCCACATTGGATTGATGTCATGCAAGAGGAGCTGAATCAGTTCAGAAGGTGCAAGATCTAGAAGTTAGTTCCTAAACCAAAAGACCACAACATCATTGGAACAAAGTGGATCTTTAGGAACAAACTGGATGAGAATGAGATCATTGTGAAGAACAAAGCAAGACTTGTTGCAAAAGGATACATGCAGGAAGAGGGTATTAACTTTGATCAAACCTTTGCCCCAGTAGCAAGACTGGAAGCAATTAGGATGTTTCTTGCCTATGCAGTATATTAAGGCTTCAAGGTATTCCAAATGGATGTAAAATCAGCATTCCTAAATGGAAATCTAAAAGAAGAAGTCTATGTAGAGCAGCCCTCAGGTTTTGTTGATTCTCTCAAACCTAATTATATTTATAGACTTAGGAAAGCTTTATATGGGTTAAAGCAAGCCCCAAGGGCTTGGTATGAAACCCTGTCTACTTTCTTTATTGAGAACAAATTCTCAAGGGGGAAAATAGACAAAACTCTATTCCTAAGGAAATCCAAAGGTAAGATAATCTTAGTCCAGATTTATGTAGATGACATAATATTTGGGTCTACAGAAAATAACCTTTGCAAGAAGTTTGCTAAACTTATGCAAGAGAAGTTTGAGATAAGCAACATGGGGGAACTTAAGTTCTTCTTGGGACTTCAAGTAAGACAGACTGATGATGGCTTGTCCATATCTCAGTCTAAGTTCACCAAAGATTTAATTAAAAAATATGGTATGGAATCATCCTCCACCATGAGAACTCCTATGGGAACAAGTATGCCTATATGCAAAGATGATACAGGTAAACTTGTAGATGAGTCTTTGTATAGAGGAATAATTGGATCTCTTCTATATCTAACTGCTAGTAGACCAGACATTATGTATGCAACTTGTGTCTGTGCTAGGTACCAATCATGCCCTAAAGAATCTCATTACACTGCAGTAAAAAGGATTTTGAGATATCTAAAGGGCACACCTAATCTAGGCCTTTAGTACCCTAGGAATGGAGATTTTCTACTAACAGGCTATTCAGATGTAGACTTTGTAGGTTGTAAAAAAGATAGAAAAAGCACAACAGGCACCTGTCAATTTTTAGGAGGAAGATTGGTGTCTTGGAGCAGTAAGAAACAGACTAGTGTGGCAATTTCCACAGCTGAGTCTGAATATGTGTCAGCAGGAAGTTGTTGTGCACAACTGTTATGGATTAAGCACCAGCTAGAAGACTATGGTATTCAGGTAAGTAGAACACCTTTGTTTTGTGATTCTACTAGTGCTATTTCTATTACTAATAATCATGTTTCACATAGTAAGACTAAGCATATAGAAATTAGATACTATTTTCTTAGAGAACGTGTAGAGAAAGAGGACATCTCACTAGAATTTGTCAAAACAGATTATCAAATTGCAGATGTATTTAGTAAGCCTTTAGATGAAACTAAATTCAATAAATTTAAAATTGAATTAGGAATGTTGAACATAGATTAGTTTAACAATTTTGACTAAGTAAATCTGTGTCGACACATCCAGAGGAGTGGTGTCAACACTTCAGTAAATCTGTGTCGACACATCCAGAGAAGTGGTATCGACACTTTAGTTAGTGGTGTCGGCACAACCAGAGTAATGGTGTCGACACATCCAGAAATTGTGTCGACAATTGCAATAAGAGTCGACATAGAATTTCTGATGAACTACTAAGTATGTCTAGTGTCGACATATCATCAATTGGTGTCGACACATAGTAGTCATCGCCGTTGTCGAGACAATAGAAGTATGTGTCGACACATTTCAATAGTGTCAACACATTTAGACAGTTTTTGCCCGCCTTTTGATCTTCTTTGTTTAGAAGGGTATAAATAGGACAAGAACATATTCTGTCGACACGCTCTCCAGATTTTCGAGACTAAACCCTTGTGTCGACAAACTCTTTTCTCTCAATCCAAGCTTTCTCTCCATCCCAATGGCGCCAAAGGTTGAAGATAACATTAACGAAGGATATGAGTTGGTTCGCCATGCCTTTGATGATGCTGATTCAGAGATTAAAGGAGTAATTACCCTAATTACTGACAGTGGTTTGGAGTTTCTGGTATCCGAACCAACCAAGATATGTAAGAAGGAGATTCTTGAGTTATATGGCGCGGCTGTAATAGACTCAATGTGACTTAAGATTAAATCAACAGTTCATGGAGCAAGAGTCAAAGTGACCTTGAAAAGTTTGAGAAAAATTCTTCATC
Source organism: Platanthera zijinensis (assembly GCA_039513925.1). Classification (NCBI taxonomy): domain Eukaryota; kingdom Viridiplantae; phylum Streptophyta; class Magnoliopsida; order Asparagales; family Orchidaceae; genus Platanthera; species Platanthera zijinensis. The sequence continues at coordinate 149,110,081 of CM077094.1, read as the reverse complement.
TTCCAAGAACTCAGGATGAAGAAGAAGTACCAGTATCAAAAATAAGAGAGGCACTACAATGGTGTGGATTGGATCCCACCATGAAGATTGGAGCAGCTATAACCAGGAAAGGGATGAATCAGCAAGGTAAATTTCTATCTGAAGTGGTTGGAAAGGTGATTATGTGTAAGCCAGGGGGACATGATAGGATTTCAGCCTATATGTTCAACCTCATGACAAGGATAATTTTTAAACTCAACACAGATTGGTCTGTAGTACTGTTTGAAAAGATTAAGGAAGGCATCAAGAAGCCTAATTTGGCTAGAATAATGAGTCTATACTTGGTTGGAGCCATTCCAGAAGTCATGCACCAGATCCCTTGATCTAAAATTAATCATATGAGAAGAATGGACATCAAGATCATCTCCAGATGGGATAGGGTCCTCACCAAGGACATACCTGATATAGCAAGCCAAGAAGCTGCTGAGAGATCACCTGCACAGGACACAACTGATCATGCACAGGTGCAGGGGGAGATAGATAGTGTACAAGTACAGGACCTGACTGAGAATGCACAAGTGCAGGGGGAGACAGTTACTGCACAGGTTCAAGGGGAAGAGAGAATTCACTTGGCAAGTGAAATGGATTCACAATCTATTCTTGATAGACCTCATATCAACAGTCCAGCACTAGATGTGATCATGGAGGATACATCTATAGCTGCTGATGCTCCTGAGAAAGCTGTATCACCAGTTCACACTCAACAGGAGTTCACTCTGGAAGAATTGTTTCCTGATATTTAGGGAGCAACGATAAGGAGGAGCAAGTAAGGATTGGGGGGAGCAGGCTAACATTGAGGGGGAGCAGCATAGGACTGAAAAGGAGATTCCTCTTAGTCCTAAGGAAAGATTAGACATCCCCAGTTCATCTGCTTCAGAAGATGAGGAAATTAGAAATGCCAAGAAAAGGAAACTGATGGTTTTTAAGAGAAGGAGCCAGAGCTATAAGAAGGTATTGCAAACTCCTACTTCACAACCTGCTCCAGAGGCTGATTACAGCTCATTAATGGTGGCTTTGCAAGTTAAATTGGATGAGCAGAGAATGACTCTAGAGAAGTATGTGGATGAAAGCCATAAATCACTTCAATTTGATTTGGCTCAGGATATTAAATCCATAAGGTTTGAAGTAAATCTTCATAAGAAAGAAATTACATATTGTTTCCACAAAGGGGGAAATGTTGTAGTATTTCTGGCTGAGCAGCAAGTAGCAGTCAAGGCTCAAGTGGATGACATTGCTGTTAAACAAGACTATGTACTTGAAAATCAGATTAGAATGAATGATAATCTGACTGAATCTCACAATGAGATAGTCACTGAAGTAAAGAAAATAGTTATTGCAATGACTGAAGCAAGGGCTAAGGAGAAAGAGGAATTTGATCAGAAGCTACAGGAAGCCTTGGATTCATTTAAGACAGTCATTACTACTTCTCAGAAAACAATCTCTGATCAGCTTCTTAAGTTAAAATCATTTTATAAAGTTGGTGTAAATTTTCTTGATGGCCAAATAAGATTTCAAAAAGATGACTTAAGAGATCACATTGAAAGAGAAGTCATAAAGGGGAAGAGAGTGTTAGTCAATGTAGGCTCAGATCATACCAAATGGATATCTAATAGCATCAGAGCCACTCTGGGATATCCACCCCTTTGTGATGATGACAATGTTGCTGAATCTGGTGTGTAACCTGCTTATGTTGGAGGTGATCAACCTGAAGTTGCTCAGATCATCTACCCTCCAGCAGATTTTGATATGATTCAAAAATAGGTTCAGACAATGTAAAGTCCTCCACAGGATGTTGAAAATGTTATTATAGAAAAAGTTGAAATGCCAGAAGCTGCCTTGAAAGCTCAACAGGAAGCTCAACTTTCAAAGAAAAGATTCAGAGAACAGACTGAGTTAAAGCCTGATTTTGAACAGTGGAGCCCCACTTCAAGAAATATAATTTCGACTGCCTGGAAAGTTGTGAAAGATCAAGTTCATGAAAGGGGCAAGTGGTATAATGAACAAGAATGACATAAGTATGAGGCAAGGAAGGAAGCCATTGTGCAACATAGAAGAAAGGCTAAGATTGGGACGCTACCTCCTAATGCTCGGGAGCCTAGCAAGTACTTCTCTAAGCCTTTTCATTATTTTGAAAGACAAAGGATTAAGGCTGAAGTTCAGAAGAAGACAGAGTTACAAGGAAAGAAGCCTATTAATGATACAGAACCTCCTATGCAAGCTCAGAATAAGCCAGGAAAAGGCATAGTCATCAAGGAGCCTGATCAGCCTTAGGATAGATTTACTAGATTTTACAAGAACAATGTAATATTTAGTATTAAGGAAATCTATGTAATCAGTTGTTTAGAAACTTTTTGATAAGTATAAACAAAACAATATTTCATAATTCATTGAGCTTATTTTATTATTCTGTATTGTCATATTGGTATATGTTTTGTTTATAAGTTGTCCTGTCATATAATGCTTATATACATCATAATGTTTATTTATTATAAGTGGTGTATATCATTCACTAAAGGGTTATGACTTCTCCAAATAGGGGGAGATTGTTGGGTACATTGGAAAATGTGTACCTGATTTGGAGAAGCCTTACTTAGCTCAATGATATACATCAAGGTTTATTTGATGTTATTTTGAGTTTATATGTGTAGGTTAAGTATTTGCTAAAATGCAGAAAAAGTTTCTAAGTCCATGAGTCGACATTTGGAAAAGCTGTTTCGACACCAAAAGCAATAGGGTCGACACACAGAAGTATTAGTCGACATCGACTGTGTCGACATCGACTGTGTCGACATCGGGAGGCAGTGTCGACACACAGAAGTATTAGTCGACATCGACTGTGTCGACACCAGGAGGCAGTGTCGACACACAGAATTCTGTGACTACATCAACTGTGTCGACACACAAGACTTGTGTCGACACACAACAGAGTTTCAACAGTGTTGTTTTTTGTGTAGTAAAGAAGTGTCTGTGTCGACACAAAGAAGCAGTGTCGATACACTCTACAGATGTAGTGTCAAGAAGCAGTGTCGACACCAAAGGAGCTATGTCGACATCACCAAAGCTTGTGTCGACACTTAATCTACTTATGTCGACACATTATGACAATCAGTCTCGACGCTTTGCTGACAAAGACAAAGGTTCAAGAAATGACTGGAGACTTGACAGCTGTGTATTCCAACAAGTTTACTGAAGCTGTCAGACTTGTCAAAAGTTGGTTAGAAACCGGATCAGCCGGTTACCATGGATAAAGTCTATATATAGATGGATTCTGTCAAATCAACAAGCAGAAGGTGAACAACATAACAACAACAGGAACAACTATTGAAGTATTGATCATTGATCAAGAAAGTGCACGTCACTCAGAAGAAGATTTTCGTGAGAAGATCTAAGGAGAATTCAAGCAAGAATTCTGAAAAAACTTCAGAAGTTCTGGAGAGAGAGAGAGAGAGATCTCCAACTGTTGAAGTAAAGGAGAAGACTTTTACAAGTCTCTTAAGAAGCAGATCTTGAACTAATCTGCTAAGAAGGATTCAGATCTATTCTGAAATCTAAGAAGGAAGCTGCCAGCCAGTCAACTTCAAAGGAGATCGACCCTACTGAGTTCAGATTCAAGAAGCTTTGAAGAAAGCTAAGAACATGTTGATTTCAGCCATCAGTTTTATCAAGAAGCTGATCAAGAAACCTCTTATCCCTTCTCTCTCAATAAGGGTAAGAGTCCATCTAAACACTTATCAAATTTTGTAGGATCTTTTCATAGATCTGAGTTGTAAGCCTATATTATAAAGGCTGAGTGTAGGAGAAATAGATCTCTGAGTGGTAGGGCTTTTGAGCCTGAGTGTAGGAGAAATTTTTCTCTGAGTTGTAGGCCTTGTGGGAAGGCTGAGGTAGGGCTGTTAGCCTGAGCTATAGGAGTGTGGTTACACTCTGAGTTGTAGGAACTTTATAGGGTTCTGAGTTGTAGGAACCTTTCAGGGTTCTGAGCTGTAAGATCTATGGATCTGAGAAGAAGGAAGAAGTTAAGCCGAATCTAGCACACTGCTAGATAGGTGAAGGGGGAAAGTGGATGTACCCAGACCTTGGGGAACCACTATAAACCTGTGTGCAATCTGTGATGTGTGTGTGATTGTGATTTCTGTGTTGTGATTGTTGTAGAATAGTTAGATTCTATTTTAAGATCTGAAAAAATATTCTGCCTTAAGTAAAAAAGAAAAGAACCAATTCACCCCCGTAGGTGTTTGGGTTATCTTGAAATTAATTATATCAAAATGTAATTAATTGCAGGGACGTACACGTCAACCCGTCGGAGAGCTCCCTTCCCCCCACCCGTTGGTGGAGAGGGGCTTCCATGCAAATATGTAAACCGAGGGCTTCACCTGCCCAAGTAGAAACATCGTTACCCTTGACGCGTGCTTGGCGGCGGTGCCGGGAGAGAAGCTCTGGGCTGTTACTGCTGAAAGTGATATCGGGAGGACGAACCTCGGCCGGCCTTGCTAGGAATGACGAAGTAAATATCTCTTGATGGTCGACCCTACCGGGAGAAGTAGATCTCCTCTTTTGCTCCATTTTCCATGGTGGCTGAGCCTCTTGCCGGTGGTGGGAGAGAGGAAATCTCCTTTTCCGGCTTGGTGTACGATTCAAGCTCCGGCCGGCGTCGGGAGAGAAGCTCCCGGCTTACGTAACTCTAGACGACCGAACTTGACTCCATGAGGCCGATCCCGGCTCCAAATGGCCAAACTCAGCCCTACATGGCCGATTCATGCTCCAAGGGGTCGGATCTAACCATAGGCGGCGGCGACGGGAGAGGTGGAGGGAGGCCGAACCTTTGCTCCTCGCTTAGGCCGGCGACGGGAGAGAGAGAGAGAGAGCGAGTGAAGGAGGGGCGGGCTGGGGAGTCGCTCCTGGCCGAGAGAGAGAGGGGCGGCCGGGGTTGTGGTGTGCTGCTCCATGCCGAGAGAGAGGAAGGCGGCGCGGCGGGGCTGCTGTATTTTTCATCCTTTTACCGAACCCTAGCGGGGGAGTCAAAAGGGAACCGCCTGCCCCATCTTCCCCCTCTTCTTTCTATTTCCTCTCTTTTCTGCTTTTTCTTCCCCCCCCCCCTCTCCTGTACCCGATGCCCCCTCCTCTTATTTCTTTTTTTGTTTCTGCTCTTAATGTTGCTGCCTCCCCCATCCCTCCCCCTTCTTTTTATATATATAATCTCATATATATATATATATAATATATATATATATAATATAATGCATATATAATATAACATATATATATTATAATATCAAACCTATATATATATATATATATATTAAAAAGCTATGCACATAAACCTCTGTATGCATGCACGAGCACCCGCACGTCTTCGAACGGGGCTGTACCACATTGTCGCTCATAGCATGTCCCGAGGCCTTTATTTGGGGAGGGTCCCACTCGCCCGGGTACGAGGTTTTACATTACTGAAGTCTCTCCCTGCCTCTTGGAGATGGTTCGAGTTTTGTCCAAATGCGTTGAGTGATGAAGGTTCACTCAACGGCCAATCTGTTAGACAGCTAAAAGTCTATATTCATTGAGTGAAGACTGATCACTCAATGCCTGGTGCTGCAGAGAATTGGCCTAAGTGTTTTGATATTGAGTGACAAGGCTTCACTCAACGCCTATGCAGAATTGTCTGAAATTGGACAAGTCTACAGAAGCTGAGTCATGATGACATCAACAATAATTCAAATATTGCGGGAAGTGAACAGTACACGACAAATGGCACTGCTTGCCTGTTGTACTGCATTTAATGCTTGTGAGAAACGAACTAAAACAAGTCAGAAGCGGTTTAAACTGAAATTTTATTATCAGAAAAAGATATCTATTACAAAGGTATGACCTCCCTTATATAGAATGGAGGAGAGAAGAGAGAATACAAATAAGAGATGTGGGACTAAAAAATTACATGACACAAGCGGACTGTACAGACACAAATCACACAAGCCGCGCGGTTAGACAGAGGGGCTAACCGCTCGATAACTGCCAGAGAGAGAGAGAGATCGCCATGTGAGACCGCCAGACCGCCCGGTCTCCAAGTCGCTAGTGACAAGCCGCTAGACCGCTTGGACCACAGACAGCAACATATAACAACCAAACCGCTGAAGGGAAACCGCCAGACCGCCCGGTCATCAACTCGCCAAGCTAGACCGCCAGACCGCCCGGTCACCACTTCAACACTCCCCCTCAAGCTGGAGCATATATATCGATCATGCCCATCTTGTCACAAATATGAAAAAACGAGGCGGATACTGGCTTGGTGAAGATGTCATCCAGCTCTTTATCAGAAGTGACGAAGGGAGTGCAAATTTGTTCCTTCAAAATCTCTTCATGAATGAAATGACAGTCGACCTCAATGTGCTTGGTTCTTTCATGGAAGACTGGATTTTTGGAGATGTATATCGCAGCCTTGTTGTCACAGAACATAGGTAGAGGATGGTTGTAGACCTCTCCCAAATCCAGCATGAGAGCCCGTAGCCATTTTAACTCACAAGTGGTCGATGTCATACTTCGATACTCTGCTTCAGCACTGGACCTAGAAATAATAGACTGCTTCTTGCTCTTCCAGCTTACCAGATTTCCCCCAACAAAGGTGCAGAAACCGGAGGTAGACTTGTGATCCCCTTTGTCATCAGCGTAACTCGCATCTGAGTATGCTTCAACCTTCAGATGACCATTCTTCTGAAATAGTAATCCTTTCCCAGGGGCTGCTTTGACATACTCCAAGATCTGCAAGGCGGACTGTAGATGGCACTCCCTGGGTGCTTGCATGAATTGACTTACCTTGCCCACAGCATGGGAAATGTCAGGACTGGTCACTGTGAAATATATGAGCTTACCAACTAGACGCCTGTACCGCGTAGTATCTGAAAGAAGAGGCGAATCATCTGTCCAAGTTTTGTATTCTCCAATCACTACTAGAAACTGACTTTTAGCCACGACAGATTGCCGTGGCTAAAAGTCCAAAACCGTGGCTAAAGACTTTTAGCCATGGCCTGCCCACGGAAAATGGGAGTGGGCAATACGAGCGTGGCTAAAAGTCCAAACCGTGGCTAAAAGTCCAAAACCGTGGCTAATACTGGACTTTTAGCCACGGTTCATTGCCGTGGCTAATAGTGGACTTTTAGCCACGGTTTAATTGACGTGGTTAAAAGGCCACTCATAACATAAAAAATTCAGGCCGGCCGCCGGCCGCCGCCGCCGCCCGGCCGCCGCCGCCACCGCCCGGCCGACCGCCGCCCGGCCGCCGCCGCCGCCCGGCCGCCGCCACCGCCCGGCCGCCGCCGCCACCCCCCGGCCGCCGCCGCCGCCCGACCGCCGCCGCCGCCATATTTATTTCAAAGGCTAATTGAAATAAATTCCTTATAAACCCAAAAATCTCATTTTGTTTTGGCGGTGTGGGACTAAACGATGCCACGACCTTTTGCCACGGTTTAGGCAAACCGTGGCTAATACTGGACTTTTAGCCACAGTTCAGGCAAACCGTGGCTAAAAGTCCAGTATTAGCCACGGAATAAAACCGTGGCTAATACTCACTATTAGCCACGATTTTTCCCCGTGGCAAAAGAAACCGTGGCTAAAAGCCATTTTTCTAGTAGTGAATAAACATAGGGCATCAGGCAGGTTTGGCTCCAGTCAATCCTGCTTCTTTTAGAAGATCAAGGGCATACTTATGCTGGGAGAGGACTAAGGAGTTGGGCTTACGAGAGATTTCGATCCCCAAAAAGTACTTTGGAGAGCTCATATCTTTCGTGACCAGATGTTGATAAAGATGCCGCTTTGTCAGGGCTACCCCTTCCTGGTCATCGCTAGTGAGAAGAATATCATCAACATACACAGCAAGAACCACCAGTCCCGAGGGGGTTTTGCGAATAAATAGAGAGAGATCGGCAGAGCTGCGCGCAAAACCAACGGCCGCCACGATGCCGCTGAACTTGTCAAACCAAGCTCGAGGGCTCTACTTGAGGCCATAGATTGTCTTCTTCAGTCGGCATACTCGTGTCTCCCCCTGAGCAACATACCCAGGAGGTTGCTCCATGTAGACGGCCTCCTGAAGATCACCATAAAGGAAGGCATTCTTTACATCCAGCTGTGAAATTGGTCAATCTTTATTGACTCCCACAGAGAGAAGGACCCGTATAGTGCTGAGACGAGCAACGAGAGAGAAGGTGTCAAAGTAATCAACCCCATAGGTCTGAGTAAAGCCCTTAGCAACAAGACGAGCCTTATAACGGTCCACAGTGCCATCCGGGCCAAATTTGACCACAAAGACCCAGCGACAGCCCACAACATCAGTACCGAAGGGAGGAGGAACAAGAGTCCAGGTACCCCGCTCTGTTAGGGTCGCCATTTCCTCATCCATGGCCATCTTCTAGTGAGGAATAACAAGGGCCTCCTGGTAGGAACGAGGTGTGGCAGTGGCAGAGATAGCCAGCGCAAAGGCCCTGTGAGAAGAGGTCAGACGATTATATGAAACAACAGTAGTAAGGGGGTGTAGGGTACACGTCCGCACCTCTTTGTGAAGAGCTATAGGAAGATCTAGGTCGGCGAGTTCCTCGGCATCCAGAGTATTCGTGGCAGAGAGAGCTAGCCCGGGAGGAGAGAGCGATGACAGCGGAGATGAGGGAGATGGAGGCGGAGAGAGAGGAGTGGACGGAGATGGAGTAGGGGTGGATATCGTAGTAGGAGGCGAGGGAACGAAGGGAATAACAGGAGAATCAGAGGCTGGGGGAAGAGAAGGGGAAGCTTGGGGAAGATAAGAGGAGTCAACCGAGAAGTAGGAGGCATTCTCGAAGAAGGTAACGTCAGCGGAGACGAACTGCTTATGAAGAACAGGGTCAAATCAACAGTAGCCTTTCTGAGTGGTGGAGTACCTCAGAAAGACATATTTGGTGGATCGAGGAGATAGCTTATCACGGGTGGCAGATGGGGCATGCACAAATGCCGTGCAACCAAAGATTCGAAGAGGGAGAGGAAAAGGGTCCTTGCCCGGTTAGAGAATGGAGATTGGGGTTTGACCATGGAGAACGGTGGATGGAATGCGATTGATGAGGAAACAGGAGAGGAGAACGACATAGCCCCAATAGGCACGAGGAACCTGCATCTGTGTCATCAGAGTACGAGCGACATCAAGGAGGTGACGGCTTTTGCGCTCCGCTACACCATTTTACTGTGAAGTATAGACACAGCTAGTTTGATGAATAATCTCATGTTGTATACAGAAGGACGAAAAAGCATGACTGAGATATTCTTGGGTGTTATCAGATCGAAAAACTTTAATAGAAACATCAAACTGAGTTTTGATCATGAGATAGAAAGACGTCCATACAGAGAATAATTCGGAGCGATCTTTTAAAAGATACACCCACGTACAACGAGAGAAATCATCAATAAATGTGACAAAATATGAACTTCCCCGACCAACGGTAAGGGTAGGAGAAGGACCCCAAACATCAGAGTGGACAAGATCAAACGGTCGGGAAGATCCACGAACTTGCTTTGGTGGGAAGGAGGAGAGGTGATGCTTGCCAAGCTGACATGCCTCACAATTGAGGGGAGGACTTTATGGAGGAAGGTGGGGCAGAAGCTGACGAAGAAGGCATGGAGGAGCATGACCAAGACGAAGATGTCATTGGAGAAGATCTGTGGAGGTGGAGGAGAAGGCGGATAAAGCAGAAACGTTGTCGAGGAAGAATAGGCCGCCACTCTCAGTTCCAGTAGCAATCGTCCGTTGGGAGTCCAGATCTTGAAAAGAACAAGAAGTAGAGGTAAATGTGACGGAACACTGTAATTGCTTGCATAGAGAGGTAACAGATATTAAGTTGCATGAGAATTTGGGCACATAGAGAGTATTCGTCAATTGAAGAGACTGAGTGACTTGAACCACTCCCGTCCCATGGACCGGGTATGGAGAGCCATCAGCGAGAATAACCGGGGACAACCGATCATGTGTTTCCAGGAAATAAAAATACCGGGGAGAGCCGGTCATATGATTGGTAGCACCTGAGTCGATCATCCATTTTCCTTGAGTAACGAAGTGAGCACTACCAGAAGACGTGACCACCGAGGCAGAAGGCTTCAAAGAAGAGGAGAAACTAGAGATATCGAAGAGAGCCATCGGAGCAGAAAAAGTTCGCGCGAACAGAGAGACAGGTCGCGTGAACAAAAAAGGTAGAACGAGAGAACCAAGAAACAGGCTGCGCAAACAGAGAAACAGGTCGCATGAACAGACAATCAACAAACACAGCACGAACATAAGGAAGTTCGTGAGAACCAGAAGACCACAACGGACAAAAAAGGAAACCGCAAAGGACACAACCAAGAAGCAGACCAAAGCAGGGAGAAGGCCGTGCGGTTAAAGAAACAAGCCGCGCGGATAGGAAGAAGAAGATCTGCAGCGGTCACGATGTCAGACACCAGCGGCCAGAGAAGCCACGACCAAGCCGCAGAATCAAGAAGAGGGATAGAAGTCAAGCGGCTAGAAGACAGTCCGCTCGAACAGAAGCAATAGGCAAAACAAGGCACAGGTCAACAGGTCGCGGCGAACAGGGAAACAGGTCGCGGCGAACAGAACGCAAGCAAAAGAAATAGGCCGCGTGAACAGGGCGCAAGCAAACAAGCAGGCCGCGCGAACAAGGCGCAAGCAAACAGGCGGAAGAAACAAGCTGCGAAAACAGGTCGCGAGAATAAGAAGCAAGCCGCGCGGTTAGAGAGGGCGCACAGAATCAGGAGGAGAAAATCGAGTCCTCTGATACCATGTGAGAAACGAACTAAAACAAGCCGGAAGCGGTTTAAACTGAAATTTTATTATCAGAAAAAGGTATCTATTACAAAGGTATGACCTCCCTTATATAGAATGGAGGAGAGAAGAGAGAATATAAATAAGAGATGTGGGACTAAAAAAGTACATGACACAAGAGGACTGTACAGACACAAACCGCACAAGCCGCGCGATTAGACAGAGGGGCTAACCGCTTGGCAACTGCCAGAGAGAGAGAGAGAGAGAGATCGCCATGTGAGACCGCCAGACCGCCCGATCTCCAAGTCGCCAGTGACAAGCTGCTAGACCGCCTCGACCACAGACAACAACACATAGCAACCAAACCGCTGAAGAAAAACCGCCAGACCGCCCGGTCATCAACTCGCCAAGCTAGACCGCCCGGTCAGCACTTCAACAATGCTTAACAAAAGTTGCAGCTACCAACTCCAGGTGGTCTCACTGCTCTAAGAGCCATTGGATGACAAATAGAAAAGCACGAGATCGTAGAAGAACTTTAACTTTGGAAAGTGCTAAACTTCATCTTCTTCCTCTCAACTGAGTTGCAGAGCTTGAAAAAAATAGTTCATTCTTCTGGTCTGAAAGTTCAAGAAAGATAGTTGTTGATCTACTCATCTTCAGCAGCAAGTTCAGAGAGCTTTCTCTCTGAGTTAGAAGTTACAGCACAAGCTAACCCTAGCTGCAATGTTTTCACAGCCCAAGCAAAACTACTCCTGAAGATACATTCCTGGAGCTGTGAAGAAAGGAGGACTGAGTCATCTCAGTTCAAGAAGAGAAAGATATAGAGTTTGTTTCTCTAGTGTCTTACATCATCAATAACCATTTTCATTCTGTAGAATCTTAACAGATCTGAGTTGTAAGGCTAAATCATAAAGGCTGAGTGGTAGGGTCTGTGTGCCTGAGATAGGATCTGATTCAGATCTGAGATAGGAGGGTCATTCTCTCTGAGTTGTAGGGCTATCCTCCTTGCCTAAGTTGTATGACTTTGAGATAAGTCTGAGGTAGGTGATCTGGGGATCACTAAGCTATAGGAGCATTGCTTGCTCTGAGTGGTAGGGCCTTGGGCCTGAGGTCGGACTTGGAGGAGTCTGATAGATCTGAGTTGTAAGCTCATTGAGCCGAGTTTGGAGAAGTTGTATTATCTAATAATCTGTTATAAAGGTAGGAGGGACAGTGAATGTACCCATAATCTGAGAAACCACTATAAATTTCCTGTGTGCTGGTTGTGTAATCTTGGAAGTTGAGTTAAAATAAACTACAACACACCAAAGAACAAAAAAAGTACAAAAAATCTTAAAAACCTATTCACCCTCCCTCTAGGTGTTTTGGCTATTCTTGAAACTAAAGACTTTCAAGTTTCACTGATTAACTCATCTCCGGGATGTGTTCTGACTATGTAGGTTGCAAAGAGTGGGATTCTGAATGAGGAGGTGAGAAGGAAATCTCAAGGTGATTTATATGGCAGTATCCCCTCTACCCACTAAGGTGCTTTGTACATTGAGTCTAGGGGAGAGATAAGGGCAGAGATGACAGAGAGTCTAACAAGAGCAAGTGCAGACTATGGAAGATATTGAGCGCTTTCATTATGGCAAGAAGGGACACATCAAGAGGAAGTGTAATGTTTGGAAGAAATTACAGATGAAGGAATCAGGATAAGGCCACAACATCAGTAGTGACAGCCTATAGAGATGGTTTGTGGTTGGTGGACCCAGGGGCTTCGACATACGTTTCGAGCGATAGAGCACAGTTTGTTACCTACACTCTTGTGATTGCGGGGTGTTGAGGATGAGCAATGTGAAAATTTACAAAGCTATCGACATCGGTGATGTGCACCTGAAGACGAGCAGAGGCTCTGTTTTAGTGCTCAAAGATGTTCGTCATGTACCTGACATCCGATTCATTTTGTTGTTTGTGAAAGTAGCGAACATACTAGAAAAAACAAGTCAGAAATTTGAATAATTGAAAGTTTTATTATCCAAAAAGTTATCATTTACAATGGTATGACCTCCCTTTTATAGAATAGAGGAGAGATGAGAGTGTACAGATAAATAATGTGGGAGTAAAAAATTACAGAGCGATGCGACTAGAAACAAAGAGACCGATCATGCCGCGCGGTTAGACAAATGGGCTAACCGCTCGGCAACATCAGAAGGAAGAGAACAAGTCACTGTAGGAGAGTAACCTCCAGACTTAGACCGCCAGACCGCTCGGTCGCATACTCCAACATAACCGCCAGACTTAAACTGCCAGACCGCTCGATCTCATACTTCAACACTCCCCCTCAAGCTAGAGCATAGATATCAATCATGCCCAGCTTGTCACAAATGTGGAAGAAGAAAGTAGAAACCGGCTTGGTGAAGATATCCGCCAACTCTTTGTCGGAGGTGAAGAACGGAGTACAAATTTGTTTCCTCAAGACCTCTTCCCAAATGAAATGGCAGTCAACTTCTATATGTTTCGTTCTTTCATGGAAGACCAGATTTTTGGATATGTATATAACGACCTTGTTATCATAGAACATAAAAAGATGATAGTCGTGGACCTCTCCTAAGTCAAGCATGAGAGCACGTAACCATTTTAACTCACAGGTGGTTGACGCCATACTCTGATATTCGACTTATGCACTGGATCTGGAGACAACATACTGTTTTTTTGCTCTTCCAGCTCACAAGATTTCCACCAATAAATGTGCAAAAGCCTGATGTAGATTTGCGGTCATCTTTATTATCGGCATAGCTTGAATCTGAGTAGGCTTCAACTCTCAGATGACCATTCTTCTGAAATAGTAGCCCTTTTCCTGCTGCTGCTTTGACATACTTTAATATCCTCAAGGCAGACTGAAGATTGCATTCCCTAGGAGCTTGTATGAACTGACTAACCTTGCCTACAGCATATGAGATGTCGGGTCTAGTCACCGTGAGATAAATGAGTTTGCCCACCAGACGTCTATACCTCGTGATATCGGATAGAAGAGGTGAGTCATCTCTCCATGTTTTGTCTTCTCCAGTAGTCATGGGACACCGAGTCGGTTTAGCACCAGTCAATCATGTCTCTTGTAGAAGATCAAGAACATACTTCCGTTGGGAGAGAACCAACGAGTCAGGCTTCCGAGAGATTTCTATCCCCAAAAAGTATTTCGGGGAGCCCATATCCTTCGTGACCAGGTGTTGACGGAGGTGTTTCTTTATCAAGTCCACCCCGGTTTGGTCATTGCCAGTAAGAAGAATATCATCCACATATACAACCAATACCACCAGTCCCGAGGCGATTTTGCGAATAAACAAGGAGTGATCGGCCGAATTCCTTGCAAAGCCGATGTCAGCAACAATGCCACTGAATTTGTCGAACCACGCCTGAGAGATCTATTTTAGGCCATAGATGGCCTTCTTCAACCGCCATACTCGTGTCTCCCCCTAAGCAACATACCCAGGAGGTTTCTCCATGTAGATGTCCTTATGAAGATCCTCATAGAGAAAGACATTCTTGACATCAAGTTGTGAAATAACCCAATCCCTGTTGATGGCCATAAAGAGAAGAACCCGGATGGTGCTGAGGCGAGCGACCGGAGAGAAGGTATCAAAGTAATCAACTCCATAAGTCTGAGTAAAGCCTTTGTCCACCAGCCGGGCCTTGTAGCGATCCACAGTGCCGTCTGGGTGAAACTTCACAACAAACACCCAGCGACAACCAACTACATCAATACCCACTGGTGGAGGAACAAGGGTCCAGGTACCCCTTTCACTAAGAGTGACAATCTCCTCATCCATGGCAGATTTCCAATGAGGAATGACAAGAGCCTCCATATAGGTACGGGGAGTGGCAGTAGCCAAGATAGCCAAAGCAAAACACCTGCGAGAAGGAGTAAGCCAATCATTGGAAACAACCACCGTAAGCGGGTGTTGGGTACACGGCTGCACCCCTTTGCGAAGAGCAATGGGAAGATCCAGGTCGACGCGTGCCTCAGTGACCGGAGCGTCCATGGTGGAGAAGGCTGGCCTGGGACTAGAGAGAGACGACTGTGGAGAAGAGGGAGAAGGGGGAGGGGATAGAATGGAAAGAGGAGGAGATAGAGGAGATGATGTAGGAGGAGAGACGTCGATAGGCGTGGAAGGCATGGAGGGAGACAGTGGAGAATCAGAGACATCAGGGGGAAGAGGGGATTCAGGAGAGAAGTAGGACACATTCTCGAAGAAGGTCATGTCCGCGGAGACAAACTGCTTGCGCAGAATGGGGTCAAAGCAATAATAGCCTTTCTGAGTGGTAGAGTAACCCAGAAATACACACTTGGTGGAACGGGGGGAAGCTTATCACGAGTAGAGGAAGGAGCGTGCACAAAAGCCGTGCACCCAAAGATACGGAGAGGGAGAGGAAATAGTTCCTTGCCTGGGTAGAGAATGGAGAAGGGGGTCTTACCGTGGAGAACCGTAGAGGGAATGCGGTTGATGAGATAGCAGGAGAGGAGAACAGCATAGCCCTAGTAGGAGCGAGGCACCTGCATCTGCGTCATGAGAGTGCGAGCGACATCGAGGAGGTGATGGTTTTTACGCTCCGCCACCCCATTTTGCTGGGAGGTGTAAACACAACTGGTCTGATGAACAAGACCATGTTTCATACAAAAAGAGGAAAACTCATGACTGAGATATTCCTTAGCATTATCAGAGCGAAAAACTTTAATAGAAATATCAAACTGAGTTTTAACCATATAATAAAAGGATTGCCATACAGAAAAGAGTTCAGAGCGATCTTTTAACACTAGAGAAATCATAAATAAATGTTACAAAGTAAGAACTACCCCCGACCAACGGTGAGGGTAGGAGCAGGACCCCAGACATCAGAATGAATGAGATCAAACGGGAGAGAAGAGCCATGACCTTGCTTCGGCGGGAAGGAGGAGCGGTGATGTTTGCCAAGCTGACACGCATCACAGTTGAGCGGAGGAATGGTCTGAGGTAAGTGGGGCAGAAGCTGACGAAGAATCCGAGGAGGAGGATTTCCAAGACGAAGATGTCATTGAAGAAGATCTGTAGAAGATGAGGAGAAGGCGGATAGAGCGGAAACGTTGTCGAGGAAGTAGAGGTCGCTGCTCTCAGTCCCAGTAGCAATCATCCGTCAGGTTTCCAGATCCTGGAAAGAACAAGAAGTCGGAGTGAATATGACGGAGCACTAAAGTTGCTTGCATAAAGTAGTAACAGATAATAAATTGCAAGGGAACTTCGGTACATAGAGGGTGTCCGTCAAGCGAAGCGATGGAGTGACTTGAACCACGCCCGTCCCATGAACCGGGGAAGGTGAACCATCCGCAATAAGGACCGGGGGTAACCGATCATGCGTTTCTAGGAGAGAGAAGCATTGAGGATCGCCGGTCGTGTGATTTGTATCACCAGAGTCAATCAGCCATTTACCTTGGGTAATGACGTGGGCACTACATGAAGTCGTGGACATAGAGGCAGACAACTGAGAGGAGGCGGAGGTGGAGGAAGATGCATCACCAGAGGGGCGAAGATGAGGATGTTTCTGCCAGCAGCGGTCAACAGAATGGTAGGTACGACCACAGTGAGAGCAGAGGAACCCTGAAGAACCGCGCCCGCCTGACTGGCTGTGGCCACTAGTGCCACCCCGCTGAGCCTGGTGAGCATAGGAGTCCTATGGAGGAGGGGAGGACAACAGAGGATGCTAGAGTAACGAAGTAACAGTGGAGATTCGAGCTGCGGTGGCATCCAAAGTGGGAGATTTCGCGTCGCCCAAGATCTTCTGGCGGATCATATCAAAGGACTCGGGAATCCGCAGAAGATAGCAAACAACCAAGAGCTCTTGGAAGTGCTTGTGCTGCTCGGCCAAGTCCGCGGAGAAGGGGCGATTCTGGAGGATCTCGGCGCCAAGAGCCTGAACCTGCTGATAAGCCACAACAAGAGACACGGAAGGGCGGGCGAAGAGGTCCGCATAGAGAGTATAAATTCGGGACGTCTGGGCCCCCTTCGAGTAGAGAGCAGCGAGGTGAAGCAATGTGGCCTTGACCGTCTCATCATGACGGATGACGGGAAGACATTCATCAGAGAGGTTGTTGGCTAGCCAAGTACGTACAAGCGCATCACTTGCATCCCAGTCATAAAATTGAGCAGACTCGGGAGGAGGAGGGTCATTGGTGAGGTGATGACGTTTGCGCTGAGAACGGAGAAGAAAGATGAAAGAAACGCTCCAATCTGGATAGTTGGAACCAACTATTTTAGAAACCGTGCCAAGGTTTATGGAAGAAGTAGGAGGAGGAGGAGGAGGATGGGCCACGTGAGTGGTGGAGTTAGAGATGACGGGGGTGGAGATATCAAAATTGGCCATAGAGAAGAAGGAAACAAAGGAAGCCGCGCGAGTTGAAGAGAAGTCGCGCGGATAGAAATAAAGATAATTCGCGCGAACAAGAAGGAGTCTGCGACAAGAGGAAGAGACCGCAGCGTAAAAGAAGGAAACTGCAGCGAGTTAAAGAGAAGAAGCTGCAACGGTGATGGTGTCAGCACACCGACAACAAGAAGGGCCACGAACAGGAAACAGAACAAAGTACAGGGACAGAGGTCGCGCGAACTGGGAAGTTCGCGAGAAAAGGGGAGATCGCTCGAACAGGAAGGAGTTTGGGCGAACAGAGAAGAAGTCGCGCGAACATATAGGGTGTACAACCCCGTATTCGCGGAGTGAGGATCCCAAGCAAGGCATAAGGCCCGCTTATAGGTTTTAAGCTTTTGAGCTGTTTTGCACTCTAAGGGGCTCATTTTGGCTTGACCTTGAGGATATACTAGTAGGGGGAGGAAGAATATGCCTCCCCCCCGGTGGCCCCTCTTTAGGGGGGGCGGGTGCGTCAAGTTGGCGGACACCCGTCCCGTCCTGGTAGGTGCTAGTTGGAAGCAGTGGGACCGGCCAGAGTCCGGAGGCTCACCCCTGCCCGGAGTCCGCGGCCTGGCGGGGCCAGGTGAGGTGAGACCGGCCCGGGGGCCGGGTTCTCGCCCCTACCTCGCGGCCTGGCAGGGCCGGGTGAGGCGAGACCGGCCCGGGGGCCGGGTTCTCGCCCCTGCCTCGCGGCCTGGCGGGGCCAGGCAGGGCGAGACCGGCCCAGGGCCGGGTTCTCGCCCCTACCTCGCGGCCTAGCGGGGCAAGGCGGGGCGAGACCGGCCTGGGGCCGGGTTCTCGCCCCTGCCTCGCGGCCTGGCGGGGCCAAACGGGGCGAGACCGGCCCGGGGCCGGGTTCCCGCCCCTGCCTCGTGGCCTGGCGGGGCCAGGCGGGGCGAGACTGGCCCGGGGCCGGGTTCCCGCCCCTGCCTCGCGGCCTGGCGGGGCCAGGCGGGGCGAGACCGGCCCGGGGCCGGGTTCCTGCCCCTGCCTTGCGGCCTGGCGGGGCCAGGCGGGGCGAGACTGGCCCGGGGCTGGGTTCTCGCCCCTGCCTCGCGGCCTGGTGAGGCCTGGCCGGGCGAGACCGGCCGAAGGCTGGGGTCTCGCCCCTGCCTCGTGGCCTGGTGAGGCCTGGCCGGGCGAGACCGGTCGGGGGCTGGGGTCTCGCCCAAGCTCCCTGCTCCCCAGCTGTCTCGGGTGCCCAGGGAGGTGGGAGGGCTGTGGTCGGGCCTCCTCTCGCCCTTGGACCCTTTTACCCCCGGGGTGGAATTTCCCTCTTTGCCCCCCGGTGTGGAGGTTTTCTATTGGCTAGAGGCTTAGTTGCCTTAGGGGTATTTTGGTCATTTTACCCCCAGGACTTGGAAAAGCTATAAATAGACCCTTGAGGGTGCCTTGTAGAGCATTCATTATTCCTTAGCCACTTGAATCTCTTCGGCTTTCTTCCTCCAAGGCACCTAGCTCAAGCATTGGCTAGGGAGGGGGAGACCTCAAAGGTCTTTCGGGTATGAGGTGGGACCTCCACGCTAGAGCCGAGGGTCAGTTCATAGCTTCCTAAGTCTTCGGTCCGTGACGTTCTTCCGAGCATAGTAGGTGTGAGGTCACCCCTTTCCCCAAGGGTCGAACTCCACAGAAGTCAATTTTGGTTTCGGTCATTTTTGGCTTCAACACAGGGTTCGAGCGAATAAGAGAAAGAGCGGAAGGAAAGCAGAGAGTCCGCGAAAACAAGTCGCAGAAAAGAGGGACAGAAGTCGCGCAAACAGGGCAGCGACAAGGTAAAGAAGCCGCGTGGATAGACGGGTATCCAGGCGAACAAAGAACGAAGCCGTGCGGACAGAAGAGCCTAAAGAATCAGGTAGAATCGATCGTAGGCTCTGATACCATGTGAAAGTAGCGAACAGACTAGAAAAAACAAGCCAGAAATTTGAATAATTGAAAGTTTATTATCCAAAAAGTTATCATTTACAATGATATGACCTCCCTTTTATAGAATGGAGGAGAGATGAGAGTGTACAAATGACAATCATGGCGGATGACGGGAAGACATTCATCAGAGAGGCTGTTGGCCAACCAAGTGCGGACAAGCGCATCACTCACATCCCAGTCATCAAATTGAGCAAACTCGGGAGGAGGAGGGTCATTAGTGAGGTGACGTTTGCGCTGAGAACGGAGAAGAAAAGTGAAAGAAACGCTCCAATCTGGATTGTTGGAACCAACTAGTTTTGAAACCGTGTCAAGGTTTCTAGAAGAAGTACGAGGAGGAGGAGGAGGAGGAGGAGGATGGGCCACATGAGTGGTGGAGGTAGAGATGATGGGGGTGGAGATATCAGAATTGGCCATAGAGAAGAAGGAAACAAAGGAAGTCGCACAAGTTGAAGAGAAGTCGCGCGGATAGAAATAAAGATAAGTCGCGCGAACAAGAAGTAGTCCGCGACAAGAGGAAAAGACCGCAGCGGAAAAGAAGGAAACCGCAGCGGGCTAAAGAGGAGAAGTTGCAACGGTTACGGTGTCAGCACACCAGCGGCAAGAAGGGCCACGACCAGGAAACAGAACAAAGTACAGGGACAGAGGTCGCGCGAACTGGGAAGTTCGCAAGAAAAGGGGAGATCGCTCGAACAGGAAGGAGTCCGAGCGAACAGAGAAGAAGTCGCGCGAACACACAGGGTTCGAGCGAACGAGAGAAAGAGCAGAAGGAAAGCAGAGAGTCCGCGAAAACAGGTCGCAGAAAAGAGGGAAAGAAGTCGCGCAAACAGGGCAGCGATAAGGTAAAGAAGTCGCGCGGATAGATAGGTATCCAGGCGAACAAAGAACGAAGCCGTGCGGACAGAAGAGCCTAAGGAATCAGGTAGAATCGATCGTAGGCTCTGATACCATGTGAAAGTAGCGAACAGACTAGAAAAAACAAACCAGAAATTTGAAAAATTGAAAGTTTTATTATCTAAAAAGTTATTATTTACAATGGTATGACCTCCCTTTTATAGAATTGAGGAGAGATGAGAGTGTACAAATAAACAATGTGAGACTAAAAAATTACAGAGCGGTGCGGCTAGAAACAAAGAGACCGATCAGG
Source organism: Platanthera zijinensis (assembly GCA_039513925.1). Lineage (NCBI taxonomy): Eukaryota > Viridiplantae > Streptophyta > Magnoliopsida > Asparagales > Orchidaceae > Platanthera > Platanthera zijinensis. The sequence goes on along the minus strand of CM077094.1, from coordinate 149,089,802 downwards.
CCGCGCGGTTAAACAAATGGGTTAACCGCTCGGCAACACCAGAAGGAAGAGAACAAGTCATTGTAGGAGAGTAACCGTCAGACTTAGACTGCCAGACCGCTCGGTCTCATACTCCAACATAACCGCCAGACTTAGACCGCTAGACCGCTCGGTCTCATACTTCAACACTGTCTGTTGGTCGATTGGATGCAGATAGTTGTGCTAGTAAATTTGACGACGGACGATGGAGATTGACCAAAGGTTCTTTGGCCATAGACTGTGGTAGCATGATGTCCGGTCTTTATTGTTTGGAGGCTAGAGCTGCAGGTGCGGGGGAGCACAAGGTCAGAGGTGACAGATCCACCGCTGTATGACGCGAGCAGTGCGGATTTTTCAGCGGGAAGAAATGCTACAGGCAGGTGAGACATCAGGTCTCAAAGTCGACGGTGATAGGACAAGAGAGCGGTTCTCATATTGTTGCTGGCCAGTGACGTCGGGTGACTTTTGATTGTCACGATCCTACATCGAGTTTGACTGTTTGTGCGGGAGAGATGCATAGTTGCAGTGATGGTTCTCGCGAGGAGGTCGCTATTTTGGCGAGCTTCTCCGCCTAGTCGGGAAGGAGGAAAATTGTTGGGTTCGGATTCCCTCCTAGATAAATAAAACCCGCGACGACGGACGTCGAGAGATTCGTAACTAAATGGATAAAGTGGAAGCAAATTTTTTGATCACGTCCATTATGCTATTGTATTATATATATAGATTGATATATATACAAGGAATAAAATTTCCTATTTCTAAATCCATCGCAAGGAGCAGCCAACCTACTGCATTATAAAAAGAAAAAAAAACTAACGGGCTACCGATTTCTCCTGCCCGTGAAGACGTGAAGGAGCCGTCCCCAAGCAAATTGAATACTGGATCAGCGTCACCTCTTCCGCGTCTTCATTCACCTCCGGATTGAGGTTTTTCTCGTCGGCAATCTTGGACGTGTCGGAGCCGGTGCAAGCAACGGTGGTCAGAGGTCGTGAGGTCGCGTGGAGTCCGGCGTTGAGATTTGACGGCGGCGATTGTTGCAAGGGCGGAGACGCCGAGGACTCTTTTAAGGGGCCGTAGAGGAGGCGGTGTTGGCGCCATATTTGCATGGAGGGGCGACGGTGCACGTGTGCGGGGGAGCGACATTGGCTAAGGCCGATTTGGGCGGAGCCGGAGCAGCGCAGGCGGTGGCCGATTTGGGAAGAGCCAGAGCGGCGTTGACGGAGGCCGATATGGGTGGAGCCAGAGCGGCGTTGGTGGAGGCCGATTTGGGCGGAGCCGAGCAGCGTTGTCGGAGTCCAATTTTTGAGTGCACATCTTGGCGCAAAGGACGGCGGTGTGCAACCGCTGCATTTATTCGGACGAGTATATTAGGTCGCATTTGCGGCTAAAAATGGTCAGCGCGATGAGACATTTTAGCCTCAAGTGGACTTTTGGCGGCGGAGCATCTGAGCCTCGAGCGGGGCAATCTACTGACGGGTTGCGGACTGATCGGAGTGCGCCAGAGACGTCGTGTGTCGACATAGGCGAACATCTAGGCATAATATTGGAAGATCTTGGAAGACTGCAGATGATTCAGAGAATCAGTTTGGAGCGAGTCTCTCTGACTTGGACTTAGTCGTCTTTGTCGGTATACCTGTATGTTTCTCCTGTCTTTATATTTATGCAAGTTGTAGGATCCATCTGGGGATCGCGGAAGGAAAACCATTGTATTATTAAACATTATTTAATGGAGGCTTTCCGGATTGGACTTCGATCGTCCCGTGGTTTTTATCCTGATTTAAGGGTTTTCCACGTATATGCATGTGTGTCTGTGATTGTGTTTATTCGTGTGTATTTCACTGACGTTTTTTGCAAGTATCTCAGCTCGCGTCCTCACGTGCACTCAAGTCCGTGAGAACGTGTTTCTCACAACACGTTGTAGCTTAATTGATGATGAGAAGTGAAAGAAATTTATAGTTAAGCGTGCTCGGATGAGAGTAGTTCCGAGATAGGTAACCTCTTGGGAAATCCATGTATTACATGCTTAACTGGATCACTTCTCATCAAAGGGAGGTTGCGGTCGATCTCCAATAACCTGTCATGGCCGAATGAGCGCGGAGAGAGATTGGGGTGGCATGAGTTGCAAGCTTGCAGCCCATGATGAGGGCCCGATACGTAAACAATAGTGTCGTGTCGCTCGAAGCATCCGGATGGGGATCAAAGTGGAATCCTCTACCCGTTGCCCCTAGGTGGGTATAAATAGGAAAAACTCTTAGGAGTTACTACGGGTATGGGTTAACCGTGTACCCGACACGACCCGTTAAACCTCCGAACACGTTATTCGTCCAAATATACACTAACAATCTCCTCCTATATTTGTGACAAATAACGTATACGTTTCGGAGTGCAGAAAGTGGAGAATATCAAAAACAAGTTTCCGACTTTACACATTTCCATAAGAGTTAGAACAGTTTTTAAAGAAAACATAAACATGAACTTTAAAACAAAACATAATACATCCAAAGGAAAATGTGCTACTCAACAATAAATAAGTCTGGAAAAATAATAAATGACTACAGATAAACGTGTAACAATTCTACTCAGAGAGTAGATCATCATCATCTATTTCAAAATCCACTTTCTCTCCTTCATCTTCACTAATGTGTGCAAGAAATTTCATGAGTCAGACTCTATGAATTCATAAACATATGCAGTGACGTATCAAAGTAAACTAGTTCTACCTAAATGAGCTTAGTACTTGTAGCAGTAGTGAAGTAACACTGTCAGCATCTCTATCCAGTCTAGCTAGGACCAGTCAAGTTTTGATTTCAATAAATCAAACGTTGTTATCTTACTCATTAGTGACCACTATGGCCACTATGACCGAATGAGCGCGGAGAGAGATTGGGGTGGCATGAGTTGCAGGCTTGCAGCCCATGATGAGGGCCCGATACGTAAACAATAGTTGGTGTGTTAGGCTGTGGTCAGAGTCCTCACAACTATGATGAGGACATACACACTCATCTCCATCGCCATCCGGGCGGATCATAACACATGAGAGGGGTTCCGACTTAAATGATAGACAACTCGCGTACCATCGCCCATGTTCAGAATCAACCTATCTTTCGCTTTACTCACCTGTTAGCGTGACCTAATCAGGGAGTTGATGGACCCGCCACATTTGTGCACCCATCACACTCATTGTGTATGCATGCGTATAATAGTGTTTAATAAAAAAGAGATGCATCAAATTTGTTCTATAATGAAATTCTTTTTAAGTTTTTCCCCACTTTAGACCTCATTTGGAATGATCAAATGGCCTTGATTATGAAAGAGTTGAATACCAAAATTTTAATAGATACTTAAGCTTACAAATTTGATATCCATCACATTTTTATTTGAGGCTTGCAGGTGTTTTAAAAATAACTCCAAATTTATGAAAATAATAATCAATCAGTGTTTTAGAATAATTTAGGGCGCTGCTATCCGCACCGCAGTTTTGGCTATTCGCACCGCACTTTCTCCTAATTTTTCGTGCCTTTTGAAAATACGTCTTGTACATGCATTTTTAGGAAAAGTGTTCAACACGAAAGTTTTAGATCTCGACGAGATCTAATATTTTAGTGTTGAACACTTTTCCTAAAAATGCATGTACAAGATGTACTTTGGAAATACCCTGCTTAATTCTGATTTGATCATCTTAAATGTTTTAAAATAAAATCGTCCATTTTGCTCAAATTAAGAAGTTGTCTTCATCAAAGTTGTAGAGAATTAAATTCTCAACAACTTTCGTGTTGGTCATTTGTACTAATTCGGCCTCCATCTAATCAATAATTAGATCCAAAAGGAGTTAATCATACAATTTCTACAGTTTATTTAGAAGAGGTCGAGGGTTAATCAAATTTTAAAGTAGATCCGACGGCTTGCATATCGTCAGACAAGAGCTTTCGATGTCTATACAGTGCATCAAATCAAAGTTAATCATTGCCGGAGGATATAGACAACTGGACTTTTTTGCATAGAAATGGAAGGCTAGGATTTGTCCTTACATGGCATTGAATGATCCCATGCATCCACCCAACCACCACCACCTTGCAGGCGCTTTCCGCCGCCGCCAGCCCAAACCCATTCACCGGGGTTCTGCGGTGGTCCAACGGACGGAATTCACAAAACCTTGGATTCCATGTATTTTGGCCGCTGGAACCCGCTCTAATCCATCTTCTCCGGCAAGGGGAGTTTCTCAAGGGCCCTTGGGGAGTTCATGAAGGGAATCCCCATCTATTCTGATGCCACCACCGTGCCAAACGAAGCCTAAATTGCTTATTCCTGAGTCGGACTAATATCCTAGTTTCGCCACTGCCACTAGGGATGGTAGTTGGTCATTATCTCATGTAGGTGGTCTGAGAATTGAAAGACATACTCGCTAGTTATAATGGATTTCTTCGACGATGGAGGAGATCATCGGAGGTTGGGAAACCTTCTAGATATGATGGGAGTTAGGGAAGCTCACTAGGAGAGGATGGAGGCGGGTTGATCTTTGGTTGGAAGCCATGGTGGCGAGTTGGTCGTGAATGCTTCACTTCATCGTCGATGATCGCTGAAGGGGATGGGGGAATGAGTTAGAGTTTTTTTTTGGTTCGCCCACACTTTTGTGGTGCTTGTGGAAGAGTGTGGGATCACTATTTATAGGTGTGAGGGAGAGTTGGGATCCTCAAAGTGTTGTGAACACAATCTATGGTGGTCACCGCCACCTTTACCATCGTCAGAGCATGGGGTGGCCTTGGGTGGAGGAATAAATCATTCATCCACTGATTCTAGGCATGGACAATATATAACCTGAATTTCATTGAGATCAAAAATGTCTAGGGAATACACTTAGCAGACCAGATGGGAGGCCTAAAGCCTTCAACTCGGCAGAATTCAGCTCAATAAACGTAGTCTCGGCAGCATGGAGGCTATTCACAGACAATTTAACTCAGCAGCCTAGCAGTTATTCACAGAACATTCAGCTCAGCATCCTGACGGCTATTCATATACCATTCAGCTCAGCAGCCTAGCAGCTGTCCGCAGACCATTCACCTCGACAACCTAGAGGATATTCACAGATCATTCAGCTCGACAACCTGGTTGCTATTCACAGACCATTCAGCTCACAAGCCTGGCGGCTATTCACAGACAATTGAACTCAGCAGCCTGATGCATATTTGCAGATCATTCAGCTCGGTAGCCAGACGGCTATTTGCAGACCATTCAGTTGGACAGCCAGGTAGCTATCCACAGACCATTCAGTTCGGCAGCCTGAAGACTATTCGTAGACTATTCAGCTCGGCAGCCTGACAACTATTCACATATCATTATGTTCGGCAGCCTGACGGCTATTCGCAAACCATTCAATTTGGAAGTATGGCCATTATTCGAAGACCGTTTAGCTCGGCAGCCTGGCGGCTATATGCAGACCATTCAGCTTGGTAGCCTTGCGACAATATGGAGACCATTCAGCTCGGCGACATGACGACTATTCACAGACCATTCAGCTAGACAGTCTGGCGGCTATTCTCAAACCATTCAGCTCGGCAGTCTGACAGCTATTTGTGAACAATTCAGCTCGGCAGACTGTGACTTTTCACAGACCATTCAACTTGATAGCTTGACAAATATTCGTAGACCAATCAACTCATCATATTGGTGGCTATTTGCAGACCACTCCATGAGAGTACTTGACAGGCTCTAAGACAGTAAAAATAGTACTCGGTAGACTTTAGGAGAGTACTCAGAAGGCTGCACCGTCCGATTGACGTGTAATTACCTTATGTAACCACCCATTATGGGTAGTGCACATAGCTAAAATAATGATCGGTGTGTGCATAGTAAAATTATTAAAAATGCACATCGTTAACTATATTAGTTTGGCCTGCAAATAGTAATTATGATAGTTATGATGTTCGGATAGCCGCGTAACCACCATATTCATCTCTGGTGTCTATAAATAGGATCTCAGTCTCTCCTTCATTTTCATCTCATTCTTCTCTGACTTCCCATCTTACACGTGTGATAGCTCCATCGGGAATCTCTTTCGCCCTTTGAAGACCTTTAAGCGCTTTGAAGATCGCTCGAAGATCACCACCCGCCTGTAAGAATTCCTCCGCAAGCGTCCCGCACGTAGCGTTCTAAGCATTCTCAGCATTACCAACTCAATAACGGAACTCCTAGAAGACAACCAATCATCCGCTCAAGCCTCCAAACAATAGTTGAAGCCTTCAGAACATGCAAAGCGTGGCACTCCCCACAGTAACATAGAAAAATACTTAGCTTCGCAAGCGGTAGCCTGTTACCCTCCGAAAGCGTCTCTCACTCTCCCCCTATAAGTTGTAACGAGTAAAGACACGGCGCCCTCGCATTTTCAAAAAAAAAACTTTGCACAACATCAACTGATAGTGGAAGTTTGGTCAGCATAGCCCCGAACACGTGGTTTCTTACCCATTTTTGGGGTTTTCCACGTTAAAAAACATTCTCGCCAACCATCTTATTTCTTTGTGACTGATCGCACGCTCGACCGCTATCGGAATAAGATGGTCCAATCTAGATCGGTTTTCAGAAGCCTCGAGTGAGCCGCAACAATAATTATAGAACATATTTGTTGATTGAGACATCAATTAGTTTGCTAGAATATTGTTATGATTATTATTCCATATTATAATTATTGTCATAAAATGTTGACCTGTAAAATTACATAGTTTCCTAGGATCAAGTGATCAACTAGGGATCGTCGAGAGGAGGTGTTATTGTTACGCGATTGTGATTAGCTTCATAGCTGACTCTCGTTTTTTTTTTAATGTTTTACTTTTGGTTACTGGTCTTGGCTTATATGCAGGAGCTAGCTAGCAATAAAGTCAAAAAGACAGTTTCATTAAATGTTTTCTTTTGTTTTGTTTTATCCCGACATCAGACATGCGTGCCAAAGACTCTGTAGAATGTTTTGGTATATGTTTGTAATTATCACAACGTTACATGGTATTGATGTTTAAGTTGTAATGGTGGACACTATTCAGGTTTATATATTAACTTCAGCTTTATGTTTAGAACTCTGAGAATGCTAAATTTTTTTTATTTTAACATCTTTTAATATCTAGCTCACCTATTTTATATTATGGGATTCTATTCAGACCTATATTATAAAAAATTTACAAGCAGTGTTACATTTTTGTTGTCGTCAGACTGATTGTAAGACCCCCCTCACGAGAACTAGGCACAACTAAGGAGAATCTTATGCATAAGGTAACAACCCTACAGTAATGTCGGTATACGGACCAAACACAAGTGCATGATGCTTACTCTGCTAGAAATCCATCACCACAATCATACCCAAACAAGTATATAAGCAGAAGTAAAGTAAGCCCCAAGCAAATATAATATAGCAAAACAACAATGATGATAATGTCAAAATTACACCAAATATAATCTGGGCTAAAACATGCCCTACAAAATGATCAAAAACTAGGAAATAAGACTAGAGACCTACTAATCTCTCATCTCCGGGTTTCGTCATCAGTGCAAAAATAGTAGGTACTATCGAGGTCTCCTACTCTATGTATGTACTATCCTTGTGGTGGTGGTGATAGAATTGTGGTGACAGCTAATGTTGTTGCTCCTGAGGTGGTGACAACTTTAGGATTAGTTTACATGACTAAATTCTTCCCCTTTATCACCACCAATGTACCCTAACACACCAAGTGGAGGAGAAGAAACGAATAAAGTTGAGGGAAAAGGGTGAATATCCAAAGAGTATGTGGCAGTAATAATATGTAAGCTTCTATAACTACGAGAAATATGTACGCAATAAGCTAGTTGTGTATCAACAAGCGAGTGAAAACAAACATTACGCATGTGTATAAATGCCAACAATTGAAAGTAACCTCACATAAAAGATTGCTCATACAAACTAATTGTTAGGATCGTGACACCTCACACGCGCACGGATCGTCCGGATCGCGCCATGTCACCGATCCGTGGGAGTTTTTCATTCCTTGTTTAGGATTATCTCAATATAGGAATATCATTTAGATGAGAATTTATTTTGGGGCTCCTCATTCCTAATCCGGGCAAATCATTTTTGGGCAATCCTAATTTATTTGGGAAGTTATTTGATGGCCGGTTATTCTTCATTCCTATATTAGATTATCTCCTAATTGAGAGGGGTTTTTTATTGCTATTTATAGGGGAGCTGTCATGACCGATGATGAGAGGAAAATCCGTGAGATCCAATTTGTGAACAGAGAGCTTCAGGCGGCGCAATTCCGGCGGCTTCGACTTCGTCTCAGGCAGCGGCGGCGGGTTTTGGGCCCGGTGGCAGAGCAGCAACGAGACAGGCATCAGGCGCGGCGGCGAAGGAGCACGGTGGTCTGGAGGGAGTTCCGGCCGAGCTTGGCGCGCGCACTTTGGTTGCTCAGGAGGAGCAACGTTCCGGGCGATAGCGCTGTCGGAAATCCGACAGCTCCAGTTTCAGTTTTCTTTGTGTTGTTTTTGTTTCCTTCCCTGTTCGACCCATTGAGGTCTATTGTAATCGGTAACTTTCTGACTTTAGTGGATCTTTCTGGCGCGCTCTCCCCGTGGACGTAGGAGCCCATCTCCGAACCACGTAATCTTTTGTGTCGTCTGTGTATGCTAGAATCTCGTTCCGTATTTTATTTTGCGCGATATTGGTTCTTGCTCATTCGTGAAATTCCGTTGCGCTACCGCGGCTTAACTCGATCTGATTTCACAACAATTGGTATCAGAGGGAGGTTCCGCGGGGGTGATCGTCTGGACGTTCGGGTTCTAGATCTGGGTCAACGGTAGGTGACGACATTGGTCCGCTCCCTATCTTCCTAGATCGGCTCCGCGAATATCATCTTGATCGCCCAGTAGCTCTGCGAGCAAGACAATGTCGGCAAAATTCGAGATTCCAAAATACGACGGCAAAATTGATTTTGGTCTGTGGCAAAAACGGATCAAAGCGGTGGTCGAGTTCGCGCAGAGAAAGGGCCTTGGCGAAGACAAAATCTTCGCAGCCGTGGAGAAGAAGGGCAGAGTGTCATCTCAGAAGTGCCCAGACACCGCAAGGGGAGCCATCTGGCTCAGGAGTCCCACCAAGGAACTCAGGTTTACTCAGGAGAAGGTGGAGTCGCACAGTGAGAGGTTGAGTGCGAGTCGTCTTGCAAAAGACTCGGTCTATAGGGCAAGGGCGAAGCACGTCGGGGTGCGCCACCGGGAGTTGAGGGAGTTCGGTGGAGGTAGAGGCAGGGAGTTGCGGGAGATATCCTGGAGGGATATTAGTACGGACTTGCGAGGAAGTCCAGTGACTGGAGTCAAGTTCAAGAGCGGTCTTGACTTGACTCATTTTGATGCGCGTTGATCGCGGTCAGGCCCCAGGGAGAGGGGGCTCGTAGTCGCCAGTAGTGGAGATTTAAGCTGAAGGTTGAGTTACGTTCGTCAAGGTGGAGTTTCGTTTGCGTGAGGCGTCAAGGTGGAGATTGTTAGGATCGTGACACCTCACACGCGCACGGATCGTCCGGATCGCGCCATGTCACCGATCCGTGGGAGTTTTTCATTCCTTGTTTAGGATTATCTCAATATAGGAATATCATTTAGATGAGAATTTATTTTGGGGCTCCTCATTCCTAATCCGGGCAAATCATTTTTGGGCAATCCTAATTTATTTGGGAAGTTATTTGATGGCCGGTTATTCTTCATTCCTATATTAGATTATCTCCTAATTGAGAGGGGTTTTTTATTGCTATTTATAGGGGAGCTGTCATGACCGATGATGAGAGGAAAAATCCGTGAGATCCAATTTGTGAACAGAGAGCTTCAGGCGGCGCAATTCCGGCGGCTTCGACTTCGTCTCAGGCAGCGGCGGCGGGTTTTGGGCCCGGTGGCAGAGCAGCAACGAGACAGGCATCAGGCGCGGCGGCGAAGGAGCACGGTGGTCTGGAGGGAGTTCCGGCCGAGCTTGGCGCGCGCACTTTGGTTGCTCAGGAGGAGCAACGTTCCGGGCGATAGCGCTGTCGGAAATCCGACAGCTCCAGTTTCAGTTTTCTTTGTGTTGTTTTTGTTTCCTTCTCTGTTCGACCCATTGAGGTCTATTGTAATCGGTAACTTTCTGACTTTAGTGGATCTTTCTGGCGCGCTCTCCCCGTGGACGTAGGAGCCCATCTCCGAACCACGTAATCTTTTGTGTCGTCTGTGTATGCTAGAATCTCGTTCCGTATTTTATTTTGCGCGATATTGGTTCTTGCTCATTCGTGAAATTCCGTTGCGCTACCGCGGCTTAACTCGATCCGATTTCACAACAATTGGTATCAGAGGGAGGTTCCGCGGGGGTGATCGTCTGGACGTTCGGGTTCTAGATCTGGGTCAACGGTAGGTGACGACATTGGTCCGCTCCCTATCTTCCTAGATCGGCTCCGCGAATATCATCTTGATCGCCCAGTAGCTCTGCGAGCAAGACAATGTCGGCAAAATTCGAGATTCCAAAATACGACGGCAAAATTGATTTTGGTCTGTGGCAAAAACGGATCAAAGCGGTGGTCGAGTTCGCGCAGAGAAAGGGCCTTGGCGAAGACAAAATCTTCGCAGCCGTGGAGAAGAAGGGCAGAGTGTCATCTCAGAAGTGCCCAGACACCGCAAGGGGAGCCATCTGGCTCAGGAGTCCCACCAAGGAACTCAGGTTTACTCAGGAGAAGGTGGAGTCGCACAGTGAGAGGTTGAGTGCGAGTCGTCTTGCAAAAGACTCGGTCTATAGGGCAAGGGCGAAGCACGTCGGGGTGCGCCACCGGGAGTTGAGGGAGTTCGGTGGAGGTAGAGGCAGGGAGTTGCGGGAGATATCCTGGAGGGATATTAGTACGGACTTGCGAGGAAGTCCAGTGACTGGAGTCAAGTTCAAGAGCGGTCTTGACTTGACTCATTTTGATGCGCGTTGATCGCGGTCAGGCCCCAGGGAGAGGGGGCTCGTAGTCGCCAGTAGTGGAGATTTAAGCTGAAGGTTGAGTTACGTTCGTCAAGGTGGAGTTTCGTTTGCGTGAGGCGTCAAGGTGGAGATTGTTAGGATCGTGACACCTCACACGCGCACGGATCGTCCGGATCGCGCCATGTCACCGATCCGTGGGAGTTTTTCATTCCTTGTTTAGGATTATCTCAATATAGGAATATCATTTAGATGAGAATTTATTTTGGGGCTCCTCATTCCTAATCCGGGCAAATCATTTTTGGGCAATCCTAATTTATTTGGGAAGTTATTTGATGGCCGGTTATTCTTCATTCCTATATTAGATTATCTCCTAATTGAGAGGGGTTTTTTATTGCTATTTATAGGGGAGCTGTCATGACCGATGATGAGAGGAAAAATCCGTGAGATCCAATTTGTGAACAGAGAGCTTCAAGCGGCGCAATTCCGGCGGCTTCGACTTCGTCTCAGGCAGCGGCGGCGGGTTTTGGGCCCGGTGGCAGAGCAGCAACGAGACAGGCATCAGGCGCGGCGGCGAAGGAGCACGGTGGTCTGGAGGGAGTTCCGGCCGAGCTTGGCGCGCGCACTTTGGTTGCTCAGGAGGAGCAACGTTCCGGGCGATAGCGCTGTCGGAAATCCGACAGCTCCAGTTTCAGTTTTCTTTGTGTTGTTTTTGTTTCCTTCTCTGTTCGACCCATTGAGGTCTATTGTAATCGGTAACTTTCTGACTTTAGTGGATCTTTCTGGCGCGCTCTCCCCGTGGACGTAGGAGCCCATCTCCGAACCACGTAATCTTTTGTGTCGTCTGTGTATGCTAGAATCTCGTTCCGTATTTTATTTTGCGCGATATTGGTTCTTGCTCATTCGTGAAATTTCGTTGCGCTACCGCGGCTTAACTCGATCCGATTTCACAACAACTAATATGTTAGGAATCCTTAAAGAAAAGACATAAAGTAACTTATAATATATAAACTTCCATACAAACTTATATGATAAGGATCTATACATGCAATACAATGTTATAAATGTTATGCTTACGTAGACTCTTAACCCATAGAATGCACAGTTATTACACACAACTCTATGTCGACATTGACTTAGTCCAATTGTTTGGCGGGTAGTGAACTCTACGGGCCTTATTGCCATGGACAGACAACAATAAAAGAATGGATAACCTCTGCTTATAGGTAGGTAGCATACTACAACCTAGGCCCCTCTGTATAGCCCTAACATATACGTTTGTGGTGTTGGAAGTACACCCGTAATCATTAACAATCAAAATATTGTGCTGAAAGTAAACCCGCAAATATAGTCAGCTTGTAACACCTCCATCTGTCACGAAGAATATAACAAAAGGTCAGACCGAGACCCCACGCCATATTCCACAGACATTTAGTTGAGTTATGCATTGAAACCAAATTATACATGTATCCTAACTTAGAGTTACATTCTAGCGGAAGCATTTAGGTAAAACAATCCAACACCAGGAATATCCACCAACAAACTTTAAGAATGATATATATATAATACACAATGTATTTTGGCTTTAAGGCCTTACAAACTATTTTCTCATCAAAAGTATATTATATACATCGGCACACAAGCCGACAACACGTGAAAACAATAAAAGCTTCGTCTTTGGGACTTCGAGGGCTGGCATATCTCAAAGAGACTTCATCCCGCTACTTCCCGTTCGGCTCTCCAGCACCTGCACAGCCACGAACCACCAACAAGTGGCAAAACAAGGTAATAGTCAACATTAACTGACCAAATTATAACAACATCATCCCTCTCTCGGGGCGGTGGTGCTCCTTCCCTGAAAACAAGCAACCTGACAATATCTTTATGTGTGTGTGTGTGTGTGTGTGTGTGTGTGTGTGTGTGTGTGTGCAATTTAAGCACCATTCATCACAAATGAAGCACCATTCATCACAAATGTTGGTGCGCATGACCACACGTCCCGTGCACTCATATCACATTTTTGGTGTTCTGAACTTTCCCAGACCCACCACCATCCTCAGTCCCAGACCGATGGTCAAAATTTGGTGTTCCGGACTTTCTCAGGCCCACAACGATCCTCAGTCCCAGACCGATGGTAACACTTGAGCATTATAGTTGTTGAAGCCAAAAATGACCTCAACGAATGTTCACGAACCAAGGTGCAACCGACGCCTACTTCTCTCAAGCCTCGACCCTTGACTGGCTGCTAAGGTCCTAAGACTGACCCAAAGCCTCAGCAGGGAGGTCCCACCTCACACACGGAAGATCCCTGAGAGCTTCCCCTCCCTGGATGGGGGATCCTCCTGCACCAGATCCTTCACCTTCACCTCCTGCCATGGGACTCAACTCAAGGTTTTCTTGTATCGACCTCTTTCACGCTCACCGCACCATAACTGTTGAAGCCAAAAATGACCGAAGCCAAAATTGACTTCTGTGGAGTTCGAGGTCCCAAAAGAGGGGTGACCGCACACCTACTACACTCAAATGAACAATCTAGGCTCTAGACTAGGAACGTAAGAGACAGACCCAAGGTCTCAGCGTGGAGGAGGAGGTGTGCAGGGCCCGGCCTGCTCCTTGCCGAGAGAGAGTGAGAGAGAGAGAAGGGGCGGCGGTTGTATGTTGCTCCTTGCGACAGCCTGGACGGGAAGTGGAGGGGAGGAGCCCTGGAGCCGGCGGCGGACTGGATCGAGGGAAGGAGGGAGGAGCGGCTGGAGCCGGTGGCGGCCTGGATCGAGGGAAGGAGGGAGGAGCGGCTGTCTCCGTCTTTGCCGAGCCCTTGCTGGGAGAAAAAAGCAATCCCCCTCCTTCTGTACACGCATGCCCCCCTCTTCTCCTTTTTGCTTTTTTCTTTTCCCTGTACCCAGCCTTTCTCTTCCCTTTTCTTTTTTTGTTTTCTTCTACCCCACCCGCCTGCCTCTCCTCCTTCCCTTTTTTATATTTTATTATATAAAACTGATATATATATATATATATAATATATATAATATAACATTTATACATACATTAAAAAGCTTATGCCTGTGAAACCTCCGCACGCCCGCACGAGCACCCGCGCGTCTCCGAACGGGGCTGCAACAAAACGTCGCTCGTAGCTCGCCCCAAGTCCGTCACTTGGGGAGGATCCCGCTCGGGCGGATACGGGGTTGTACAATAGTCATGCATTAACTAATGCTAATGACTCTCTCCCATGCCCCCGACCACACAAGTTACCTTAGGTCGTCTAGTCAAGCGACATAGTGCGGGTACAGCTCAGTCTTTCCCGTTGCTCAAATCGTCATGTCATCAGGCGGTCGACATGACGCGGGTCGGTCTCCCCTTTTCTATTTATAAAATACATAACCATGTCATGTTTCAATGTTGGTTCTCATGACCACTATAGCTAGGTACTCCCGGCTCTCAGCTCCACATGCTACCCACCTTATCTTATGGACACAGGCTTCACAACCAAAATTATTAGCTCTCTGAGAGCTACTGCCAGCGGTATCCTACCGTCGCGCAGTAGGGGACAAAATAATATTTCTTCCCCAAACTTTGGGTGTTTTCCTAGAGACCAACTTTAGTACTCTCACTGCAGCAACCTGCACACCCCATTACTCAATAAACTATACGTTTAAACACGAAGTCTTCTCCGACACGCAAACAAAAGATAATAATCATCAATCCAGACCAATTTATTCAGATGAGCTTCTCACAGCATGCCTATTCCGTACTTCGATTCCGGATTCTATACGCATTTTTTACTGGGGGTATCATCGATCAACCCATTGGAAATCTCTTCGCTCTCCACCAATTAGTGGGGAATTCATGCAACTATGCCAAATTAAGGACTTCACATGTCTAAGAAGGAAGATCGTTACCCTTCTCTCATCTCAAGCTTTTATCATAAAGCTACCGCCGCGCGGTAGCTCAGGCAGTGGCCGTTTGTCCCAATAGGCATCGTTCTGCCGCTCAAAGATTGCCTCAACCTTATCCGACACGTGACACACTACTGCCAGCGTTACCTCTACCGTCGGGCGATGCCGTCCAGAGACAATGATCGAATTAATTCATTGGCTACCACCGCACAATATCACACTACCGTCGAGCGGTACCTTCCAGAGACGCTGGTCTTCTAATCAGCTGGATACCGCTATCGATAACTCTATCGCCTGGCGGTAACCTCCAGTGACCAACTTCCTGTTATTTTCAGGAAATTTGATGCATTACAATTCTCCCCACCTTTAAGAGATTTCGTCCCGAAATTTACACTTAACAGGAAATAACACAGAAGTACAAAACATATAAAATGTACCTCAACGGAATAGTTCGGGGAACTTTTCTCGCATGGTCTGCTCGCGCTCCCATGACGGCTCCTCATGGCCACAATTGTTCCAACGGACTTTGACCATTCTGATCTCTTTGTTCTGCAAGCGTTTGATCTTTGTGTCCTCGATTCGAATGAGCTTGACTTTTGTCGTAAATCAACTATCGAACAACACTTGATCCGCAACAATCACTTGCGCAGGCTCTTGCACAACCTTTCGCAGCACCGATATGTGAAACATATCATGCAAACCACTGAGTTCAGCTGAAAGATTCAACCAATAGACAGCTTCACCAATCCACTCAACGATTTCAAACAGCCCAAATTTGGGGCATTACACAGCTAAAGGGAAAGTCTAATGAGGACTCAAACCTCCAACTACTATATCCTGAAGCATGACTCATAAGGACTCATAAGTCTAAGTACAAGAGAAAAGGTACATAACCCCACAGTTACCAAGGTAAAGATTACGAAGGCTAAACGGCTAAGGACAAGACCCGAACACTTCACCGGGCAGCCATGATGATAACCATCCTAGCAAAGTTATTCCCAAATTACTCTAATTCATCCATATGATTATTACTTAAGTTGATACAATTCCAATTGATTTACAACTTACTCCCAAAACTCATAAAGTATGAACTTGCATAATTTCACTATTTTTAATAAGGAAATTGTTAAAGGCAAACCCAATTTGGATATACGCAAATCAAAATCTTAAAATCAGGTCTTTTTTCCCGGTGATTTTTTTTCTACGCAAACCAAATTCACCTCCGCTCCAGCTGCATCTCCCGGTCTCTATGTCATTGCCTCTCTCGTCGCCCCTTCCGTCGCCTCTCGCCACAACTCCTGCCGCATTTCTCGGTCTCTCTGTCACTGCCTCTCCCGTTGCCGGTAGGTTGCGAGGCTTCTGATGAGCGGTTCGGCGTACAACAGCCAGACGATTTTGAAGGTGTGCACGTTGGTTCTTTGTTTTTGTTGCCTCTCTCGTCGTGGGGAGCGGTTTTTTTTTCCGTTGATTTTGAAGGTACGTCGCCGCTTGTCTTCATTTTCGTTTTGATTCTGCATTTGGATTCTTTAATACAAATTTTTTTCTTTCATCTTCAGCATATTGAGAAGCTAATTTTTTGTTTTGGATTTTGCATATGGATTCTACACATTGACTTTTTTGTTTTTCGTTTTTATTTTTATTTTCGTGTTGTAATTAGATAATGGTGCTGGTTGGTTGATTTCTAGCCTCTTATGCCCTATTGTAGTTTATGAAGAGCGGGAAACATAAGTGTATTGATTTCTATAATAAATGAAGTTGATTCTTGTTGTTCATACTTTCATTTGCCTTACAAAGACTGCTGCCAATTTTTTCATTTCCAAATTTTCATTTTTTTGTTCCTAATTTTAGATACTGGAATTAAGCTCAAAAACTTCTAAAGATTTTCATTATATACAGGCATGTTTCACGGTTGACCTCTGAAATTTAAATTAATCAAGTTTATGAATTTTATAGGTGTTGGTTGGTAATAAAAGTCTTTAAATTTTTACATGTTTTCATTGAAGTGGATGTGACCGTAACCATATATTAAATGTCATAAATTTGAAATTTTTATGTTATAAACGTGTTATTTTGTCGAACTGTTGCGCAGCCTTCTCATAAAATGATTTTTTGATCTAAACATTTGATTATGTAATTTGTAGTGTTAGTTTGTTGTTAATAATTTTGATTTGTGGTTAACAATTTGTTTTGCACATAGCATTTTTCAAAATATATGATTTGTCATTAACAATGGTTTGCGTATATCCAAATTTGATTTTCTTTTTACAATTCCCTTTAATAAAGTCCTGTCAATTTTGCACCAAAATCAGCCAACTTAGAATTGATCTCTAAGGAGATCCAAATCTCCAAATCGGATGTAAAATCAAATTTTGGAAAGGTATGAGAATACCCTACAACATTCATGAAGAGTAAATTTTCATTTGAAGGCTCTAGGGTCATAAATTACACACATGATGTTGACGGGTCAAAAAGGCCACCCTAAAACAGCCCTAATCAAAATGCTCTAGACAGAGTTCTAGGTCTTCAAATGGAATACATAACCCCAAATTGGAAAGCTTGGACAGTGTCATCAAGACTTGGAGTTCTCTTGCTCTCCTACTCAAGTGTCAATTTTTTTTTACATTATGCTCATATTTTTAATGATTTTTTTGTAAAATGTCTAAATATAGAAATGTTTATAGTTTTAAGGAATTTTTTTGTTCTATATGTCCACTTACCAAAAAATATCTACATTTGAATGAATTTTTTGTACAAAAAAAAATAGTGAAATTATTGATGCCATGAAGAATCAAATCCACCTCCCTTCACTCAAAATTATGAAATAATGATCACTAAGTCAATCTTATTTTATGCTATTATAAATAATGATCTCTATGACACCCACATGGGTAGGGCTGATATCGAGTCGAGTTCGAGCAATTTTGGCTCGGCTCGAAATCAAAATTTTCGACTCGAACTTGGCTTGAAATCGATTCAAAATCGAAATTGATTTCGAGTCGAGTCACCTCGACTCAAAATGACTCGATTCCGAGTCGGCTCGAAATCGAATCGAGCCGGCTCGAAATTGAGTAATTTTTCTCTTTATTCCTAGATGACTCAAAATTAAATTGATCAACCTATAAATTTAGCAAATGAAACACTTAAGACCCTCATTCTTTTTATTTAGGTTTAGATTTTATTATTTTAATTTTAAAAAAGAATATATTAATAAATACATAATATTTTTAATTAATTCGAGTTGATTCGAATCATATTTCGAGCGATTCAAGACTGACTCAAAATCGACTCGAAATCAGATTCAAGTCAAATTGAATTGACTCAAATTGAGTCGAATCAATTTTAACTGGTTCCGATTCGACTCAAATTTCAAACTATTTTTGAGTTTCGAATAATATGCTCAGCACTACACATGGGTCTTTATGTGGGTCCGTTCTTGCTTGAGCATCATGTTCGCTCTCTAGTTCCCTCAGTGGTGATTATTGTCAAAGAATGATACGACTATTTTGTCTTTTAAGTTGAGTTGTATCATAATTGAGAATTTTTAAGTAAGCATTTTTGTTATAATTTTTTAATCATCATTTATCAATTTCATTGAAGTTTATGTTTTCATCATCCATCAATTCTTCATGGCAAAACTAGTAAATCAATCTCCAAACTTTGGTGCCATTTTGAAAAAGAACCTCAATTTACTTTTGAATGATTTTAGTCTTCAAACTTATCAAATATATGAAATCAGCTCACATCAACTTTTCGTTAAATGCAGAATGAAAAAAACTCGATTCTTCGTCGGAGTCCAATGAAAGCGTCGCTGCAATCTTCGACGATCCGAGTCCGCGCTAGGTTTCAATGACGATCCGCTACCATCTTGATGCCATCTTTAACTATCCAATCCTTTTCATTAAACGTTAGTTCGTAACCGGTTGATACATAAAACAATGCTTTGTTCACATTCTCACACATAACTGGATAAAAATGAATTTTAATACATAACCTACCCATCACCGCATGGAATACTTAAAGTGTGGTGGCAGTTTGAAGAAAACCTTCTCAAAATCAAAAGTCATATCTGAAAAAAAACTTAAAAATAAAGCCTGGATTGTGAGCAATGGAACTATAGAGTGAAGTAAGGGTGGATAATTACAGATGAAACCGCCAAAAATAACAGGCTCCATTGATAAACTTGGTTATGAAGAGGCGGCGCAGAAGACCGGCAAGTGTCAGGGACCTATAAGTGAAGTAATTAGAGGTTGTTGGATAGTAAATAAAGCTTTGAAAGTAGCATTTTTATTTGGGTTAATTTGAGGGCCAAATTCACTTAAAAAAATATTTTGGGACTTTTTTTCAAAAATGTTTCAAAATTTAGGAACTTTTTTTTATAGTTTTGAAATTCCATATTTGTAATTATGCCAAGGCCATAATTCTTATATAAAATTATTCTGCCTATTTTTTTTTATTTTTCTCACATTTTAAACACACTAAATTATATTTAGGTAAATTTTATGTGAAAATCAGTTTTCGCTATGTGCAAATCGTGCTTTTAGCAAATCTTGTTTGGCTATTTGGTTATTAGCAAATCATCTTTTTTGACAATAGCTATTAGCAAACACTTTTGTTATTAGCAAATCATGACCAAAAATAAAAATTAAAATGATTCTACCAAAAAAGAAGATTCATCCAAAATTACGATTTTGATTTTTTTACACCAAAATATTACAAAACTTAAAAATAAGACTGAACATCTCCATCCTTTTGGTTCAAAATCTTCAAGCTCTTCAAATAACCATATATTTTGCCAAAAAAACATTAGTTAGCACTGTATGCACTAAAGGTAATCATGTTTTTCAAATATTTGATAAAGATATACCATATTGATTCCATTGATTATGTTTTCCAACTTATAGTGTAAGTCTTCAATCTCTCCAAAATAACACTGTATTATATCAAAATAGAAGTTTAGAAACATTTTGAATATATCACAAATAAAGATAAAAAGACAAATATGAGGGTAAGACTTACTACTTGTGGTCTTTTTCAATGTAAACGTGAAGCGTAAGTAGTTTTCTAAGAACTAACAATTTGATGATGAAATCTCCTCCAAGTTGAATAAATTGAGGTAACAAACATTCATCTTTCATTCGGAGGCCAACAAAATGGTTATTATTTATAAATCCGATGAAAATGAGCTTTTGATTGGAAGGAATCGTAGAATCAAATGGGAAGAAAGTTATGTTTTGACCATTTAAAACAAGAACCTGTTGGGTTTGGCTCATACCCGGTTCAAATGAGCCGGGCGCATTAGGAGCAGAAAACAGGTTGCGACGCAGTATTTGAGGTTGCAACCTTTTTTGTGCTGTTTTTGAAATCTGTCCAAATTAAAAACTGTTTTTGAAATCTGTCCAAATAAAACAGTTTTCAATTTGGAATGTGGTCCGGTGGTTTTATTTGGGAGGTGGTAATGTGAATATAATATACCCATTATTATATTCTTTTCTCTCTCTCCCATGAATGGTAACCGCAACCCCCCTCTCTCGCATTATAAAACCGCCGCTGCAGCCCTCTCCCAAAGAGAACCGAACCTGAGCCACCCGCCCCTCTCTCTCTCTCTCGGCTTGGTGCAGGAAGCTGCTGCCTTGGGATCTCTTGCCAGAGTCGCCGCTGGAGGAAGGCAGCCGCCGGTGTTTGCCGTCGCTGACGTGAAGAGGAGGGCAGCCCGCCATCACCGTCGCCGTCTGAGTCTAGTCGGCCGTTGCCGTGGAAGGAAGACGGAGACGGGGCTGTTTTAACCCGACATTTGTGGGGGCTGTGGAGAGAAAAAGTTTGTGTTGAGGACGGGCTACTCGTTCGTGGCAAGGTCCGGGTCCGAACTTGGAGTTTCTCTCCGGTGGTGGCGGTGGTTGCGGTTGAACGTCGGAAGTTGACGTTGAAGGTTCGGTGAACCTTGTGCGTCTGTTAGTCGGATTGCAGTCCCAGATCTTCCATTTCCTGCGGATCGTGCGTGTCCGACGCATCCGCGTGCTTTTCACCGAACGGCTATTTCTTCACTTGTTTCTCCATTGTAATTGATTTATAAATTATATTATAAATTGCCATTGTTTGCGTTCGTGATTTCTCCTACAATTATTGCATATCCCATCAGAACCACCCCAACATTGTAGCATGACGAGATGACCAATCCCATGTCCGGCATGGACGTCCATTTCTCCAAAGATGTTGAAATGATATGACAATGTAATGAATTGATCAATTCTTTGCATCTTGGAATTCCCAAAATGTTACCGTAAATGCCTTCCTTTGTACTCAACTCAGTGGAGAGATCACTTCTAACTTTAAGCCAATTATCAGATATATTCAAAGCTTCCACAATAACATGGTAACCACAATGTCCGTCAGATGCAGCATAATAAACATCTACCAAATTTTCAGCAAATTGTAGTGGAAGTTGCCGACATACCTGATCAAAACAATTGTTTTTCTGACTTATTTGACTTCTAAATGATTTCTTCAAGTTTCACAACGAGAGTGGAACATCCATCAGAACATGCTCAAAAAATGATGGCTCACGCTTTGTATTTCTTATGTTTTTTTTAAATTTTTTTGTGCTCCCTTTCGGTCATCCCTTTAACTTGATAGGTAAATATGGCTCAATTGTAAGGCTTGAATCCGGATCCATGATTTCCCGTAATTTTCTCTTCATTTTCGATTGTTGATGTTCAGAAGTTTTTTGAAACCTTTTTTGATCCATTCAATCTCAATGTCTATATCATACTTTCCAGTTTTTTCATCTTCATTTGTTTGGCTTTTGAATTCAGGTTTGATGTCGTGTATATTTAACTATTTCCAATTCTTATGTATTAACCATAACGAGTAAGATTTCCTCTGTGTGATATGGAAGATCAACTCATGAGCACATAGTAGTCCCAATGTAGACCGAGTAAGATGAGTGCATTTCTCATCACAAGCATACTCGTTGCGGTAATATTTTTTTTCTTCTTCCTTTATGATGGACAATGCTTGGAGTGAAACACGACCCACTAGATCGGAATATAGTATACTATGAAACTCTTTGCTTGATTGCATTGTACTATGATCAAATGATCTTTTAATTTCCGTATGTTATAGATCAATCATTTGATCAAATGCCCTAAAACTGTTGTCAAGTTGCCAATAGAGACTTCAAAAAACTTTTTCAACTGACTATGTCCACTCTCGACGTGATTTGTTGTTGAGTTTCCTAGGTGTAGATGCTTGTTAATCCACCAAGAAACAAAGTATTCTTTATATGGTTTCACCCATGTAGAGCTAACATATGCAACGACATTAGAATATGAAGAGGAATATGTTGAGATAATGTCATTATACCGCATATGGAATTCATTCTCAGTTCTAGCATCAACCAACCGCTGCCACACACCAAAAAACTTTTCACATTCTTTCCCTTTCTTAAAATACTTCTTACAATTTGCCAAAATATTCCTATGAATTATACTTGACATAAGATGTGCTTTGAATTTGGGAAACAGAACTTGATTGTGTTCAACAATGCCAACTCCCTATCAGTTACAAGCACTAAAGGTAATGTTTTCTGATCTAAAATGCTTTTGAAATGATCAAGTGCACACCTATAACTGCTCTCAGTTTCATCTAATAAAAATACAAATGCAGAGAAAATTGTTTGTTGAGTTGATGTCATTCCAACGATGGACAACAAAGGGAGCCGAAACCTATTCGTCTTGTATGTGCAATCAAACAAAAACACACTTGAAAACATTTTGTTAAGACGAATTGTAGTAGGATGGGTTAAAAATAAGCTCTCTAAATTGTGTGTCCCTTCATTCACCTGCTAAAACTGTCATAACTTGTGTCACTTATACAGTTGTAGAGAAATTTTATTGGTGTACCTCCTTTCAATTGCTTATTATTCAGTCTAAGTCTCTCATTGTATATAGTTCTCATGATTGAACTATTACTTGAATTCCTCTTTTTAAGAGTGGAAAGTATTTTTCTAGGTTTTACATTAGATGCGTACATATCTTGCACAATTTTTTGTTTCTTTGTATTTAATCTTCCAGCAATAACATGTGCTTCTATATGTACCAACTCGTGATTATGTGAGCCACACTTAACTTCAAGTTTCCACTCCTGACACAAAACGTCCTTTTGTTCGATCAACAAAAATGGGCAACCACATCGTTTAGAGGTTGTTTTCCTCACATTTATTTTGACCCACCCTTTCTTGCATGCAGTGGCGGAACTGAGATTTTGAAGTCGCACAGACACAATCTAAATACTGTCAATTTGGGGGGTTCGGGGGGCAGGGCCCCCTGAGCGGGGGTTCGGGGGCAACGCCCACGATTTTTTTTGCAAAGATATTTATGTAAGGAAAATATTGAATACAATATTGCAAAAGAAAGGTTTAGATCTGAAAAACTTACAATTCAACAAGATACTTTCCGTTGACACATGCTCTGAAAACGTGAAATAATAGTTTCTGTTGTAATAGTATCGACAACTTCTTTTTCAATGTAAGCAACCAAACAATCATTCATCCATTCATCCCCCATTCTATTTCGCAACCGATTCTTTATGATCTTCATTGCAGAAAATGTTCTTTCAACAGTAGCTGTAACAACTGGTAAGAGGCAAGCCAACTTCAACAATCTAAAAACTAAATGATAGTGATTATCTTTTTTTAATTCAACCATTTTTTTCAGAAGGTCACTTATTCCTTTAACATCAAAAAATGTGTCCGTTGATGTAGATCGCATATCAAAAATATATATGTCAAGTTGTCCTTCAAGTAACTTCAACTCTATTGGCGTAAAATTATACGGATATAATGCAGCAAGATGTAGTAATTTTTGTTTATCATAAGAATTAAAATGATCCTTTGGGTCTGGACAAGCAACACATAAGAGTAATTCTGTGTTTACTTCATCAAAGCGATCATTTAACTCATTTAGCATCTAATCAAGCACTGCATTAAAAATTTCAATCCTGAAATAATGTTTATTTGTAATCTCACGTGCATTGCATCTTGATCCACCTTGCTGAACAAATTTCTCTTCCATATTAACAACTTCTATGTCATGTTTTCTACAGAAAGTTGAGACTTCGGCCATAAATATTTCCCACTCGGCTTCATCATTTCTCATCTTCAATAATAAAAGTTTTGACAATTTTACGAAATGCAATGCATTTACAATGTCTTGATCTTTTCTCTACAATGTTTGAGATAGTTCATTTGTTTTTGACAAAATATTTTTCATCAAATGCATAACAAATGCAAATTTGAAAGTCAAGATAATTTGGACAAGTGCGCTTGTCATTCCTCTTTGGTTTCTATCTGCCCCATCAACTATGATAATCTCCAGCACATCAACAATAGATGAGAACAAGGTCATACCAGGCCCGCGAGGGAAATTCCTAAGGTTCTAAAGGATTCTCTTAGATTGTTGATTCTCTTAGTTAGACCGCGAGGAAAATAGCTAAAATAATGGATAGCAAACACATACTCCATATGGATAAAAATGCTGAACTGAATTCAAATCATATATAAAAGACATTGTAACCATTCAAATAACTAAATAGGGTTTAGATCCAAGAAAATTGGCTCAAAGGTAACAAGGTCATAACTTATACATGAATTGAGATTGATCCATGAAATTCAAATAACTAAATAGGTTCAGGACAGAGTTTAGATCTAAGAGATTTGGCTTTTGTTAATTGCACTCTTCACTGTGGGGTCTTGAGAGGGTTTTCTGTATGAATCCACAGGAAAGAGGCCCACTGTTGAAAAAATAAATCAGATTGACGGCCTGAACTAAAGCAATACTAACATATTTCACCAAAAAATATTTTCAGCAATTTTAAACTCCAATAGCATTTTGAGATATTTGGTGAAACTATATCATTCAATTTATACTAAGTAGCTAGCAAAACCAACTTAGTGCGTGATTCCAATTAAGGTCCGTTCGTTTGGATGAAATTGGGGTCATGAAATTAAAATTTGAGGTTCAGTGGAATTGTAATTGGGTGTCCAATTCTAATTCGGAAGCCCCAATTCCATCCAACCGAGAGTTATGTTCTCAGGTCACATAGAACTGCAGAGGAAATTCATGGAGAAACCTATTCAGTGTATGATAAGTAACTACTAATAACACCATAAGCAGTCAACAATAAAAATAAAATGAATTAGCATTAATAAATTTGAAGCTCACAGATACAACTAACAATTAACTATTGATTCACAGATACAACTAAGAACTAACAATTAACTATTGATTCACAGATACAACTAACAATTAACTGTTAAAGCAGAGGAAGAAGCAGAAGAAGAAGAAGAAGAAGAGCTGACCTAGCGGCGGAATCGGGAGAGCTTCTGCGGCGGAATCGGGAGAGCTAACCTAGCGACGGAATCGGGAGCTGACCTAGCGACCGAATCAGGAAGAAATAACAATGCGCGGGCTGGGATCGGGACGGAATCAGGAGAGCCGAGAGTGACCTAGGGCGGACGACAAAAACATAGGTCGGGCACGTGCCCTACCGTGCCCGACTGTAGTTCCGCCCGTGCTTGCATGGGTTAGTATGATAAAATCCACCTCTATCACAATCCAGTAATACCCGTGGTCTAGTTCTACCACCGGATAATTTATCCGATCCTTTAATAGAAATAGCAAAACTAAGAGATTTAGCGATATTATGAATCCAATCAACTAGTTCTTCAGGTGTCAAAAATGTGATATCAGTTTGAAAGTGAGACCCAACATTCACTTGTAAGCTGAAACAAAACATGAATTTTTAAGAGAAAAACTATAACAAGCTTGGACAATCTTACAAAAAATATGAACAAAATATGATTACCTAAACCCCAAGAGAACTTTAGCATTCTTCCCCAACAAGCATTATGCTAAAACACTCCTACAACAGACAAACAAAAATTTAATCCTCACTCAAAACAGGAAATAATACCAAAAATGTACAAAGGACGTTAAAGTATGGATACACTCCTACAATAAGAGCATTATGCATTATGCTCTTATACTTGGTATTTCGGATTTGGTATTTCCACTCTAAAATTTCAATTCCTTTACTACAATTGTTTTATTTGCAGGTATAAGAAAGCTGTTCAGTGATTTGAGATGACATTGTCTCATTTTGCATCTTCCATGAATGAAATGTGGGAGCCAACCTTAGTGAATCTTGCCCATGCACAAAGGACGTTAAAGTATGGATACACTTTGTACGAGCGGGAAATTCTGATGGAATTTGATTTCTCAATTAAGATGCAACATAAGTTTCTATTCCTTTGTTTCTCTTTCAATGACTGGATTATTCTAAGTTGGGTCTATTCTCAGGATGTTTCACAGGGCCGTATCAAATTATGAGAAAGCACTTGCTCTTTCCACTCGAAGCATGAGTGCATTTGCTCGTATTGCATTCACCTATCAAAACTTAAATCTTAAATCAAGATGGACAACTCACAAACCAAAATAAAAAATAAATCAAAACTGAAATCAGGAGGAATCCGCATCTGAAATCAGAAATAGTGAAAAACTAAACTTGAAATCTGGAAAGAGATAATCCACAATGCCCTCCAAACACTCGAAATCGGCTGGCTTACCGTAGCCCAAGAATCGATCGTTCTGGAAGGAGATCCACAAGCAAAAGATAGAAGGAATCCGTCGGACGCTAATCGCCGGTCGCTCGCCGGTCGCTCGCCGGTCGCAGCTTGTCGCCGGGTGCGGCGAATTGCTTGTGCGGGAAAACGGCGAATCCTAAATTCACAATTGGGGGAGGGGGAATAGTGGTTTGCGCTCTGCATGCGGAAAGAAGAAAAAAAGAGATTTTAAGGAGAAAAAACCGGGTTTTTTTTGATGTGCTAGTAGCCTATAATAATTTACTTATAACAATGCAATTTTTTAATTTTCACACTTAACCTAATTTACACATAGCCAAAATTTCAGGTTATTGGCAAGATAGCACCCATGAATTACAGGGTTTTAGCAAAATGTGCCCCCCAATAGTGAAATGTTGCAAAATACACACCTCAACAAGATGCAAAGTATTAGTAATTTTTTAATTGAAAATACATTTTACAATATTTAACCATTTAAGTTGCATTTTAATTGAAAATACACCCTCAATAGTTGAGGATCCGGATCCCCTGCACTTCCTATTTGAACTCCAGGGGATAGAGTTCCGATTTTGCGAATAAATGGGGCGGAATCAGAAAAATTGGTTAACATGAAAGTTGTAGATATTTCCGAGACGAATAACTTTCATGTTGAACACTTTTTGATTTGAAGTCGTTTAGACCCCCGATTTTAGCTCCAAAAAAATTCTGTCCGAAAATAATTAAATAGGAAGTCCAGGAGATCCGGATCCTCTAAGTTGAAGTGTGCGTATTGCCAATTGCCCAAAATTTTCTGATTTGCTTAACAAATACCGGCAAGAAACTAGAAAGAGATAACGCCCAGGCCGTGTTTCCCATCCCTAAAGCCATGGGGAGCCTAGCGGCCACTTCAACTCCGCCGCTCTCATTTTCCCGCCCCCACGTCGCATCCTCCGCCGGCTTGTTCGACAGAAGCCGAGGAGCACGAGGTTTTTCTCCGGCGAGGCTTAGGACCGTCGGTGCGGTGGCGTACATGGAGAGAAACCCAAACTCGATGTCAGCATTCGCAAGCAAGGTGATCGGATCTCTGCCGGTTGTGGGCCTGCTAGCCAGAATCTTCAACGAAGAGGGAGGCGTCGGTGACGACTTAATAGACTTCGCCGAGTTCCGGCGACGGGTGGGGAAGAAGTGCAGCATCACCGACTCTCGCGCTTTCATCGAGTTCAAGGACCGCCGCGGCGTGGTACGATTTCTCCCCCTCGAAACTAAATTCTCTGAAGTGGTGGCGTAACCTAATTTTTCTTGTGGTGCAATGAGATGTGTAGTTTCCTTCTAAAGTGTTCCAAATAATGAGATTGGGGTAGTTTTGTAATATTACATATATATCTCTATATATAGTTGTGGCTTTTTGGCACTTTGCACCCCCGAAAGTATCACTTTTGGCACTTTGCACCCCTAGTGTTTAGATATTGCACTTTGCACCCCCATTCTCATATTCTTGACACTTTGCATTCTAGGCCTTTGAATTCAGGGGTAATTTCATCCGGACCTCATCAAAAGAGCGCATTTTGGCACTTTGGACCTTCGATTGTTCTAATTTTTACTTGCAGGCCAATTATTTTGAAATTGATATTCGCAACCCGAGTTTAAAATTAGTAAAATGATATTTGCAGCCAAACAGTAATCAAAGCAGTCATCATAAACAGTCTGATTAAGGAATACCTAAGAATGGTAGCAACTAGCACGCTTAAATTCCTACAAATAGTACTCCATTCCATAAAAAAGCAATAACTGATCATAAATTTCAACCATAAGTCTGATTGGATGAAAAATTTAAATTTCTAACTAGGCACGCACGGAACCACGACAAAACAAACGAGGACAGGACATCAAAATCTTTTAGAAGCGACAACAACACTATCCCTCTTCCTGGGCATCGCTTGGGTTCCTGCACACGTTATTAATAAAGCATTAGGAACAAGTCCAAATTATGGAAGAAACTGATAACAAATTCTGACTATAAATTATCTTGATCAAACAAGAAGATGTTATTTTCAAAAATTTGTTGTATCGAATGACAAATTTCTTCATTAAATTTCAAGATCACTTTGTCTCTTTGTGTGTGAAGCATCTTCATTAATAACACTCTTATAGTCTCCAACATGATTATTATTGGCTTACCCCTTGCTTTAAGAATCACCATGTTAAAAGCTTCACAAAAGTTGTTTAACAACATATCACAATTAGGCCATGTTTTAAAATGAGATTTTGCCCAATGTTTTGGATCTCTTTCCTTAACTCATTGATAAACTTTTTTTATCGCTAGCTTTTAACTTTTCCATTTCACTATTACAGTCTACTAATCTCGTTGTGGATGCAAACCCTAGTTGAACGAATCTGAAAAAAATGGCAAAATAAAATTATACTTGAGTCCTCAAATGTCGATTGAATGCTGTAGAAAGGCACACCCGTAAGAAGAAAATAAAACTTGTATTCTCTAAAAATTGTGTTAACTACAAGAATGAGTACATATATATAGGAGAAGGGAGAGAGTGATTCCCAATCTTGAGATGTTGGACTAAACAAGAGAGCTAAGTGAGCTTATAATTGTGCCACACTTTGGACTTTTACACAATTTTCCTTCATATTTTTTTACACTCTCCCGCAAGCTGGAGCATACAAGTCGTAAGTGTTGTAAAATCAGGTACACAACATGCACAACTATAAAATTTGCAGGTAACAAGAACACAAAAACAAACACTGAAATTCTATAATGAAAATATAAATGCAAATACAAGAGAAAACATGAGAAAAATGACTGTCCGGCAAATACGCCGTATGCTTCAGACACGCACGATCTGCGGCGAGAATCTGAGATTTGGAGTGCAATCCGCCTCACGGACGCACAAGGTTCACCGAACCTTCAATGTCGAACTCCGACGTTCAACTGCACCACCACTGAAGAGCAACGCCGCCACCGGAGAGAAACCATCGTCGAGGCTAACTACACTCACACACACCATCGACACGACGCCTCTCGACTCCAAAGAACGTCCACTGCAACGCCGACGACAAACTCCAACAAGACCGACGACAACACCCTCTCTCAACGCCGACGGATATCTCCTCCAAGGCCGGCGACCACTTCGAGTGCACGAGCGAGAGAGAGAAAGATAAAATAGAGAAGGCGACTCCTCTGAAAATCCTCAGGCGGCTGTTCCCCAGGCCAGTATGCGACTACTTATATTTTAAATAGGTCCAGTCGGTTCTCCTCTATATCTCACGGTGAAGTGGCCACAAGGAAATATTTCTCACGGTCCACTCCATTTTGTTGTGGGCAGAAAAACATACAATTATCTCATCTCCCAATGTTAATGGGAGATCAAAATCTAAGGAAAAAATAATTTCCTTTTTATTCCATTTTCCTTATTTAGGTGGCAAGGTTCCAAAACAACCAAAAAGACAACAATCCACCACCTTTGTTCTGGATCCGGAGCCACCACCTACACGAAGCACTCCCTGCACAAAGCGCCATCTGCACTAGGAAATACTGCACGTAGCACGATCTGCACGAAGCACCCGTCTGCACGAAGCACCACCTCAAGTCCGAGGTGTCAGCCGACCTTCTCCAGTCGACTCATCCCTGCTTGAGCTCAATCTCTGAATGTCGCCGCAGCTGGATCGCTGAATCTGACTCTCCTAGTCAGATTAGCAGAAAGGCGATCCCCTGCACCACCTCGACCATCAACTCTGTTGGCCGCAAAAATCATGGACACACTACCTCGCATCGTGGTACCCATCAGCCGGTAAAGACTACCGCACTGCATAGCTCGCATGAGCACGGTGCAACCTCGCGTCACCGTCAGAACTCCACCTCTCGCTGCAAAACTGCATCATCTGGAGTCTAGTCTGCCCAACGATATCAAATTCCTGTGCAGCTTGGGAATCAGTTGTACTCGAGCTTACGCTCTGCTCCGTCATGCATCCTGATGTGCACCATCTTTGTCCCCGTGACCTCACAAGCTGAGCCGTCACCCAGAAAGACCAACCCATTCGTCACCTCCAGTGAACTAAACATCCATGCATCTGAGCAAATGTGCTGCGAAACACCAGAATGCAATATCCCGCTATCTGAGTCACATGGACTCTCAGTGATGAGGAGAGACATATCACTATCATCTGTCGTAGCTACCGCCTCCTTGCCCGCACCCTGGATGTCCCCAGAAATCCGCGCACGCTGCGGAAAATGTCTCCTGATATGACCACTCTGCCTGCAATAGTAGCACATCACTACCTTCCTCGATGCGGATCTGGACTGTGCACTCTCAGATCCCTTCTCGAACTGCCTCCCTCGTCGTCCTCCTACTACGAAAGCATGCTCACCCTCAGGAGCAGGGTCCGACAACATCTGACTGGACAGTAACGCAGACGTGATCTGCTCCACGTCTACTGTATCCTTCCCATATAGCAGAGTGGTCTTCATGTGCTTATATAACGCCAAGAGCGAGGTAAGAAGCAATAAAATCTTGTATTCTTCCTCCACCTTCACACTAATCACATGCAGTTGGATGAGAAGTCCATTGAACACGTTGATGTGTTCTTGTAGGTTACCACCTTCCTGCATCTTCAGGTCGTACAATCTCTGCTTAAATAATAGACTCGTGGTCAACGAATTACTCATGTATAGTCCCTCCAACTTCTCCCATAGTGTGACAACGCACTTTTCAATATCGATGTTGAACAACACTTTGTCGTCGACGCACATCCTGATAGCGCTGGTTGCGTGCTCATCTATGTCCGTCCACTCAGAATCTTTCACCGGAGCGGGCAAAAAATCACGCCCCCGCAGCACTTGGATCAACCCTTGCTTAACCAACATATTCTTGACCCAAATCTGTCACAGGCGAAAGTTCTTGCCACCGTCAAATTTCTCCACCGAATATCTGGCTAACACCGTGTTCTTCGTTGTCATAGCTGTCTGCAGTACCTCTAGGTAATCTGATTAATCTACGGATCAAATCTGGGAAGATAGGGAGCGAACCAATGTCGTCACCTACCGTTGACCCAAACCTAAAACCGGAATGTCCAATCAGTCACCTACCCGGAACCACCATCTGATACCACTTGTTATAAAATTAGATACACAGCATGCACAATTATAAAATTTGCAGGAAACAAGAACACAAAAAAACAAACACAAAAATTGTTTAATGAAAATATAAATGCAAATAAAAGAGAAAACAAGAGAAAAATGACCGTTCGACGAATACGTCGTGGATGCTCCGCACACGCACGATCCGCGGCGAGAATCTGAGATCTGGACTGCAATCCGCCTCGCGGACGCACAAGGTTCACCGAACTTTCAACGTCGAACTCTGACGTTTAACCGCACCACCACTGGAGAGCAACGCCGCCACCGGAGAACAACGCCACCACCGGAGAGAAACCACCGGAGAGAAACCACCGTTGAGATTAACTGCACTCACACACGCCGTCGACACCACGCCTCTCGACTCCAAAGAATGTTCACTTATAATGCCGACGACAAACTCCACCAAGCCCCGCGATAACACCCTCTCTCAATGCCGACAAATATCTCCTCCAAGACCGGCGACAACACCTTTGGTGAGAATGTTAGCAACTTGGCCAGAAGCAGGAACATGTTCTAATTCAAGTTTCTTCGATTGAACATTTTCACGAACGAAGTGACAGTCAAGCTCAATTTGTTTGGTCCGCTCATGGAACACGAGATTCTTGACAATATGTATAGCAGTCTGACTGTCGCAAAACAAAGTAGCTGGTAAGGATAGTTTTAGTCCTAAATTACCAAGAAAACTCTCAAGCCAGGTAAGTTATGATACAACAACTGTCATTACACGATATTCGGCTTCAGCAGAAGAGCAAGCAACAACAGATTTCTTCTTGCCATGCAAAGTGATAAGATTTCCTCCAAAGTAGGTACATAAACCAGTAGTGAAACGCCGACCATCAAGGGAGCCCGCATAGTCATCATCAGAATAAGCAATAAGAGATAAAAAAGGAGGATGGCTTATATACAAGCCCTTGTCCAGGAATAGTCTTCAAATATCTGAAAATGCGTTCGACTGCCTGGAGATGAGAGATCTGAGGAGTATGCATAAACCTGCTGACCACTTTAACTGCAAATGAGATATCAGGTCTTGTAACTGTCAGATATATCAGTTTTCTTACAAGACGCCGATAGTACTCTAGATTCGTAAGCAGCGAATCAGAGTCAGATTCATGATCACACAACTTGTGATTGACATCTATCGAGGTTTTCGCGGGTTTGCACCCTGAGTAGCCTGCATCCCGAAGACGATCAAGACAGTACTTCCGTTGTGAAATGACAAGGCCATCAGGTCGCCTTGTAACCTCAAGTACGAGGAAGTATCAGAGAGTTCCCAGATCTTTAGTTTGAAAAACGGAGTTTAAGTGTTGCTTGATCTGTTATATACCTGTGGAGTCATCACCAGTAATCAAGATATCATCTACATAGACCAGGAGAATGACAGTTTCGGTTGATTGATGACGAGTGAAAAGAGAGAAGTCAGCCGAGCTCCGCTTGAATCCAACTTCATGAACAGCTTTACTAAATTTTTCAAACCACGCCCGAGGAGACTCTTTGAGACCATATATAGATTTTCTGAGATGACACACACGAGACTCCCCCGTGGTTTCAAACCCGGGAGGTTAGTGCATGTAAACCGTCTCGAGAAGGTCGCCGTTCAGGAAAGCATTTTTGATATCCAGCTGATAGAGTGACCAGTGATGAACAATTAAAGAGATCAGGACCCGAACAGAGTTTAACTTCGCCACATGAGAGAAAGTTTCATCATAATCAAGACCCTGTTGTTGAGTGAAACCCCGAGCAACAAGCTGTGCTTTAAGGCGTTCAACTGTCCTGTCCGGAGCATGTTTAATTGCAAAGACCCACTTACAGCTGATACAAGACTGTCCTGGAGGAAGGGGAACCAGATCCCAAGTGCGGTTTGCCCAAAAGGCATTCATTTCATCATCCATAGCTGCACGCCACCTTGGGTGTTGAAGACAAGGTTTTAAATGTCGGATGTCGGGGACATGTCGGATTGGGTTTTTAGATGTCGGATGTCGGATGTCGGAGACATGTCGGAGACATTTTAAAATGTCGGATTCGTACTTATACTTAAATTTATAATTTATAAGTTATAACATATTAACTTAAGTTCTTAACTCTATCAACTACATTAATTTTTCTACTTAATGAGCACCTTTTCTACTTATACTTAGATTTTATGTGTATTTTCAAATTTGATGTTGACAATGAGCAAATCAAGCAACTAATAACTAATAAGAAATTTAAGTGCATCATCTTTGGAGCAACAAAATGAAGAAGGTCCAAAATAGTCTAATATATAAAATTTCAAATGAAAAAACAATAATCTACTTATAATCACATTGAATCTTAAATTCTTAATTACTGCAAAATGCAAATGATAAATGAATCTCAAAATGAAACTATATGCATAAAATGAAAGCTACATTTGAGGTTCAGAAAAGGAGCAGCTATTTCAAGGAAAAAAGGAGTAGTGAAGGAAGTAGTGAAGGAAGAAAAAATGCCAGAATAAAGCCGGCCGGTAGGAGTAGTGAAGGAAGAAAGAAGGAGGTAAGAAAATAAAGAAAATGAGATTGCTAGAAAACTGATGCCAGAACTCAGAAGCCAGAAAAAATGCCAGCTAAAATTCAAAAAAACCCTAAAATGCTAGAAGAAATGAAAAAAATGCCAGCAAAAATTCCAAAAAAACCCTAGGGCATCAGTTATTTCATTAGTAGAGAGCTAGAGATAGAAGCACGTAGGAGTGTTAGTGAAGGAAGAAAGAAGAGGTAAGAAATTAAGAATGACTCCCTCAAACTGGAGAAAAAAATTCCTTGTAGCCTACGGCTTACCAGACGGGGAAAGGAGAGCGGCGAAGCAAGAGACTGGATATTGCTATTGAGCCAGCCAGCCAGGAAAGGAGAGCAGCGAAGCAAGAGAGGACGACGACCGCCGGGGAAACGAAAGGAGAGAGCAGCGCTTCTCCTTTCGCAGATCGGGATAACTTTAGGTCACGCGAGACGCGAGTGAGGAGAGCGACGGGATTTTAACATTTTATAACCCTGTATTCCGTTTATTGATTTATGTCCGATACTTCATCCGATTTTATCGGCCGATATATCGGATTAAATCCGATATATCGGCCGATATTTTCAAAAACGACATAACCTATATATTTCTATTATGCATATCGCTTTGTCTCCAAACAGGACATGTCGGCCGACATGTCGGACATGTCGGCCGACATTTAAAACACTGGTTGAAGAGCCTCCTGCACAGAGTTATGCATAGAGATGAAGGATAGATAGAGAGAAAACTTGAGGAGAGGTGGAGAGAGGCGATGGAGAGAAACATAATTCGTCAGGGGATGAGCCATAGAGGTTGATGCTTGATCTATAGGACGCAAGATAACACTAGTAGAAGGTAACTGCTGTAGGGCTCCAAATTTCAGAGTATGGAGAGTGTAGACACTAAGGAGGGGCGGTTTGGGTGGTACTAGTTCCGGTTTTGGTGTGGGGAGGAGGGCTAGTAGAGAAAACGTGATTGGGACGGTAGGACGAGGTAAGGGAGTAGGGAGAGGAGGAGCAGATGAAAAAGCGTGAAACAGTTGGTCCTCAATAAAGGTGATATCTGCCAAGACGACCACTTTGCCAGCAGTGGGTGAATAACACACATAGTCTTTTTGAATCCGAGAGTATCCCACAAACATACATTTGCTAGCACGAGAGGCAAACTTATCCATGAGTGGACCAAAGTTATGGACATAACAAGTGCACCCAAATACACGAGGTGTGGGGATAAACAGGGATTTGGAAGGGAACATGAGACTAAACGGAGTGGCAAAGTCGAGTTTAGAGGAGGGCATGCGATTGATGAAATGACATGCTGCAGGCACCGCGAAGTTCCAGTATAGTGTGGGAACCCGCATTTGAATCATGAGTGACCGAACGACATCAAGAAGATGACGATTTTTCCGCTCGGCTACTCCATTCTGTTGAGGAGTATATGCGCACTATGTTTGATGGATAATGCCAAACTCAGTACATAGATTAGAGAATGTCCGACTAGTTTTTTCGCAAGCGTTATCAGTGCGAATGATTTTTAAGGAAAAGGAGAACTGAGTACGAGTTTCGGTAATAAAATCTCGAAATGTAGAGATAAGTTCAACATGATCACGAAGTAAATATAATCAGGATAAGCGAGAGTAATCGTCAATAAACGTAATAAAATAATGATAACCAAACATAATAGGAGTTTTATAGGGTCCTCAAACATCAGAATGCACTAAAGATAGATGAGTATCACTCCAAGTACAAGCAAGACTAAAGGAAGTGCGATGTTGTTTTCCAAATATACAAGATTCACAAGTAAACTCATGCAGGGAGACATCCGGAAGAGCTTTCTTGAGAATCTGGAGAGGATCATGCCCAAGACGACGATTCCAATCGACAGAGGAGACGACGAAGAGAGCAGAAGGGGGAACATGCAGGAGGTAGAGCCCATTAGACAACCGCCCTTTACCAATGATATTCTGCGTTTGCCGATCCTGCACAACAAAGGTAGAATGTGAGAATGTAACACATCAATTAAGGTCCTGAGTAAGCCGGCTAACAGACAACAGGTTAAATGGTGATCCCGAACATGAAGGACCGAAGAGAGAGAGAGAGTGTGTGGGTGTGAGATGTATATCAGCAACGCAAGACACCGGGTGGTATCACCATTGGCCACGGTGATGAACTTGGGATGTGCAGACAACAAGTATTGAGGTGGTCTCTGTGAAGTAATATGATGCGTGACACTTGAATCCACAATCCAGTGGGAGCTCTGGGAGAGACACGATATACCTTTAGTGGAAATCGACGCACGGATCCAAATGAATGAGAAATCACCTCTTGGAGATGTTGCAGCTGGGTGCGTAGATCATTGATGTCATTACGAGTGGAGGAGGCAGAGTTCGTTGCGGTAGCAATGAGAGGAGGCTCAGCTGTAGTAGATGCAGCAAGGTGTGGAGGCAGACCATCTTTGCGATATCAGGTGGCCTCGAGGTGACCATCCCGACCTCAACAGGTGCATTTAAAAGAAGATCGTCCAACACGTCCTATTCCCTGAGACGTGTTGCGACCCCCACGGGCCGAGGAACCACGAGTAGAAGGAACTAGTGTAGACAGCTGTAGAAGAGCCAGATAGAGATGCACAAGAGCATCCGGTGGCGGGGTAACCTTTAGAAGCATTGAGCAAACATCTGTCCGAGAGGGAGTTATAGATGAAGAGAGAATTTGAGCCCGAATGCTGTTCAAATGAGAAGGAACACGGGCCATCATCATGGCAATCCCGACCACTTTTTTCTGGGCCCGCTGGGTGACTAAATCTGTGGTAGGGGGCTGATGCTGAATCCAGGCCTCAACAAGGGTATTAGCCTTGACAACAAATGAGGTCATATCACATGGTGCCCTGAGATCAAGGGTTTGAAGATCAGAGATGATGTCGAACAAGTGCTGAAGACTGTTGTGGCCAGAATAGAGGCAATGAAACTCCTCCCACATTGCCTTAGACGTTTCATGATACATGGTCATCCTGTATGTTTCGGTGTCCATTGAGTTGAGAAGCCATGATTGGACCCGACCGTCATCACAGAGCCACTCATCGGTGGGTTCAGTAGGAGTAACACGTGTCAGATGATGAAAAAGGCATTTCGTCTGCAACACTCGGCGAACCGAGTGCACCCATTCCACAAAATTCCGCTTCCCGCTGAGGGAGATGGTGGTAATCCGGAGTTCATCAAAAAATTCAAGCACGGGAGCAGCAACACGAGCTGGAAGAGTGGAATCAACATTGGAATCCATGGAAGGAAGGAAGGCGCGAACTGAGCGGTAAAGACAGGCCACTAGAGGAGCTCGCTGCGGTTAGGGGTGATGCGACTAGGGTAGCTCGCAGCATGCAGAGCTGCGGCAAGAGGAAGCAAGTAGAGGAGACAACTGCAACTAGCAGTGTTCGCAGAAGACAGCGGCTAGATGACTGCAGAAGAGACCGCAAAAGGCAGAACTCTGCGTGCGGCGGCTAGAAGAGACCGCAAAAGGCAGAAGCCGCAGCGGCAAGATGAGGTCGCAGAAGGCAGAGCTCGCGTTGGTTAGAAGAGACCGCACAAGGCAGAACTCGCAACGACTAGAAGAGATCACAGAAGGCTTCTCGCAGCGGTACGACGAGAACACAACTACGACTAGCAAAGTTGCGGTTGGAGGCACAACGGCTAGGCGGACAGACCACAATCCGCGAGAGCAGCAAGAAGGGGCAAACTGCAAGAGCTGCAGTTAGACTCACATTGAGAATACGGGGGGGGGGGGGGGGGCACCGGTCAGAAGGTAAATGGCTATAAAAATCCAAGAAGACGGAGGAGAAATGGAGGCCACGGGAGAGAAGAAAGGCAGCGGGTAGAAGAAAGGAGACCGCGGAGGAGAGAGACGAGCTGTTAAAAAGGGTTAACCGGGAGAGAATAGGAGACTGATGCCCCGATACCATGTAGAAAGGCACACCCACAGGAAGAAAATAAAACTTGTAATTGGGCTACACTTTGGGCTTTTACACAATTTTCCTTCATATTTTCTAACAAATGGAATATGAAGTGATTTGATTGAATGTCCCGCGGCCGATTCTCTACGGGAAGGCAAAATAGTATGAAAAAATAGCAAATCCTAATGGAAACAGTGCAGTGATGAACTGAAGCACACGACTTCAAAACACAAACAATGGCAACATTGATGCCAGTGACCTCAAATCAAAAGAAAAATGGCAAAAACTGAAGTCAGAGACCTCAACAACAACACTCAAGCCTTTTTCCCACTATAGTGGGGTCGGCTATATGGATCCTTTGTCGTCATTGTGCTCTATCTTTGTCATGATGAACTGAAGCTGGAACCTCAAATCTAAAAAAATGGCAACGCTCGCTGGCTTTACAGGGAAGAAGAAACCGGTGACGTCTAGAGTGGAAGC
Organism: Platanthera zijinensis; assembly: GCA_039513925.1. NCBI lineage: Eukaryota > Viridiplantae > Streptophyta > Magnoliopsida > Asparagales > Orchidaceae > Platanthera > Platanthera zijinensis. Next base: position 149,051,280 of record CM077094.1, on the reverse strand, counting down.
CCGCGATGTCTAAACTGGTAAGCAGTTTCGGCGCCGTCTACAGTAGAAGCAGATCCTGCGATTGAAACAGGGAAGAAGAAGGAGATCGAGAGGGCTGCGGCGGGCATAGAGTGCGAATGACGGTGGGTTTCTTGTTAACCTAAACAGAATAAACAATGAAGGACAAAAATACCCCTGAATACAAAGGCCTAGGGTGCAAAGTGTCAAACATATAAGAATGGGGGGGGGGGGCAGGGTGCAAAGTGCCAAATGTGATATTTTTGGGGGTTATGTTGAAAGTATTGTGTTTCGTCTTGAGTCGAGGAGTTCATTCTTTGTTGTCTTCTATCTCTTCAAGAGATCTTCTCCTTAGGATAGGACTTGTTTATCGGTTTAGAGCTTGACTCTTAGGATAAACTAGTTATCTTGTATTTTGTTTTTCCCTTTTGAATCAATGTATTACAGGCTTATGATCCATTAGTTTCTGCATTTTTGCTTGAGATTAGTTTGGATCTTATCACCTACCTAGTGTTATAATATCCTGATACCAATTTTCATGAGAATATATTAAGAGGAATATTGGTTTCAGAGTTGGACGATCTAAGTTACTGCTGTGATTTTTTTGAGTAATTATATGTGCGAATCAAGTTTTGCTATGTGCAATCCGTGGTTATGTGCAAACCAAAAAAATTTAAGTGCAAACCAACTTGTTAGTTTCTGTTAGAGTTATATTTGGGTATTTTAGTATGTTCAAGGTTTAGTCCCACACCGTGGGTTAGGTTTGTGAGTCATGTTGTATTTCCTTCTACATGGTATTAGAGGATCGATCTGAAACCTAAAAATAAATTTTTTTTCCCCGTGATTCCTCGGCTACTGCTCTTCTCCCCCCTCCCCCCCGACCCGTGATTTTTTTTCTCCCGAGAGCTGCTAGGGCTCACGCCCGCCGCTCCCGCTCCTGTCGACGATGTCGATCGTTGATCCCGTCGACAGGAGCGGTTCTGATTCCGCTGCTGCTTCCGCCCGCGTCATCGACGCCTGTCGCTGCTTCTCCCGCCGACGCCGACGCCTGTCGCTGCTTCTCCCGACGATGCCGACGCCCGTCGCTGCTTCTCCCGACGAATTCGCCGCCGCTGCTGTCGTGTGCTGCTTCTCCCGACGACGCCGACGCCTGTTGTTGCTTCTCCCGACTGCTTCCGCCGCTGCTGCTCCCGTGTGCTGCTACGCTCGACGACGTCTGCTCTTTCATCGACGCCGACGCTGCTCCTCTGTGCTGCTCCTTTGCGCTGCCGTGCTGCTTCTATGCGCTGCTCCTTGCCGGCTGTGCGCTCAGCTTCTCCCGTTGGCCTTCTATTGCCACTGTGCCTCCTCCTCCAGCACCTCCAACTGCACTTGATCTACTGCTCGTGCCTTGCTGCTGTCGCATGAGCCTCTTTCACACAGTCCGCTTTTCCTACGACGATCTTGAATTCTTGATGCGACAGACTCCGACGACTCCTGTAATGGCCGCCGACGAGTGTGGCATTATGTGCGGGAGATAAGGTTCTATGAACATCTAGGTTTGTTATTTTAAAATGGCTGCCGACGACTCCTGAATGTGACTACAAATTATGTTATATTTAACTTCATTTTATCAAAATTTATTTGAGTTTTTTTTGTAATATGTTAATGATTGTCAAAGTTAAAAAAAAATTAAATTAGCACTTACAAGATGTGATCAATTGGGGAAAACAAGAATTATTTTAAAATGAATGTTGTAAATAAGTTTAATTATATATAAAAAAATTATTTATTAAAAAGTGAATTAAATTTTTAATTAATTTTAATTATATCATGATCTTCATCACCCCGGCAGTCAGCCCAGAGATCGGTCCATGTTCTGAGTAAAGTTGATGTATTTGAGAACCGGTCTGCAGCTAAAATTTCTTAGCATTCAATAAAAAAACTCATTCCTTCTCTTTTTTAAGTTTGCACATAGCTAAAAATGAGTTGCACTTAACATCACTTTTTTTTCTATTTTGAAAAGAAGAGCCTTGGGGAGATAAGAGGCGGTGGGTGAATTTGTTGAACAGATATTTATATCAAGTATGATGAAGATTAGTAAAATGCAATCTTCTATGGGGATGTTGCAAAGAAGATTGACTGAAAAGAAATCACCATTTTATTATTTGAAGGCTCACATCTCACCTTTAATTAGAGATTGGAGAAGAGAAAGGAAGAGGCGAAGAGCCCTCTTGGAAATAGGTGCTGTTTGTTGTGGAGATGTAAGAATAATGTAGTTTGGAGAAGGAGATCCTTGTGAAGGAGAAGAAGATGGATCCATTTTTCTTCAGAAAGCACAGCTATCACAAGTTGCAAGTCAAGCCATTGAACTTTTTTTTATGATAAAAGATCCTTATTTGTCATATTTCCTTTACAATCTTAGAAGGTTTTGAATATATGGTAGTGCTATTCACAAGAGAAGTCTGCCTTGGTTGAGCCTCATGGATAAGTTTAGGGGTATTCAAAACAAGGGAGAAAGCAAAGAAGGTAAAACGGGCTGCCTGGTGCCCAAAGCATCCCGACGCAATGAGAGTTCAGGGAAGGGTCCCACCACAAGGGTTAAATGTAGGCAAACCTTACCCCGCATTTTTGCAAGAGGTTGTTGAGAAAGCGAAGGAGGTAATAAAGAAAATTAGCGAGAGCATGGGTCTCCCCATGTTATGAAAAAGCACTTATAATGCAAATCTAAAAGTATTTAGTAAAAAAATGCATGATTTTGCTTTGAGATAAAATTTGAGACTATTTTAATCTGTAGCACTATTCCCAGTTGTTAGATGCACACATGTCTTTTGTGTGATTGCATTTATTTTCTCCGTTTCAATAGTGAGCCTTAGATGTCATGTCCTAGCATAGAAGTGAGCACATCAACATTAAACAAACTAGCTTCACCTTCATCAAAATTTAGGATTGATTTCTATAAATAGGTTATTCAATATTAGTGTAAATGGACAATAATTGATTACAACAACACTCAAGCCTTTATCCCACTATGTTGGGGTCAGCTATATAGATCCGTTGTCGCCATTATTCCCTATCTTTAGTCATAATCTCACTAATGCGTAAGTACATCATGCCTTTCCTTATAGTTTCATTCCAACTCTTTGTTGGTCTACCCCTCCCCTATTTAACATGCCTGGTGACTAAACTCTCACAATGCCTAATAGGTGCCTCTAATGATCTCCTTTGTAAGTGTCCAAACTATCTTAGTCTAGCTTCTCGCAACTTCTCTGCAATTGGTGACACTCCTGTCTTGTCCCTAATACATTCATTCCTAATTTTATCTAATATCGTGTGTCCACACATCTACCTAAGCATTCTCATCTTCACAACTCTCATTTTTTGCTCATGTACACAATTCACTACCTAACACTCAGAACCATAGACTATCTGATGCGGAGCAGAGACGATGATGAGTTTTGGGCCCGTTCGGGACTGATTTGGTGACTTACATATATGGCGTGCCCAGATTGACGATCGGACTCCTCTGAATTCACGTTGCGAATAGATTTGATATATTATTTTACTATGTTTGCATTTATTTTGATGTATTTGGGTAGCCTCACCTCCGGCCAATCATAGTCGTTGATAGGGGATGCCCTAATCCTTGTTTTTTTATAAATAGAGGTGTTAGGGGCTGATCTAAGGTATTGCAGAATTTGGAGAAGAGAATTTCCGGATTCTCGTGATCATCCCACGGTGCCGACTTGGTGGAACCCTAGGTGATGACTCCTAGGTTTGTATCTTCCTCCCCGAGGTTCCCCCAACCCTAGCCTCCTTTTCCCCACCGTAAATCCTCCTTCCACCGCCCCTACAGCCGGTTGTTTTTGGTGTTCCAGAAACTCCACCAACAGCCGCCCCTTCCTCTTATAGTTACTATTGATTAATGAAATTCACTATTCCAACTCTATAGTTTTTTTCTCCCCCCTATTCAAGCAGCTGGCCTGAAAGCCCCTCCTTCAGCCGACCACCCCTCCCCTTCCATCCAACAGCCGGCCAGGCCCTGTTCCAGTCCCCTCCCCTCCTCATTGCCTGGAGCCTCCACCACCTCTCTCAGCCAATCCCAGTAGCCGCCCCCTCCCTGGTTACAGTCCCCTCCTTACCGCCATCCCCCACCTTTTTCATGGAGCCACTACACAGCCCACCCAACCCTAATTCCGCCTAGATCAGGGCCGACCAGCCTAGATCTTGTCCCCCCTTGTTCTCCCCACTCTCCATAGCCCAGATCCATCCCAAAATATCGAATCTACCCTTCTTCGCCCGGATCTACCCATACGTGGCCGAAACTATCTATTTTCGGTCCGATTCCACCCTCCACCGCCGGGGACAGTCACCTACGATATTTCCACGCCTCTGGTTTCACATTGGATCGCCGTCAAAATGCATTCGGCTCCGATCTCTTCATTGCCTTGGTCAGCCCACTATTTGGTGAGATTTCGTTGTATTGGTTTATTTTTTCCAGCATATTTGTATTTGATTGGTTGCTATATTAGTTTGGATATCTTGTATTGTGGTGGTCTGTTAGATACTTATCGTGATTTGCAGGATTTATTTGTCGTGCGCTCTTGCTTTGGCCCTCCACGAGCGGGGGGGGGAAGCCTAAGCCTGTTTCGCCTTAATTAATTTTTGTGTCTTGCTGTGAATTTGTTAGCGTGGGAAGTTTTAAATTTATTATCTAACTGTGGCTTAACCGTCAAATTTGCATGGCATGTAGGGTTAGGTAGCAGATTTCCCGCCGCCTATAGATTTGCCCTACGTCAATTGGTATCAGAGGGAGGTTGCACACACTTTTCGATACACAGTCGTAGAGCCTATAGGTTTTTCATTATGTTTATGTGTCACAATTATTCTCCTCAATTTAGAGGTCTCGAACCCACTTGCACCCGCTCTTATAGAACCCCATCAGGGAGATCCTCACATTATTATAACGATCATTCCCGATCGCAGTACACTAATTTCAGATATTGTGTTGACCCACCGACACGACCCCACTATGCTAGAGACGATCAGTGTGATGATTGTCGTCATTCTTATCCGTACACACGAGCGAATCGTTTTGATCCTTTGACACGACTTGGTTATCTTAGGAATGATTATAATGAGGATAGTCGTTCCGAGAGAGATCTTGAGAGTCAGTTTCGTACTGCTTCCCCTTCCTTTGACGACTCATCGAGTCCCGAGTCTTTCAGTTATTGGCTCGTAGATATGGAGTATTATCTTGATCATTTTGAGGTATTCGATAAGCGTCGCATCAAGTTTGCGAAACTTAGACTTTTAGACCAGACGAGAGCATATTGGGCCAGCGTAGAGAGGGCCCGCGAGCGAGACCATCTACATCGCATCACCAGTTGGGTGGACATGAAGCGCACATTGTGTCAGAGGTATTTGCCTTCTTTGTATCGGAGTCGCTTGCTCGACCAATTATTTTCCCTTCAGCAAGGATTCATGTCTTCCACTGAGTACATGGATCGCTTTGATGAGTTAGTTGTGAGGAGCGATATCCGAGAGGATCCAACCATGACCACTACCAGATTTCGGTATGGGCTTCGATCTGACATTCGTACTAATGTAGTTCATCATACCTCGGAATTCCCCGAGCAGACATATTAGCTCGCCTTTCGTTATGACCAATCATTGAGATCCGCAAGAGCTGGTCGATGAGATTCTCACCTTGACCTCCGCAGTACGTGTCCTTCCCATATTGTGGTCACCACGACACCTACCACTGCACTGTCACCCCAGTGAGGTGCTTAGCCCAGTGAGTGACCTATCTTTTGTTTCTGACCCGTCTCTTGTGACCCCGACTTTGAGTGAGCTTGAGCGACCTATTGAGTCTGTAGTGTTGTGTCTCTCACCCACACCTTCACTTTTGACGTGTCATAGGTTGGTTAGCATCCCTACCCTAAACTCTTGTCTTGACACCGCGCTGACAGACCCGTTCTTGAGAGGAGGTCTATGTTCCCCTCCCATTGTCATTGCTCCGAGTCATATCACGACCGAGAGCCCAGAGCCTAGTGTTGATCTCGTAGTGGCTATGTCACTCAATCAAGGGGACACTACCTCTCATGATGGTACTCATATGAAGGATCATGAGCCTAGTGACGAGTTCTATGACGACTCCCTTGTTGAGCCTCCTGATGATCCGCCACATCCTGGTGAGGATGAGATTCATGTAAGCCACTCATATATGAGCATCGACTTACTGACACCACTTCCATTATCGTCCCTGACCTTGCCCCAGTGGTTGGATATTGAGTGGAGCATCAAGTATCTGAGACTTCCCCCTAGGAAACCTGAGCATACTCCTGATATTTTGGGATCCTATCTGGCGACACATCGCACCCTCGATGACTTTTGAGACGCACCACCTGCTGACCCACCAGACGAGTTCTTTATTTTTGGGGATACTCCCCACACTATAAAGTCACACCTTTTAGTCTGTGCACATGACTTTCACCCAGGTGGTTATTGCATTTGCGATGACTTTTCATACACACCTCCTGGTGAGTCCTCCCGATGTGTTACGCTCTCTGAGAGACATTTTGCTCTTTATAAGCTCGCCCTTGATTGTAGATGTTTCGTACGATCACCTGAGCACTCGACACAAACAAGATGAGTTTCTCTACACTCCACCGAGAGAGCCTCCTGATAGGTCACCTCCTTTGATAAGTTTTCAGGTTATTATTAGATTCTCTCATAAAAGCATGTTGTGCCGGTCATGTTTCATTTGCATCATTTGCATGAGTTTGTCGAGTTATTTCTTCATCATTTGCATGTATCTGTTGAGTTGTTTGTCCGTCATTTGCATATGTGACATGAGCCGGTCCGACGGAAAATTTCTAATGATAAGAAATTTTATAAATCACATACAGATGTTCACTGGCAAGAGCAGGTACTTCATGAAGGCGAGCAGGTACTTCATGAAAGCGAGTAGGTGATGGTGAGACTCTGTGTTGTGAGGCTCTATGCGAGGCTTGCTAAAGGCGTGAGCGTTAGGCGAATGGATCCCTATATAATCATGAGACGGATCGAAACAAATACCTATGATCTTGATATCTCTGCAAGTATGAGTATCCACCCGATATCTAATGTTGAAAATTTGACGCCATACTACGAGCCTCGCTAGTATGTGAACCCAAGCAGTGGGGACATCCATCCGTCCACACCTCCACTTTCGTTGCCTTACCACCTTCACAGCCCACCCATGTCCGATGACCACCACTACTCATCCACTCCTGACACCTACCCACCTGGGGACTCGTCTTCTTTGGTTCTACCTTCGGCACCGCCGATCGCACCAGGATTCACTACTCGAGAGATGAGCGATGAGAGCATCACAAAGTTAAGATCCCACCAGTTTGTTCCTACCTCAGATGGGCCGTGCTGTCACTACTTGGTACATTGGCGGGGCCGCCCCGATGCAGATGACGCTTGGATATTTGCAGCAGAGCTTGATCGATTCGCCCCTGGACTTCGACTTTAGCACGAACGCCTCCATTCACCAGAGATGATAGTTTTTTAGTTAAGGGGAGTTGATTGGCGAGGACACTCTTCCGTCGACGACACTTGGACGACTTCCGGTGGACCTCTTCGAGTTATACCTGACATTCATCGAGAGAATTCTGATCCCAATTCATCGGGAGATGAATTCTTTCAAGTCGGGGAGATTGATGCGGAGCAGAGACGAGGACGAGTTTTGGGCCCGCTCGGGGCTGATTTGGCGACTTACCATATATGGCATGTCCGGATCAACGATCGGACTCCGCAGAAGTGTCCGGATTCACGTTGCGAATAGATTTGATATATTATTTTACTATGTTTGCATTTATTTTGATGTATTTGAGTAGCCTCACCTCCAACCAATCATAGTCGTTTATGGGGAATGCATTAATCCTTATTTTATTATAAATAGAGGTGCTAGGGGCTGATCTAAGGCATTGCAGAATTTAGAGGAGAATTTCTGGATTCCCGCGATCATCCCACGGTGCCGACTCCGTGGAACCCTAGGTGACGACTCCTAGGTTTGTATCTTCCTCCCCAAGGTTCCCCCCAATCCTAGCCTCCTTTTCCCCACTATAAAGCCTCTTTCCACCGCCCCCACAGCCCCTACAACCATCTATTTTTGGTGTTCTAGAAACTCCATCAGCATCCGCCCCTTTCTCTTCTAGTTACTATTGATTAATGAAATTCACTATTCCAACTCTATAGTTTTTTTCTCCCCTTATTCAAGCCGCTATCTTGGGAGCCCCCTCCTTCGGCCGGCCACCCCTCCCCTTCCATCCAACAGCCGGCCATGCCCTGTTCCAGTGCTCTCCCCTCCTCATTGCCTGGAGCCTCCACCGCCCCTCTCAGCCAATCCTAGCAGCTGCCCCTCCCTGGTTATAGCCCCCTTCTTTTCGCCATCCCCCACCTTTTCCGTGGAGCCACTACACAGCCCACCCAACCCTAATTCCGCTTAGATCAGGGCCGACCAACCTAGATCCAATCCCCCCCTGTCCGCCCCACTCTCCATAGCCCTGATCCATCCCAAAACATCGAATCTACCCTTCTCCGCCCCGATTTTCCCATACGTGGCCGGAACTATCCATTTCCGGTCCGATTCCACCCTCCATCGCCTGGGACATCCACCTACGATATTTCCACGCCTCCGGTTCCACATTGGATCGCCGTCAAAACGCATCCGGCTCCGATCTCTTCATTGTCTTGGTCAGCCCATTATTTGGTGAGATTTCGTTGTATTGGTTTATTATTTTCAGCATATTTGTATTGGATTGATTACTATATTAGTTTGAATATCTTGTATTGTGGTGGTCTGTTTGATAATTATCGTGATTTATAAGATTTATTCGTCGTGAGCACTTGCTTTGGCCTTCCACGCGAGGGGGGGGGGGGGAGTCTAAGCCTGTTTCGCCCTAATTAATTATCGTGTCTTGCTGTGAATTTGTTAACGTGAGATGTTTTAAATTTATTATCTAATTGTGGCTTAACCGTCAGATTTGCATGCCATGTAGGGTTAGGTCGTAGATTTTCCGTTGCCTATAGATTCGCCCTGCGTCACTATCACTGGTCTAATTGCTGTACCGATAAAACTTGTCTTTAAGTTTTAATGGTACTTTACGATCACATAAGATTTCTTATGCGTTTCTCCACTTCAACCAATCTGCTTGAATTATGTATCACATCTTTATCAATACCTCCATCCTCTTTGAACTATCGATTCAAGATATTTACAACACTCTGCCGAAAATAACTTAATCACCCAACTTAATAATGAAGTCATCCGTCTTTTTTGCATTGCTAAATTTAATTGTGTATCAAAGTAGAGCAATGAAACTTGTGGGCTGTATTTCATGTATTTACCTTCAAGTATGAGTACATATATATAGGAAGAGAGGAAGAGAGAAGTCCCAAAATATACAATGTGGGACAAAACAAAAGACATAAAAGGCTAAAATGGGCCACAATTACAATGAGCTTTTACACATTGATTTACTATCTTCTAACACTTCCCCGCAAGCAGGAGAATACAAATCGTAGGCACCAAGCTTGGATAAGAACTGCTGATACAATAGCTGAGGTAGAGCCTTAGTAAAGATGTCAGTAACTTGCTCAAAGGCTGGAACATGTTCCAATTCAAGTTTCTTCAGTTGGACTTTCTCTCGGACAAAGTGACAATCAACCTCAATGTATTTTGTTGGTTCATGAAATACAGGGTTCTTTGCAATGTGTATAGTAGCCTGACTATCGCAGAACAGAGTTGCAGGAGAGGAGAGTTTGACACCCAAATCACAAAGAAGGCTCTCCAACCAGGTAAGTTCAGAAACAACAGCAGTCATTGCACGATACTCGGCTTCAGCAAAGGAGCGAGACACCACCGATTACTTCTTGCTACGCCATGTGATGAGATTTCCTCCAAAGTAGGTACAGAAGCCAGTGGTAGATCGTCGATCATCAAGCGAGTCCGCATAGTCAGCATCAGTGTACGCGACAAGAGATAAGGAGGAGGATGGCTTGTATACCAACCCTCGTCCCGGGACAGCTTTCAAGTACTGAGGATGCGTTCGACAGCCTGTAGATGAGAGATTCTTGGTGAATGCATAAAGCGACTAACCACTCCAACAACAAAAGAGATATCGGGCCTTGTAACTGTTAGGTATATCAGTTTTCCTACAAGGCGCTGATAATATTCAGAATTTGTAAGCAGAGAATCTGACTCTGTTCCATGAACACTTAGCTTGTGGTTGACATCCATAGGTGTTTCCGCGGGTTTACATCCGGAATAACCCGCATCCTGAAGAAGGTCAAAACAATATTTCCGTTGAGACATGACCAAGCCATCAGGTCGTCGAGCAACCTCAAGTCCAAGGAAGTATCGAAGGTTTCCCAGATCTTTTATTTGGAAGACAGAGTTTAAGTGTTGTTTGATTTGTTGTATCCCGGTGGAGTCATCGCCAGTTATCAAAATATCATCCACGTAGACTAAGAGAATGACAGCCCCTGTGGATTGATGACGAGTAAAAAGAGAGTAGTCAGTCGAGCTCCACTGGAAGCCAATATCACGAACAACCTTGCTAAATTTTTCAAATCAAGCCCGATGGGACTGTTTGTGACTATAAATAGCCTTACACAGACGACACCCCGAGACTCCCCCGTAGTCTCAAACCCGGGAGGTTGGTGCATGAAGACCGTCTCCTGAAGATCATCATTAAGGAAGACATTTTTAATGTTCAGCTGATGTAGGGGCCAGTGACGGTGAACAACAAGTGAAATGAGAACCCGAACAGAGTTAAGTTTGGCTACAGGGGAGAAGGTCTCCTCATAATCCAAGTCCTGTTGCTGAGTGAGCCCACGAGCCACAAGACGGGCTTTGAGGCGGTCGATCGTCCCATCCGGAGCATGTTTAATTGCGAAGATCCATTTACAGCTGACACAGGACTAGGCGGAAGGAAGGGGTACCAGATCCCAAGTATGATTAGCTCAAAGGGCCGACATCTCGGCCTCCATTGCCGCACGCCACCCAGGATGTTGAAGAGCCTCCTGCACAGTGTTAGGAAGAGAAATAAAGGAAAGAGCAAGTTCAAATTTGAGCAGAGGAGGAGAGAGCCGATGTAACGAAATGTAGTTTGCGAGTGGATGAGCCGTAGAAGCGGAGGCAGGATCAGCTGACCACGAGATCGTACTGGTAGACGGTAGCAGTGGCTGGGCTCCGGAGTTCGGATTACGACGGGTGTAGACACAGATGAGAGGTAGTTTGGGTGGTGGTGGTGCCGCGTGGGGTGTTGGAAGAAGAGGAGGTAGAGGAGTCGTGACTGGGATTGCAGGACGGGGCACGGGTGACGCACATGGTGGTACTACAGTGGATGCATGAAAAGGTTGGTCTTCCAGGAAAGTAATATCAGCTGAAACAACCACTTTCCGGTCGACGGGAGAGTAACATACATACACTGTTTGAGTGCGAAAGTACTCTACGAACATACATTTTGTTGCACGAGGTGCAAATTTATCCGTAGGTGGACCAAGATTATGAACATAGCAGACACACCCAAATATCCGAAGGGCAAGAGGAAACAGAGATTGAGAGGGAAAGAGGAGGCTAAACGGAGTGACAAAATTGAGAACGTAGGAAGGCAGACGGTTGATGAGATGATATGCAACCGACACTGCAAAGTTCCAGTATTCGATGGGTACCTGCATTTGAAGTATTAAGGATCGGGTAACATCAAGAGATGTCGATTTTTTCGTTTAGCCACACCATTTTGCTGAGGTGTGTAAGCACAAGATGTTTGATGTATTATTCCAAATTCAGCACAAATTGTAGTGAACGTACGGCTCGTATATTCCCGCGCATTATCAGTTCGAATGATTTTAAGCGGAGAGGAGAACTGAGTACGAAGTTCAGTAACGAACGTATGAAAAATAGAAGTGAGTTTGGTGCGACCCCTTAGTAAATATAATCAGGTCACTCGAGAGTAATCATCAATAAACGTTACAAAGTAGCGGTACCCAAATACACTAGAGACTTTATAAGGGCCCCAAATATCAGAATGACAATAAACAAAGGAGTAGTACTCCGATGACAAATAAGGCTAAAGGAAACTCGATGCTGTTTACCAAAGATATATGATTCACAAGTAAACTCATTTAACGGGATATCCGGAAGTGCTTGCTTGAGAATCTGGAGGGGAGCATGTCCGAGACGACAATGCAAGTCGATCGAGGAGACAATAGAAAGTGTAGATGGAAGGACATCAAGAAGATAGAGCCCATGAGACAGCCGTCCGCTACCAGTAATATTCCGCGTTTGTCGATCCTGCACATCAAAGGAAGATGGCGAGAATGTAATATTGCAATCAAGATCCTGCGTCAGGCGCCTAACAGAAAGTAAGTTGAACGGGGATCCCGAAACATGAAGAACCAAGGTTAAGGAGAGGGTAGGTGTGAGATGGATGTCAGCAGCTCCTGAGACAGGGGTGGAGTCACCATTGACCACAATTATGAACTTGGGATGAGGAGAAGCCAAGTATTGCGGCGGCTTCTGGCAAGTAATGTGATGGGTGACACTAGAGTCCACAATCCAGTGGGAACTCTGAGAGAAACATGATATACCTTCATTGGCGATGGAAGCCACGGAGCCCGAGGAGCGAGCAATCACCCCTTGGAATTGCTGAAGCTGAGTGCGGATAACATCAATGTCAGACTGAGCAGTTGAGGAAGTCAAAGTAGTAGCAGAGTGCGGAGAGTCGGCCTTAGTAGAGGCAACAAGGTGGGGTGGCAGACCATGCTTACGATAACAGGTGGCCTCCAGATGATTGTCCCGGCCGCAAAAAGTGCATTTAGGGGAGGATTTTCCAGTACGTTCTCGTCCCCAAGACGGATGGCGACCCCCACGGGTTGAAGGACCGCGATTGGAGTTAGGTGGTGAAGGTAGCTGAAGAAGAGCTGGAGAGGGAGGCATAGGAGCCTCGGGTGGCGGGGTAACCTTTAGAAGCATTGAGCAGACATCGGAGAGAGAGGGAGTAGTGACAGAGGAGAGTATCTGAGCCCGAACACTATGCAGATGAGGAGGAACCCTTGCCATCATCATGGCTATCCCGACGACCTCTTTTTTGCGCCCGTTGGGCAACAAGATCTGTAGTAGGGGGCTGGTGTTGTATCCAAGCCTCAACAAGCGTCTTGGCCTTGGCAACGAAGGAAGTCATATCGCCAGGTATCCCGGGATCAAGGGATTGATGATCAGTGATGATGTCAAATAGATGTTGGAGGCTGTTTTGGCAAGAATAGGAGTGGAGTTCCTCCCACATGAACTTAGCCGTGTCATGATACATGACCATCCTGTAGGGCTCGGTATCCATGGATTTGAGAAGCCGGGATTGCACACGGCCGTCATCACGAAGCCACTCATTAGTAGGAGGGGTCGGAGGAGCCCGGGTCAAGTGATGAAGAAGTCCTTTCGTCTGGAGCACCCGACGAACTGAATGTATCCATTCCACAAAGTTTCGTTTGCCAGTGAGAGATATGGTGACAATCCTGAGTTCATCCCGAAGATCAGGAGCGGAAGTAGCAGCCCGAGGCGGCAAAGGCGAAGCAGCAGTGAACTCGCCAGAAGCAGTAGTGGAACCCATGAAACCGCAGCAAGGATACCAACCGGGTCTAGCCGCAGGAAGAGCCTGGCCGCAGCGGGAAGATAGAAGCTGTCGAGGGAAGGCCGAGGCCGCAGCGGGAAGAGCCGGCAGGAGAACAGATCAAGCCGCATCGATCTGAAGGCAACAGAGGCCAAAAGAACAGAAGGCCGGCAAACAGGTACTTGACCGGGCGAATAGAGATAGACCGCAATCAACAACCCCGGGGCAGTTAGAGAGGAGAGGCCACCTTGACGAGAGAACAGGAGAAGCTGCACGGTCTCCATGTCAATACACCAGCGACAAGAGGCCGCGACCAAGATGCGGAGTCCGCGGCGGGTAGAGAAGTCGCAGCGAACAAGCAAAGGGGGAACCAAGCGAGAAGTCACAGTGACTAAAGAAGCCGCAACGGCTAAGAGAAGACCGCACGAGGAGATGCACGCAGTGAAAAGGGGAAACCGCAGCGGGTATGGAAACCGCAAGGATAGGGAAACCGCAGCGACTAAACACGGAAGACCGCCCGGTCACGGGGAGCACACTAGCGGCAAGAAAGGATGTCGCGACCAAGAGGCGGCGAAACAGCAGTTGGGAAAGCCGTTGCGCAACAAAGAGAAGTCGCAGCGACTCCGAGAGGAAGCCGTGCGAGTAGCGGGGGGAGGCGAGAAGGTGGGTAGAGAAACAGACCGCGGCGAGAAGAGGGAGAGGGCCCCACCAGTCTGAGAGAGTTATAAAAGGGAGAGGGGGGGGGCAGGAGAGAGGTGTAAGCCACGAGAGAGAGAGAAAGGAGCAGCTAGAAGCTTAGCCGCGGATAAAAAAAGGAGGAAGCCGCAAGACGGAGAGATTAAGTAGGAGAACAAGCCGCCTGGTTAACCATAGGAGCAGACGGTTAAAAAAAACAAACCGGTTATCCCTTTGATACCATGTAGAAAAGTAGAGCAATGAAACTTGTGGGCTGTATTTCATGTATTTACCTTCAAGTATGTGTACATATATATAGGAAGAGAGGAAGAGAGAAGTCCCAAAATATACAATGTGCCAATGTGGGACAAAACAAAAGACATAAAAGACTTAAATGGACCACAATTACAATGAGCTTTTACACATTGATCTACTATCTTCTAACAAATTGGACAATAATTGATTGATAAATATAATTTTAGATTGGATGTAAAATTCTTTCACGGTGCAAGTGAAGAAGTCATATCTCACTAGTACCCCATTTAGATAACCTGATTATCTTGATGAAATCTCCTTGATCAAGAACCTTTTTTATGCTATGGCAAATCAATCTATGGCAAATCAATCTATGGCGTACTCATTAGTTAAGTAGTTTTAGGATATCTATGTTTCATCAAAAGTAACCATTCATTGCCATCAACGAAAGTGATAAAATAGTGCAAGTCATTGTTGCTGAAAAAATTCATGGAATCTCTTATATTAGAATTTATAATGAACTAGGTAAAAAGACAACAACTATGCATTTTGACTCGTCTAGGACAAGATGTTTGGTAATGTTTTAGTAACTCATGTGATTGATATGAAAATTCAGAAAGGAATTTCCTGCTTAGAATTAATTTACATGTGGTTGATATGGATGGAGGACCCAATCTGTGATGCTCGAGTGAAGATTCAGTAGAAGTGCTGAAAATTGAAGTTGAATTCATTTGATCCAAGATGTAGAGACCATTGTGTTCGCGATCTGCTCCAATTACAAGATATTTTCATCAAGGATCAGCATTGAGGGCATAATTTTTTTTGGAAATAGTTATGGAAATGCTTGCAAAATATTTCTAAGCAAGATGTCTTATTGTATGCCTTTCACCGATGATGCATGTTTAATTGTTGAGGCATCTGCTATGTTAGGTAAAAATTTAGTAGAATGATAATATTGTCTAAAAAATAGAATACTTCGAATTAGCATAATGAATTATAATGATTAATGGAGGACCCAATCTGTGATGCTCGAGTGAAGATTCAGTAGAAGTGCTGAAAATTGAAGTTGAATTCATTTGATCCAAGATGTAGAGACCATTGTGTTTGTGATCTGCTCCAATTACAAGATATTTTCATCGAGGATCAGCATTGAGCGTATATTTTTTTTTTGGAAATAGTTATGGAAATGCTTGCAAAATATTTCTAAGCAAGATGTCTTATTGTATGCTTTTCACCGATGATGCATGTTTAATTGTTGAGGCATCTGCTATGTTAGGTAAAAATTTAGTAGAATGATAATATTGTCTAAAAAATAGAATACTTCGAATTAGCATAATGAATTATAATGATTAATGGAGGTGATATTACCAATTTTCAAAATATCTTATTAGAGGTTATGAGATATCTGTGTGGGTAGGTTTTAAGTACATTTAGAAGACCGGGGATATAAATAATGATATAATATCTAGAGGAAAGTTTGAGTGTTCGGAGAAGCGCTTCTAGAGTATTGTGCTATATGAGAATACATGGAGAACTTAGAGATAAATGTTATACAATTGCTATTATTTTACCGTTGTTGTATGGATTAGGTGTTGGTCATAAAAGTGTTGATATCTAAGTTGAGTGTGACGTAAATGTGAAAACTAAAATGGATATGTTGCACAACTAGAAAAGATAGATTAATAAATTGTTATTGTAGAATAATTTGATTGACTTTTGTTGAAGATAAGATAATAGAAATAGACTTATATGATTTGGGTACGTAGAATTAAGGTTAGAAAATACATTTAGAGATGTAGATAAATTTACCGCCGAAGGCTTAGGTTGAAGAATGTCCAAGTTAATATCGATGTATGTTCTTGTCCCTATTATATCTGGACAAAGGAAGCCTTATGTCTATCCAGGAAACTGAACTATCTTGTAGTCACTTGTCCAAACAGCACACTTGTTGTAATTGTAGTTCATCAGTTTCTCAATTCATAAAGTGAGAAGCATTATGAGGTGGGTAGTTCATATTCTATGATATTTGAAGAATGCTCTAGACAGAGGTTATTATTTTATAATCAAAGTCATCAGTTGATCATTATATATATATAGATTGGGTAGATTCTCCCCCAGATGATCAGCATCAAGGTACTATATCTGAATTGGAGAGAATTTTATTTTCCAGAAAAGTAAGAAACGTACGGTAATTGCATGGTCGGGTTCTGAAGCTTAATGTTGTCACATGCCGAATGTTACCGCCCGCCGAATGTTACCGTCCGCCGAATATTGCCACCCGCATGGGGGCTCCCCGTGCACTGTCACTTTTGTGTGTGTATTTTTGAAAGAGATTAAAAGAGATGAATTCAAATCAAAATTGAGTTTAAACTGCCTTTTGGATTCTGAAACAACAAAATCTGCAACAGAAATTTCAAATATGATTTTATCCTGAAAAGTAGTAATTTGTATTTTTCCAGGTTGGAGTGGTTTACTGGATATTCAGTGTTCTGAGTTTAGCAATTATGCTCATGCATTCTAACACTCTTGATAACTGCTTTAAGTTGAACACTCTGCTTCTCATGCAGACAGGAGATCCATTTTATGTTCTTTTGTGCTGCTGGCTGGCTGCTATTGGTGCTGGTCTTTTGAAGTCTGAAGAGATCTTCGAGGGGGTAGCTAGACTTCGCATTTCTAAAGATATTGAATTTGAAGAATTAACTTTCCTCTCTACTATGAAAGCTGCTAGAGAGGTAGTGTGAAATATACTCATTTGTTTTTTTTAATTCCCTCTGGCAAACTGAAACTATATTTATCTATGTGCTTAGTTTCATAGGAATTCATTTCTATTTTTTATGTTGACTCTTAGACATTTCATTTAGATATACAAAACAGCATCTCTTGCTGATCTAAACGGGCCAACAGAGAACAGCAAAAGGAAAATTAAGAAGTAAAGGAAAAGAAAGGAAGGAGACGAGAATACAGCGAGAGAAGAAGAAACAAAGAATGAAGGAGTAAGTTGAGAGGTAGAAGTGAGGAGAGCCCAAGAAAAAAAAATGATCAAGCAAGCCAAATTCTGCTACAAGAAATGGTGAAGCAATCAAGAAGATCAATGACTCTGATCTTCTTGGACAAAATCAAGGCATGTAACATAGCCATCAACTTCCAGTTCCTCGTCCCCTCCATACATTGTCGTTCACTTTGGCTTTTGATATCTCTGCTGATCTCTGCATATCGTTGTCGCCAACTTCTGTTTATTTATGTTACCATTTTACTTCTCTCTCTCTCTCTTGCTATGATGGGCCTCTGCACTTCGCGTTGCCACTACACACTATTATGTTTGACCTTAATCTCTATATGTTTAGTCCTCTCATGGAAGATAGGTTGTTAGCGATGTAAATAGTTGTCTGATTATCGTTGCGTATTTTAATGGCCTCCAGGACAGGAATCCCCATGTCGCTCAAGATTGATTTAACCCATATTATCTCACATGTAATAATGACATTGACTCGATATTCAACTTCAGCAAACGATCGAGCAACAATGTTGCGCTTCTTACTTATGCCTGCCCTCATCACCAACTAAGTCACGGCCCTCGCCAAAAGCCCAGGGTCCCCCACATGCATAAGTGCTTCTTGTGAAGGGGGTCGGGGATTGAATCTCTGCCCTAACAACCTCCCCCACTGAGAACAGGTAAGGCCAATGGTTGGGGTAGCACGGGCCGCGACCCTGTTAATACGAGTGGGTCCCTTGCTGGGCCAAAAGCCTAGGTTAATGGAGGGCCGATAGCCCACTTGTAACAGTTCCTAGAAGACATGGTTGTCATTTTAAAATGGGTTTATATGGCCTCAAAGAATCACCTCGTGTTTGGTTTGAGAAGCCAAGTATCAAACTCTTGAGCATGAATTTCTCTCGGTGTATCTATGACCAATATATCTTCATATATAGGAAAGAGAGATATACCACTACAACAACAAGACTCAAGCCTTTATCCCACTATAGTGGGGTCAGCTATATGAATCCTTTGTCTCCATTGTGCCTTATCTTTTGTCATAATCTCACTAATGCCTAAGTACATTATGTCTTTCCTTATAGTTTCATTCCAAGTCTTTATTGGTCTATCCCTCCCTCGTTTAACATGCCTAGTGACTAGACTCTCACAACGCCTTACAGGTGCCTCCAATTGTCTCCTTTGTACGTGTCCAAACCATCTTAGCCGGGCTTCTCGCGTCTTCTCTACAATTGGTGCTATTACTGTCTTATCCCTGATACATTAATTCCTAATTTTATCTAGTCTCGTGTGTCCACACATCCGCCTAAGCATTCTCATCTCCACAACTCTCATTTTTGGCTCATGTACACAATTCACTGCCCAACACTTAGAACTATAGAGCATCACTGGTTTAATTGCAGTACGGTAAAACTTGCCCTTAAGTTTTAATGGTACTTTACGATCACATAAGATCCCTGATGCGCCTTTCCACTTCAACCAATTCACTTGGATTCTGTGTCACGTCTTTATCAAAACCTCCGTCGTTTTGAACTATCGAGCCAAGATATTTAAAACACTCACTACGGGAAATATCTTGATCACCGAACTTAATAACGAAGTCATCCGTCCTTCTTGCACTGCTAAATTTAAGCTCCTTTTTCGAGTCCTGAGTCACCCTTTCTCTTTGGGGAATTGTGCAGATACACCTCACAATACAGACAGCCCGAACGCCTCACCCGAATTGATTTTTAATTAATTCCTCCCTGAAATAATTAATTCCTCTTCAAATTAATTATTTCATCATTTCATTACGATGGATATGCAACTACATGACTAAAATATAAGTACTGCGGATGAGGCTGCCCTTTGTTCGATGTTATAAAAGATGTCAGAGTCATTTCAAACTTCCATATCTCGCCTCAACACCACACTCGACAAATTGGTGGCTTTGGGACACTTTAGCGTTTTTTCTGTCCCAGCGTCAGAGTCCTACCAGGCCCCGCATGCTGAAGCCACTTCCGCCCCTGCTTGCCCTTCGACAAGATTGTCGATTGCGGCAGTTGTCTCTCCACCGCTCGTTGATGTTCTTCGCGCTCCTCCATCACTTTCGGTGAATTTCACTCTGCTTTTTCCCCCACCAACGTCTCCAGCTCTTCCGCCACCTGTTCCCGCGGTATTCATTTCACTGCCTCTATCGGCCCTTGCTTCGCCTCCTCCCGCTCGGCCAACCCTGTCGGACCCGTTTTTTTGTCGGCCGTCATTTCTCTGGCCTCCTAACTGCCGCTATTTGCCACTTCTCTGCCGGCCCCGCTGGACCCATTCCCCTGGGCCGTTGTTCCCTCGGCCACCCTGCCACTTCTGCCTCTTGCCGCTCCACCGGACCAGCCGGTCCCATTACTTCAGCTGCTCGTCTTTTCTACTGTGCCGCTGCTACTCATCGCCGAGACCGCCACCGCGACCCACTACCAGGCACAGTTCTTGCGTGAAATCAAGGAGCCAGAGTAGTTGCTCATCCTACTAGAATTCGAGCTTGAGGACAAACTCGATTTCAAGGACAGATGGATTGTTATAGATCCTACTTCGTTAGTTATCTAGTATTAAACTCTTATTATATTGAGTCGTATTGTATTGAATCTTTATTGTATGAGTCGAGTCGTATTGAGTCATATGAGTATTTTCGGTCTTTTAATATTTCCATGTATTTTATATTTTTATGCAGGGCGATGTAATTACGGGATTACCCCTGAGGCTTGTTATATATGCCCTTTGTAACGCAAGAAGCAGAGTATCACACAACTATCATGCTCATTAAATTGAAAAATTATATTTTTCCCTTCCTCCAAGTTAGACGGAGTATGCTCAAAGAAGGTGACATCTTTAGATATAATTCTTTTATGCAACAACAGGGAGTAAAACTTATACCCTTTTTGGTGGCAGCATATCTAACAAAAACACATTTGATAGTTTGAAGACCCAATTTGCCCTTATGTGGTCCTACAATGTGCACAAAGGCAGCACGTTTGAAAACTTTAGGTGGAAGATTAATTAGAGGGAGATTTTGACAAAGGAGCCTTAGTCGATACTTCCCCTCCAAAGTGTCAAATGTCATCCGATTAATTACGCAGACAACGGTGAGAACACCTTCATCCCATAGTCTCTTACATCTCATGTAACGAGTACCTAGTAGTTTCAATAATATAACAACTTGTTTTCTGCTACTCCGTTCTGTTAAGGGAGGCCCAGTTTGAAAACCAATAATATAACAGTTTGTTAAGAGATCGGCAGCCGCAGAAAAATAGGCGGAACGACAGTTGAAATGCGGAGGGAGGCGGAACTGTGATCAAGATGCGGAGGGCGAAACCCGCGGGAAGCGGAAACCTGCGACACCCACTTTGCCTGCGGCTCTGGAAGCGGATCGACGGAACTTGTTGCATGCTGTTGGAGTTGCGGTGTGGCGGATTGATAGGCGCGACGGACTGGCAAAATCGGTGCGGTGTCGCACGTTGCTGGAAGCCACAGATTGGACAAATGATTCCAGCGGAGGCGAGGAAAGCCAAAAACGGGAGCGGAATTTGCGGAGGCGGCAGACACACGTAGCTCGGTGCAGGAACTGAAACGGTAATTCCCGCGGAAGAGGAAATTTCAGCAGAGGCCGGTCGTAACCTAGCACAATCTTGAGCACCGTCGGCTAGAAGGCAGGCGGTGCGGCAGGTCGGACTAATTGATACGATTACGATTAATTCCCGGGAGGAATCCGACAAAGGAAAGAGCATGTGGGGGTAAGTGAGAAAGAATGAGGAAAAAAGAGACGAAATTAGGGAACAACCCTAAAAAATACCTTCATTCATTCCAATATAATTTCACACATAAATCCCTCCCCCTTATATAGATGAGGGAGGACAACTAGACAAACAAAAAAACAAAAAACACCCAAACAAGAAAATACAAAAGGCAACCCAACAAGAAAATACAAAATAATTAAGTTAATTGATTGCTATTAATTAGTATGAATTAATTAATATTATTGGAAAAGCCCATGTAAAGGGCCCATTATTGGGCCCTCTTTCTTTATTTCCTCTCTCCTCCTTTAGTCCCACATCTTGTATAGGATTTATTCTTCTCTCCTCTTTCCTATATATATGTATTCTCTCCTTGTATTTGACACTTGAAGTAATACATACAAGCTTTTGGACCTTTTTCTACATGGTATCAGAGGCAGGTTCCGTCTCCTGCGGCTTCTGAATTCTATCCGCGCGGACTGAGGTTTCCGATTTCTATCCGCGCGGACTGCGGCTTCTGGTTTTCTATCCGCGCAGACTGCGGTTTCCGCGGCCTGTGTTTTCTGCCCGCGCCGGCCTGACCTCCCTTCTTTCTTCTCCCTCTCCTTCCGTGGATCCACTCTTCCGGTCATTTTATAGCCCTCTCTCTCTGGTCTGTGGGGTCCACTGTTACCCACAGTCCGCCGCGGCCTCCTTCTGACCGCTGCGAGCTAGGCGACCTCACTCCCTAACTCCGCGGTCTCCCTCTGTCCGCCGCGAGCTCGGCGATCTCGCTTCCTCTTCTTGCTTGGCGAACTCGCTTCTTTGCTCAACAATCTTCTTCTGTCCGCTGCGAGCTCAGCGACCTCGCTTCCTCCTCGTGCTTGGCGAACTCGCTCTCTAGCCCAGCGGTCTTCTTCTGTCCGCTGCGAGCTCAGCGGTCTCGACTCCTCTTCTTACTCTCTTTGGTCCGCTGCGAGCTTCGCGGCCTACCCTTCTCGCGGCTTCTCCTAGCCGCTGTCGGCCTCTCCTTACCGCGCGACCTCTCCTTACCGCGCGGCCTACCCTTCTTGCGGCTTCTCCTAGCCGCTGTCGGCCTCTCCTTACCGCGCGGCTTCTGCTTTCCGCGCGGCCTCTCCTTCCCGCGCGGCCTACCCTTCTCGCGGCTTCTCCTAGCCGCTGTCGGCGTGCTGAGTTCCCCCCCGCTGGTCCTCCCCTTTCTCTACTCGCCGCGGATTGTTTCTGTCCGCCGCGAGCTGCCCTTGTCCGCCGCGGCCTGCTTTCTGTTCGCCTCTTCTCCTCCAGCTCGCCATGTCTTCTAGTGACTCGACTACCGCTACCCCTACAGCAGACCGCACAGCTCCTGCTCTTGAACTCTGCGATGAGCTTCGAATTACTACTCTTTCCCTTTCGGGGAAGTCCAACTTCATCCCATGGGTTCACTCCGTTCGGAGGGTCCTGCAAGCCAAAGGCCTTGCACATCACCTTACCCAGGGACCTCCTTCTCCTACTACTGATGACTGGATACGAAATGACGGCCGCGTCCAAACCTGGATCCTGAACTCTTTGGAGGGTGAGCCCTACCAGATGATCATGTATCATGAGACCGCAAAGACAATGTGGGATGAACTCCACTCCTTGTACTCGGGCAAGGATAGCCTCCAGCACCTCTTTGACATCATCACCGATCTTCAGGCTTTGGATGTTGGCAAAGCTATGGACATGACCTCCTTTGTGGCTCGTGCAAAGACTCTCACGGAGGCCTGGATTCAACATCAACCATCTACTACTGATCTCGCTGCTCAGCGTGCCCAGAAGGAGGCTGTTTGTATTGCTATGATTATGGCTCGGGTCCCGCCACACCTTCATAGTATCCGGGCACAGGTTCTGGCATCACCTGCTACCCCCTCCTTCTCAGATGTTTGCTCTATGTTACTTCGAGTACCTCCTCCCCTGGAGACGTCTGCACCACCATCGCCGGCCTTTCTTCAGCAGGCCCTTCCTCCCTTACTTCCCCCACCATCTTCTAATCGTGGCGGTCGTACGGGTTCCCGCGACAGGGGCCGTGGTGGTAGGGGTCGCCGAAAGTGCTCATTCTGCGGCCGAGATGGACACACTGAAGCAGTCTGTCATAAGAAACATGACTACCCTCCTCGCCAGCCTACTGCTGCTACTACTGATAGCTCTCCACCCGCCGGAACGGACATTGAGGCTATTCGCCTCCAGCTGTAACACCTCCAAGGACTCCTCAACCCTCCGTCTGCTTCGGTTGCCTCCACCTCTTCTGCAGGTATTGCATCCAGCTCCACTACAGGTATTGCATGTCTTTCTTCCAGTTCCCGTTGGATCCTGGACTCGGGAGCCACCCACCACATCACCTCACTGATGCCGCCAAGGTTCTCAGAAGCTCCTCATCCCACGTCTATTACCGTGGCCAACGGTGCGCATGTTCCGGTCTCTGGTTGTACTGATCTCTTGATCCACCCCTCCATCTCTCTTTGCTCCGCTCTTTATGTGCCGACATCCCCTTTTAATTTACTATCTGTTGACCGTCTTACTACTGATATGAACTGCTATATCACCTTCACTTCTTCTGGTTTTTTGATACAGGATCGGCAGACGCGGATTACCATTGGTAGGGGTCGACTGCAGAATGGGCTCTACCTCCTCGATGTTTCCCCTACCGCCCTTTCCTCTGTATCCTCTAGTGCTTGGCATTGCCGTCTTGGGCATGCTCCTCTACCTATCCTCCAGAAGGCGCTTCCTGATGTATCCCTTCCTGTTTTTCAATGTGATTCATGTATTATTGGCAAACATCCCCGTTCTTCGTTTCCCGCACATTGTACTCGGAGCTCTACTCCTTTTGATTTAATACATTCTGATATTTGGGGTCCGTACAAGGTTACAAGTATCTCTGGTTATCGTTACTTTATAACATTCATTGACGATTATTCTCGCACCACGTGGTTATATTTACTTCATGATCGCTCAGAGCTTCCACGTGTCTTTCGGGCCTTTGTATTAGAAACTCGTACGCTATTCTCTACTACTATCAAAACGTTCCGCTCTGACAATACCTGTGAGTACACGAGCCACGAGTTTGTCAATCTCTGCACGGACTTCGGCATTATTCATCAGACATCTTGTGCCTACACACCTCAACAAAACGGGGTCGTCGAACGTAAGAACTGCCACCTTCTTGATGTTGCTTGATCCCTCATGCTTCACATGCATGTTCCCAAAGAATATTGGAACTTTGCGGTCTCCACTGCATACTTCCTCATCAACCGTCTCCCATCTTCGGTTCTCCAAAATGCTACCCCATTCAGCCTCCTCTTTCCCTCCGCACCAGCCTTTCTTCTCACACCCAGGGTCTTTGGATGTTCCTGTTTCGTCCATACCATGGGTCCCATAATCGACAAACTGGATCCCCGAGCAGCGAAACACATTTTCGTCGGCTACTCCCGCACCCAAAAGGGATATATGTGTTATTCTCCGGCTACCCGGAAGGTTTCTGTGTCAGCTGATGTTACCTTCCGGGAGGATCAACCCTTCTTCCCTCCTCCGTTCTCCCCTCTTCTACCACCAACCGCTCTACCACCTTCCATACCCCGTCCAGTTATCCCCGTCCACTCGCCTCCACCTCTCCTTTCTACTCCAAAGCCGTCTGTCATTCGGGTCTATACTCGACGCCCTCCTCCTTCCGTTGCCCCTATGCAGTCGGCTTCGACCTCGGCTTCTCCGTGCTCTGCTTCTCCGGTGCCCGCCTCTACAGCTCATCCGATGACCAATTATGTTTCTCTACATCGCCTCTCTCCACCTCTTCAGACCTTGGCTACTTCCCTATCCTCGATCTTTGTTCCTAACTCCGTCCAGGAGGCTCTTCAACATCCTGGGTGGCGCGCTGCTATGGAAGAAGAAATGGCTGCTCTTTGGGCTAACCGGACTTGGACCCTGGTGCCCCTTCCTCCCGGACAGAAACCAGTTGGGTGCAAATGCGTTTTTGTCATCAAACATGCCCCTGATGGGACCATTGACAGACTCAAAGCTCGTCTGGTCGCTCGAGGCTTCACCCAGTAACAAGGTCTCGACTATGACGAGACTTTCTCTCCT
Source organism: Platanthera zijinensis (assembly GCA_039513925.1). Lineage (NCBI taxonomy): Eukaryota > Viridiplantae > Streptophyta > Magnoliopsida > Asparagales > Orchidaceae > Platanthera > Platanthera zijinensis. The sequence goes on along the minus strand of CM077094.1, from coordinate 149,025,871 downwards.
GTAGCAAAGCTCAACACCGTCCGCGTTCTCATCTCGGTGGCTGTCCATCGACAGTGGCCCTTACTTCAACTTGACATCAAGAATGCCTTTCTGAATGGCGACCTTCACGAAACGGTGTACATGCAGCAACCTTCCGGGTTTGAGACCACGGGGGAGCCTCGGGTGTGTCACCTTCTCAAATCACTCTATGGTCTCAAACAATCTCCTCGGGCATGGTTCGACAAGTTCAGCAAAGCTCTCCGGGAAATTGGCTTCACTCGGAGCTCGGCTGATTTCTCATTATTTACTCGCCACCAGACGACGGGTACGGTTCTCTTATTGGTATATGTCGATGACATCATAATTACTGGAGACAACTCGAATGGCATACAGGCCGTCAAACAACATTTGAGCTCTGTCTTCCAAACTAAAGATCTGGGACATCTTCGGTACTTCCTAGATCTGGAGGTTGCTAGACGATCAGATGGTCTGGTCCTCTCTCAGCGGAAATACTGCCTAGACCTTCTTCATGATGCAGGCTACTCCAGGTGCAAACCTGTGAACACTCCCATGGATGTCAATCATAAACTATGCGCTCAGGCCTCGGATTATGATACTCTTCTCCAAAATCCAGAATATTACCGTCGCCTAGTTGGGAAACTAATCTACCTAACGGTAACAAGACCGGACATATCCTTCGCTGTGGGGCTCGTTAGTCGGTATATGCACTCTCCTCGTAGTTCTCATCTTCAGGCAGTGAAACGGATTCTCAGATACCTCAAGACAGCTCCTGGCCAAGGACTTGTATACAAAACCTCATCTTCAATCCCAACATTGGTGGCATACTCTGATGCCGACTACGCTGGCTCTCTTGATGATCGACGATCCACTAGCGGGTTCTGCACATATTTTGGAGGACATCTAATTACTTGGCGGATCAAGAAACAAGCAGTTGTTGCTCGATCCTCAGCAGAAGCAGAATATCGGGCAATGGCTTCTGTGGTCTCAGAACTCACATGGATTGAGAGTCTCCTTGCCGACCTTGGTGTAAGGCTATCCTCACCAGCTCTCCTCCTATGTGACAGTCAAGCTGCTATACATATTGCCAAGAATCCGGTCTTTCACGAAAGAACAAAGCATATTGAGGTAGATTGTCATTTCATCCGAGAGAAAGTCCACATGAAGAAGATCGAGCTCAAGCATGTTCCGGGTACTGAACAGGTCGCGGACGTCCTCACAAAAGCTCTACCAAGTACCCTCTTCTATCAGTGTCTATCCAAGCTTGGCGCATACGACTTGTACGCTCCAGCTTGCGGGGGAGTATTGGAAAAGCCCATGTAAAGGGCCCATTATTGGGCCCTCTTTCTTTACTTCCTCTCTCCTCCTTCTTTAGTCCCACATCTTGTATAGGATTTATTCTTCTCTCCTCTTTCCTATATATATGTATTCTCTCCTTGTATTTGACACTTGAAGTAATACATACAAGCTTTTGGACCTTTTTCTACAAATATCAATTAATTAATTCATGCAAATTAATTTTAAGAAGGACGATTATGGCGGCTTTCATATGCGTGCTCCATAAATTATGATGAGGGGTCCACTTAAGTGAATGTGCCCACGACCACGACGACTTCCATATGTGCGCTCCACAAATTATGACAAAGGGGGTCCACTTGAGTGAATGTGTCCGTGATACGTGGACTCGTAGCATTCACCCAAGAACCTTTTAAGTTCCCCATCTGTAAATTTGCCTTCATTGTCATTTCAAAGAATTTTAACTTGGGCATCAAACTAAGTCTTCACATAATAATAAAACAATCAAAATAGATCCTACACTTCAATTTTCATTTTCATAAGGTAAACACAAGTAAAGCGAGAGTAATCATGGATGAATAATTAAACAAAATAACGAAATTCATTCACATAGCAAATCAGAGACGTCCAAACATTAAAATGCATGAAATCAAAACATTTAACAGTTATCGGGATCACGATCCACGATCCAGATTTTGTAAATTGATCCGGATCTTATCTAGGATCTAAATCGACACATCTACGACTGGGATCGCGATCCGGATCTTAGGATCTTTAGGATCGCAATCCTGGCCCGATTCTACCGTTTCGGCCAAAGGGAGCTAGAAACATGTCCAACCCTATCTAGACCTCATTCAACCGCTCCAACGCCAATAACCCATTGCTTAACCTTATCCAAATGCCGCCCCCATACCCCATCACAGAATCATATCATGATGTTTTACCATATCCTAAGTGTTGATTGTCGACAGTAAGCGGAGGCCAAAAGCGACGTCTTCATTCGCTTCCAGTCCAGACAATGTCTTCCTTTTCCTTCCTTATCAGGTTCCATTTCAAGTGGCGTCAATGTCTTATCTTATATTTCAGCATATGAGCAATCCAGTGGTTAGTAATCCAGTGACCTCCTACTTCTTACTTTCAGGCTGACGTTTTTTCTTCCTTTCTAGCGTATGAGCAATCTAGCAGTTAGAAATCTAATATACGAGCAATTCAAGCTTCCTGCTTCCAGCGCACGAGCAATTCAGCAGTCTGGGTTCGTCTTCTTGCTTCCAGCGTACGAGCAATACAACAGTCTGGGTTCGTCTTCCTGCTTCTAGCGTACGAGCAATGCAGCAGTCTGGGTTCGTCTTCCTGCTTCCAACGTACAAGCAATCCAGCTGTCTGGGTTCGTCTTCTTGCTTCCAGCGTACTGGCAATTCAGCAGTCTAGGTTTGTCTTCCTGCTTCTAGGCTTCCATCAATCCATCAGTCCAGATTTATTTTTATTGTTAGTAGACATTGAATGTCCTACCTGAAACTGAAAGTGAACTTAGTATGCTATTATGTTTTTGATTTAGTTATTCAAATTTTGTTTAATATAATTATTCATATACTGCTCAATTTATTGATTTTTTGTTAATCGAACATATAATTAGTTGATACAAAATTCAATTTTATATTTTTAGTATTAATTAATGAATGTTGTAGGATCTTGCGATCCTCGATTCAATCCTACGATCCGATCCGATCCGATCTCGAAACAATCTCACCTAGAATCTCGATCCTGACAACCGTAGTCTTACTACAGCTAGAAAAATATTGGGTTCTATAATGTTTTATAAGTTCACAAGATTGACACTCAATTCTAGTTGCAGACACATCAAAATAACTAGGAAAAACAAATTTCACGAGTCTGCAAACTCGCATGTCCAAATCTTTTATGCCACGACATTAACTGATCAGTACTTGAGGATTTTTTAGCCCAAAATTCTTGTCCAGTATCCATGACATAAACTCCACCCGCTCCTGCCCACCACCAATCGTCCTCTCACTCGTCAAATTCTGAAAAACACAATGAGAGGAAAAGAAATGATAGTGCAATTAAGGAAACGAGGGGACAATTGATAGATGCCTTCATCTTACTCTTATGTCTAAATCTGGAAGAAAGTGAACGCCGACTGGAAATCGTGAACGGACATGGAAGCATCTATCATTGCATCATAGGTTCTAGAATCCAATTGAAGACCCAAAAAATTTATTTCGGCGACAAGCTCGCTGACCAAGCTCTTCTCTGCTCTTTGCAGTATGCTTTCAGAATTGAGGAATGCATGCCGAGGCCGACGCGGACGCTCATGCATTCATCTCGTCAACGATGTTATTACTTAAAAATCCTATATTGTTGATGCAGGCGTTGACGGTCCCAAATCCAATCTAATTTCTGCCATTGGAGGGCACTCCTTTGATGATTCCAAATCATGTGTCTGAATGATCATAGAGGCTAGATCCATGTCGACAAATCCTTTTGCAGTTTCATCAAGCATATAGCAGCTGACTAAGGCTCTGTTTGTCTTGGATTATTTGGAGCTGCACACCATAGTTTTTTCAAAATCAGCGCTAAACAGTATTTGAAGCAGCTTCTATTCCCACCACCCTGAGCTGAAAATAGCTGTGTGCCGCTGTTTCCCGGCAGCGGGGATAGGATCACGGCACACCACGTGAAATTAGCTTCTCCTCCACGTGAAAACAGTAGTCTGCCGCTGCTCCTGGTTTTAAACACCGCCGGTGGTGTGGGAGGGTTCTAGCGGGGATGTTTGTGCCTCCGTCAGGTTCCCCGTGTTAATATATAACACTTATTTCGTATTTAAAGATTATGTTATGTTATATTAAGATAAGTATTATCTTAAGTTAAGCAGTTAGAGTAACGGTTCATCTGAACCGGTGTTGCAACTGTTCAAACAGTATATGTAAGAACCAATCGTCTTTAATAAAGATAACTGTGTGTGTGAATGCCTATTCGCCATTATTACTGTTCCACTTCATCTTCTTCCCGATATTATTAACTTCCTGTAAGATTAAAACTTGTTATCACTTGCCATCAGTGGTATCAGAGGGATTGTTCGATCATCTCGGACTTGTTCAAATCAACAAAATCCGATCTCGACGCAGGCGGCGGCATCTGAAGCAGACACTGTATCTGTTCCTGAATCTGTTCTTAAAAATCGCAACTTGCCTGTCCAGACGCCAAGCACGCCATGGGATCATCATCTACCGGCAGTGGAAATAGTCTTCGAACGTCGGTACCATCATTCTCAGGAGATATGTATGATTTCTGTGCTGATAAAATGGCGACTCTGTTTAAATCTCAGGACTTATGGGACATTGTTTCATCAGGGCCTGCAACAAGTGAGTCGACATCTTCCACATCAAAAACCACAAAAGTAACAAAGGAAGAAGGAAAAAGAGACGCCTTGGCGCTACACTTAATTCAACAAGGTGTTGAAGCACACATCTATCCCAGAATCATGGGCTCGAAATCTGCTCATGAGGCATGGGAGAGGCTACAGAATGAGTACAAGGGAAGTAAAAAAGCAGTAAAAATAAAACTACAAAGTCTGAAGAGACAATTTGACGCTCTCCTTATGAAAACAGAGGAGACGTCAAAGGATTTCTTTGGTCGAGTAACATCTGTGGTGAACCAAATCAAAACTCTTGGCGGTGAACTAGAAGAAAGACAGGTCGTAGAAAAGGTCTTGAGATCCCTAACTACGGCATACAACCATATAGTATCAGCAATCATGGAGTCACATGACATCGAGCAAATGTCCCTTACAGAACTCATGGGATCACTCCAATCTCATGAAGAACTCATGTCCAGAGACAACATACATCTGGACAAGGCTTTCCAAGCCAAAATAGATTTCAAAAACAAGGACGAAAGAAGGGTTCCCGGCACACATCAACAGAAGAAGTTCCCCAGTAAAAATAAAAACAAAGGAAAGCAAAAAATGTACAGCAACAACAATCAAAGCCAGTTCTCTTGCAACATCTGTAAGAAGAACAATCACGAGCCTAAAGACTGCTTCTTTAGGTGTAAAAGATGTAAAATACCTAACCACTCCGACTCCAAGTGCTGGCACAAACGATCTGAAGAAGCAAAATACACTGAAGAAGAGCAGACGTTCCTCTTTACATGTCAAAATGAAGCAACTTATGCTGGCTTGAATGAACACACTTGGTGCATTGACAGTGGATGCTCATCCCACATGTCAAACAAGAAAGAATTTTTTGTAGAACTAGACAACAACTACAAATCTGAGGTAATGCTGGGAGATGGAAAAAAGAAACAGATAGAAGGAAGAGGAACCATTGCTGTCATCAATAATCAAGGTAAGAAAAAGCTGATTGCCAATGTAAACTATGTACCTACATTGTCCCAAAACCTTCTCAGTGTGGGACAACTGCTTAAAAGGGGCTACTCCATTACATTTGGAGAAAGAATATGCAAAATAATCAATGAAAAGAATGGTGAGCTAGTAACCAGTGCAACCATGAACACCAGCAATGTATTTACCCTCAACTTGAAACCAGTGAAGATGCAAAAACAGGAGATTAACATGATATGTAAAAAGGAAGATAGTATGACCTGGCATAGCAGACTTGGACACCTCAATTATGATTCTCTCAAGTACCTGCCACAAATTGTTGATGGGTTACCGCCGATAGAAGCAAATGAAAAGATCATGTGCGACACTTGCCAAAGGGGAAAATCACATAGAACAAAGTTTCCCAAGCAAGCCACAAGAAGAGCTGATGCTGCATTGGATCTTTTGCATATGGATCTATGGGGCCCTGCCAGCACCACAACTATAGGCGGTATGAACTACTATCTACTTATTGTTGATGATTATAGTAGATATATGTGGATTAGCCTTCTACAAAACAAATCAGATGCCTTCAATTCATTTATAAAATATAAAAGAGAATTTGAGAATCTGTTAGAAAAGAAAATCAAAATAATAAGAACTGACAGAGGAGGGGAATTTGTTTCTTCTCAATTCTCAAATCTCTGTACAAATGAAAGCATAAAGCATGAATACACTGTTCCTGGTTCTCCACAACAAAATGGTGTTGTGGAGAGAAGAAACAGAACAATTGTAGAAATGGCTAGATCCATGCTTATCCATAAAAATTTCCCAAAGGAGCTATGGGGAGAAGCAGTGCACACAGCCACCTATATTCTCAATAGGTGTCCTACAAAATCAGTGGAAAGAGCCACCCCATATGAAGCACTATGGAGCAAAAAACCAAATATATCCCATTTAAAAGTTTTTGGCTCAACATGCTATGTACACAAAGTAATGGATAAGAGGGACAAACTGGATGAAACCAGCCAAAGATGCATCTTCCTTGGCTACAGCTATGAAAGTAAAGGATTCAGAGTTCTGAACCCGGCAAATAAACGATTAATTATAACTAGAGATGTTACTGTTGATGAGAACTCTAGTTATTATGAGTGTCCAGTAGAAGATAAGCAAGTTCAAAAGGAAATTGAAGTAAAACAGCATGATGCTTCCTCTCCAGAACTACTTCAAACAGAACATATGTTACCATCTCAACCACCAAGCCCGATTGCAAGAAGAGATACAGAATTTGAAAATGAGAGTGACTCAGATGTAGAATCTTGTCAACCAACCAAGATGAGATCACTTGAGGATATTTATAACCACACTACTCCCATTGCTCTCACTGCAGTTGCTCCAATAAACTACAGAGAAGCTGCAGAAGATGAAATCTGGAGAAAAGCAATGCAGGAAGAAATTGATGCTGTGATTAAAAACAACACTTGGGAACTTGTTGAGAAGCCTCCTGAAAAATCTATCATTGGTCTTAAGTGGGTGTACAAAATAAAACAGAAAGAAGATGGATCATTGCTTAAATATAAAGCCCGAATTGTAGCTAAGGGGTACAATCAAAAACCAGGAGAGGATTTCCATGAAACTTATGCACCTGTTGCATGACTAACAACCATTCGGATGATCTTAGCTATAGCAGCACAATGCAATTATGAAATACACCAATTAGATGTTAAATCAGCCTTTTTGAATGGGAAAATTGAGGAAGAAATCTTTGTAGCGCAGCCAGAAGGGTATGAGGTTAAAGGTGAAGAGGAGAAAGTCTATAAGCTAAAAAAGGCACTCTATGGCTTGAAACAAGCACCGAGGGCCTGGAATTCCAACAGAGATGCTTTTCTCCTAAGTGAAGATTTGATTAAAAGCCCCAGTGAACCAACACTTTATACCAAATCAGTAGGAAAAACAAGACTCATTGTCAGCATTTATGTAGATGATCTTATCATCACTGGATCAAGTGCAGAGGTGATAGAAGAGTTTAAACAAAAAATGAAGACCAACTATGAGATGACTGATCTAGGTCATCTCAATTACTTCCTGGGACTACAAATAAAGAAAATGAAAGACGGGTATTTTATCTCACAGGCATTGTATACTACAAACCTACTGAAGAAGTATAACATGATTGAGAGTAATAAAACTATCACACCCATATCACCTGGTGAGAAGCTAACAATGAAAGATAATGATGAAGAAGGAGCTAATGAAGAGGAATATAGAAGTCTTGTTGGCTCACTGATCTATTTGACAAACACAAGACCCGATATAGCCCTATCTGTAAACATTGTAGCTCGCTTTGTATCCAATCCAAGCAAAGTTCATCTACTTGCAGCAAAGAAAATACTCAGGTATCTTCAAGGAACAAGAGATTTTGGACTCTACTATAAACACTGTGAAAAACCCGATCTAATTGGGTTTAGCGATTCAGACTGGGGAGGAAGTATGGTGGATAGAAGAAGTACGGGGGGCTCATGTTTCTTTCTTGGTAAAAACCTAATCTCCTGGAATGTGAAAAAGCAGAAATCGGTAGCACTATCCTCTACCGAAGCAGAATATATGGCTCTCAGTGAAACTGGATGCGAAGCTGTATGGCTACAAAGGATTAAAGCAGAGATTACAGGAGAAGCTGTGAAGAAAACTCTTATCTTCGTTGACAACCAGTCAGCAATGGCCCTAGCTAAAAACCCGATCTTCCATGGGAAGAGCAAACACATCGCCTTAAGATATCACTACATCCGAGAACTTGTTGAGAACGGGGATATTGATCTAAAGCATTGTTCGTCGGAAGAACAGACGGCCGACATTTTCACCAAGGCGATGACGCGTGACCGCTTCGTCAAGCTCCGCAGTGAGCTAGGGATTACAGGCGAAATGAAATAAGAGTTATGTGGGGGTGTTAATATATAACACTTATTTCGTATTTAAAGATTATGTTATGTTATATTAAGATAAGTATTATCTTAAGTTAAGCAGTTAGAGTAACGGTTCATCTGAACCGGTGTTGCAACTGTTCAAACAGTATATGTAAGAACCAATCATCTTTAATAAAGATAACTGTGTGTGTGAATGCCTATTCGCCATTATTACTGTTCCACTTCATCTTCTTCCCGATATTATTAACTTCCTGTAAGATTAAAACTTGTTATCACTTGCCATCACCCCGGAGGCCGGCGACCACGTTGGTGGTGGTCCGGTGGCCGCTGTGATGACAAGTAGTGCATAGCCAGGTATTTACAATTTTAACATCATTTATGACATGTATAAATATGCAAGAAAATTGTTTTAATTTATAATCAGCCACCACAAAGCTGCATTACCAAACAGTATAGTTTGCTTCTTTGTTCAAACAATACTGGAAAAACAGATCTTCCAAATAGTTTCACTACTTCTCTCATCATTCTGCAAAATAGCTGATTTTTCCACAACTCTGCAAATCAGTTGCTTCTCCAATCATTGCAACTAAGTCAAGCAGAGCCTACACTTCTGAAGAAGGCGTTCTTATCATCAAATCCCAATGTATTTATCAACTATTCAACCCTTTGGATCCTTCCATGAATACCCTTTGAAGAATACCCTTTGAACCATACAGAAGGGCAACATAAGCGAAGCTATCAGAATTGTGAGCCAATCCGAGAGCTGACATCGTCTCGAAAACCATCTCGACAGGTGAAACAAGGAAAGCTTTTGGGTCCGGGCCCCGTCTCCAGATTTGGAGATGGGATCCTTGCGATGCCGCCATGTGACAACACATATATCATTTTATCTAAGTGATATCTTTGCGTTCGTATTTGATTGTAAGTATATTTTAACGATATCCGGGTGATCAAAATGTGAATGCAAAATAATAAAAAATGATCGCATTGCAATAAAAAATGATCGCAAATGTGCATTACTATCACGTTGCAACATCGCAAGGGTCCCGTCCCGTCTCCAAGTTTGAACCCGAACCCAAAACTTTTCCATGAAATAGATACCAAATCAATCAGGTTTCAAGGTGTCAACGCATTCCTCGAGAGAAACCCTGTTGTTATCATAAAAGACGCTTAAAAACACATCAAGACCACTATTCCTTCTCAAAGGTGAAGCAGATAATGCGCTCAGATGGAAAAGGGGGTGAAAGTGTTAGCGAAAACAAGGTGAGAGCATTAGCAAAAACAGCCTCGAGAAGCTCGTAACAGGAGTTTGGAAGATGCGGCACGCAGGTGGAAGAGCGGATGATTGGGAAGAAGGAACCCGCGTTGGGGAAGGAGCCGGCGGTCGACGGAGGCGAGGTAGAAGATGCATGAGGATGAGTGGTTCCTTATAATCTCCTCTTACATGGAGAATTACTCTTTTGATTGCTCATCAGTTGTAGGAGAGAATGTGTGTAAATAACGTCAGTTTCGTCTTCAAAAAGCCGGATCACTGCGCCACGATCACAATAACATGTAATTTCGTTCAACCAAACACGAAGCTCAACTAAGGCTCCGTTTGGCACGGTGGTGGTGGCCTTGAACACGGGGGTTAAATTGTCATTTATTAATGCCACCTAAGAAACTTCATCCACTTTTATGTTCAAACGAATGATGATTGTTAGCTGATTCTTAACGAATGACCGTTTAGTCTATGCGTTTAGGACCGCTGCCACCGTGCCAAACAGAGCCTAAATTTCTGCTTCTAAATCCCAACGGTCGGAAACACTGGCTGGACGCTGACAACATTCTTTTATTCGCAGAAACGAGCGAAACTGAAGGCGTCTTCCCCCAAAATTCCAATCGAGGTTCGAGTCGAGAAGGCTTTCGAGGCCATCTACGTCTGCTGCTTCGGTAAAGATCCGATCGAAGAAGAAGATAAGCGGCTGCTCTGCATCATGCTCAATGCAGTGTTTCCCTCGGTGGAGAGATCCGCGATAGGGAGAATAGTAGAGTCCGTGGCAGCAGGGATAGCGGAGGGCAAGAGAGCGAACTTTTCGGAGATGAAGCCGTTGCCGGAAGAAGCTGTTCAGAGGCAAATGAAAGATCTGGAGCTTCTCAGGCAGAGAACTGAACTATCCAGCTAACCCCTGTAATCATATTCTAGTTAAAAAAAAGAAATAATTATTTTAGCTTGTCGTCGTTAAATTTATCCCAACCGTTCGATTGTATATAACGTAAAAATATTGTGTTTGTAGGACTAGAGAACTAAAACATCGTGTTTTTGTCGTTGGTTTGTTGTTAACAAAGTTATTTTGTGGCTAAATTTTTTCGAAAATACGGTTTGCTGTTAAATGTTGTTAAGAATTTTATAACGTATTACTGCATGCATAATAATATTTTATAACATATTACAGTAAAAGAACAAATAATTGTATTTCTAATGATCAAATTTATTTTCATATAAAAATCTTTTTAAGGACTTGGAATGAAACCGTAAGGAAAGACATGATATACTTAGGCATTAGTGAGATTATGAGAAAAGATAGGGCACAATGGCGACAAAGTATCCATATAGCCGATCCCATTATAGTGGGATAAAGGCTTGAATGTTATTGTATAAACATATTTTTAAATGAATAAATCATTTAGTTAAACACGTTTTAATAAAAAGGCAAAAAGGTCATTTAAGTCCTTAAGATTTGATACATTTATGAAATCAGTTCTTCAAGTTCTTATTTCATTTTTTCAGTCCCTAAAATTTGAAGAATATATGATTTTTGTCCCTATTATCAAATATGTTTATTTCTATAATAAAAAATAACTTAGATGGTTGTTGATTAGGAAAGATAATATTTAAAGGGCAATGTTAATAGCATCCCTGAAGTCGCTATTAGCAGCCATTTCAATGTGTTATTTTGGTTTTTTTGGGGTGCTATTAGCCAATAGAGAGGTGCTATTAACATTGCCCTATTTAAAAGATGGTTGCAGGCTCCGTTTGGGGGGACTTATTTTCACCAGTCAAGCAGTTTCGTAGTATGCATTTGAAAGAACACCTTCCCTCGCTCAAAACCACGCGGTTGCTCTATGATTCTTCACCCGCTTGCTTGATGTTGACCGAAGCTTCTTCGACTGGAAGTAGAGGATACTGATCTCAAAGTAAGCTTTGAAGGAAAGCAGCAGTGCCCAATGTCGGGCCTGGGAGAGGGAGGCTCTTTGGGACCAATGAGGAGGATGGATCGTCGGCGGTTTTGTTTAGGACAGGGTTGACCCTAAGCGTTTGCATGAATAGGGACGAGCCAGAAGGAATCTCCCAACCACTCTAGTTCCTAGCACCCTTCTTTTCTCTGAACAGTTCCTACTGTTAAGGCTTCCTTTGTTCTTTCCCCAGTTTCATTCTCTTCAACCTGGGCGGCAGACTGCATGGAATAAACTATGTAGTATAAAAAAACAGAGAACTTGTGGGGCGAGCCACTTTTTAATATTTTCATTCCTAATTTCCATCTAAGCAGGTTTTATTGTAAAAAATAAACATATTTGATAATAGGGATTAAAATCATATATTTTGTAAAGTTTAGGGACTGAAAATCTGAAATAAAAACTTCAATGACTGATTTCATGAAGGTATCAGACCTTCGGAACTGAAATCACCTTTTTTGCCTAATAAAAAAGGTGACTGTTATCCGCACTACAGTTTTGATTATTCGCACATGTTTTTTTCCTAATTTTTCGTGCCTTTTAGAAATACATCTTGTACATGCATTTTTACGAAAAGTGTTCAACACCAAAGTTGTAGATCTCATCGAGATCTACAACTTTCGTGTTGAACACTTTTCCTGAAAATGCATGTACAAGACGTATTTCTAAAAGACGCAAAATATGGGTGTATTTCCAAAGTACGTCTTGTACATGCATTTTCAGGAAAAGTGTTCAACACGAAAGTTGTAGAGATCTCGATGAGATCTACAACTTTGATGTTGAACACTTTTCCTGAAAATGCATGTACAAGACGTATTTCCAAAAGGCGCGAAAAATTAGGAAAAAAATATGTGCGAATAATCAAAACTGTAGTGCGGATAACAATTGCCTAAAAATACTAACTTGATATATGCACAAAGTCCACAAAGGCATTGAATCTTAGACAATGAGTGTTTTACTAATATTATTTAGCAATTAACACTTGTTGTGGGTCGGTAAGCGCTCTTATGGATTGGAGGAATCAAACCGCTTGAGAGTGAGTCATACGTGCGCAAATAGTAAAAATATAGAACCATCAACAAATGACTAAATTTTTAAATGCAAAATCCGGAAAGAGAAAAAACATGGGGCCATGCCCAGCTCTGAGAAAGTTCATTAGTTGTAGTTTGTGTAAGAGGGTGATAGACCATCACTCATTTACAAGTCTCTTGCAAAAAACATTAAGTCTTGAGTTGCGCTCGTGGGAGCAGTCGTCGGAGCGAAAAAGTCACAAGTGGAGCGTTCTGAGCAGGACCATGAATGAAGAGCCAAGTCTTAGCTGGAAAACCTCGGGAGTTATGTCTTCTCCTTTTTTTGTCCCCGCAAACGAAAGCTAGAGGACCCTTTATAGCTTTTTTGAGGGGATACACCGGTAATTACGCCATCTTGGCACTTGAACGGGCAAATAGGAACCCATGATTTTGATCACCAGGAACATCAATTTATGGAATAAGGCGACCATGCCTTATTGTAAGAGGGTGATAGACCCTCACTCATTTACAAGTCTCTTGCAAACAATCATGGGTTATTGTCTCGAAACAAAGGAGGCAGAGAAAAGAAAAAGAAAGATTACTGATAGATGAGGTGCACAGAGTGACACAGAGTCTTAGTTAAGTTCTTCCTCAGAAAGTAAAGAAGAAATAACTGCTGAAGTAGCCTGCCTGATGGCTTTGGAGGCATTAACAGAAGAAGGAGAAATTCATGTATCTTATTTCAATGATTTTGATTTTACTTGAGATGAATTTAGAGAATGCTTTAAAGAATTCTGACAAGATTATTTAGAGGCAGAAAAACAAATCAAATTGCTTAGAAGAAACTAAAAAAATTGAAAATTAAGAAGCTTGAAGAGAATCAAGCTTTCCAGAACTATTAACTTACGGTTGAACTAGGTAGAAAAGAGAAACAAATTGCTGAATTAACTCCACGAGGTCGGCCCCAGCGAGGCCTCTGCTCGCCTGGCCTGCGCGAGGTCGGCCTCGGCGTGGCCTCCGTCGGCCGGCCGCAGGCCGGCCGGCCCCGATGCGGCCTCTTCCTTGCTAGCCTCCGCGAGTGTTGGATCCCTAGTTTGGATTTGAGTTAGGTTCACTAATTAGGATGTGTTTGACCCACATTGTATAGCCAGAGTCAAGTCCATTAGTCCTAGAATTTAGGCTAGTCTTTAGGTTAAATCTTCTTGGACCAGCCATCAGAGGATCTCAGTAGACTCAGACTTAGAAGAATTCAGAGTTCAAAATTATCAGTTCGAAATTCTTCGAACTCAGCTCGACGATCGTCGATCTCAGATCGACGAACTCAGAAATCTTTCTCTGAGTTGAGCTCGACGATATTCGAGCTCAGGTCGACGATCTCTTATTTCAGATAGATTCTTAGCTCGACGAACTTAGAGCGCAGAATTGATAAGTTATTTCCAGAATGCAGTTCGCCGAGCTCAGGTTGACGAACATGAATTCTCAGGTCGACGAACTTGGAACTCCAGTCTACGAAATCTTTTCAGAGGTCGATGAATTCTGTCCCGAGCCAGACTGAGAAATTTTCCTTACTTCTGTCCCTTATTTATTATATTATTTAGCTATAATTCTCTGAGTAATTAATGCTCATATTCTCCTGAATGTAGTCGTTATTTGCAGCATTAATTATGCTCTTCATCAGGGTAATTACTTGCTTATATTTTTGGGACAGTTGGGGAAACTCATTCAAATCAAATATTCCAACCGTTTCATTCTCCAGATCAGTCAGTAATTAATGCTTGGAATTCAAATTTCAAGAGAGTTTTTGGACAACAGAATATAAAAGAGATTTACTCTTCAGATGGCATATACAGAGATCTGATTCAACAGAAAGAGTGCAGTACTCAGACATACAAAACAACAACATACAAAACTCTTTCTCTGTGTAGAAAACATTCTGTTTTCCCTTGTTCTTTCTGAAGACTGAAGAAGAACAACCATCAATATCAAGAGTCTTCTTCAACTTCTACTCCAGGAATCTTCAAGGACAACAACTTTGAATTAGTCTGCAAGTTCCTGGATCTCTTCAAGACAAGGCTGAAGACCTACACCCTAAGCAAGGCTCCAAGCTTTCTGAACCATTCAACATTTCAGAAGGAGCTTTGACAACAGCAATCCACTAGTCTTCTCTGTTGCTTAGAGAAAAGAGAAGACACCATCAGCTCTCTCACCTCCTGTAAAAAGGGTTTATTAACTCCCTTCAAAAGTTTATTGTTGGTTTTTGGGCACTTGATCAAAAGCCTAAAGGGTTGTGAGATATCCCTAGAAATAGATCTTTTGGTGGCAGTCATCTGATCAAAAACTGGTAGTGGATTCATACCAGAGTGGTAGAAGAGTGGATGTACCTAGTTTGGGGAACCACTATAAAATTCTTGTGTTGTCTGGTTGATCATTTTCCTTTTTGTTTTGCTGTGCTGTGATAGATTAGCTTAGACTATTTCCATTTCCTGTTACTACTATTGGTATCACCTATTTTACTCTGATAAATTTTAAAACAGGCAAAAGTTTTAATTACTCTATTCACCTCCCCTATAGAGTAAATCAGGTCTAACCCCTATCTTTCAATTGGTATCAGAGGGTGTTCCTTTGGTTGTACAAGCTAATACTTGAACCAAAAGGTCCTTGTTAGATCTGATTTTCATTTCCTAGTTTTTCTGTTTTATATCATGACACAGAACAAAGATTATGTAAGCACCAGACCTCCAGTCTGTAACTTGAATAAGTTTGCTATCTGGAAGGCAAGAATCAAGTTATATATGAACTCTATTGATGAAGATATTTTCAACTCTATTTCGACAGGACCACCAACTCCAGTGACTACAACTATTGCAAGTTCCATCACTCATGTTGTTCCACCACCTGAGTGGACAGATGCTCAAAAGAAAGCCAAAATAGCTGATGCCAAGGCCATGAATATTCTGGCTCAGACAATGTCTAATGACATCTTACAGAAAGTGGCAGAGTGCACATCAGCCAAGGCTATCTGAGATTCTTTTAACCAGATGGTTATTGGTTCAGCAGATGAGAGAAAGGACAGGAGATCCAATCTCATCTCTCAATATGAAAACTTCAAGAAAGAAGAGTCAGAGTCTGTCAGTGACATGTACAACAGACTAAGCTCAATCATCAATGAGCTAAAGACTCTGGACAAAGACATAACTCTCACAAAGGTCAATGATAAAATCCTCATGTGCTTTCCCAGCTCATGGGATTCCAGAATCTGGCCAATCAAAGAAGCCAGAAGTCTGAATGAGATTTTCACTAAATCTCTACTTGGAAAACTCAAGTCCCATGAACAATTGATAAAGTCTAGAGAAGATGCAGAGCAGAAGACTCCCTCATCAGCAAGAAAGGAGCAGAACATTGCATTCAAAGCATCTGAAGAATCAGAAGCTCCAACAGCCAGTGAAGAATTTCTGAGTTTCTTAGCCAAGAGATTTTACAAGATGGGCAAGAGGGATTTCAAAAGAAAGTCATGTAGACAAGATGACAAGTCAAGGTATGATAAGACACCAACTAAAGAAGTTGTTTACTTTGGTTGCAGGAAACCAGGATACTTCATCTCAGAGTGTCCAGAGAACCAAAAAAAGGAGAGAAGAAGAGAAAAGGAATCCAAGAAGCAGCACTACAACAAGCCCTCCTCCAACAAGCATAAAATGAAGGAGAAAGGCTTTGTGGCTGAAGCCTGGAGTGAAACTGAAGATGATTCTTCATCTTCCAGCTCCAGTGAAGATGAAGAAGAAGCAAAGGCAAAAGAAGTGTGTCTGATGACCATCAATGCATCAGGCAACTATTCAGAAGCAGAAGATGACAAGTCAGAGGGTGAAGACCCTAAATCTGAAGAGGACCAGGTACTGTCCTCCTTTGATTTTGATGAGTTTAGAACTGAGTTTAAATCTTTATATATTGATTTAATTAACTCTGAAAAAAAATTAAACAATTTAGAGAAAAACTAACAGAACAAGAAAATTTAATTTCAGAAAACATTAAATTAAAAGATGAATTAACTCTAGCTAATGAACAAATCATCTCATTAAAAACTGAATTAACTGAGGCTAGGCAACTTGAAGAATCCTTAAATGGGAAAGTATCAAGTTGATGAACATCACAAGCACAGTGAATGCCAGATTTAATAGCAAGCTGAGTTTAGGTGCTTCATCAAGCCAACCCCCATTGATTCAGAAAAACATACTAACAACTCCAATAAAATTTGTTTCTGAAAAAGGTAAGGAAAAGATAGATGATAATAATGTTAACCAAACAGAAGTAAAACAGAAGAATAAAAAAAGAGAAAGAATAAGAAAAAGCCTAACTATAACAATGTTCAGCAGATTTCGTCGAACTCAGATCGATGAAATATGTACAGTTCGTCGAACTCAAGTCGACGAACTCCGAACGCAAATTTTTATTATAATTATTCTCTGAACTGCGATCGACGAAACCTATATGGTTCGTCGACCAGAGATCGACGATATTGAGGCCCAGAAAATGAATATTTTCATTCTTTGAGTGGAGTTCGACGAACTCATCCTCATTCGTCGACCTCAGATCGACGAATTTACCAGAATTCATCGACCCCAGTTCATAATAACATAAACTTTAATTCTAACAGACCACTTAATCAACCAAGAGATTATGTTAATCCATTCACCCAGTGGATAATTCCACCTAGAAAATTTCATCCCTTAGGTTATAAAAATCAACCAGAATATTCATACATTTCCAGCTTTAATTATGTAAATAAACAAGGACCTAAGGTGACCTGGGTCAAGAATAGCTAATCTGTTTTATTACAGGTGAAAGACTATCCCACCACAGAGTAACAGTGGTATCTGGATAGTAGCTGTTCAAAGCATATGACTGACAGCAAGGACAACCTAATCAACTATAAGGACCCAAAGTAATATTTGGTGACTCTAATTGTGGCCAGACTAAAGGATATGAGAAGGTCAAAATTGGAGTAGTCACATTCAGAAAGGTTACTTATGTAAGTGGACTGAAACACAACTTGATATTCATAAGTCAGTTATGTAATGAAAGGTTTCAGGCATCATTTAACAAAACTTTCTGTATTATTACTTCTGTAGATAACCAAGTAGTGTTAACTGGTACTAGAGTAGATAATATCTATGTAGCTAACTTTAGGTCTGCTAAAACTGAAATTTGTCTATTTAATCAAACTAATAATAATAATGAACTTTGATATGGGAGATTAGGACATGTTAATCTGAAAAGCATTGCTAAACTCTCTAGAGACAACCTTATTAGAGGATTGTCTTCTTGCTTCTACAAGAAGGAAAGTCTTTGCAGGACTTGTCAGTTAGACAAACAAACTAAAAATAGCTTTAAGTAACTTAATAAGAGTGATTCACCTAAGTTTCTGTACTTGCTCCATATGGATCTTTTTGGACCCATTGTTGTACAGAGCCTAGGAGGGAAGTCTTATACCTTAGTAATTATTGATGACTTCTCAAGGTTCACTTGAGTGTTCTTCTTGAGAATCAAGTCAGATAACTTCAATGTTCTTATAGATTTCTTAAGAGCATAAAGATTGAGTACTCTACTCCAGTTGCATTGATCAGAAGTGATCATGGTACTGAGTTTGAGTCTCTTCCCATGCAAGAATTCTGTGAGAAAGAAGGTATCAGGCATTGTTTCTCTGCTCCTAGAACTTCTCAACAAAATGGGTAGCTGAAAGGAAAACAGAACACTCATTGAAGCTGCAGGCACATTACTTGCAGATGCTCACTTGCCCCTATTCTTTTGGGCAGAGGCTGTGTGCACAACAAATTATGTACTGAATAGAAGTTTGATTCATAAGCTTAAGGGCAAGACCCCCTATGAACTACTCAAAGAGAAGAAATCTAAAGTAGATTATTTTAGAGGCTTTGGTTGTATTTGTTACATTCATAATAACAACAAGAAATATATTAGAAAGTTTGAAACCAAGGCTGAAATTGGAATTTTTCTTGGATATTCCCAAGTAAGCAAGACTTATAGGGTATATAATAAATCATCTATGAAAATGGAAGAATCTTTTCATATTTTTTTTGATGAGACTAACATGTTTTACAATGAGAAGATCCCTTCTACCAGTGAGACTTTGCAGGAACCTCATCTATATGAGAAGTTGGATGAGTTGACCCTCACCAATGAGGCTGTCACACATCCTTCTCCACATGTTGCTGAAGAAAGTGAAGATGATGTCACTGAATACAGTGAAGAGCAAACAACAGCTATAATTCCACAAGAGGAATTAATTCCCCAAGCTGTTGCTTAACCAGCTCCTCCTACTGAGATAGTCACACTTAGAGATCACCCTGTATCTCAAGTGATTGAAGACATATCAGTGGGTGTGCAGACAAGGCATCAACTCCACCAGGATATGATGCATGTCTGCTTCATATCTCAAACTGAGCCCCAATCCATTGAAGATGCTGAGCAAGATCCACACTGGATCATTGCAATGCAAGAGGAGCTCAACCAGTTTGAGAGATGTAGAGTTTGAGATTTAGTTCCAAGACCCAAAGACTATCCAGTCATTGGAACTAAATGAGTATTTAGAAACAAGCTAGATGCTCAAGGTACTATCATCAGGAACAAAGCAAGATTAGTTGCTCAAGGATACAGATAAGAGGAAGACATATATTATGACCAAACATTTGCCCTTGTTGCAAGAATAGAAGCAATCATGATATCTCTAGCTTATGCAGCTTACAAGAAGTTCACAGTATACCAAATGGATGTCAAAAGTGCATTTCTTAATGGCGAACTCAAAGAAGAGGTCTATGTGGAACAACTACCAGGTTTTATCTCTTCATCTCATCCATCTTATGTTTTTAAACTGCATAAAGCTCTCTATGGTCTAAAACAAGCTCCAAGAGCTTGGTATGAAACCTTAACTAGCTTTCTCTTAGAGTATAATTTTTCTAAAGGCATTGTAGATAGGACTTTGTTCTTTAAACATCATCATGATAAAATCTTGTTAGTACAAATATATGTAGATGACATTATATTTGGTTCTATTGATTCCAAAATATGCAAAAGGTTTTCCAACCTCATGCATTTCAAGTTTGAAATGAGTAGCATGGGTGAACTCTCCTACTTCCTTGGTCTTCAAGTGAAGCAGTCACCTGATGATATCTTTATATCCCAATCCAAATATGCTAAGGAGCTGATAAAGAGGTTTGGGATGGCTAATGCTTCAGCTAAGAAAACACATATGACTACAAATGCTGTGATTTATTCTGATGAACATGGGAAACCTGTAGATCAGAAATTATATAGGGTCATTATTGGGTCCCTATTATACCTCACAGCAAGTATGCCAGACATTATGTTTGCTACATGTCTTTGTGCTAGGTTCCAGGTGAACCCTAAAGAATCTCACCTTATTTTCTTAAAAAGAATTTTGAGATATATAAAGAGTTGTCCTAATTTAGGACTCTGGTATCCAACTGAGTCAGAATTTGAGTTAACTGGATACTCAGTGCTGACTTTGCTGGATGTAGAGTGGACAGAAAGAGCACATCAAGGACATGTCAGTTCCTTGGTAATAGGCTTGTGTCTTGGTTTTGAAAGAAGCAAACATCTGTGTCTACTTCAACAACAGAAGCTGAATACATAGCAGCTGGCAGTTGTTGTTCACAAATGTTGTGGATTCAGAACCAACTCCTAGATTATGGTGTCAACTTAAATAATTCAACTCTACTTTGTGATAATACAAGTGCAATTTCTATTGCACAGAATCCAGTGCATCATAGTAGAACTAAGCATATAGATGTAAGACATCATTTCATTAGAGAGTGTGTAGATAAAAAAAAATTAATCTTATATTTGTCTCTACTGATTTGCAAAAGGCAGATATCTTCACCAAACCCTTGGATGAGAAGAAACATCTGTTCTTTATGAATCAACTAGGTATGATAAATGGAGATGCATTAATTTAGCTTTTTGTTTGTGGTCGAAGAATTTGTCATAGTTCATCGAACAGAGATCGACGAACTGAGAAAAGTTCTTGAGAAAATTCGTCAACCTGAGATCGACGAATTTTCTTTGTGAAGCTTTATTCATCGACCGGAGAACGACGATATTGCTTTAAAAAAATTTTGTCGACCTGAGAACGACGAAAAATTTTCCCTTCTTCAGACTGAGATCGACGAACTCTTTTGTCAATAAAATATTTCTTCGACCTCAAATCGAAGAATTTTGTTTATTTCGCAGGACGGAGTCTGCCGCTTCATATTCTGAAAATCTTATAACTATGTTTTCTTCGAGCTCCATCCCGCGCTTTCTGTTCCCCTTGCACTTGATCTTTCTGTTTCCTTTTGCACGGCGATCAATGGTGATTCCGGCGAGCTCCCTTTCTGCAATGAAGTTTGACACGGGATTTGATATAGACTTCAAATCATTTCAACATTCTGATCAAATTTTTCTGGACATACTGAAGTTATTTGAGGAACAACAGTTGAAAAACTTCATGACAACCAGAATAATGATAGCTGCTACTGAAATCAGAGAATGGGTGTTCACCTCCTCAACTCCAGACACCGACACGATGACAGTCACAATATCTGGTAATCAGGTTTCTCTAACCCCCGCGGTTTTAACTGAAATTTTTGGTTTGATAAATGGTGAAGAAGATTTAGAAATTGACAGTTCTGAGTTTGATTAAATGTTGAATAAAATAGGTCACACTGGAGAGAACCCTAATAAGTTATTAAAGAAAAATTTGTCTGCTGACTATAAGTTTTTAGCCGATGTGGTGGGCAAAGTATTGCTAGGAAAGCATACTGCCCATGATTATATTACCAGACAACAGCTTCTGGTAATGTGTACTGTTGTAAATAAGAAACCAATTAATTGGGCTAAAATCCTGTTTGATTTGATAAGGAAAAAAGAACAGTAAGAAATAGGTTTATTTTGGAAGAATTTTGGGAATTTTTCTTCAGGAAAAGACAACTGAATCCCTGGTCTCACAGACCATATTCATTAATGCTTCCAAAAGGCTAACCTGTGCCTTATTTGGAAGATGAGAGAGGTCTATCTCAAAGACTTCTAAGACTTCAACCTCTTCTAGAGCATCTGAGGATACAAGAGTTGTAACAGCTGATCCCCCACCCACAGAAGATGTCCCCTTCATCAGCATTCCATCCACCCAGTTTCCAACACCTCCATCTCAACAACCTACACCTCCACAAATTTCAATTCCTTCTTCAACCCTCCAACAACCATCAACATCACAAATCCATATTCCAACACCACCTACATCTCCAGTACATCAACCAACACTAATTATCTCCTGAACATCAACCAACACCAGTTCAATCTGCAGAGCATACCACACCACCTCTATCCCCACTTCCCCCTTCATCTTGCTGACATTCCCCTCCATAACCTCTCATCCATTCCATTTTTGATCTTATATCATCATCTCTCATCAATACTCCATCACCTCATTATGAGCCCATGACAGACACCACTCCTTTCCCCTCATCATCCATCTTCCATCCTTTTGTATCAACTCAGACACCCTCTGAGTTTATGTAAATGGATTTCTCTTCCATTCCCTCCCTTCTGGAACTCATCTCTACCCTCCTAAAAACTCTTATAGCAGAGGTCATTAAACCTCTTGCTGAATCTATTTCATCCCTATCTGCCCTCATTTCTGCTGCTTCCACTGTCCCTTCTTCTGGGGGTCTAGCTTCAAGACCCTCTGAATCAAGCAAGGGGAGATATCCAGTGAAGAAGCTCCAGTCTCCTCTCCTCCAGCAGATGCAGCAACAACAGCAGTTCTACAGTTAGATGAGCCAGCAGATGCAGATGCAGATGTGAATATGATTTCAGAAGTTGAGACAACAGTTGATTTTAATATGCTTTGTACAGATGAGCAAGTTGATCTGCCAGAAGTTTTGACTATTGGTGATTGTTGTGTCAATCCCACATTAGATTTATTTGGTTTGCTAAATTCTTTTAAGTCAAATTATATAAATTATCTTCCAGAAGTTTGCCCAGAGTCATCTTTGGCTATTGTTTACTGCACTTCACCAATAAGCCCTGAAGTTGTTAAACAACTGAAGGCAAGTTTTGCAGTTTCTATACATTCTGAAATATTAGTTACTGAGGAGGTTTGTAGTCCTCCTCCTCGCATGTGGGCTGAGTCCCCAATGCCAAACATGGATGAATTTTTGTTTGCTGCTTTAGAAGAAGATGATAATCAGATGGTTGCTGAGAATGTTGTTCCACCAACAGTTCCAGAACCTCAAGTGCCTCCTTAAGCTGAAAAGCATATCTCAAAGGAAGCCTTGAATGAAATTGATGATATGTATGACAATCCTCCAGAATCTTCTGATGAAGACAATGATGATAATGATTTCGATGATCCAAAAGCAAAGAAGAAGATTGTTAAGAAAAGGAAAGCTGCTCCCAAGGCTATTCCCAAGCCTAATCCTACACATGATACTCCCTACTACATTTTGCAAAAGATTATTCCCTATCCTGGGATGCCACAATGGATGTGGTTATCAAAGAATGAGCAAAAAGAAAGGAAGAAGAGAAGAAGGTATAGGTCTCCTCCTAAGCACTTCAGGAAAGACCCTCCTTGTAGTACCCCCCCCAACCTTTTGCCCGGGTCAGGCCGAAGGGGGTACTACTGGCCCAAGACGCCCACCCAGTGCTTATAGGGTAAACGATCCACCATATCCAAGCACTATTTGGTCGCCTTGCTCGGCTCGAATCACAACATTCACAACCCATCAGAATATAGCTGAAGCATTAACAGAAAACCATTGCAGATTTATATATCACATATCAAAATCACAGCGGTTCTAGGGCCGAAGCCTAAGTACTTATATAAGCCCATGGGCTATACATGTGCTACATATAATCCTCATATACTCTCTCTCTCTACGCTGCTCGGTGGAACTCACGTCTCTAAACTCTGGGGACGGCGGAGGTGCATCTGCTCGAGTAGACCTAGCTGCTGGCGTAATCTCCTGCGGCAGCGGGTCACTACGGTGCTCCACCTCCTGTGAATGGTTAATCAAATAACCGTTAGTCACAGAGCTAAGTGAAAACAAATCTCCTCCCCGGATCCACATCCTGGGGACGAGCACGCACCCACCCAACAGAAGTAAATAGCCGAAGTAAGAGAGGGTTAGCACAACATTTCATATATGAACATCTAGGAGCAAATATAAAAGAGTGCAGTATAACCGGAAAAAGCAGCAAGAGTATAAAACGGTTATAACAATGCTCTACTAGCTCATCAGCATAATAGGTTTTCATATCCTAAATTCTATCGCAGACATTCACAGCCGCGCACATACCGCAGGCATTCACAGTCGCACACATACCGTAGGCATTCACAGCCGCGCACACCGTAGGCATTCACAGCCGCGCACACAAACCCTATGTCGACATAGTTTGGAACGCTTTTGTTCCAGCAGGGTAGCGAGCCCCGCGGGCCTCACCGATGTGGCCGTCAGTGACAGTGACCAGTCCCTCCACTTCTGGGGGTGATCGTACCGCACAAACCCAGGACCTAACGTACAACCTGGTGTACTCTTGGATGTGAGCGACATCCAGCGAATCATTTTGGCCGACCAGCGGAGGAAAACCCGACGGGGAATAATAGAACGGCCGGTCACCCGTGGTACCCATCTCCCTGTCGTATTGAGTCGTCGACCTTCCCGCACTGGTACGAACGGTCTGCGGGAGGGACTGACCCACCACTATTTTACCGCAAGCAGTTTACAAACAATCAAACAAATGACAATCATAATACACACCGGGTATACGTCGGCCTGCCCTACTAGGCTTAAACTTCGGGCGGCGACGCTTAGCTCTACTTTCGTCAAAGAGCGTGGGAGCGCATTATTTGGGGCTAGACCTGGAGGAATACCTCAACTCTGGTTATCCCCATCTAAGGCTCAACCTTAATAACGACTGCTCGTTAGAGCAGGACCCGTGATTATAATAGTAAATTGCAATGAGGACAAATGCGGTCTTTATGTTGCTTATTTAAAGTGCTGGAAAGAAACGTGACCAGTACGAAACTGGAGTAGTACTGAATTAAAAGTACTTGACCAGTACGACACTGGAGTAGAACTGAAGTAAAAGTACTTGACCAGTACGAGACTGGAGTAGAGCTGAATTAAAAATACTTGACCAGTACGAGACTGGAGTAGAATTGAATTGAAAGTACTTGACCAGTACGAGACTGGAGTAGAACTGAATTAAAAGTACTTGACCAGTACGAGACTGGAGTAAAGCTTAAATAAAAGTACTTGACCAGTACGAGACTGGAGTAGAACTGAATTGAAAGTACTTGACCAGTACGAGACTGGAGTAAAGTTGAATTAAAAGTACTTGACCAGTACAAGACTGGAGTAGAACTTAATTGAAAGTACTTGACCAGTACGAGACTGGATCGAGTAGAACTGAATTGAAAGTTCTGAACTGAAAAGAATAAAGGAACAGGACCAGTGCAAGACTGGAATAATCATAAAGAAAATGGTTAGTAGTCCAATGACTCCATCCAGGAGGCTTCAGTCTCATCTCCGTTCTCAGGAGGCACATTCAGTTCTATTTCAGTTTTTAATAAGGCTTCATTGAGTTACATCTTTTATTAAGATCCGATTAGGATTCGGTTGCGCCTTATTAATCACGGCTTAATCGAATCAGGGGCTTGTCAGGAGTTACACTCTCATTATTTATCGAGAATAATTGGCAACTCGCTGCTCGTACTCTCACCTATCGAGCGTGTCTAAATCACCCGAGAGTCGAGGCGCTCGACGGTTTCACAAAATCTCGGAAATCACGGAGCTTGGTCACTTGCCTCTGCCACTCTCATCGATACTATAACTTTGAATTTATTAATTATGTTAGAGAGGAAGGTCGCGCGCTCCAATTTTCATTTTCGAAGAAAATGAGCGTAATAATTTTCGAGCGCGACCCTAGGCTCTAACAATTAGTAGAAATTCCAATTTTAATCACCAAGTCTCCAAATTTTGATACAATCTATAAAGGGGTCTAAAATGAGACTGGAAAAATTTTCATAATTTTTCGACAAGTTTTGGCCCTTTAATTTGACAAAACAAATTTTGTTTTGGCTTTTAAAAATATCAAATCGACTCCAAAAATTCTCAAAATTTTTGTGGAGAAAGCGCTCATCAAGAAGAATAATTTTCATGTTCAAAACTTTTTCATGAGGGCTCTATTTTAGTTTCTAAAAATAATTAACTCATTATTAATTATAATATTATAATATTTATATATTATAATAATATAATTTATATTTTATAAAACAAAATCCCTGTTCATCATCTCTTCCCCCGCTGACACAAAACCCGCGCCCTTACGGGCCCTCTTCGCCGCTGGCCGGCCACCGGCCGGCCGTGGCTCCACCACCGGCCAACCTGCTGGTGGTGGGCGCTCCCTCCGGTGATGGCCGGCGGCGGCAAGCGGTCTGCCGCCGCCGGCCATCGCTGGAGCCATTTTTTATTTTGAACCGTGGGGAGGAGGTGACGACGGCGGCGCTCCGGCCGCCAGAGCTCGCATGCGCTACGTCAGAAATGGAGGGGGAGGAAGAGAAGGTTCCACCTAGATTTGGCGGGCTCGGGAGGGGCCGGCTTGGTCGGCCATGGCTCAAGGTGGTGGAGGGGGAGGAGCTCCTCGTCTTGGCTTTTTTCCAGCCACCAGAACTCCGGCAGAGGGGGGAGGAGCAGGGGGAGGGCTGCTCTGAGAGCTGTGAGGGAAAGAGAGAGGGGTGGGTGGCTTTTATAAGGAGGGGGAGGGGGAGCTTCCTCACATTGGGCAAGGTGGGATTAATCCCTCCTTATGGAGGGATTAAATCCCCACCCTCCAGCTGTCCAAGGACAGCTCCTCCAGCCGTCCAAGGATAGCTGGAGGCCCCCCTCTTTTCCCCATGTGGGGAAAATGATGGTGAAGTCCTTATGGGCTTGGGCCTTTTGGGAAGAGAGGGGAAAAAGGAGGAGAAGAAGGGTGGGGTGGGCCTCCACCTATCCTCGGCTTGATTGCTGGTTGGGGGGCCCAAGGAGAGTGAGGGGGCATGGGTCATCCTCCTTTGGAGAGGAGGTGGGCCCCTTATTTGGAGAAAAATCCAAAAAGTGGATTTTAGGAGGGTTTGGCCAAGTAAACCCTAGGGTGGGTCCCCCTTGTTGGTCAAAGTCAAAGTGGGTCCAAGTTCGGGTGTCGTGTCACAATTAGTGTGCACACGCTTTTCAGTGCACGATTATGCTTGATTTGACCACGAGTTGACCAATTATCGTCGAAATTGACCGGTACGACTTCTATTGACTTCATATTGACCATACAAGTCCAACGCCACTGACTGGGGTTGAATCGGAGTCCGTTTCGCGAAAGTCCGAAATTTGCGCGTCGCAGCGTGCTAAAATGGTCAAAACGCTCATAATCATCGTTAGGCTTCGAATCGCGACGTAATGAGTTCTGATGCTTTCGTATCAACTATACAAAGTCATAGGAATTGTCAGAACCCAAATCAGAGTTCTCTATGTCAATATCCAAAAATCCCATCTTCGCGACATTCTGCAAGGAATGGCCACATCCACTATATGATCTCGGGGTCCAACTGAACGAGTTCCGATGCGCTCGTATTGACTATACGAGGCCACATGAACTGATAGAACTCAATTCGAAGTTCTCTAGCTCGATATCCTGCCTAGGGTTGCCTCCTACCGGGTCACGGGTAAAGGCTCGGGTCACTTTTATTGGGCCCACTAGGGCTCTGGTGGCCCAATAAAAGTCAGGATGTTACAATCCAATAAAAATAAAATGATTTTCGTCCCCGAAAGTTTGCTTGAAGTAGGAGAAAAAAGTAACATACCTGGGGAAAGAGCTCTCGGTACATTTCTCGGAGGAGTGCTTCAGGTTCTCACATGAACTCTTCTCGTCCGCAGTTGGACCATATCACCTTAACCATCAGAATGGTTTTGTTGCGTAGTGTCTTGACCTTATAATCCACTACTCTGACGGGTTCGAGCCGGACGGATCTATCTGACTGTAGCTGCACCAGTGAAGTAGGAAGGTACTGCTCTGGTTTCCGGAGGACTCGTCTCAAGGAAGAGATATGAAACACATCGTGAAAATTTCCCAACTCTGGGGGCAAGGCTAATCGATAGGCGACTGGGCCAACAAGCTCTATCACCGGATAGGGGCCCAAGAAGCGGGGATCTAACTTTTTCTTCTTCCTCAACCGGGAGACACCATGCATGGGCTTTATTTTCAAGAACACCATTTCCTCCACGCTAAACTCCACCGATCGGTGCCGCACATCATAGTACTTAGCATGTCGGCTCCGCGCTTCCCGCATTCGCTCCTGGATCAACCGTATCGATGTCGTAGTGTCATCGATATAATCCACTCCCAAGGCTTCCGGGTCCTCTTCCTGAGCCCAAGTCAACGGGGTTTTACAACGCCTTCCATACAATGCCTCGTACGGAGCCATCTTAATGCTAGCCTGGTAGCTGTTATTGTATGAAAATTCGACCAACGACAACAGCTGCTCCCATGGCTCATTGTGCTCCACTATGCACAGTCGAAGAAGGTCCTCTATCGTCTGGTTCGTCCTCTCCGTCTGTCCGTCTGTCTGCGGGTGGAAGGCGGTGTTGAAGGCCAACTTGGTTCCCAAATACGCCTGCACCTGTCTCCACTCCTTAGATGTGAAACGCCTATCACGATCTGACACGATGGACTTTGGTACTCCGTGGAATCGTACCACTTGCTCTAGGAATATCCTAGCCAGGATATCTACTCCGTCACCCTATCGGTTACGAATGAACCGCGCTACCTTGGTGAGTCGATCTACGACCACCCAAATTGAGTCATTCCCAGCGCGGGATCGAGGTAGGCCGTGGACGAAGTCCATGGATATGTCTTCGAACTTCCACTCTAGTATCGGCAGGGGCTGTAATAGGCCTCCTGGACTGCGGCATTCGGCCTTAACCTTCTGACAGGTCTGACACCGGGCCACGAAGTTGGTGACATCTTTTTTCATTCCAGGCCAGTAGATGGTCTTGCGCAAGTCTACGTACATCTTAACTACGCCAGAGTGAATTGAGTACCTTGACTGATGAGCCTCTTGCAGAATTTCCTCATGAATCCCTCCGGTAGCGGGAACAAATATGCGATGCTTGAATTGTAGAATCCCGTCATGCAGTTTATAATCCTCCTGTGCCCCTCCTTGCAGAGATCGGATGATCGGTATCACCTCTGGGTCGATCTTCTGGGCTTCTCGTATCCGGTCCCGGATGTCGCATTGGATTTCCATCCAACACAGCTGCGAGTAGTACTCTTTTGGATCTCTTCTGGAAATCAGGGTAATCTCCATGTCTATCAAAGACTGGAAGAGTTCTTTAGGGATCTACTCCATCCAACTCCCGGCTATTGCAGGCTGATGGCTCAAGGCGTCAGCAACTCTGTTAGCCTTCCCGGGGTGATATTGGAGAGCGAAGTCATAATCGCATAAGAATTCCAGCCATCGGCGCTGTC
The DNA here is from genome assembly GCA_039513925.1 of Platanthera zijinensis. NCBI lineage: Eukaryota > Viridiplantae > Streptophyta > Magnoliopsida > Asparagales > Orchidaceae > Platanthera > Platanthera zijinensis. Next base: position 148,996,526 of record CM077094.1, on the reverse strand, counting down.
AGAGGTTCAGCTCTTTTTGCGTGAAGATATACTTGAGGCTCTTGTGATCGGAGAAGATCTCACATCTTAATCCGTACAGTAATTCCTCCAGATTTTAAGGGCGAAGACGACGACGCCCAGCTCTAAATCGTGAGCTGCATAGTTTAATTCATGCTGTTTTAATTGCCACGAAGCGTAGGCCACTACCTTGTCATGCTGCATTAGGACTTCTCCCAATCCCTTCGGGGAGGCATCGGTGTAGATCTGGAATCCCTCGGTCCCTATGGGGATCGTAAGGATTGGCGCAGAAGTCAGCCGCTTCTTCAGTTCGACAAACGCAGCCTCGCACTCAACCGTCCATCGGAATGTGACGTCCTTCTTGGTGAGAGCAGTTAGGGGTAGGGAAATCTTGGAAAAACCCTCGACAAACTTCCTGTAGTATCCGGCAAGACCGAGGAAACTCCGGATATCCGCAGCTGTCCTGAGTGGTGGCCAATTTTGTACTGCCTGGATCTTGGCTTGGTCCACTGCTACTCCCTCCTTGTTTATCGTGTGGCCCAAGAATCCAACTTCTTCTAGCCAGAATTCACACTTACTGAATTTGGTGAAGAGAGAGTGCTCCCGGAGTTTTAGTAGCACCATCTGTAGGTGCCGAGTATGGTCCATCTTGGTCTTCGAGTAGATTAGGATGTCGTCTATGAAGACGATGACAAAGTGATCCAAGAAAGGTTCGAAGACTCTATTCATCAGGGCCATGAAGGCGGAAGGCACGTTGGTGAGCCCAAAGGGCATCACTAAGAATTCATATAGAACGTATCGGGAGCTAAAGGCAGTCTTGGGGATATCTTCCTCTCAGATTCAAAGCTGGTAATAGCCTGATCTCAGGTCCATCTTGGAAAGCATGGACGCACCTTGCAACTGATCGAACAGTTCGTCGATTCTAGGGAGGGGGTATGTATTACGTACAGTCAGCTTATTCAGCTCGATGTAGTCGATGCACAGTCGCAGAGTCCCGTCTTTCTTCTTGACAAAAAGTACCGGGGCTCCCCAGGGCGAGGAACTAGGGCGGACGAATCCAGCATCTATTAGTTCCTGTAGCTGGATCTTTAGTTCAGTCAGCTCCCTTGGGGCCATCCGGTAGGGGGCTCGTGATACTAGTCGTGCTCCGGTTACGAGCTCGATCTGAAAGTCGATCTCTCGCTGTGGTGGCAATCCCGGGAGGGACTCAGGGAAAATATCCAGAAAGTCGCGGACTACCGGGACCTTGGCGAGCACCTGGGATTTGTCTTCCATCTCAAAGTAGATAAGGTATACTTCGTCCTTCTGTCGGACGGATTTCACCATCTGCGTAGAAGTCAAGATAATACGTGAGACAGAGGGCACACTTGTCAATGTGACGGTTTGGCCATTTGGGTTATGTAGCTGAACTTCTCGCGTGGAACAGTTTATCTTGGCTTGGTGCTCGGCCAGCCAGTCCATCCCCAGAATTATGTCAAATCTCGTTATTGCTAGGATGATTGCGTAGATCTCAAATTCTACTTCTCCTAGCATAGCTTGGAACGAGCACTTTTTGGTAGAAGTCATATCTGACCTGTCCGGTAAACAGATTCGTATAGACAGTCCGGTCGAACGAACAACATTTCCTTCTATTGCGATGAATTCGTGGGAGACGAAAGAATGAGTTGCTCCCGTGTCGAAAAGGGTTTTGGCAGGAAGTCCTTCTACCAACAAGATTCCTGATGACATGAAAAAATATATATATAGATATATATCATCCAACTAATATACATATACATATATATATATGTAATATACAATCTCAGTGGAAGATCTGATATCTCCTATCACCTAAGATATATACCTATGACTACGTCAGGGGCCGGTCCGTGCTGCAGGTCTAGTACGTAGTCCTCTTGGGGCGCTACTCGACCCTGCTGGCCTCTCCTGCCACCTATGCCTCTGCGGCCTCTCTGACCCTGCCCTCGTGCCGGCTGTCCACCCTGAACTGCTCCCAATCCGAGTCTCCCCATCGCCTGAGGACAAAAGGCCCTCATATGTCCTGGCTGATGACATAAGAAGTAGTTCCCTGCGAAGGGAACATCTCGTCGGGCCACTAGTGGGGGCTGTAGTGCTGGAGATGGTCTGACGTCTGGCTGGGGGTGCTGGGGGTGCTGGGGTGCTGGTGGGCGCCTATAAGGCTGCCTGCAGTATCGCTGTCTGCGCTCTCCATCCTGTCTGTGGGGAGCGACTCCTCCGTATCGCCTCTGGTCTCGAGGGAGCTCTACCTGACCTCTGCGCCGCTGAGCCACTGTCTGCTGGTCCAACTCTAAGGATGCCGCATGGGTGGCTATGATGTGGAAGGTGGTCTGAGAGAGCATAATCAGGGTCTGCCTCAGGTCATCTCGTAGTCCTCGGTAGAACCGAGAAGCTCTATCCCTATCGGAGGCAGCCAGGTTCCCGGTGAAGCGTGCCAGGTGTATGAACTCTCTCTCATACTCTGCCACAATGTAGTTGCCCTGTCGGATGAGCAGGAACCTCTCTTGCAGCGTGGCTCGGTCTATATCTGTGATAAAAAAACTCTAGTAGAGCTATGGAGAACTCTCCCCAAAGGATCGTGCTCATCGGCCGACCTCGAAAGGTAGAGCGACTAGCTGCTCTCCATCAATCCCTCGCATATCCCTCCAAGAGGGTCACCACCAAAGAGACTGCTGCCACAACTAGGCACATCATCCCTACTAATAGCTCCTTCACTCGCTCCACCCACTCCTCTACCTGAATGGTTGTCTCTGTACCCCTGAAAGGGGGAGGCCTCAGTCCTCGGAAAGTTGTCAGCAGATCGGTGGGTACGGTCATCTCTCACGGTGGTTGTGCAAGGGCATCACGGAAAGTCACTAGTATAGCCGTCAGTGTCTGCCCCATATCTATCTCGGCAAACGGTACGACCGCGGGAGCGACCGAGTCTGGTGGTGGGGTAGCTGGAACATATCCTCTTGACGAGGATCCCCCGTTACTATACTCCGGTATCTGGAGAAGTAACTGGAAAGAGTGTCAGTATTTTGCAAAAGTAGTGGCAATTTGCAAAAACTACAGACAAAGCGAAAACAACGGTGTATGGACATACTATCGTACAATCTAGAATCCCTAAGTCTCTACACTAGGGTCCACCACGCTTCCACTGCAAGGTTCGTCCCGAACCGAAAACAAAGCGAGGGACGAAGGGATCCTGAGACTGCTCCACAAGGAAGAATCGTGATCGCTCTGATCCATTTGTAGTACCCCCCCCCCCAACCTTTTGCCCGGGTCGGGTTGAAGGGGGTACTACTGGCCCAAGATGCCCAACCAGTGCTTATAGGGGAAACGATCCACCCTATCCAAGCACTAGTTGGTCGCCTTGCTCGGCTCGAATCACAACATTCACAACCCATCAGAATATAGCGAAAGCATTAACAGGAAACTATTGCAGATTTATATATCACATATCAAAATCATAGTGGTTCTAGGGCTGAAGTCTAAGTACTTATATAAGCCCGTGGGCTATACATGTGCTACATATAATCCTCATATACTCTCTCTCAACGTTGCTCGGCAGAACTCACGTCTCTAAACTCTGGGGACGGCGGGGGTGCATCTGCTCGAGTAGACCTAGCTGCTGGCATAATCTCCTGCGGCAGCGGGTCACTACGGTGCTCCACCTCCTGTGAATGGTTAATCAAATAACCGTTAGTCACAGAGCTAAGTGGAAACAAATCTCCTCCCCGGATCAACATCCTGGGGACGAGCACGCACCCTCCCAACAGAAGTAAATAGTCGAAGCAAGAGAGGATTAACACAACATTTCATATATGAACAGCTAGGAGTAAATATAAAAGAGTGCAGTATAACAGGAAAAAGCAGCAATAGTATAAAACGGTTATAACAATGCTCTACTAGCTCATTAACACAACAGGTTTTCATAACCTAAATTTTATCGCAGGCATTCACAGCCGCGCACATACCGCAGGCATTCACAGCCGCACACATACCGCAGGCATTCACAGCAGCGCACACCGCAAGCATTCACAGCCGCGCACAAAAACCCTATGTCGGCATAGTTTGGACCGCTTCTGTTCCAGCAAAGTAGCGAGCCCCGCGGGCCTCACCGATGTGGCCGTCGGTGACAGTGGCCAGTCCTGCCACTTTTGGGGGTGATCGTACCGCACAACCCCAGGCCCTAACGTACAACCTGGTGTACTCTTGGATGTGAGCGACATCCAGCGAATCATTTTGGCCGACCAGCGGAGGAAAACCCGACGGGGAATAATAGAACGACCTGTCACCCGTTGTACTCATCTCCCTGTCGCATTGAGTCGTCGACCTTCCCGCACCGGTACGAATGGTCTGCGGGAGGGACTAACCCGCCACTATTTCACCTCAAGCAGTTTACAAACAATCAAACAAATGGCAATCATAATACACACCGGGTATACGTCGACCTGCCCTACTAGGCTTAAACTTTGGGCAACGACACTTAGCTCTACTTTCGTCAAGGAGCGTGGAAGCGCATTATTTGGGGCTAGACCTGGAGGAATACCTCAACTCTGGTTATCCCCAACTAAGACTCAACCTTTATAATGACTGCTCGTCAGAGCAGGACCCGAAATTATAATAATAAATTGCAATGAGGATAAATGTGGTTTTTATGCTGCTTATTTAAAGTGCTTGAAAGAAATGTGACCAGTACGAAACTGGAGTAGTACTGAATTAAAAGTACTTGACCAGTACGAGACTGGAGTAGAACTGAATTAAAAGTACTTGACTAGTACGAGACTGGAGTAGAGCTTAATTAAAAGTACTTGACCAGTACGAGACTAGAGTAGAACTGAATTGAAAGTACTTGACCAGTACGAGACTGGAGTAAAATTGAATTAAAAGTACTTGACCAGTACGAGACTGGAGTAAAGCTTAAATAAAAGTACTTGACCAATACAAGACTGGAGTAGAACTGAATTGAAAGTACTTGACCAGTACGAGACTGGAGTAAAGCTTAATTAAAAGTACTTGACCAGTACGAGACTGGAGTAGAACTGAATTGAAAGTACTTGACCAGTACGAGACTGAAATATAACTGAATTGAAAGTTTTGAACTGAAAAGAATAAAGGAACAGGATCGTGCAAGACTGGAATAATCATAAAGAAAATGGTTAGTAGTCCAGTCACTCCATCCAGGAGACTTCAGTCTCATCTCCGTTCTCAGGAGGCACATTCAGTTCTATTTCAGTTTTTAATAAGGCTTCATTGGGTTACACCCTTTATTAAGATCCGATTAAGATTTGGTTGCGCCTTATTAATCACGGCTTAATCGAATCAGGGGCTTGTCAGGAGTTACACTCTCATTATTTATCGAGAATAATTGGCAACTCGCTGCTCGTACTCTCACCTTTCGAGCGTGTCTAAATCACCCGAGAGTCGAGGCGCTCGACGGTTTCACAAAGTCTCGGAACTCACGGAGCTTGGTCGCTTGCCTCAGCCACTCTCGTCGATACGATAACTTTGAATTTATTAATTAAATTAGAGAGGACGGTCGCGCACTCAAATTTTCATTTTTGAAGAAAATGAGCGTAATAATTTCCGAGCGCGACTCTAGGCTCTAACAATTAGTAGAAATTCTAATTTTAATCACCAAGTCTCCAAATTTTGATACAATCTATAAGGGGGGTCTAAAATGAGACTGGAAAATTTTTCATAATTTTTCGACAAATTTTAGGCCTTTAATTTGACCAAATAAATTTTGTTTTGGCTTTTAAAAATATCAAATCAACTCCAAAAATTCTCAAAATTTTTGTGGAGGAAGCCCTCATCAAGGAGAATAATTTTCATGTTCAAAACTTTTTCATGAGGACTCTATTTTAGTTTCTAAAAATAATTAACTCATTATTAATTATAATATTATTATATTTATATATTATAATAATATAATTTATATTTTATAAAACAAAATCCCTGTTCATCATCTCTTCCGCCGCTGACACAAAACTCGCGCCCTTACGGGCCTTCTCCGCCGCCGGCCGGTCGTGGCTCCACCACCGGCCAACCCGTCGGTGGTGGGTGCTCCCTCCGGCGGTGGTTCGGCGGCCTGCCGCCGCCGTCCATCGCCGGAGCCATTTTTTTAAATTATATTTTGAACCGTGGGGAGGAGGTGACGGCGACGACGCTCCGGCCGCCGGAGCTCGCATGCGCTACGTCAGAAATGGGGAGGGGGAGGAAGAGAAGGTTCCACCTAGATTTGGCGGGCTCGGGAGGGTCCGGCTTGGTCGGCCATGGCTCAAGGTGGTGGAGGAGGAGGAGCTCCTCGGCTTGGCTTTTTTCCAGCCACCAGAACTCCGACAGAGGGGGGGAGGAGCAGGGGAGGGCTGCTCTGAGAGCTGTGATGGAAAGAGAGAGGGGTGGGTAGCTTTTATAGGGAGGGGGAGGGGGAGCTTCCTCACATTGGGCAAGGTGGGAATAATCCCTCCTTATGGTGGGATTAAATCCCCACCCTCCAGCTGTCCAAGGACAGCCAGAGGCCCCCCTCTTTTCCCCATGTGGGGAAAAGGATGGTGAAGTCCTTATGGGCTTGGCCTTTTTGGAAGAGAGGGGAAAAAGGAGGAGAAGAAGGGTGGGGTGGACCTCCACTTATCTTAGGCTTCATTGCTGGTTGGGGGCCCAAGGAGAGTGAGGGGGCATGGGTCATCCTCCTTTGGAGAGGAGGTGGGCCCCTCATTTGGAGAAAATCCAAAAAGTGGATTTTCGGAGGGTTTGACCAAGTCAACCCTAGGGTGGGTCCCCCTTGCTGGTCAAAGTCAAAGTGGGTCCAAGTCGTCGGGTTCGGGTCAAAGTTCGGGTGTCGTGTCACAATTGGTGTGCACACGCTTTTCGGTGCACAATTATGCTTGATTTGACCACGAGTTGACCAATTGTCGTCGAAATTGACCGGAACGACTTCTGTTGACTTCATATTGACCATACAAGTCCAACATCATTGACGGGGTTGAATCGGAGTCCATTTGGCGAAAGTCCGAAATTTGCGCGTCGTAGCGTGCTAAAATGATCAAAACGCTCATAATCATCGTTAGGCTTCGAATCGCAATGCAACGAGTTCCGATGCGTTCGTATCAACTATACAAAGTCATAGGAATTGTCAGAACCCAAATCGGAGTTCTCTATGTCAATATCTAAAAATCTCATCTTCGCGACGTTTTGCGAGGAATGGCCACATCCACTATATGATCTCGGGGTCCAACTGAACGAGTTCTGATGCGCTCGTATTGACTATACGAGGCCACAAGAACTGATAGAACTCAATTAGGAGTTCTCTAGTTCGATATCCTGCCTAGGGTTGCCTCCTACCGGGTCACGGGTAAAGGCTCGGGTCACTTTTATTGGGCCCACTAGGGCTCTGGTGGCCCAATAAAAGTCGGGATGTTACACTCCTCCTCCTCCTCCATCAGTTGGGGCCTCTGGCAGTGCTTCTCTCAGATCAGCACCAATTACTAAAACATATCAGAGACACTCCAAGCCAAGTCAACAACAGCAATCCTCTCAGAGCAAGCCTCCTCCTGCTATAGATAAGAAAAGTACTTCAGCTTCTCCTGATGATTCAAAGAAGGACTCTAGTCCTAAAAGATCAGAATCTCCACCTATTCCTTTTGTAGATCCAGAACAAGAAACAACTGCAAAAATGGTCAGGTTTCAAGAGCTGATTGGACTTTCTATGATCAACAAAGCTAAAACAGAAGGAAAAGATCCATCACAGTACTCTACAATGTCATCTTACAGAAAATAAGAACTCAAGAGGTATGCTAAAGCTAATAAATTTTTCAATGTAGATGATTATATGAGTTTGCATTCTGAAGCAGTAGTACCAAGAGCCATCTCATGCAATATAATTGGAGCATCAAACATGACAATGTCAAAGAAAGAAGCTGCAAACCCAAACCGAGAAATCAAATTCAAAAAGCCATCTGAGATATCTGACAAAGAGAAGGCAAAGAAGAACAAATGACTGTTGTGTTTAGTTTATTTTCTGAACTCTATTTGTTAATCATGAAGCACATTTGTATATATCTGCTGGATGTTTTATTTTCTGCTAGATATTTTTTTTCTGTTTTGTGATTGTTTTCTTTTGTTTGTATTAGTGACCTCACCCAAATAGGGGGAGATTGTTGGATCCCTAATTTGGATTTGGGCTAGGTTCACTAATTAGGATATGTTTGACCCACATTGTATAACTAGGGTCAAGTGCATTAGTCCTAGAGTTTAGGCTAGTCTTTAGGTTAAATCTTCTTGGACCAGCCAGCAGAGGACCTCGGTAGACTCAGACTTAGAAAAATTCAGAGTTCAAAATTATCAATTTGAAATTCTTCGAACTCAGCTCGACGATCGTCGATCTCAGATCGATGATCGTCGATCTCAGATCGACGAACTCAGAAATCTTTCTCTGAGTTGAGCTCGACGATATTCGAGCTCAGGTCGACGATCTCTTCTTTTAGACAGATTCTCAGCTCGACGAACTTAGAACACAAAATTGGCAAGTTATTTCCAGAATGCAGTTCGCAGAGCTCAAGTCGACGAACAGGAATTCTCAGGTCGACGAACTTGGAACTCCAGTCGACGAAATCTGTTCAGAGGTCGACGAATTTTGTCCCGAGCCAGACTGAGAAATTTTCCTTACTTCTGTCCCTTATTTATTATATTATTTAGCAGTAATTTTTTGAGTAATTAATGCTCATATTCTCCTGAATATAGCCGTTATTGATAGCATTAATTATGGTCTTCATCAGGGTAATTACTTGCTTATTTTATTGGGACAGTTGGGGAAACTCATTCAAGTCAAATATTCCAATCGTTTCATTCTCCAGATCAGTTAGTAATCAATGCTTGGAATTCAAATTTCAAGGGAGTTTTTGGACAGCAGAATATAAAAGAGATTTACTCTTCAGATGGCATATACAGAGATCCGATTCAACAGAAAGAGTGCAGTACTTAGACATACAGAACTCTTTCTCTGTGTAGAAAACATTCTATTTTCCCTTGTTCTTTCTGAAGATTGAAGAAGAACAACCATCAATATCAAGATTCTTCTTCAACTTCTACTCGAAGAATCTTCAAGGACAATAACTTTGAATCAGTCTGCAAGTTCCTGGATCTCTTCAAGACAAGGCTGAAGACCTGCACCCTGAGCAAGGCTCCAAGCTTTCTGAACCATTCAACATTTCAGAAGGAGCTTTGACAACATCAATCCACTAGTCTTCTATGTTGCTTAGAGAAAAGAGAAGACACCATCAGCTCTCTCACCTCCTGTAAAAAGGGTTTATTAACTCCCTTCAAAAGTTTATTGTTGGTTTTTGGGCACCTGATCAAAAGCCTAAAGGGTTGTGAGATCTCCCTAGAAATAGATTTTGTGGTGGCAGTCACCTGATCAAAAACCTGATAGTGGATTCCTACCAGGGTGGTAGAAGAGTGGATGTACCCAGTTTGGGGAACCACTATAAAATTCTTGTGTTATCTGGTTGATCATTTTCCTTTTTGTTTTGCTGTGCTGTGATAGATTAGCTTAGACTATTTTCATTTCCTGTTACTACTATTGGTATCACCTATTTTACTATGATAAATTTTAAAACAGCCAAAAGTTTTAATTACTCTATTCACCCCCTCTCTAGAGTAAATCAGGTCTAACCCCTAACTTTCAGCGAGGCCGAACTCGGCACGGCCTCTGTCGGGCGTCCCCTGCAAGGCCGGCCCCGACATAGTCGTCGTCCGGGCCTCCCTCTGGTCGACCCCCGCTCCACCGTCGGCCGTCTCCCGGCTGTCTGATCTCCTTCGCGTAATTTTTTTCATTTTATGTATGGGTAATCACCAGCATAACCACAAAATATGGGTGAGTGCAAGTATCCGAAATTATATCATTCAACGAATAGTAAAATCATTAAAATAATCCGCGCGTAAAATTATACTAAAATGGGATGCAGATATCAAATATGGTGATTACGGTCTGCGGATAGACGCATTACTGCGGTAACCACCCCGGGGCCTATAAATAGGACCTCAGACCCTCATTCATTCTTACATTTTCTCCTCCCGCTCCTCTTTCTAAGATGTTTGAGCACCTTGACGAACCTTTGAAAAGGCCACATTCTCCTACGTGTAAAGTGTTTCGCAGACTCCGCTGTCAACATGCACTCTGTGCACGTCGCATTCAACGCTCGTAGCAAACTCAACAATCATCGTTCACCGACCATCAACAAACACTCTCAGCTCTAGCCTCATAGCGCGAGAAGAAATTTGCCTAGTCTCCAGAATGCGTGTGTTCAACCCCGTATTCACCGAGTGAGTCCCTCAGGGCGGAAATCAGGTAGGTGGAGTCGTTTCAGGCTCAGGAGAGTCGGGAGGTCGAGAGGGATTGTACCCCTCCCCGGCTTGCGTAAACCAAATAGCCGATAGCGGAGGAACGAGTGGAGCATGCGGGACCACCCTCGTCCAGAATCAAGGCAAGGGAGGGGCGTGTGCGGTAGCACTTCTTCCACTCGCCCAAGCCCCGAGTTGGCAGCGAGTGTCAGTCTCACAAAGGCATCTGCCGGCCCATGCGAGTGGAAATGGCACATACCACTTATTTAGTAGTGTTTTTTACCTAAAATGCCCTCGCTAGTCTGCTAATAGTCTCTCCAAATAGCGGAGTTTGGATATTGGCAGACCCATCTGGATTGCGCACAGTATTTCCAAAAGACGGGATTGCGCTATTGGCAGACCAAGTCAGAAAAACTATAAATAGACCCTTAAGGGCACCTTTGGAGGGGATCCAGTTCTTTGACTTTCTTCCTCCTCTAGTTTGCTTTGGTTGGTTTCTAGAGCCCTCCAAGGTGCCAAGCTCAGCTTTAACTTGGGAGAGAAAGCTCTCTCAGATCTTCCGGATGTGTGGCGGGACCTCTGTGCTGCAGCTCAAAGTCTGTTCCCTAGTTCAAAGTCTTTGACTAGGAGTTCAGCTCAGAATAAGTAAGCGCATGTTACCCCCTTTGAGTTCGAACTCTCTTCGAGGCCGGGTATCGATTTCAACAACATGTTCGTTACCGTCACCAAAGACAAACATTAAGCTTTGTGAGCGGTGGGCTGTCGCCCTCCGAACGCACCACTTCCCCCTCAAGTTATAATGAGTAGCAGCTTGTCGCCCTCACATTCTCTCCAAAAGATTGTAAAACCCCACCAAGTACTGAAGTTTGGTCGCCACTGATCCAGCCACGTGATTTTCACCTTATTCACGGGTTCTCAACAAAAAAAAACTTTTTTGCCTATTCTCTATTTTTTCTATGACTGTTTGCACGCTCGATCGCTCAAAAGATAAAACCGTCCAATTTACACCTGTCACCAAAAACCTCGAGTGAGCCTCAACAGCACCTAAATAAATTTGCTTACAACAACACCCATTATTAATCTCCCACATATTAATATTTTTTTCTTTAAAATTATCTTAACGATATTAATTGAAGATCACGATCAATAACTGATTTGTTCTCGTGATCTCTTTCCCTCCAAAAATAACTACTGCTTTTTCCCCCAAAAAGCAGGAAACGGTTACAAGAAAACCTCCCATTGCCAACCGCCGGGCCCCACCATCCTAGCATCCTCCTCTTAAAACCATCCCACCCTCCTCCTTCCCCCTCCCATCCATTCTCCTCCCTAAACCAGAGACCATGGCCGCCGCCGCCTCAGCCGGCCACGCTTTCGCCTGCATCCTCCTCCTCTTCCTCGTCTTCTCCGCCCTCTCCTCCGCCCACCGCCACTTCCCCTTCCCATCCAACATCAACCCGCTCTGCCTCGCCGCCCCCTACCCCCTACTCTGCGCCCAGCTCCCGCCGTCGTCCTCCACCCTCGGCCTCGCCGAGCTCGCCGCCCGCGCGGCCGCCTCCAAGATCTCCGCCTCCATCCCCGCCGTCAACAGGATCCGCTCCAGCTTCGCCGAAAACAAGCGCCTGGCTTCCGCCCTCGACGTCTGCGCCGAGGTCTACGCCGACGCCGTCAGCGACCTCAACTCCGCGGCCGACGCTCTCCGCGGCGGAGCGGGAAACTTTGGGGACGTGATGACGTACCTCTCCGCCGGCGTCACCGACGTCGGCACCTGCGACGATGCTTTCGACGAGGACCCGTCGCTGGTCAACCCGGTCGCACATATCAGCAAAAATCTCAACAGGTTGGTGACGAACAGCCTCACGCTCGCCTCTGCTGTCAAGAGGAGCGAATGAGTCCTTGATGGGGAAGAGAGAGGATTTTGAGAGAGAGAGAGAGGGGTAATTTGAGGAGTATTTCTGTTTAATTACTGTATACGCCATGTTCCTTTTCTGGAATATTGAAGCAGAGATATTAATGGATTATCTATTAATATGTATAAAGCGCCATTTACAGGGACATCCCCTCTAACTTTGCTAAATTACTGATAGCACCCCTCTTATTTTTAAAATTACAAAAACTTTGCATAAAGTTTCCATTTCATTATAAAAATCTTTCATGAAATTTTAATTTCATAACATCCATGCACAAAACACCCTCTCGATAAACAATGTCCAAGGGGGTATAATGATAATATTCTAGCTTAACCCTCTTGTACACGTGTGAGAATGTTTGTGCCTACAAATATATGATGCACAATACCTCTCCCTCTTAGGCATGGGATGCAAGACTTCGTCCTCCAAGGATTTGAGCATGGTTGGGAGGAGTCTTATGCTCAAAACAGCTGTCTTGCAGTATTGCCAGCACACGAGCTAGCCTCAACTGCAAGACGTCTATTTTGCTGGTTATTGCAAAATATCACAAGCCAACTATTGTATGATGAATTATAAGTTAAAACACCTTAAGTCCATAGATTCACAAACACTATATATAACGGTCCATAATTATAACATTAATTTTAGAAAGTTTTTTATGCGTGAATCGTGATACATGTCCAAGTGTAAATTACATCATAAAAATAGGGAAGCTCTCAAAATTCTGTAAGGGTCTGTTCGTTTGCACAAAATTGAGCTTCTAGAATTGAAATTGAATGACTAATTTTAATTTTTTCGTATGTTTGCATACTGGACGTTGTAATTGAAATTTTAATGAATTTTGTGGAATTCATTTTGAAGTAAAGACAATTCTTTCCAATCTATGTAAAAATTAGGCAATTCCGAAAGAGACACGTTTTTTGCCTAAGCGAGCATTTTTCGCCCGGGCGCGCGTTTTTCGCCCGGACACGCTTTTTTCACCCAGACGCACGTATTTCGCACAGGCGCGCGTTATTCGCTCGGGCACACGTTTTTCTCTCGGGCGCGCATTTTCTCTCGTGTGCGCGTTTTTCTCCTGTGCAAACGTTTTTCTCCCCGACGCGCATTTTTTCGCCCGGGCGCTAGTTTTTTGCCCGGGTAGGTATTTTTTTCGTGCACTCTTTTGTACCTGGGAGCACGCATATGTGAAAAAATATTAGTTTTTTTATAAAATTTTCCAATTTTTAGATTGAATTTTAGTTAACGAACGAATAAAAGAATTGATCAATTTCACAATATTCACTAATATTGTTTATTAGGCGAACATTGGAATTGGAATTAGTCACCAATATTCAATTTCACAATATTCACCAAATTTATTTCCAATATCGAATTCCAATTCCGTCCAAACGAACGACCCTAATTAGTTGCAGGAGTAGTCGAAATGCGCTGCGTCGTCAAGTCAGACACTGTCTCGCTGGCTTGGTGGTCTTACGTGGGGTGTTGCTGCTCTATCTACTCGTGCTCTTAAAATAATGTAGTATGACGACCGTTAGTCAAAAAGATTAAGCGGTTTTGGCATCCACCCCTGGCGACTCCTAGGCACTGGTTGGAAGGATGGAAATGAAAAGCTACAATAGAAGCAATTTATACTAGCAATTGTTATTCAATGAATAATAAGATATAAGATTCTATGATTATTGCTTTAATAAGGTACAAGTAAGAGCAGTATATAAAATAGAAGGCACAGTGCAAGTAAAAGCGGTATATAAAATAGAAGGCACAATACAAGTAAAGGTAGTATATAAAGAACAGAAAGCGCTGTACAGGCAAGTAATTTAATTTATAAAAATGTTCATATAAAATTATATGTTAAAGATCTTGTCAAATAATAAAAGAACTCATCATATTAAAGAACTCATACCAATTTATATGATAAGGGTCTGTTGATGCAGTATGATGCAATGCAATGCAATGTATGACGAATGTAGACTCAACCATGGTTTACTTATTCACAAAATTTTATGTCGACATAGACATTTAGTTCACACTTTTTGAGGGTAATTAACCTCTCGGGCGCCACCCGTCGTGCTCAAATGGGGGTAGTGAAGTGTGCATCTCCACTACTAGTGGGTATGCACACTACCAGACTCAGGTCACACGTACGTCTCAGCGCATTAACATTGTGGAGCCTCTGCATACTCTTGCTTGAATGTAATGAACCAGAACCTCCACGGCTTAAGGACGAGTCATTAGGAAAGCGTTTCCACGACACCAGTTGAGCTGGCCAACTAGAACTCGACCCCTCTAGCCAAATCTGCATGCCTGCGTCGGTGTGACGACCAAACACTCATCATATACCCACCACAAATAATCATATTAACTAGGATCCATATGCACGTGTGTATATCAACACATCCAACCCATGTATACCAACTTGCTACAAACACCCGAGGATTACCACCACAATCCTTACCATAACCTAACTAGGATATAAACATATCATTTAAACTACATCAATGACCCACTACTAATATAGTCGAATTGACATCACCCAATAACTATCGAGTCCATATCTAGTGTAAGGGATATAAAACATGGGTAACTTTCTCGTGATCCCAAGGATTTCTCGTGGAACTAGTGATATGTTGAAGTTCATTAATTTAAGGTTTTGCCCCAATTCTCATCTTACCTCGCTTTGAGGTTTGCTAAGGTTAAATATAGTATCTTGCCTTAATCATCAAATGACCCTTTATGAGGGGTGCAAACATATGAGTACATGCTTCTATATTATTCCGATATGATTCTCTACATGAGTGGCAACTTATAATTCTAGTAAAATAGTAAGGTTAAACATGTATAAGATTATCAACTTCTTAATTTGACATATAATCATCCGGGGTCAAGTCTCACAATCACGCCATCATAATTAAGCACATTCATGTATTTGATTACTTGTTTTGGTTAAGTTTCCTAAGTAATTCATATGAGCATGTACATATATTAATAATTCAGAAAATGAGCATCTAAATATCTGATATGGTAAGCACTGTTGAAAATGGTGAAGTGAAGTGGCGGAATGGGCGACCTGTAGTCCGCGCGATCTATGCGGGCAGGACTGACGGTTAGCCAGGTCGGCAGAGTTGCTGCAGTCGGTTTGTTCCTTGGCGGCCTGGGCAGTCTGTTCGCACGGTCTGTGCGAACAAAGGTGGCGGCCAGCCAGGCCGGCTTATGCTCAGCCAACAGTTTGGTCCCAGAAGGTAACCGGACGGATAACATCTCTATCCACGGAGTCCAGCAAGAAGCGGACTGGATAGGAGCTCGGGAGACCGGCATGGCAGGCGCCTTTGTCTAGCTCTTGTGGCATGACAAGTGGAAGTCGTGGAGTTCGCCGGTTAGAGCGGACAGGTGTTGGAGGTCACCGGGATTGGTGGATTGGTGGCAGTGTCCGCCAGTAAGCACAGACTGGCCCTTGTGGCTGGTGGTGTGGACTTGGTTGGTTCTGAACCAAGTCAAGGTTTGCTCAGTCCGGGTGATCGCGTGGTTAAGCGCGAACTGCTCCTCAGTCCGCCAAACTCGGCAGCAGTTGCCTTGTGGTTTGGTTGTGAGCTTGGTGAATACGGACTGGAGCTGTGTCCGCAAGGCGTATGGACTGGAGCAGTGTCCGCCTGGGCATGCAGACTGTATTCTTTGCATGCCGAGTCCGGCAGTTGTCAGCTTGGTGCCTTGACTGCGGGCTCGGGGTACGCGGACTGGAGTTGTGTCCGCAGAGTGTGCGGACTGGGGCTGTATCTACTGATATGCGGACAGGTTTCCGCAATGTCTGCGGGTTGATGTCTTGATCCTGGCTTGGCCTTTGGCGATAAGGTGGATAGAGTTGGTTATCCTACCTTGGTAATGCTACTTGGCGATTTGGCTATCTTGCAGGTCGCGGCGGACTGGTTGTGTATATGTTGCTTGCAGATACACTTGGTGCTTCCCGCAAGATGGGGTGGTTTTTCTATCGGTCAGGGCGGTGACCACACTCTTCATCGTGCCTATAAATAGGACCCTCTGTCACATCAATGATAAGTGAATGAACATTAAGTGAACTCGCGGATAGTTGATGCGGTCTGGATATTGTATCCGCGCGGTTTGAAGGTTGACCGGTTTGTGCTGTGCAGGTTTTGCGGATAGCGCTGGAAAGCCATGACTTGGTTCTGATTTCGGTCAGGGACAGTGCGTACTTTGTGGTTAGCAACAGACGGTAAGCAGCAGGTCGCGGGTAGCGACCAGGCGGTCTTCTCTTCTGCAACTAGTTTCCCGGTTCAATAAGTTGTCTGCTTCTGGCGGTTTGTTCAGTTCGGCAGCAGCAGATCGTGTGGTCAGGCGGCTAGGCGACCTCGCGGTTAGGCGGCTTGCTGATCGGCGAGTAGAGCTTGCATTGGAATAACGGGTAGTCTGCGCGGCGTGGTTTGCGGTTTGGCGACCTGCCGATTTGAGCGGACTCCGTAGTGCAGTAGTAGTTCGGGTAGTTACTCTTTGATTCCATGCGGTTTAAGTTTTGTCTTGTATTATTTCTGCTTTCCTTTGGATACATCGGCAAATCATGTCTCGTCATATATGTCACGCATTGTAAAGATTATTATAGTACAAGATTCTTGCTCTTCTGTTTTGCATCTTGTTTATTTGGGCTCGGATAGGTTGAGTATTCCTGCGCTTGGTTTCCTGTTTTCTGCTATATCAATGGTATCAGAAGAAACAGAGACTTGAGCAGTGGATCAACCGGCATATTGCTTTATTGCTTCTGTGAGTCTAGGTGAACCAAGGTTGAGTGCAATGGAAGGTGATTTGGCAAGAGATCTTGGAATGAAGCTTCTTACATGGACTAACTTTGATAAGTGGAAGTCATATATGGAAAACTATCTTCTTTGCGAGGACCTTTGGGAGGTGGTTTGCGGAGCAGAAAGGCAAGAGGTTACTGCTGTTACTGGCAATGCTGAAGCAGTGAGAGCTTGGAAGAAGAAAAACGCGAAAGCGGAGGTTGTTCTCAAGCAGGTGATCTCATCGGAGCTCTTGGACCACATCAGCGGATGTCGGGCTGCTGCGGAGATTTGTACTTCCCTCGATGGGTTGTTCAACAATGAGGTGAAGTTGGCTGCTGAGGTTGGTCCCTCTACTTCTGATCAGGAAGAGAGGAGTGATTATTCTAAGCATGATAAAAAGAGGAAGGAAGGACCAATTGAAGTTATCATTTAAATTTAAAAAGGTGGTCACGTGCTCTAATTTTCATTTTCGAGAAAATTGAACATATCAATTTCCGAGCGCGGCCCTAGGCTCCAAGAAATCGGAAAAACTTCAATTTTTATCTCCAGGTTCCCAAATTTTAATACAACCTTTAGGGAGACCTAAAATGAGCATAGTAATTTTTTCAAAAAATTTCGAGTAATTTTGGGTCTTAAAACTGGTCAAATAAAAATTATTTGAACTTTTAAAAATAACAAATTAATTTCAAAAATTCTCAAATTTTTTGTAGAGAAAGACCTCTTCAAGGGGAATAATTTTTATGTTCAACACTTTTTCCCTAGAAGTCTAGATTGTTTTATAAAAATTATACAAAAATCTGTTTTAAAAACTAGTCTGCATATAGCCATGTCAGGCTTAATCCTGCGGCCAGGAACGCGTCAGACAGTCTAGTTAACCAACATTTCCCCACAGCGGATCGGCCACGGATATGCTATGGGGGTGCAGAAGTTGAGGCAGCGGGTGGGGGGGGAATCCTGGTAATCTTTGTCATCCATCTCATCACCGAGATCGGATGACAATGATTTTATCCCATCGATGAAGAAGGCGGTGGCCTTCTGCCACCACCGGCCAGGCACTGCCCCCGATCAACTTGTCGAGGGTCGGCGACCTTCTGGGTGGTGGTCCGACGGTCTGCCGACGCCGGCCACCGCCCAAATTTATGAAACCGAGAGCAGGGTGGCATTGGCTCTGCTCCCAGCACCACCACACCACCTTGCCTCTCCGGTGACTACCTCGGCCATGAAACCACCCCCGACCAACGAGCCGGTGGTTGCCCAGTCCTCTAGTGGTGCTCCGGTGGCCTGGCACCGTCGGTCGCCGCCGCAAAGAAAAATACAGTGATTTACCCTGTTTTCGGGTACCGCCGAAGCGGCGGCACCTCGACCTTCCACCGTCGGGGATGGTCATCCCCGATGGTTTAGCCTTTCCCCAGCGCTGGGCAAGGCTAAACACTTGCGGCAACCACTCGGGCTAGAGGTTGGCTCGGGTGGTACCAGCAGCGCTCCGGCCGCCGGGAGGCACATGTACGACGTCCAGAAAATCAGGATGGGGGAGGGGTAGAAGTTCCACCTGTGCGAAGGTGGCTTGGGAGGGTCCCGACTGAGCCGCCTGTAACACCCCTATCCGTCGCATAGCATATAGCAGTAGGTCCGGCCGGGGCCCGACGTCATATACTACGGACAGACCGGTTGGTTACGCGTTGAAACCATACAACCAATCACCAACGTCCTACACAGAGTCATTCTAGCGGAAGCAAATTATTAAGTTGCACAAATTTAAGAACCCTGCCAAGCAGGAATGTCCACTACAGAAGTAACAATAGGAATGAAACTACAAAAGTACCGGCCTTAAGGCCTTACAAGGTTTGCTTAACAAAAGTACCGGCCTTAAGGCCTTACAAGGTTTGCTTAACAAAAGTGTTTTCATACATCGGCTCGCAGGCCGGCCATACATGAAATAAACGGAAAGCATAAAAAGGGTTAGGCCTTCGAGGGCCAGCACCGCAACATGGGCTTTAGCCCGCTATTTTCCGCTCGGCTCCGCAGCACCTGCAAGCACAAACCACCGCCCGGTGGCCAACAAAAGCAACGGTCAGCAATGCTGACCAAATTATAACGATCCCGCCCCCAAAATCGGGGCGGCGATGCTCTTTCCCTGCACTTTATTAGTATAAGCAATATATTAATGTGAATACACATCAACACAGGCGTAGGCTCGCACGGCCACACACCCCGTGCACTCAGGGCACATTCTCGGCGAACCGGCCAACGTCACGTCAATTCAAGCCATAGACGTTCCCAATCCACCACCGCCTCTTGGACGGTCATCCATATGAGCATTAAGCCTTCCTGGCCTTGGTCACGGCAATTTAAGCCATCGACCGCCGAAGACCCTCATCCATGCCAACGGTCCTACCGAACGACATAGACCGGGTACGGTTCCGCCTGACCCGTGCTCATATCGCAACGGCAATTTAAGCCATATACGCAGGTCAAGACTCACCGAGTCCCGTTTCCGCCAAAACAATCACATAACTCGGTTATGTTCACGTTGGCTCCCCGGCCACCGTGTTGGCAAAACTCGCTTTTGCCCAGTTTTCCGGGTGCACCTTGGAGTTAATCTCCAAGGCTCCCTGATGCAATCTACCATATAGAAAACCCGAAAAACGCCCAAACACCCGGAGTCTTCCCCGGTTCATATGCAATGCAACATCACCGATCCGGCTCTACTTGTCCGGATAGGCTTCACACACAATGCCTATGTCCGGTTTCGCATACGGACTCTACACAAGGGGGACTTCACATATCTACCCCAAGGAACGCTCCAACTCTTCGCTCACTCGCGAGAGCGGGCTTCCTATGCAAAGGAAAAGAGGGCTTCACATGCCCAAGGATGAGAAATCGTTAGCCTTGCATTCTTCCGCGGCGCCATCGAAAACTATACGGTTGGAAAGCACCGCAACGGCGTCGCCTCCGCGGATCTGGACTCGGATCGCGATTCGGAGCTCCGAAGCTCTTCCGGCGGCCGGATCTTGGACTCCTCCTCCAAACTTGCTCTCCCCTCTCTCTAAAACTTAGAGAGAGATTATTCAAGAGAAATAAGGGTTTCAAAACCCTATTCCCGGCTAAAACCACCCAAGAGCAGCCCCCCACCGTCGGATCCAAAGCCAAGGAAACGAACGACCCGGATTAAATCCAAAATCATAAAATCTGGGCCGAACACGAGTTGGCACACGGCCGTGTGCCTGGCCGTGTAGCTCATTCGCCGTCTCGACCCAAATTGAAAACCAGCACACGGCATGTGACACGGCCTCCGACACGCCCGTGTCGCCTGCGACACGCCCGTGTCGGGACCCGTGTCACGCCCCCCGTGTGCAATAAATCAACACTTTGCAGTCAGAGGGGTACACGGCATCGGACACGCCCGTGTCAAGCTAGACACGCCCGTGTTCGTGCCCGTGTACACAACCGCACAGCACAGGTGTGACACGGCCTGGGACACGCCCGTGTCCTAGGCCGTGTTCCACCACTCGACCATCGTCGACCTGAACTGGTCGACGACACGGCCCGAGCTCAACACGCCCGTGTCGGGGCCCGTGTCACCTGCACCAAAAACCTGTCTTGGCCAAAATCGATCCCCGTCGCTCCTACAACATTTTGGGGTGTTACAATTCTACCCCCCTTAAAGAATTTCGACCACGAAATTAATAAAGGACAAACAGGACTTAACGAAAAAACTGTACCTGAGCGGAGTAATTCCGGGTACTCCTCGAGCATAGTCTGCTCCCGTTCCCAAGAGAGCTCCTCACGCCCGCAATTATCCCACCGGACCTTAACCATCCGGATCTCCTTGTTACGGAGTCTCTTGACCTCAACATCTTCGATACGAATGGGCTTGACCCTAGTCGTCAACCCTTCGTCCACCGGCACTTGGTCAACTGCGATCACCTGCGAAGGCTCTTGCACCGCCTTCCACAACACAGAAATGTGGAACACATCATGTAATCCACTTAATTCCTCCGATAGCCTCAAACGGTATGCCGCTTCGCCGACTCGCTCCAGAACCTCAAAAGGTCCAAGGTATCTTGGGCTCAGCTTTTTCAAGCGTCTCACCCGCGAAACCCCCTTGAATGGCTTCACTTTTAGATATACCCAATCGCCTACCGCGAACTCCACGTTCCGGTGCTTGGCATTATAGTACTTCGCCTGCCGGTCCTGAGCGATCAACAAGCGCTCCCGAATGATCCGCACTAACGAGGTAGCACTCTCCACCTCTTGCTTCTTGTACAACCTTGCCTCACCCGTTTCAAGCCACGATACCGGCGTGCGACACTTCCTACCATACAGGGCCTCGAAGGGCGCCATTTGTATACTCGCTTGGTAGCTGTTGTTGTACGCGAATTCCACCAAATAAAGGTGGTCTTCCCAATGCTTACCGAAATCCAGAACGCACATGCGTAGCATGTCCTCCATCGTTCTATTGACCCTCTCGGTCTGCCCATCCGTCTGCGGATGGAAAGCTGTGCTGAACTTTAACTTTGTTCACAGCATCTGCTGCACCAACCTCCAATCATTTGACGTGAACCGCCCATCGCGATCACTCACAATGCTACGGGGCACCCCATGCAGCCTAACAATATTGTCAACATACAACTTTGCCAACTTCTCCACCGGATCATCCTTCCTATGCGGAATGAAATGCGACACCTTGGTTAGCTGATCTACGATCACCCAGATGGCGTCGTTCCCCTTCTGGGACCTTGGCAACCCGTGCACAAAATCCATAGATATATCGTCGAATTTCCACTCCGGTATAGGCAAAGACTTCAGAAATCCTCCCGGCTTTTGGCACTCCGCCTTCACCAAGGCGCACATTTGGCACTTAGCCACGTACAACGCCACATCTTTCTTGAGCCTCGGCCACCAAAACAACTTTTTGAGATCACGATACATCTTCGTGCTCCCTGGGTGGATTGAGTACTTGGTATGATGAGCCTCGTACATCAACTCTGCCCGGAGGTTACCCCCACTCGGGACGCAAAACCTATGACCCTTCCTTAACAAACCATCTTCCACCGAGAACTGGGAATTTGACCCATCCAGAGCGGCCTCCAAAAGCTCCTTCATGGAGTCATCTAACTCCAATGCCTGCCGAACCCGGTCAGCCAGGTCATACTGCACTTCTGTCCAGTTTAACATTGCTTTGGCGCTCGTCTGCCTGTCAACGCAATAGATCTCAAGCTCCTCCAACTCCCGTACTAGCCGCTCATCATGCACCGACAACCAGTTGGCTTGGGCGGGAGCCCTGCGGCTCAGCGCATCCGCAACTGCGTTGCCCTTCCCGGGTACATAATGTATTTTGAAGGTGTAGTCCCCTAGGAACTCCATCCACCTCCTCTGCCTCATATTAAGGTCCTTTTGATCCAACAAGTATTTTAGGCTGTTGTGATCGGTGTATATATCGACCCTTACGCCGTATAGGTAGTGCCTCCACAACTTGAGTGTAAATATCACGGCCGCCAACTCCAAGTCGTGCACCGGATAATTTCTTTCATGCACCTTCAACTGACGCGATCCATACGCTATCACGCTCCCATGCTGCAATAACACGCAGCCCAAGCCACTACCCTAAGCGTCGCTATACACCTCGAAGCCCTCGGTCCCACTCGGCGAACTAAGCACTGGCGCCGTGGTCAACCGTCTCTTCAGCTCCTCGAAAGCTTGCACGCACTCTTACGTCCACAAGAATTTCTGATCCTTCCTTGTCAACTTCGTGAGAGGTAATGTTACCCGCGAGAAGTTCTCTACGAAGCGCCTGTAATATCCGGCAAGCCCGAGAAAACTACGGACTTCCGCGACAGAAGATAACGCAGGCCACTCCCGTATCGCAACAATCTTCGCCGGGTCCACCGCTATACCTTCCCCACTCACTATGTGACCAAGGAACCCTACCGAGGGTAGCCAGAACTCGCACTTGGAGAACTTTGCGTAAAGCTCATTCCTCCTCAAAGTCTCCAACACCAAATGCAAATGCTTGAAGTGGTCTTCTTCGCACTGCGAGTACACCAAAATATCGTCAATGAAGACGATCACAAAGCGATCCAGGAAATCTCGGAACGTCCTGTTCATCAGATCCATAAACACCGATGGCGCATTCGTTAGTCCAAACGACATGATCGTGAACTCGAAATGCCCATACCTCGTACTGAACGCCGTCTTCGGGATATCACACTCCCTGATCCTCAGCTGATAGTACCCCGACTTCAAGTCCAACTTGGAGTATACCGACGATCCGACCAACTAATCAAAGAGATCATCAATCCTCGGGATCGGGTACTTATTCTTCTCCGTTAGCTTGTTCAACTCTCTGTAGTCGATACACAGCCGCATACTACCATCCTTCTTCTTAACGAAGAGGACCGGTGCACTCCAAGGTAACGAGCTTGGACGCACATACCCTTGCTCCATCAGCTCCTCTAACTGAACTTTCAACTCTGCCATCTCCTTAGGCGCCAACCTATACAGAGCACGTGACACCGGTTTGGCCCCCGGTACGAGCTCGATGGTGAAATCAATCTCCCGCTGCGGTGGGGCTCCGGGAAGACTATCCGGGAACACATCGGGGTATTCGCAAACCACGGGGATGCTATCCAACGGAGACTTTGGCTCCACAGCCCCCACTATTGCGAAGAACAGCTCTGCACCAGCACGAACTGCCTTCACCACCTGAAGAGCAGACATCAGTGTCCTGCTCGACCCCTTTAACCCCTCGAATGTAGTCTTCCGCCCTACACCCAGCTTGACCTCCTTCCGGTCACAGTCAATCCAAGATTTCTGCTCTGACAGCCAATCCATTCCAAAGATCACGTCGAACTCTACTAGCGACAGCAATGACGCTAGCAAGTCGAACTCTTGGCTCCCAATGTGAACCTTTACGGCGCACACCTTGTCCGCACGCATCGAGCACCCATTCGGTAGCAGCACATCCAACTTGTCCTTCGCCATCGAAGAAGGGACTCCGATGCGCGATATAAAGCTTTCGGACAAGAAGGAGTGTGAAGCTCCCGTATCGAACAGTGCCCGTGCCGGACTATCACTAATTACAACAAAGCCTATACAAACAATATTAGGCTAACCAGCAATAGATAACGGTATTAAAGCTAACTTGCTATAAATTAACTCATACCTGTCACCACATCCGCTTGCTTGATGGCCTCCTACTGGCCCAAGTTATAGACTCTAGGCTGAGTCGGAGCATAGTGGGACGCGGTCGACTCCACCGCTTTGCCCTTCTCCTCGTAGGTAGCTCCTTGTTTCCTTTCGGACTTTGAGCGTCCACTCCAGCAATCACGAGCAAAGTGCCCCGGTTTTCCACACGTGAAACAAGCGCCCGGGGTTCGATTGGTAGTTGCCCCCGAGGCACCTGAAGCAGCTGGACCCGACGCCTTAGCTTTCTTATAGAATCTGCGGTAGCCCGACTTCGACGTAGTCGGTGCCTTGAACTCCGCTTTCTTACTACCTGATTCCTTCTTCGCTTGGACATTCTTCATATCCTTATCCAAGGACCGGGCCGAACTAACTAGGGTCATGAAACCCTGCGCCTTGGGCCCCGACAGTAGCAATCTTAGATCATCTCTTAGCCCTTTGTAGAAGCGGCTCGTCTTGCGCTTCTCGTCTGCGAAGGTAGCGTCGGCATATCTCCCCAACCGAGTAAACTCGTGGAGGTACTCATCAACGGTGCAATCCCCTTGCACCAACTTCTGAATTTCGCTTTCTAGCGCAATTCTCTGCGCCGAGGGGAGGTATCGAGCCATGAATAGTCTCGCAAACTCCTCCATCGGAACTTCGGCCAACGGCCTTCCCCGCAACTGATGTAGCTCTAGGCCTTCCCACCACAGTCTGGCGTCCCCATCCAAAAGGAACGTCGCTATAGTGGTCTTCTGCCACTCTTCCATTTCCGTCGCAGTCATCACCCTGTTGACCCTTGAGAGCCAATCCTCTGCTTGGGTCGGGGTTTCTGTCCCTGTGAATACCGGTGGATGAAAGCCCATCACGTGCTTCAGTTGTCTTTCCGTTGCTCTCCGAGGCAACTCTGGCTCCAAAACTACTTGCTCAACCCTCCTTTGCTCTGCCGTCTGAAGCGGTACTTGCTCCATAGCAGGAGCAGGCTGCTGCACCTGCCTTGTAGGCTGCGCATTTATCATTGCCATGACCGCTTCTGCCACCAACCTAATGGTCTCGGCAGACAGAGGTGTTGCAGGCGCATCGCTTGGCGCACTGCTCGCCTCAGAACCTGGCCGTTCAGACGGCCCAGCGCCACTTCTGGTCACCTATAATCGTGCAAAACACCGATAAGCGACCCAAAAAATTACTGCAAACAGCAATTATAGGAACACGCAGGTTCCTCAAACATGTATATTTTCATTCCTAAGTGGACATTCATGGGTTCTTTTCATGTTATAACGGTGACGCACACATGTGCTCACCACCCCTTAAAGTGAATTCGTCCACGAATTCATTTAAGCTTGACCGAAACCAGTAGTCTGATACCAATTTGTAACACCCCTATCCGTCGCATAGCATATAGCAGTAGGTCCGGCCGGGGCCCGATGCCATATACTACGGACAGACCGGTTGGTTATGCGTTGAAACCATACAACCAATCACCAACGTCCTACACAGAGTCATTCTAGCGGAAGCAAATTATTAAGTTGCACAAATTTAAGAACCCTGCCAAGCAGGAATGTCCACTACAGAAGTAACAATAGGAATGAAACTACAAAAGTACCGGCCTTAAGGCCTTACAAGGTT
Organism: Platanthera zijinensis; assembly: GCA_039513925.1. Lineage (NCBI taxonomy): Eukaryota > Viridiplantae > Streptophyta > Magnoliopsida > Asparagales > Orchidaceae > Platanthera > Platanthera zijinensis. Next base: position 148,970,704 of record CM077094.1, on the reverse strand, counting down.
TGCTTAACAAAAGTGTTTTCATACATCGGCTCGCAGGCCGGCCATACATGAAATAAACGGAAAGCATAAAAAGGGTTAGGCCTTCGAGGGCCAGCACCGCAACATGGGCTTTAGCCCGCTATTTTCAGCTCGCCTCCGCAGCACCTGCAAGCACAAACCACCGCCCGGTGGCCAACAAAAGCAACGGTCAGCAATGCTGACCAAATTATAACGATCCCGCCCCCAAAATCGGGGCGGCGATGCTCTTTCCCTGCACTTTATTAGTATAGGCAATATATTAATGTGAATACACATCAACACAGGCGTAGGCTCGCACGGCCACACACCCCGTGCACTCAGGGCACATTCTCGGCGAACCGGCCAACGTCACGTCAATTCAAGCCATAGACGTTCCCAATCCACCACCGCCTCTTGGACGGTCATCCATATGAGCATTAAGCCTTCCTGGCCTTGGTCACGGCAATTTAAGTCATAGACCGCCGAAGACCCTCATCCATGCCAACGGTCCTACCGAACGACATAGACCGGGTACGGTTCCGCCTGACCCGTGCTCATATCGCAACGGCAATTTAAGCCATATGCGCAGGTCAAGAATCACCGAGTCCCTTTTCCGCCAAAACAATCACATAACCCGGTTATGTTCACGTTGGCTCCCCGGCCACCGTGTTGGCAAAACTCGCTTTTGCCCAGTTTTCCGGGTGCACCTTGGAGTTAATCTCCAAGGCTCCCTGATGCAATCTACCACGTAGAAAACCCGAAAAACGCCCAAACACCCGGAGTCTTCCCCGGTTCATATGCAATGCAACATCACCGATCCGGCTCTACTTGTCCGGATAGGCTTCACACACAATGCCTATGTCCGTTTTCGCATACGGACTCTACACAAGGGGGACTTCACATATCTACCCCAAGGAACGCTCCAACTCTTCGCTCACTCGCGAGAGCGGGCTTCCTATGCAAAGGAAAAGAGGGCTTCACATGCCCAAGGATGAGAAATCGATACCCTTGCATTCTTTCGCGGCGCCATCGAAAACTATACGGTTGGAAAGCACCGCAACGGCGTCGCCTCCGCGGATCTGGACTCGGATCGCGATTCGGAGCTCCGAAGCTCTTCCGGCGGCCGGATCTTGGACTCCTCCTCCAAACTTGCTCTCCCCTCTCTCTAAAACTTAGAGAGAGATTATCCAAGAGAAATAAGGGTTTCAAAACCCTATTCCTGGCTAAAACCACCCAGGAGCAGCCCCCCACCGTCGGATCCAAAGCCAAGGAAACGAACGGCCCGGATTAAATCCAAAATCATAAAATCTGGGCCGAACACGGGTTGGCACACGGCCGTGTGCCTGGCCGTGTACCTCATTCGCCGTCTCGACCCAAATTGAAAACCAGCACACGGCATGTGACACGGCCTCCGACACGCCCGTGTCGCCTGCGACACGCCCGTGTCGGGACCCTTGTCACGCCCCCCGTGTGCAATAAATCAACACTTTGCAGTCAGAGGGGTACACGGCTTGGTGACACGGCATCGGACACGCCCGTGTCAAGCTAGACACGCCCGTGTTCGTGCCCGTGTCACTGCCCGTGTACACAACCGCACAGCACAGGTGTGACACGGCCTGGGACACGCCCGTGTCCTAGGTCGTGTTCCACCACTCGACCATCGTCGACCTGAACTGGTCGACGACACGGCCCGAGCTCGACACGCCCGACACGGCCTCCGACACGCCCGTGTCGGGGCCCGTGTCACCTGCACCAAAAACCTGTCTTGGCCAAAATCGATCCTCGTCGCTCCTACAACATTTTGGGGTGTTACACCGCCATTGGAGGTGGTGGTGGAGCTCGGGTGGTGAAAGTTTTCCAGCGGGGTAGCTCCTGCGAGGGGGTGGGGAGGGCTCACCAGGGTTGTGTGGAGTTGGAGAGGGGGAGAAGGCTATAAATAACCAAGGGAGGGGGTCTCCTCACTTCCCTTATCGGTGTGGGATTAATCCCTCTTAGGGAGGGATTAATCACCACACTCCAGCTGTCCATGGACAGCTGGAGGTTGATCCTTTTAATGTATGGGGAAGGGGGGGTTGGATCAAAGGCCTAAAGGGCCTTGGGCTTGGTAGTGAGGAAGAGGGGAAGGGGAAGGGGGGTTGGGCCTTACCTTGGCCCATGACCCATCTCCGAAGAGGAGGTGTCCACCTCTTTGAGAAAATTTTCCAAAAAAATGGACTTTTAGGGGGGTTTTGACCAAAGTCAACCCTAGGGTGGGTCCCCCATATTGGTAAAGGTCAAAGTGGGTCAATGACATCGGGAGTCGGGTCAAAGTTGGGGTGTCTTGTCATAATTTATGTGTGCACGCTTTTCGGTGCACAACTATGCTTGATTTGACCACGGGTTGACTACCTATCACTGAAATTGACCGGTACGCACTCGGTTGACTTCATATTGACCATACGAGTCCAATGTCACTGACCGGGGTTGAAACAGAGTTCGTTTGCTAAATATCCAAAATCTGCGTGTCGCAGCATGCTAAAATGGTTTAAATGTGTATATTCGTCGTTAGACTTTGAATTGTGACGCAACGAGTTCCAATGAGTTTGTATTGACTATACGAAGCCATAGGAGCTGACAGAACTAAAATCGGAGTTCTCTAAGTCATTATCCAAAAATCTCGTTTTCGCGACGTTCTACGTGGAGCGGTCATATCCACCATATGACCTCGGAATTCAACGAAACGAGTTCCAACGCACTCGTATTGACTATACGGGGCCACAGGAACTGACAGAACTCAAATTGAAGTTCTCTAGCTCTATATACCCTGACTAGGGTTACCTCTCACCCGAGTGTGGGTCGTGGGTAGAGGTTCGTGTCACTTTTATTGGGCCCACTAGGGTTCTGATGGCCCAATAAAAGTCGGGATGTTACACGCGGGGCTCGCTACCCTGCTTGAAGAGAAGCGGTCTATACTATGTCGACATAGGGAATGTTACGCGTCTGTGAATGTCTGCGGTGTGTGCGCGGTTGTGAATGCCTGCGGTACGTGTGCGGCTGTGAATGCCTGCGATGTTTGCATTGGTTGTGAATATCTGCTGTACTGTTGTGCTAGTGGAGCTTAAATTATAACTGACGTATATTGCTACTGTTATCCAAGTTATACCATGTTGCACCTCTTTTTATGATTGCTCCAACTTATATATGAAAGCTTGTGCTAACTTTCTCTTTCTTCGGCTATCTACTTTTGTTGGGTGCGTGCGCTCGTCCCCAGGATATGGATCCCGAGAGAAGATTTGATTCCACTTAGCTCTGTGACTAACGATTATTTAATAATCATTCACAGGAGAGGGAGCACTGTAGCGACCAGCTGCCGCAGGACGATACGCCAGCTGATAGAACTGCCCGAGCAGAGACACATATGCCGTCTCCATAGTTTCGAGGCGTGAGTACTACCTAGCAGAGTTGAGAGAGAAAGGAGTTGTTAGTTATAATACTTTTATAGCCTACGAGCTTCGTGTATAAATAGTGGCTACGGCTTTTTGCTCTTCCTTTTAAATATATATTGTTATATATATTTACTGTGGCTTCATGTTAATTCGCTAAACTCCGTGATGTGATGTGAATGTTGTGATTCAAGTTGAGCAAGACGGCCAACTAGTGTTTAATAGTGTGAGTTGACACTCCTTAAGGAGCACTGAGTGGACGTTTTGGGCAAGTAAGATCTCCTCCGACCCGACCCGGCAAGGTTGGGGGAGGGGCCTTACAGACGGGTGGCGGAGGGTTCGTCCCAGGCGGCAGAGGGTTCATCCCGGGCGGCAGAGGGTTCGGCCCGGGCGGCTTCGGCTCGGGCGGTTGCGGCCCGGGCGGCTTCAACCCGGGCGGTTTCGCTGCTAGCCGCACCCCAAGCGTGGGGGTGCGAATAGCTCTTTGAGGGGATACGGACCGTCGAACATATGTTTTGAAATGCTTAATAAAACATAAGGATGGATTGACCGCCACAAGAAGATTGAGTCCAACTCCGACCCACCAAGAGTTGTTTAGGGTTTGTTAATTTGGAGACCCGATTCGCACCAGACACGCGACGCAACCGCACCGGACACGCGACGCAGCTCCGGTTTCCAATCCAAAACAATCTATGCTCCCCTCATATTTGGTCGCCCAGAATGTGAATGCACAACCATAGCCATTTGATGGGGCCCGGGGGTTCTGGCCCCCCACCAATCGCCGCAGTGGAACTGGTGATTCAAACCCACCTTTACTCTCCATAAATCCAACTCCAATCAAGAATCCCTCACCCCTCAATCCCTATCCAACAGTCATCTCTTCACGCATGATGACACATCAAAGTACAATTAATTTTGCAAATAATCACTAAAAAAAACGACTAAATATATAATTACAATTACTTTTGCAAATAAGCCCTCAAAAATAAACGAATAAATATATAATTACCAACATTGTAATGTATTAAGAAGCAAATTACTCGGGTCTCCTTCAATGACCGCAAAAGGGCTCGCGCGCGAAGATACAGGGGCGCAGTCGTGGCTCTCTTCTCCTTCCTGATCCCGTCCATTCTTCAATCTCCTTCTCCCCGTCTTCACCGGCATCCCTTACCTCCGCTGCTCATGACGTTGCCCGTCCGGCCGCCCTCCGTCGCCACCAACTCTCGCCGCCTCCGGCGTGCCCGCAACCCCTTCCGAATCTGGTGTCGGATAATTCTCGGGGCTTCTCTCATCTCCGCCGCCGTTGTCTCTCTTCTCACCATCGCGCTTCATCTTCCCCTTCCGATCATCCCCAGCCTATCTCCCTCCACTCTCTTCCCGCCGGCGAATTTCTTCACCCGATCTTCCCTTATGAATGCAGACGTTGGCACCAACATTTTTTAATCTCGATTTTTATTCCCGAAAGAGATCGATTCCTGAGAATCAATGTGATTTGATCCATTTTTTTCTTAAATTAACTGCTGCAGACGGGAACGATGGAGCCGAAGGGCGGTGATTCCGGCGGAATGATGCCGGATTCAATCAGGTCAGAGGTCGGTGCTGAATTTGGATTTTCTTATTGCAGATTGCATATAGAAAATAATGAAAACGATTACTGTGTGAATTGAATTTGATTTGTCATTGCGAACGCGCGCATGAAGGGGGTGATTTCTAGAGCCGGCGATCCACCAGTTTACAAATCTCTCGAGGTTCGCAATGCGTTTTACTGTATTTTTCCCCCATTTGAATTGGATTTACAATAGATTTTCTGCATCTTCTCAGAGGCATAGAGACGAGATTAAACAGCATCATGGTGTTCCAAAGGTAGTTGCAGTCTATGGTGGATTGAAGATGATTACTGTTTCTTGACGCTCCGTTTGGCAGGGCGGCGGCGGTGGTGAACGCTGCCATTATGAACCGTCATTTGTGAATGTCTGACCTCACCTAACGAATTTCATCCACCTTTATATTCAAAAGTAGTTTTCTTTTTGGCGATTGTTAACATAAACTAGTTTTTAGCTTTCGCGCCCCAATGTAATCGCAACCTGATATTTGACTTGCCGCGTCCTGTTGTTACCCGAGGAAGGAGGCGTTTGTAAAGTATTGTGGCGTTGCTCCCCAAAATCACGCGGTTAGAGGAGTGGCCACCGGGCTTATACACACAGGACCAAGGAGCACGCTAGGCGGTGTGAGACTAAACCATCTCTTTTAACGAGTCGCGACACACGCTCGCCCCCCCCCCCCCCCCCCCCCCCCCTCGCCATGTGTCCCCCCGCTCTGATACCATGTAAAACATTGTGCCGTCACTCCCCAAAACCACACAGTTATGGGAGGAGTGGTCACACCGCTTAATCACAACCTGATATTTGACTTGCCGCGTCATGTTGTTACCCGAGGAAGGAGGCGTTTGTAAAGTATTGTGGTGTCGCTCCCTAAAGCCACGCGGTTAGGGGAGGAGTGGCCACCAGGCTTATACACACAGGACCAAGGAGCACGCTAGGCAGTTTGGGACTAAACCATCCCTTTTAACGAGTCGTGACACATGCTCGGACAGCCCCCCCCCCCCCCCCCCCCTCGCCACGTGCCCCCTACTCTGATATCTTGTAAAGCATTGTGGCATCAATCAACAAAACCACGCGGTTAGGGAATGAGTGGTCACACCGCTTAATCGCAACCTGATATTTGACTTGCTGTGTCCTGTTGTTACCCGAGGAAGGAGGCGTTGAGCAGCTTCAACGAGAGGAAGGTGGAACCAAAGAGGTTACGTGTGGGTTTGGGTGTGACAGAAGAAGACGAGATACGGGAGACCGCGACAGGTTAAGGTTTTAAATATTGGGTTGGGTTAAACGCAAAAATGAGGTATTTTATTAAAATTTGGGTTGCGGATAGCCAAGAACAGGTTACGGTTGACAATCATCTTTTTTTTGTGATGGTCATAACTATTGGCATGCCAAACATACGTTTCTCCAAACGAGATCGGAGCAAAAACGGCGCGCCAAACAGAATAGATTGTATTTCATAAAAAATTTGTTGAAAACTCTTTATTTTCATGCAGGTGGCATTTTGGGCTCTTCCACCGGATGAGGCGCTTTTGTATGCAAAGAGAGAGATTGAGCATGCTCCTCTGGTTTCTGATGATCCTGATCTCCATGCGCCTGTTTTTTTGAATCTATCGGTTTTCAAGAGGTAAAAGTACTTCATGTTTTCTTTTTTCATAAAGAATAAGATGAATCCAATTTATGGCTTGTCTGGCTGAACTTAGGTTTCGTTTGGAGGGACTTATTTTCACTGGTCAAGCGGTTACGATCGCATGAATCGGATCTTAAGGTCGTAACCGTTTGACCGGTGAAAACAAGTCCCCCCAAACGAAGCCTTATTTCCCCAGCCTAGCTATACAAAACACAGCTATGATTATGAAAACGTCCGCTCGAAAAACCGAATTCCACAATGGATTACTCGTGAGAATTGAACACGTGCACTTGTAGTAATAAAACTAATAAACATTCGAGCAAGATAAAAACAGAGACAAAACATAGAAGTTTTAATGCGAAAAAATTGTATCTAGTTCTTCTAAATTGCCATAATGAAATATTAACTTCCCACCAATTGGATAATGTTCTATAGTTATTTTTCTATTAAATTTTTCTGATAAAGATTTTGCCAAAAGTTGTAAATCATTCTCTTTGCTTCCTTCTTTTAAATTTTTTGGAGATTTTGTATATTCATTTTTAGACCAATTTTTTGTTATTTCTTCAGTTTGTCTTACATTTAAATCATTTTCAATAATATGTGTAGCAATTGATTCTGCTTGGGCATGATTTATTAAGCATCTAGCATGTCCCATAGTTAAAAGCCCTTCACTAACTTTATTTTTTATAGGTTCTGGTAATTGATTTAACCTTCATAAATTAACTATATGGCTCCGGCTTTTACTTAATTTTCCGGCTAATTGCTCTGGAGTATAATTAAATAAGGTTAAAAAATTAAGGGATGATCAGAGTTTAACGTGAAAAGTCTTGTTAATTAAATAACTACATCAAACTTAGGTATCATTTGTGAGGACTTATTTTCACCGGTCAAGCGGTTACGACCGCATGAATCGGACCTTAATTATGGTCTGATTCATCCGGTCGTAACCGTTTTACCGGTAAAAATAAGCCCCCCCAAACCGAGCCTTAATTTAGACTTGACGCCCGACCCAAAAAAATGATCACATTTTACAGCGAATATAATAGAAAATACAATGAAAAAATATGAGTTACCAACAAAAAGGTTGTAGACAAATTGATTCAGACCTCTATAAATCTTCCTTGAACAACTACAAGGTCTCTTATTGCCTTTCTTTCTGGATCCGGATCCCCTGGAGTTTCTGCGGGAACTCCAGGGGGTGGAGTTCCATTTTTGTGAGTTAATGAGACGGAATCAGGAAAAATGGTTAACATAAAAGTTGTAGATATCCACGAGACGAATAACTTTCATGTTGAATATTTTTTGATTTGAAGTTGTTTAGACTCCCAATTTAGGCCCCGAAACAATTCAGTCCGAAAAATATTAATTAATATTTTTCGGACTGAATTTTTTCGGGGCTCAAATTGGGGGTCTAAAAGACTTCAAATCAAAAAATGTTCAACATGAAAGTTATTCGTTTTGAGAATATCTACAACTTTCATGTTAGTCATTTTTCCTGATTCCGTCCCATTAACTCGCAAAAATGAAACTCCACCCCCTGAGGGGATCCTTTCTTTCTACCATTGCAAATCCCCATCCCCTAGCATGGGTGGAGCCACCGTAAGAGGAATTAGGATTCTCAATATCCTTTTTACAGATCAAATCTATTTCTGACTGATCTGACAGGTTCAATAATCTCATCATTTTATATTTTTGTTTATTCAAAAAATAATCTCATCCTACGAGTTCAATATCTTTTATCGTCCAGATCAAGACTCCGTTTTGCACAGTGGTGGCGGTCGTAAACGTATGGGTTAAATCGTCATTCGTTAAGGATCACCTAACAAACATTATCCGTTTTAACATAAAAGTGAATGAAGTTCTTTAAATGGGCGTTAACAAATGACAATTTAACCCCCATGTTCATGACCGCCATCACCGTGCCAAACGGTGCCTAATGAGAATGCATTTAGACCATAAAATGTACCTCCATTTGAGATCTCAAATGGAGAGGATCCCGGTGTCCATACAAGAGCATTGGATTAAAAGTTCTTTAAAATATTTTTTTGTTAGACGGGACCGTGACGGAGTACTAATTTATTCGAAAAAATTTAACCAACAAATATAGAAATATATATTATATTATTGCTTTATGTTCACATTTTAAATAGTTTTTATACAATGTCTAGATATAAAAAAAAATCTATTTACATCTTCTTAATGATTTTTTTTGCTTAATGTCTAAATATAAAAAAGATATCTACATTTTTATTGATTTTTTTTGCACAAAAATTAAATTTCGGCAAAAGTTATTTGCCAAGAAGAATCAAACAGACTAGCTTTCACTCAAATTCATGGCCTTAACATTAAAGGAAGACCACTATTCCAATCATATATTTTTAAACTTTATAAATAGATATAATATGTAATATATAAATGGCCAAAAAAAATTGTAACTTCATTTTATTTTGAAGCTTATCTTTGGAACCGATGACGATTGTATGCGCCGGTTAAGCAAAAAAATTGTAACTTCTCGGGTCCTCGTCGCCCGAGAAGGGCGGCGAGATGAAATTTCCAAGCAATGCCGGGAACTCTTCAAACTATGAAGCTCAGTGTTTGTTTGGTTTGGCGTTTCGCCGCCTCCGTTTGGAGCAAACATCGCCGAACCAGAGGTGGGGATGCGGGGCTGGAAAAGCTCCGATTTGGGGGATTTTCCTCTGTCCGGCGGGTGCAAACGCCGCCGGCGCCCGTTTGTTTGACCGTCGTCCGACGGCGTGTGTTCCAAACAGAGGCGTCGAAATGCCAAACCAAACGAACACGAAGCCTCAATAATCCTAACGTTCAAATATGAAATCTTCATGTTCTAAAATTATTGAAACTATGAAGCTTTAGAAGCCATTCTAACATGCAAATTCTGCATTAGAATTCTATGTTTTCAAAATCAAACTGATCAAGTTCCAAATTCCATGCTTTCCAGGAGCTATGAACTCATGGAGAGAATACTAAAAATCTACATATACCCAGATGGATCTAGGCCTATTTTCCATACGCCGGAGCTTCAAGGCATATACGCCTCCGAAGGATGGTTTATGAAGCTCATCGAGGAGAGCCGCCGATTCGTCGTCAAAGATCCGGAGAAGGCCCACCTGTTCTATCTTCCTTATAGCTCCCGGCGGCTGCGAGATGCCATTTATAGACCCGGGTCTCATAATCTACGGCCGCTGGCGATCTTCTTGAGGGACTATGTGAACACAATCTCTTCTAAATATCCCTTCTGGAATCGCACCGGAGGATCGGATCATTTTTTGGTTGCTTGCCATGATTGGGTATGCTTCCTGCCTGATCTTGCCTTTTCAGGGTCCCTTTGACACGGCGGTGGCCGTTATGAATACGGTGGTTACAAACCGTCATCTGTTTGACATTATGGTTTCGTTTGGTGGGACTTATTTTTACGGGTCATTAAGGTCCTGTTCATGTGATCGTAACCACTTGATCAGTAAAAATAAGTCCTCCCAAGCGGAGCCTATATTTTTGCTCCAATAAGTTTGGACAAAAACACTAGTGTCTTGAAATATGTGTTTGACATGACATCGATCATGATTGCCTCCAAGAAAAAAAATCAATTTTGAATATAAAAATAGATTGAGTTTCTTAGGTGAGGCTGGTTCGTAACCACCGCGTTCACCACGGTGCCAAACGGAACTCTCCCTTTCTTTTAGCTCATCGAAATCGATACGATCAAAAATTCTGGCAGTTGATCATTGCATCTGCATCTTCTTCGTAGCATTCTGCTCTCCAAATATTTAAATTGGCACTTTTCACCCCTCTCAATTGCCAATTTCTGGTACTTTGCATCTCAGGCCGAAATTTCAAGGGTACTTAGGTCCGGCAACACTAAAAAAAGCTAATTAGATCCGGACAGATCAAATAATCCAGAGTGCAAAGTGTCAAAATGAACATTTTTTTACTACCCGAGCCTAAAAACCCTTGAAATTTTGGCATGGAGATCCAAAGTATCATAAATTGATAATTAAGGGTGCAAATTGTCAATTTTAAAGATTCAATTTCAAGGGTACTTATGTCCGGCAACACTAAAAAAAGCTAATTAGATCCGGGCAGATCCAATAATCCAGAGTGCAAAGTGTCAAAATTAACATTTTTGTTACTGCCCGGGCCTAAAAACCCTAGAAATTTTGGCATGGAGATCCGAAGTATCATAAATTGATAATTGAGGGTGCAAATTGTAAAATAACCGGTTTCCCCACTGCTTGAAAGATCTCCATTCATCTTCCTCCAGGGTCCCTACAGCACAACCCTGCACGCCGAACTCCGCAAGAACGCCATCAAAGCCCTGTGCAACGCCGACACTTCGGAGGGCATCTTCGTCCGCGGGAAGGACGTCTCCCTCCCGGAAACCACCATCAAAGCCCCGAAGAAACCCCTCAAATACGTCGGCGGCAAACGAGTCTCCCAGCGCCCTATCCTCGCCTTCTACGCCGGCCTGATGCACGGCAGAGTCCGGCCGACTCTGGAGAAGCTCTGGGGTAACGACACCGGAGGCGACATACGGATCTTCCGCCGCCTCCCCAATCGAGTCTCCAGGAACATGTCCTACGTCGAGCACATGAAGTCCAGCAGGTTCTGCATCTGCCCCATGGGATACGAAGTGAACAGCCCCAGGATTGTAGAGGCCATCCACTACGGCTGCGTTCCGGTGATCATCGCCGACAATTTCGTGCTCCCGTTTGAAGAGATTCTGAACTGGAGCTCCTTCTCCGTGGTCTTGCCGGAGAAAGATATAGCGGAGTTGAAGAATGTACTGCTGTCCATCCCTCTCCGGCGGTATCTGAGAATGCAGGAATGCGTTCGGAGGGTGCAGAGGCACTTTCTGTGGCATGCTAGGCCTGAGAAATATGATCTTTTTCATGTGATTCTTCATTCGATTTGGTACAGTAGGTTGAATCAGATCCAGAATGCATCGTTATGAGACTTCTGCAACTGATTTATCTGATAGAGAAGAAGAAGAAGAAGAAGAAGAAAAGCTTTTGCACTTCCATGTCAACAATGTGAGTTTTTTGTTCTTGTTCATAATACATAAGAGCCTAGTTTAGTGATTTTGGGGGAGAATTGTTAGAGGCACCACACTTTTCACCAGTCACACTCATTTATTAGAGGCATCACATTATTTTATGAATTGATAGACACACTTCTAATTGTTAATTGCACTGCAGAAAGGAGAATTATAGATGACATAATTGATGTTCAGCTTGTAATATACACAAATTGTTAGAACCTATGCATATCTATATTATATGCAACAATGTGAGTTTTTTTGTTCTTGTTCATAATACTTAAAGAGTCTAGTTTAGTGATTTTGGGGGGGAAATTGTTAGAGACATCGCATTTTTCACGAATGGCACTCATTTAGTAGAGGCACCATACTATTTTATAAATTGATAGACGCACTTCTAATTATTAATTGCACCGCAGAAAGGGGAATAATAAATGACATAATTGATGGTCAGCTTGTAATATACACAAATGGTTAGAACCTACGCATCTCTATATTACTATAGTATATGCAACAATGTGTGTTTTTGTTTTTGTTCATAATACATAAGAGTCTAGTTTAGTGATTTTTTGTGGAAATTGTCAGAGACACCGCACTTTTCATGAGTCAAACTCACTTATTAGAGGCATCACACTATTTTAAGAATTGATAGATGCACTTGATGGGGGACTATCTGACGTGACTCGGTGCAAGGCGGACCTCACTTTTGTTTGCTCATGCATGCGGGCTTGCTCGAATCGGCGATCTGCCATTGCGAAAGCGTCCGTCTCATCGTTTCGATATTTTTTCATATATAGCAGTATTATTTTGGATTTTATTTCATGTACTTATGACCCCAATACCATCGGTCAATCATAGTCGTTGATTTCGGATGTCATAATCTTGGTTTCTTATAAATAAGACATTAGGGCTACAGTTTTAGATATTGCTGAAATTTGGAGAACCACCTTCCTCATTTCCGGTGATCTTTCTGTGGTACCAACTCTGTGGAACCCCTTGGTGACTACTCCTCTAGTAAGTTCTTTGTATCCTTGCGTTTTCCCCTTCGTTTCCACCCCTCCAGCCTGATGTCTAGCCACCTCCCCCACCCTGATGTCTAGCCACCTCCCCCACCCTTCAAATCCCCCCCAGGCCTCTTCCAATCAGCCGCCGCCCACTCCTCTATATCTGCCCTTCCCCCACAGACCGCCGTCCCTTTCCCACCCTTCCATTCGCCCATCAGCAGGCCGCCATCCCTGTCCAGCCGCCACCCACTTTTCTACAACTCCTCCCCCTCCCAACAGGTCGTCGTTCCTCCCCCTCACCCCAGACGATATACTCGCAACCTTAACAATTGCCTGGCTGTTTCCCCATCGATCCGCCCTTTTCCCATCCAAACAACCCTCTTCTATTGGATCTATCCCTCCCGCCCCAACAGTCCTTTCCAACTCTCCTTGGAGTATGAGTAGTACTTATGCTCCTCAGGACCCAAGCAGGGCCCCACTAGGTCTGACAGCTCATCGTTCAGGAAGCCCACCCCACACTCAGGCACCCCTACTGTGATGCCCGGTGCCCCTATGGACATGAAGGGCAAGGCCCCTATCACTGAGTAGCCCTGATCCAGGGGCATCATATGCTTTAGATGTTCGGGCAGAGGCCACATTGCAGCTCAGTGCCCCACACAGACTCTGCTTGTTGAGGAGGACGAGCTCAGCCCAGATGCTGAGGGAGAGCAAGTTATGAAGGATATTACTGCCACTGTTGAGGAGGGATGAGAGTGCGACAATGAGCGATCCTTAGAGATGAGAGTGATTAGGCGTCTCCTGCACACCTCACGTGTAGATGAAGATTGACGTTGCACTACCATATTCTACACATTTTCCTAGTGCAGGCAGTCCCTGCAAACTACCTATTGACAGTGTGGTTGTGTGAACATTATGGCCCAAAATGGTCTTGATCAGATGCAGGTGAAAGTCGAGCCTCGCCCTCATTCCTATCATGTCATCTGGATAGATAAGATGGCGATTCAGGTTACCCAGCAGTGTCTCGTACCGATCAACATCATTTCCTTCAAGGATCAGGTCTGGTGCGATGTCATTCCCAGAGACGTCGCTCATATTCTGCTAGGACTCCCTTGGCTATTTGATGATAACGTCACGTGTTTCGGCCGCTCGAACACGTGTGTTTTTTATGATAAAGGGCGGAAGATCACGCTATCGCCTACCCAATCCAAGGAGAAATCCAAGGGTCAGATTGAGCCTTCTGTGAGCACGAGTTCTTCGAGACCCCTTCATATCTTGAGACAAGACGAGTTTCTGCGAGACAGCATTGATGCTGACATTATTTATGTTGTAACGACCACCATGGCCTCTGAGTGCCCTCCTGACCACCACCCAGTGGGGCGCCATCTTTTGATGAGTTTGCAGACATCATGCCCGATGAGCTCCGTGACGAGCCCCCCCCCCCCCCCCCCCCCCGTACGGGACATTCATCACGTCATTGACCTGATCCCGGGGGCTTCTCTCCCGAATCTGTCCCACTACTGCATGCACCCTGATAAGCACGTTGAGCTCAAGAGGCAGGTTGATGAGCTTCTTCAGAAACAATTTATTCGAAAGAATTTGAGTCCGTGTGCGGTTCCCGCCCTTCTTACCCCTATTAAGGACGGAAGTTGACGTAAGTGCATAGATAGCAGGACCATCAATAAGGTTACTGTCAGGTATCGTTTCCCCATACCATGACTCGATGAATTATTGGATACTATGTTTGGTGCCCAAATCTTTTTCAAGATCGACCTCCGTAGCGGGTACCACCAGATTCGAGTTCGTGAGGGAGACGAGTGGAAGACGGCTTTTAAGACTAAGGAGGTTTGTATGAGTGGCTAGTTATGTCATTCGGGTAGTCGAACACCCCGAGCACCCTTATGAGAGTCATGACACAGGTGCTACGACCCTATATATACAACTTTCGGGTTGTATACTTTGACGATATACTGATTTATAGTTAGACCCAGACCGACCATCTCGACCATTTGAGGCTTCTCTTTGGTACCCTATGCCGGGAGAAATTGTATGTGAACTTGAAGAAGTGTTCTTTTCTATTGGAGTCTGTCCATTTTCTGAGATTTATTGTGTCATTCACTGGCGTATCTGTTAATACTGAGAAGGTCAAATATATTTGTGATTGGCTCATACTAACAAATATCCATGAGACCCGCAGCTTCCACAGACTTGCCACCTTCTATATGAGGTTTGTCCAAGAATTCAACACGATCATGACGCCATTCACGAGTTGCCTTTGGAAGGGCGAGTTTCAGTGGACCGTCGCGGATGCTAGAGCATTTGAGGAAATCAAGGAGAGATTGACGACAACCCTTGTCTTGATACTTCTTGACTTTAATCGCGCATTTGAGGTTGCGTGTGATGCATCCAGTATCGGTATTGGAGGCTTGTTAAGTCAAGAGGGACACCCAATTTCTTATTTTAGTGCTGAATGAAGCAAAGCAAAAATACTCGAACTATGATCTGGAATTTTATGTTATCGTCAAGTCTCTGCGCTACTAGAGACATTATCTCCTATTCTGGGAGTTTGTTCTTTATTCTGATCATCAGGTGTTCCGTTATCTAGACCCGCATCGCAAGTTACGACATCGGGACGCAAAGTGGGTTGAGTATTTATAAGAGTTTCACTATATTCTCAAACACGGCACTGGTGTTGAGAACAGGCTGCTAATGCACTAAGTCGTCGAGTTACGCTCCTGTAGACATGAGAGCCCGAGTCGACGACTTTGAAAAATTGATCACGGACTATTCTACATGTTCGGATTTTGGTGAGTTTCATGTTGCGCTTTCGAGGGACCCTCCAGATTCTATCAAGGGTTTTCGGATTATCGACGGGTATCTATTTTGAGGCTCCCTCCTATGTTTACTCTGGACCTCTTATCGAGATTACTTAGTATTGGAGTTACACGCGGGCGGTGTCGCCGGTCATTTTGGGCGTTACAGCCACCCCCCCTAAAAGGATGTTTCGTCCCGAAACTTTACGCACCAAAAGATTTCACTATGGAAGGAAAATAATCAAAGACTATAGAACGGAAACACATACCAAAAGAAACTGGGAGAAAAGATGAGGATGAGCCTCCCTCAAAGATGACTCCAATTCCCAAGTCGCGCTCTCCACATTTCGTTATGCCACAAAACTTTAACCATTAGTATGGTCTCCCTTTGCAACACCTGATCTAGAGTGTCCAGAATGTGAACAATCATCTCAACATAAGAAAGGTTAGGCTCCAACTGGGGCACATCATTAAGAATTTGTTAGTCTCAAAGCACACACTTCCGCAATTGGCTTACGTGAAACACATCGTGCACACCAGGAAAACTTGCGGGCAAATCCATCCTATAAGCTGACATTTCAATACGTTCAACAATTTTGAAGGGTCCCACATACCTAGGTTCCAACTTATGTTTCTTAGCAAATCTCTTGACGCCAGACATCGGGGAAACTTTAAGAAACACCATCTCCCCAATCGCAAATTCCAGATCGGTCCTCCGCCGATTAGCGTTCTTTTCATAACGCTCCTGAGCTATATAAAACTTTTCTCTAATATGTCTCACAGAAATATCCATTTCATCTAGAGCTAAAGGACCCAACAATGGTCTTTCACCAACTTCGGCCCAAAATAAAGGAGTTCTGCAATGCCTCCCAAACAAAGACTCAAACGGGGTCTTTTGCAAGCTCTCTTGATAACTGTTGTTATAAGAGAACTCCATCAATCAGAGTCGTTCATCCCACGCTCCCCCGTAGTCCAAAATATAAAATTTTATCATGTCTTCCATAATCTGATTAATTCGTTCTTATTTGGCAATTTGTCTGCGGGTGATAAGCGGTAGAATACCTCAGATCGGTACCCCATCCTTCATGTACACTTTTCCAAAAATGAGACGTAAACCCTGAGTCTCGATATGACATAATACTAACAGGTACTTCATGTAACCTGATAACCTCATCCAAGTACAACTCTGCTATCTTCATCACAGAGTATTCTATCTTGAATGGAACGAAGTGAGAACACTTCGTCAGTCTATCAACTATAACCCAAACAGAATCATGCCATCGGGGAGATCTTGGCAAACCGGTAATTAAGTCCATGGAAATACTCTCCCATTTGCAACTTGGAATCTCTAAAGACGTCAACTTGCCAGCACGCCTCCCATGATCAGCCTTAACTTGCTTACAAGTGAAGCACTCAGAAACAAACTTGGCTATGTTATTCTTCATACCAAACCACAAAACGATCTGCTTCAGATCTCTATACATCTTTGTAGAACCAGGGTGGTAGGCAACACTAAAACTGTGCGCCTCATTTCAAACCTTAACTCGAATTTCCTCAACAGCGGGGATATAATATCTACCGTGACACTTCAAAGTACCTGCATCATTTATAGAAAAGTGTGGTAACTTCCCTTTCTCAGTTCTATTATAGAGGTGCAGCAAATCAGGATCATCCTTTTGATGTAGCCTTGTAAGCATAATCTATGAAGGCTCTACCGCCTCCAAACTGCTCAACGGGTCGCTACTTCTGACCGAGATACCTATTAACAAAAAATTTTCTACCATGGAGTCCACTGAAAGTCCAAAGATTTGCGCAGTCTTCCTACTCAGGGCGTCGACTACTACATTAGCTTTGCTCGGATGTTATTGGATCTTAATATCATAATCCATGATATATTCTAACCATCTTCGTCGGCGCAAATTAGTATGGACTTCATACTTGGGCGAGACAAACTTGGTCGGTCATTTTGGGCACGAAACAGAACACTGGTTTGTACACCCCACTACCTGTTCCCCACCATCCTTGGGAGGACATTAGTATGGACTTCATACTTGGGCTTCCTCGCACCCTAAGGAAACATGACTATCATCGTCGTAGTTGGCCAGTTTTTAAGATGGATCACTTTATTGCGTGTAGCAAGACCGTTGATGCCCCCCAACGTCGTGACCTTATTTGTTATTGGTGTCTTTAGATTACACGGCCTAGCGAAATCTATTGTGTCTGATCAGAACGTGAGGTTCGTTAGTTATTTCCTGAAGACCTTGTGGCAGAAGATCGAAACCATCCTAAAATTTTCATCTGCCTACCACCCTTAGACTGACGGTCAAACTGAGGTGGTTAATAAAAGTCTAGACAATCTACTTGGTTGTCTTGTAAGGGAACATGCTTCTAGTTGGTATTTGGTAGTCCTTATCGCGAAGTTTGCATATAACAACTCAATCAATAGGTCTACATGGTTGAGTCCATTTCATATAGTGTCATATTATGACCCTAGGAAGCTCATTGATCTTATTCACATCCTGATCGAGTCACGCCCTAGCGAGTCAACTGAGTCTTGTGCACGTCATTTGCATGAGTTGCATGAGTCAGTTAGACGCAAAATTAATATAAGCAATGAATACTATAAGGAACATGCAGATAAGCGTAGGCGAGAAAAGATCTTTTTAATTGGTAAGTTGGTGATGGTACGAATCCACGCTGAGAGACTCCCTCAGGGGCCTGCTAAGAAACTAAGCGCTAGACGGATCGGTCCCTACACAATCATGAGACACATTGGGACAAATGTTTATGAGCTTGACATTCCCGCGAGCATGAGTATCCATCCCGTGTTCAATGTCGAACACCTAACGTCATACTTTGCATCTCACGAATATTCGGATCCATATCTTGGCGGCCCTCCTGAGCCATCACCACCGCTTTTGCCACCCACCACTCAGTCCACGCCTGAGCCTTTGCCAGGACATTCACTGCCCCTTGCTCAGCCTACATCCGACCCCCACCTACCTGAGATTCAGTTTCCATCGGTTTCATCATTGACACCACTGATTTCAGCAGATGCTCCTACTAGTGCGTCGAGCGATGAGCATATCACTAAGATTAGTACGCATGGTGCACGTCCTCTACGGACATTCTTGTGTGTCACTACCTAGTTCGCTGGCGTTGAAGACCATTCACCGACGACACCTGGATTGCTCCTACGGAGCTTGATTGACTTGCCCCTGGACAACGACCATTATATGATCGTCTCCATTCATCAAAGATGAAGGCTTTTCAGTTGGGGGGAGTTGATGGGGGACCATCAAAGGTTAGAAATGAGGAGGCCTGGGGCTCCTTTTATAGCCTCCAGGAAATGGTTACGGTGGTTATGCGACTATCCGCACACCGTAACCACCATCATAATTTTAAGTATTATTTAGGGGAATATTATTTTATTTGCATAATATTATTTCTCAATTATTTTATTAATTAAACCCCCCCCCCCCCCACTAACAAGGGTGGTTAGTCCCAAAATTGACAGTGGTGATCACAGCGGAGAAATCGAACGGCGGGGAAAGGTCGGTCAGGACGGGCGGCCGCCTTAACGGCAGACGGCCTCCAACGAAGGAGAACCGCGGCCGCGGGGAGGGGAGACCGCGGGGAGGGCGGTCGAGGAACGGTCGCCCCTTGCAGGAGGCGCTCCTTGGTCGGGAGGCGGCCGTGGAGCGGCCACCACTTGCGGGCGGCGGTCCTCGGTCGGGCGGCGGTCGTGGAGCGGTCGCCCCTTGCGGTGGCACTCCGTGGCCGGGAGGTGGTCGTGGAGCGGCCGCCCCTTGCGAGCTGCGCTCCGCGGCCGGGAGGCGGTCGTGGAGCAGCTGCCCCTTGTGGGCGGCGCCCCGCGGCCGCCCCTTGCGGGCGGCGCCCCGCGGCCGCCCCTTGCGGGCGGCGCCCCGCGGCCGCCCCTTGCGGGCGGCGCCCCGCGGCCGCCCCTTGCGGGCGGCGCCCCGCGGCCGCCCCTTGCGGGCGGCGGTCTTGGCGCGGCCGGCCGGGCGCAGGCCGTCCGACGCTGGCGGAGGCGGCGCCGGCGGCCTTAGCGCGGCGGTGGCTTGGACGATGCAGGTAATAGGATGAGTGCGCGGGGGATCACGTGCGGTGATCGCGTGTGCGGCGGTCAAACCCATGATCCCACTAATTTGGTGGGCATCATGGGGAGTGAGCTATCCGCACCCCGGATTGCTATAAATTATGACGTCCCCATCACATGCCCCCAAAATTCTCGGTACTTAAAACCGAAGCGTGAGAAGAGAGAGGATTTTTCCTTGTTTTCCTCCGGGGTGATCATGATGACGATGAATGAAAAGGCGCCGACGGGCGACGACGCGAATGCCAGGTATGTTGCAATTTTTTTCAATTAGCGGCGCACAAAGGCGAAAGCGCGACGACGAAGGAGCGATAGTGTTGGTGCTCGAAGGAGGCGTCCGGGAGGCGTACTTGTGCGGGCATCCACACGCGCACGCCGGTGGGGCCCGGGCGCAGGCATCCACACGCTCCCAGGCGCGCGCGCAGCGGGGCGCGCACGTGCAGCGTGTGGTGCTGCGCGCGCACCCGTGCTCGCCTTGTGCGCGCACGCGCGGTGCCGCGCGCGCACTCGCCATCGAAACACTTTGTTTGGATATGTTCAAAATCACTGGGGTCTGCCAGAGCTTTGGAATTCCTTACTTAATTGTTGTCGTCGCCAGAGGGGGCGCGAACGGGACTTTTCTCCCGTGTTGGGATTTACGGAGCCCCGGGAGTTGGCAAATCGTTTGTTCTCGATTTTCTTGTTTGTGGATGAGAAACGTTTGTTGCTGTGTGGACTTCCTGCTTCCCCCGAGTATTCCACTGATGTATCTTCAGTACATGATCAAAAGAGGAAGCTTGTTTTTGTCAGCCGCCAGGATGCGGAACCCCAATCTTCTTCAAAGCAGAAGGATCCACGGGCTGAGGAGGTTCCTTCCAGTTTCCGAGATGAGGTTGCTGTTGCAGATCCTGATGTTGAAGTGCTGGGATCTTCTGGCTCCCGAGTCCCTCCAGGAGGTGGTTACGGTGATTATGTGGCTATCCGCACACTGTAACCATCAAAATCATAATTTTAAGAATGGTTTAGGGGAATATTATTTGTATAATATTATTTCCCAATTATTTTATTAATTAACCCCCCCCCCCCCCCCCATAACCATGATGGTTAGTGAGTGGTTATTCCCAAAATTGACGGTGGCAATCAAGGCGGAGAAATCGAACATCGGGGAAAGGCCGGGCAGGGCGTACGACCTCCTTAACGGCAGACGGCCGCCGGCCGCCGGCGAAGGAGGACCGCGGCCGCGGGGAGGGGCGGCCGAGGAACGGTCACCCCTTGTGGGCAGCGCTCCTCGGCAGGGAGGTGGCCGTAGAGCGGCCACCCCTTGCGGGTGGCTCCCTGCGGCCGGGCGGCGACCGTGGAGTGGCCGCCCCTTGCGGGCGGCGCTCCGCGACCTTTCCTAGCGGGCAGCGTTCCACGGCCAGGAGGCGGCCATGGAGCGGCCACCCCTTGCGGGCGGCGCCCCACGGCCGAGCGACGGTCTTGGTGCGGCCGGCGGGCCGCCCGGCGCCCGCGGCCCTTCCGCGACGGAGGCTTAGACGGTGCGGGTAATGGGATGAGCGCGCGTGGGATCGCGTGCAATGATCGCTCGTGCGGAGGTCAGACCCATAATCCCACTAATTTGGTGGGGATCATGGGGAGTGGCCTATCCGCACCCCGGATTGCTATAAATTATGACGTCCTCATCAATAATGTTTGCTCCTTGATAACTCCCTAACTACAGGACAGAATCGATTTATCGCGTGTTTGTTTTTGGTCCTCTACGCGGAGGAAAGCCAACGTCTTAAGTAAAGAAAATCTTATTTTTTTTATTATTTTATGTCATGTTAAATATTTTATCTGTTGCTTGTGTTAATTGCTAGCACCTATCTACATGTAGTGCGAGTTGCTTGTGTTAATTGCTAGCACCTATCTACGTGTAGTGCGAGTTGCTTGTGTTAATTGCTAGCACCTATCTACGTGTAGTGCGAGTTGCTTGTGTTAATTGCTAGCACCTATCTACGTGTAGTGCGAGTTGCTTGTGTTAATTGCTAGCACCTATCTACGTGTAGTGCGAGTTGCTTGTGTTAATTGCTAGCACCTATCTACGTGTAGTGCGAGTTGCTTGTGTATATTGCTAGCACCTATCTACGTGTACTGCGATTTGCTTGTGTTAATTGCTAGCACCTGTTTACGTGTAGTGCATGCATTGAGACTAAGTCATTGGGAAATTGAGAGTCAACCCTTAGTCATCACTATTGTGCATTCTAGGAGTCCACTACACACTCTATTCTACGTTTCACTCCTAATTGTTAATTGCACTGCAGATGAGAATAATAAATTTCTTAATTGATGGTCAACTTATAATATACACAAATTGTTAGAACCTATGCATGCATATCTATATTATAAGAACGCTATTATATACAGCCTAAAGCTATTTGTTGTAAATATAGAAATTAAATGCACATTAATTGCTTCTTTAGTAACTTAATATGGGAGCATATTCCTAGCAAATATTAGCCATCAGCTTTTTGCTCAGGACCTGCTTGAGATCAATCTTTTGTTTTGGATTACTATGACTAGTCATGTTTGGTTAAAAAAATGAACTCCCCCCCCCCCCCACCCCACCCCACACGTAAACCTCTCTCTCCCCCTTAAAAAATAAGGTTGGCCTTCATTATTTAGAGAAGGGTACAACCTCATGCCTAACTCTTAGTGTGTCATTGCATTTGCATAAAAAGACAGCCCGGTGCACGAAGCATCCCCACGCAGCGCGAGTCCGGGAAAGGGTCTCATCACAAGAGTGAAATGTAGGCAAACCTTACCATGCATTTTTGCAAGAGGCTGGTTCCAGGACTCGAACCCGTGACCTTAAGATCATGTGAAGTTATTACGGCCAGGTAACGGGTGACCGAAAATGATCGTGCACGATCACCAAACGGTTCTCCAAGGTCACCAAACGGTTCTCCAAGGTCACACGGCAACACCTCAACCCCTGCGCCAAGGCTCCTCTATGTCATTGCATTTGCATAAAATAAAAAAAAATGTAATTTCCAGCCAAAAAAGATTATGTTGCTTGGCAAAACCTGCTAAGAAGTGGAATGGCACAATTGAAGACCATGCATAACATTACCAAATATATATATATTTTAAAAAAGACAGCAATATAAGTTTCTCAAAAAAAGAATCTATACATTTATGTACGTGTATAAACATTTACCAAGCATTGTATGAAATTTACACCGTACTGTTAAAATGAAACATGCATACAGGCAGTGATGAGCTTTCAGGGACTCCAGCTGAACAGCTTGTAAGCAGAAATTATGGAGCTGAAGGAGAATGCAAAGAAAGCAAGGAAAGACAATGCGATCGAGACGTTCATCTTGTTTGTGAATTCGTCTCCCCCAAACATGGAGATCCAATCATCGTTGCGAGTGGCTGCCGATGACGACGCGGATATCAGCAGGTAAGCGAGCACCTGAATTCACGAACAAATGAACAATTACATGACTGGCTTGAGTGAATGAACTGCGCTTGAGTAAAGTTTATCAATTCGTTAATCGAAATAATAGACTAGACTACACACCCTTACAGTCTAAGAGTCTAGCAGACAACTCCCCATCAGTGAGTTCTACTTGGAAGAGCTAGCATACCCACCACAATCAACCACAAACACACCTCTGGTCGCGAACAGGCTCCGCCCGTTCGTGATTTGGAAACCATAACAACCGACTCTAGATGAAAAAAAACTGCGAAATTACGGAAACCTCATGTTTCAAGTTCTATGATTCTTATTCAATTATGAATGTCGTAGCTACCATGTAGTTAAAAGAAGGCAGAGAGTATTTACATGCTTTGATTATTCGTCGTGTGCTCGAAAATGGATGATTTATTGATTTATCGTATAATGATTAGATTTCAAATTGAGCGCAAAATCGCTCCAGCCTTGATGGATAAGATGTAGCATGTGGGTTGGTCTCACCCATGGACTTGGAACTTTTTGGTTGAATATGGGATTGATCGCGACTATATATCTCGTCCAACTTCAATTCCTCATTGGTTTCTGCTCTCTAACAATGTTCATTTAGGCATGTAGAAAAATAGAATATAGTGGAAAAGATTTTCTTTCTTTTCTTCTTAAAATAATGTAAGGATTTGTACACACATTTACATAGGGAGGAGTGAAAACTCAACTCCAAATCAAGGTGTGAGATTAAACTAAACATGCCAACAACGAACCTTTTATATGAGCTAAGTCAATTCTTTTATTGTTGGTGTCAAGCTTGGAAAAGAATTGTCGGTATAGTGGTCGTGGTAAGGTCTTGATGAGAACATCAAAAATTTGCTCAACAGCGCGTACATGTCTCAATTCAAGTTTGCGTAGCTGAATTTTTCCCCTGATGAAATGACAATCAAGTTTAATGTGTTTGATACGTCAATGAAAAATGGGATTCTCGACGATATAAATAGCAACTTGACTATCGCAGCAGAAAACTGTTCGAGAGAGTAGTTTCACATCAAGATCAGGAAGAAGACTTTCCAGTCACATTAGTTTAGAAATAACAGACACAATCTAAGTCTCTGCAGACATGTGTTTTCTTCTTGCTTCGCAGGTGACCAGGTGCCCTCCAAAGTTTGTGCAATAGCCATTGAGTTCACTCAACAACTTGGAGGTGGGACATCCGAGGAGCATACATGAATCGGCTGACTACTCCAACAACAAATGATATATCGGGTCATGTGACAGTCAAATAGATGAGCTTGCCAACAAAGCAACGATAGTACTCCGGATTAGGGATAAGCAGATCAGAGTCTGGTGTATGAGCGTAGAACTTGTGGTTGGCAATCATTGGTGTGCCGATAGATTTGCTTCCGGAGTAGCTTGCATCGTGAAGAAGGATGAGATAGTACTTCCATTGAGACAAGACGAGCTCATCGGGTCGATGAGCTACCTCAATGCCTCAGAAATATCGGAGGTTGTCTAAATCTTTGGTCTAAAAATGTGAGGTCAAGTGTTTCTTGATCAAAGAAATGTTGTTCAGATCATCGCCCGTGATGAGAACATCATGAACATATGGAGAAGTCTGTCGAGCTCCAAGTGAAGTAAAAATCTCGAACAACCTGATTGAATTTATCAAACCAAAACTGAGGAAATTGTTTGAGGCCATAAAGAGATTTCTTTAGGTGGTAAACAAGGGTCTCCCTTGTAGTTTCACAACCAGGAGGTTGTTGCATACATATAGTCTCAGCGAGATCGCAATTAAGGAAAGCATTTTTTATGTCGAGTTGATACAACAACAAATGATGATGGATGTCCAAGGAGATTAAGATCCGAACGATACTCAATTTAGCACTTGAATACACGAAGAGGAGGAGGAGGCGGTGTTGAGAGCACAAGAGGAGGTGTTAGATGCGAAGGAGGTATGTTGTTGTTGATAGGTACGTTAGGACTTGGAATATCAGGTAAGAAGGTATCGGTAGAAGTCGAGGAGTATAAGGGTTAATCTTATAGGAAAGTGACATCAACAGATGTAACAAATTTTGAGTTGTGGGAGACTAATGCACAACCTTTTTGTGTGTGAGAGTACCCAACAAACATATACTTGGTTGCGTGCGAGGCCAGTTTGTCTAGGATCAGGCCAAGATGATGGATAAAGTAAACACTGCTGAAGACATGAGGAGTCAAAGGGAAGAGGGGTTTCAAAGGAAATATGATGGAGAACGGTATCACAAAGTTGAGAATGGAAATGACATGAAATTAATTAGATAACATGTGATGGAGATTGCGAAGTGTCAATAGATCTTATGGACCTACATTTGAAAAAAAAAGGGAGCGAGCAATCTTGAGGAGGTGACGATTCTTTCGCTCTCCACACCATTTTATTGTGGTGTGTAGGTGCATGATGTTTGGTTGATAATGCCAAACGTAGTGCAAGTTTCCTCAAAGTTTTGACGTGTATATTTGTGCACATTATCAGTTTGAAGTATTTTAATTGAGTGCATGAATTATGTACGGGTCTTCGCGATAAAGGAGCAAGAGATACTTAGTAGTTCAGAGCAATCGTGTCATGCGAGAATGATCATCGATAAATGTAAGAAAATAACGATATTTAGATAAACTAGCAATTTTATATGGAATCTAAATATTTGAGTGCACTAAATCAAATGGAGTGAGCGGAGCTACGAGTACAGTGAAGGGAGAAGGTAGAGCGATGTTATTTCCTGTAGATACATAATTTACATATAAAGTAAAAAAAATCAGGAAGAGCATTCGACAGAATAGGAAGGGGAGCATGGTCAAGACGCCGATATCAATCCACGAATTTGACAAATGAGAGATCTGAGGTGGGAATGTACATAGTGTAAAACTCATTTACCAATCGTCCTCTACCAATGATAATTCGTGCCCGTCAATCCTACACCACAAAAGAAGAGTAGAAAAAAGTGATGGAACAGTAATAATCATTAGTAAGACGATGACTAACAAAGATGAGATTAAATTGTGAGTCATAAACATGAAAAACAGATCAAAGAAAGGGGGACGGAGTGAGAGGCACATCTTCAGAGCCGCATACCTACGTGTTGTCATCATTGGCCACCGTGATAAACTTAGGACAAGCAGAGTCCGTGTATCGAGAAGGCTTCAGCGGAGTAATATGATTTGTTGCACAGAGTTCACTATCCAAGAGGGACTATGAGAAATGAGTAACCAACCCCCAGAGATGTTGTACTTCCTCTTAAAATGTGTCAATGTCAAAACGTGAGGTGGTAGGAACATCCACCGCAGGATAAGCGTGATGCTGATAGTTGGAGATTTGCGGTGGGAAACCATGTTTTTGATAACAGGCGGTCTCAGTATGATTCGCCCGGCCACAATGGGTACATAGGAGAGTATTTTGCTCCTTGGATCGATTGTGACCATCGCGATCACCGCCCCGAGATCCATGCCGACCACCGCGATGCCCAGAATGTGAAGGGTGAGTGTCAATAGAGTGTTGAAGTGGGGAAGGAGAGGGAGTCATCGGGACATAGACGAGTGGAGTCACCTTTAAGATCATGCATCACACATCTGAGAGAGACGGAATAGTGGGAAAGGATAAGATGGTCGCACTGAAACTATACATATGAGGTGGAGCAGTGTCATCATTAGAGCTATGTCAGCAGTCTCCCTCTGAGCTCGTTGGGTAGCAAGACCCAACACTAGAGATTGATGTTGAATTCATGCCCCGATGAGTGTTTTGTATTAGTCCACAAAGGATGTCAAATCACTATCTGAACCAGATTCACGGTCTGGAGGTCCCGAAAGATATTGAACTACTGATGAATGTTGTCCTGCCAAAAGTATAGGATCTTCAATTCATCATACATAGCCTCTGCGGTTTCGTAGTGCATAGTCATGCAATATGGCTCACTGTCCATAGAGTTAAGTATTCATGAATGTACATGTCCATCATCCCAAAGTCAATTATTAGTAGGATCAACAGGGATATCATGAGTGACATGATGAAAAAGGCCTATGGTCTGTAGGACCCGGCGCGGGACCTCTATCGCGCAAGCCGCGCGGCACCTGCCACGCTGACCGGGCAGCCTTCGCACAACCAGAGACTACAAGGGCATGGCCTCCGCGTAGCCGGAAGCCTTGACGAACCACAAATGGGTGTGCGGCCAGGATCCGCACGATCTCCACACGGTCGGTGCAGTCACCTGCCGCTCTTCCCTCTCTGCCGCTTGCCTTTATGGCTCCCGTCGTCACGCAATCACGAGCCTCACACTCGTCGCTCTCACCACACTCAACTCCTAGTGCCACACTCGACTCCCGCCACCATGCGCATCGTCCGCTGCCGCGCTCACCACCCATCATTGCACTCATCGCACGCCGTCAAGATCATCGCACACCATCTCTCGTCGCCTCCGGACGCCGCCAGGTTCCCGTCACCTTTGGACACCGCCAAGCTCTCCTCGCCTCTGGAGGCCGCCATGCTCCCGTCGCTTCCGGACGCCGCCAAGCTCCTGTCGCCTCCGGACGCCGCCAAGCTCTCGTCGCCTCCGGATGCCGCCAAACTCCCGTCACCGCTGTCAGGGCCGATCCTGCCCGAACGGTCCTGGGGAAAGATCTTCATATTTACAAAAATGGTGATCCAAGTGCTCCAGATTGAGGATTCTTATTCGTCCGTCTGGTAGTTATGGTGGTTACCGTGACACAATTATGATGACACCCCTCTCAAAAGCTATAAAAAGAGTCATGAGCTCTCATTTGAAGACATCTTGACTTTTAGTACCAAAGAGAGCTCCTTCGAAGATCATTCATAGTTCTTCGTTGTTCGAAAATCACCTCGAAGATCTCTTTTGGGACTTGAAGATCTCCTTTGGGACTTGATGATTTCCTTCAGGATTCAAAGATCTCCTTCATGGCTCGAAGATTTCATTCGCCTTCGAGGATCTCCCCGGCTTCCAGCACCAAGTCCAGAGCTCCAGTTGTTGCGTTCGTCGACTTAACGATGTCAGAACGCGCCTCTCTGCACTTCGGCCCCCAACAACTTCGACATTCTCTAAAATCTCATTGCAACGAGCGGTGGTTTGTCACCCTTAAGAAATGCTACTTGTAATACTCCAAAGAATAGTGAAACTTGGTCGACACTCATCTGCCCCCGTGGTTTTTTCACTTTTTCGGATTTTTCCAAGTCAGAAGTCTTTATGCCATCTGTTAATTCTATCTGTGCTTGTTTGCACGCTCGGCTCACTCTCGAGCTGATACGGTTCAATTCGACCAGTCCATAAGAGTGACGAGCGACCCGCAACAATCCTAACTTTGACTAGGCAAAGTTGTGCATCTTCTATGGGTGAGGAAACTGCTTTCTTCTATGTTGGACTGACTACCATGTGCGTCTCCAAAGTAAACCCAAGGCACGACATGGAAGGATTCAGGGTCCATTTGGTACGGGGTCGTGAATGTTCTCTGCTAAGGAACTCCATCCACTTTTATGTTCAAAATTAAATTTTTTACTTGAATTCGGTCATAACCATTGTTATGTCAAACACATAATTTTTAACAGTAATGTTTTTGATCAAATTAACCAGAGGAGAAACGCCGCACCAAACAAACCCTCAGTCTTCTCGAGGGATCATTGGCAAGGTTGCTCAACTTTTAAGGCACTCCCTTGAATGTAGGAATCCCCTCCTCAAGTCAATGATGGGTTCATCTTCTTCACATGTGAAAACAAAATTTATATATAAACTTGTTGAAATATATTGAATCCAATTTTAAAATTCTATAACATGTATGCAATTTTTCATTCATTTTTTTGTAAATTCCCTTCTATAAAAATTGTTTTGGCAAATACTTTGTCAAATGATTGCCTTTTATATCCTGAATTAAAAAACAAAATATATAGTGATTTTTAATTTTTAAAAAATAGCACAATATTCATATACGTTTTTGCTCGTCGCACGTTAACTAGGATAGAGACGAAGCGCTGAATGCGATGTATGCTATCACAGTCATGCATTCAGTGCAAATGTGCAAAGCTTCAGTCTGGTGTGAAGCTCTGGTGTGAAGCGATAAAGGTGATTGTTATTAGCACTGCATTTTTGGATATTCGCACTATATTTACTCTTAATTTTTCGTGCCTTTTGAAAATACTCCTTGTACATGCATTTTTAGGAAAAGTGTTCAACACGAAAGTTGTAGATCTCGACGAGATCTACATCTTTCGTGTTGAACATTTTTCCTAAAAATGCATGTATAAAGCGTATTTCTAAAAATACGCTCAGATTTCGCTCCTTTTAGAAATACGCTTTATACATGCATTTTTAGAAAAAGTGTTCAACACGAAAGTTGTAAATCTCGTCGAGATCTACAACTTTCGTGTTGAACACTTTTCCTAAAAATGCATGTACAAAGAGTATTTTCAAAAGGTGCGGAAAATTAAGAGTAAATGTAGTGCGAATATCCAAAAGTGCAGTGCTAATAACAGTTACCGCGATAAATTATGCTGATTTATATGGGCGGACTCATAATGGTTATGAGCAGACCGTGTAATAAAGAAAGGTGATTGTTATTAGCACTATAGTTTTGGCTAGGCGTACTACATTTTCTCCTAATTTCTCGCGTCTTTTAGAAATACGTCTTGTACATGCATTTTTAGGAAAAGTGTTCAACGCGAAAGTTGTAGATCTCGTCGAGAACTACAACTTTCGTGTTGAACACTTTTCCTAAAAATGCATGTAAAAGCCGTATTTTCAAAAGACGTGAAAAATTAGGAGAAAACGTAGTGCGACTAGCCAAAACTGTAGTGCTAATAACAATCACCTAAAGAAAATTGCAAGAATGATTATGGGCAGACCAAGCTTTTACGTGTTCTTAAATCTCAATGGTTTTTTTTATTTTGGTCGGCCATTAGCTTTCACCCTCAACCGTTAAGCGAAGTTATTCTATCCAGGTAACGGGCAATCGAAAAAGATCACGTGTGATCGACGAGTTCCCCACATCCTTTACAATTTTAGTTTTTTCTCTCTCTCTAGATCGCGTCCATTGATGGCTTCACGCTGCAAAATCTCCTTTCATCCGGTTCTAGATCTCAGAACGGAGCTGGTCCTAATAATCTCTCCAAACGCTAATATGGCATTTCCAAATAACAAGTTTCTTGGTGAGAAAAAGTTCAAATTGATAGGAAAAAAACCAGGACGCAAACTATCA
The DNA here is from genome assembly GCA_039513925.1 of Platanthera zijinensis. NCBI lineage: Eukaryota > Viridiplantae > Streptophyta > Magnoliopsida > Asparagales > Orchidaceae > Platanthera > Platanthera zijinensis. Next base: position 148,940,422 of record CM077094.1, on the reverse strand, counting down.
TATATAGGTTCTGTTTGGCACGGTGGCGGCGGTTGTAAACACACGAGTTAAATTATCATGAGCTAAGAATCGCCTAACAAATACCATCCGTTTGAACATAAAAGTAGATGAAGTTCCTTAGGTGAGTGTTAACAAATGACAATGTAACCTCTACGTTCGTGACCACCACCACCGTGCCAAACGGAGCCATAGTCTATTCATAATATAAGATTCATTTGGCATGGCGGCGGTGGACGTGAATGTGGCGGTTATGAATCGTCATCCGTTCGGCACCGTGTTTTTGCTCCGTTTGGGGCACGGCGGTGCCAGTCACAAACACGGTGGTTATGAATTATCGTCCGTAAACGCCTGAACTCACTTAAGGAACTTCATCCACTCGTATGTTCAAAACTAGTTTTAATTTTTGATGGTGGTTATAACAGTTGTCAAGCCAAACTCATCGGAGCAAAAAAAAGGTCACATCAAACTGAGCCTTAATCATCTTGACCCCTTAAAATGACGCATATCATAGATCTACATCCGAGCATTGCCGCATCGGGACTAATAATTTCTCGTGTGAAAACCGGGTCCCTAATTGTAGCCGTTGGTTTGACATCATAGAAGGGGCGAGTCCGAACTTCTCTTAAGACAATTAGGGCCCCGAAGATACTGACTTCTACTAGGCGGTCGCCGGCTAGTAGTAGAACGGGCCGATCGAGTGGGTTGAACCACATAAATATGCATAGTACTTTTGCTGTCGAACGCCCAACCTAATTCTTCAAGAAATCAAATGGCACCACATGGAAAGCCAGAATATCTCAAATATTTTTGAAATGCCAGCATGAATTTTTAGATGTAAATCAACGGCTTTGATGAGTCTCGATTATAATCGGGACCCGGACACAAAGGCTCCGTTTTGGGGAACTTATTTTCATCGGTCAAGCGGTTACGATCGCATGAAATTAAGGCCCGGTTCATGCGGTCGTAATCGCTTGGCCGGTGAAAATAAGTCCCACAAAACGGAGCCAAAATTTCGCTAATTAATTATTTGGGAGAAAAATATATATATACATTATGTCAATATCTCATAAAACCTTTGATGTGCCAAGTAACAACCTACATAACTATGCCCCCAAAAAATTATTATTTTGGCCTTTTGGGGCTTTTTTTTATTTTCATTTTATTATTTTTTTCTTAATTATATTTTTTTATTTACAACTATTATTTATAGTATGGTTACAGTGATATATGATATTAATAATAAAAAGGGCCGCCCTTTGCCCAAAGCATCCCCGTGTGGAGTAATAGTTAGGTCAGGAGCCTGACAATGCCCATGGTCGTGCATCAAAGAGAAGCCAGCAAAGGAGGTGGGGCCCGCGCATTTATGGCTTGCGCCATACACACTTGCGCTGGGCCCGCGCATTTTGGGGCTTCTCATTGGCTCTCTGGATCATGTTCATGGTCAGACTACTGACCCAAAAAATTTTACCCCGTGTGAGGGTCTGGGCAATGTATCCAAATTGTATCCGTCATTTTTGCAAGAGAATGCTTTCAGGATTCGAATCCATGACCTCAAGCTCACACAAAAATATCTCAGATATTATGATAATATAATTAAAATATATTATATCAATAAATTCTATACCTAATTTAAAATATTTGATATATTATGTAATCTAAATTAGTGACCATAGGTGGGTTTTTCGTCGGCAGTGTAACGACACTTCGATATCCCCGGCACCGCGTGAAACGAAAAATGATTGTGCACGAGCATTGGCCGGCGGCGGCCGCTAGCATGATATGTTGAAATTCTTTAAAAAAAAATAGTCACTTACTTGATCCATGAAAAAGTCAAAATAGTAACTCAATGGATGTTCTATGATGTGCCTCTTCTTCATCCTATGATGAAATTCTGCACACGCTTGAAAGAGCGAGTACGCAAAAGCAATAATATTTATCGAGATGCAATACCTGCACTCAAAAGAAAACACAATTCATTTTTCGATTCAATGTAATCTATACTATAACTATATGATATAAAAGAGTTGTGGGACGCGTGGCAGCCACTGTGAAATGACGAAAGTGCCCTAATAGACCGAGTGCCGCTTATGGACGGGCACAGTTGCCTGTTTCGCTGGCCGGTGATCGACAATCGCTGAGCTAGTTAGGCACACTCACTGACTGGGATCAGTGACCTGGTCGACAGTCGGCAAACAGTAATTGCTGCTTTGGGTACGTGATCTGCGATCGGCAAGCGGATTGGCATTCGGCGCACAACCTATTGTAAAAAAAAATTCAGTAAAAACTATACGGAATGTCGACCTACGATAGTACGTAAATTTAAGATTTTTTTTTGAAATTTCATGCGATACGAGCTATCTGGAACGGGTGAACCTTAATGCCTCGCGCGACAGTATCTCAGTCATGACAGTATCTCTACCGTGCTCACTTGTTTATGGGTGTCAGTCCATGAAGGATGTTGGGCGTGGGAGAAGCCGACGCTCCCAAGAGCGCACACACGAGCACAACAACCATCAGGTGCTCATGTCTTTGGCTTCGATTTAAGGAGGTAGCGCACACACGCACCGCTAAATATGAATATTTATGGTTGTTGTCTTTATGTTTGCTAGTTGGTTTTCTTCTTCTACTTTTTTAGGTCTTTTGGGAAACGGCTACATCAAATAGCTGCTAATTGGATATTATAGATCAGAATTATGTTAGATTGAATTTATGCATTTTAATGTTTTTTGAGAAAAATTGTGCAAGGCCAATGCTCTGAATGCTGAATGAAGGAAGCATGGTTATGTGCACATAAATCAAAATGGATTATTGGGTCTGCCTTCTCTGATGTCTTTGGCTTTGATTTGAGGGCATGATTCCACAGTAAACATGACGTTATAGCAGGGCCACTATTTCAGTGGTATCTGTGAGCAGCCACTTTGTGCATTTAATGTAAAAGGTTAGGTCTTTCTCCTCTGAGAGAAGCCACTTTGTGCATATTGCCAAAGGTTAGGTATGTTTCCAATCTTTTCCGCCCATACTCTCAATGATTGGGGACTATATGTGTTCGGTTGCTATTGTTGTAATGTTTTTTTTTTTTGAGAAAATATGTATCTAAATAATTCATGCACTAACCTAGATGAAATTGATGTATCTAAATAATTCATGCATTAACCTATATATATATATATGTGATGGGTTTCACCTTCATTTATAGGAGAAAAGCCTCTCATGATCTCCTCCAAAAGTGGATCATGGGTGGCCCACCCCTTCCATGAACACTCAGGAGGAGAAAATCATGGGGGGGGGGGGGGGACCTGCTCCCTCTCCCCGTGGAGGGAAATCGCCAGCACCAGGAAGACCGCGGCCAGACCGCACCAGGCCGTCTAGCCGCTGGCGGCCTGGCTGCGGCAGGTTACGGGCCTAGCCGCGGGTGGCCGCGGCAGGCCGCCTAGCTGCTGGCGGCCTGGCCGCGGCAGGCCATCAGCCTTGCCACAGCCAGCCACGGCCGGCCTAGCCGTGACCGGCCACGGTCGGCTAGGCCGCCGGCGGACCGGCCGCGGCGGGCCGCCGGCCTTGCCGCGGCTGGCTCCCGTCCGGCCGTCGCCGTCGGCCGCCCGGCCGGCCGCCCCCGCCGACCGGCAGCCCGGCCGGCCACCACCACCGCCGTGGCAGCCCGTCATCATGGGTAGCCTCTCCACCGTTCGATCAAGGGGAGGCTCTCCTCGCCGTTCGATCAAGAGGGTAACCACTCACTAACCCACAACTTTAGTGGTGGGGCCCGCCATGATCCTCCCCTGGAGGCTATAAAAGGGACTCCAGGGCCTTTTCATTCGACATTTTTTCTCTTCTCCGGGTTGTCTTCTTCTTCCTCAGGTGAGAGCTCTCCTGCCTCCTCCACCAAGTCGGTCACCGCTCGCCGTGAACCACCAGCAGCCACCATCGGCCACCAGCGGCCACTAGTGACCACCAGCTGCTACCAGCGGCTATAAGCACCCCACTAGCGTGCTGAGAGCAAAAGGACTTCCAACACCTCGAGGAAGCCGAAGGAAGAAGCCATCCGAAGACAGCAAGCGCGTGCCGCCCTGAGCGCAAGCGCTAGAAGCATCCCGCGCATTTCCACGTCTAAGTCACTTCCGCGGTGCAGCCTGTTGCCCGCAGGAAGCTATAGCCTCTCTCTCACTCCCCCAAGTTGTAACGGGAACGGCCTGTCGCCCCGATTCTCCAACACACTGTAATCACCGGAATCTAGTGGAATTTGAACGGCGCAGACCCGGTCACGTGATTTTTTACCCATTTAAGGGGTTTTCCACGTCATCACATCTTGTGTCAACTTTCTACTTTCATTGACTGTGTGCGCGCTCGACCGCCTCATGAGCTAAGACGGTCCAAGAAAATCCGGTCCTACCGTGGCATCGAGTTAGTCCGCAACAGTTTGGCGCCGTCTGTGGTAAACATTGTCAACATCCTTCAGAAGACAAGTCCCTCATCTTTACCGCTTCCAAAGCTCAGATTCAATGGCGAATAGAAGTACCCGCACCACTGAAAGATCCGCACTTGGCGGACACATCGAATCAGCACGATCCCACTCACTAGTGGATGTGCCACTGACTGCCGAAGTAGCTTTCTCCCCCGTCACCGCCCTGGAGGGGCGCGTCCGCCAAACAGAAGAACAACAAACGGAAATGCTTGCACTATTCCGAAACATGGGAGCACCTCCTTCTCCCCCGATGTCGCCGGCCCCAGCAAATCCTCCACTACAACCAAACCCGAAAAGGGTCCAAGAAGAGCCCGAGGATTATTCTGACGCCGCTAGCTCCATTCACCCAGCTCAAAGAGGAGTAAGAGCAGATCATCTTCATCACCACCCCGCCGGCAACGTTCACCCCCCCCCCCCCTCTTCTCGAAAGGTTTACTCAGGGGGAAATTCGGGAAGTTATAGCCGAAGAATACCATCATGCTGGAAGAGGAGACTTTCAGGCTCACCGACCGCTCTGCCAAGGCTCCCCCTTGACGCCACAAATCCTCGATCATCTCATTCCACATGGATTCAAGCTTCCAAACATCGAGACGTTTGACGAGACCGATGATCCACTGGAACACATCAACCACTTCACCACCATCATGAGGATTTACAACGCTCTAGACCAGTTGCTTTGCCAAGTGTTCTCAACAACACTCAAAGGACAGGCCCGTACATGGTTCCATTCCTTGAGAACTGGCACCATTACCAACTTCGCAGAGCTGGCCAGGTAATTTACTGACCAATTTATCGTAAATCGAAGAATTGTTCGCGATCGCTCTCACCTTTCAGGTATTCGACAAAATGAAGGAGAGTCCCTCAGGGACTTCTTTCGCCGCTTCACCTATGAGGCACGTAAAATTCCGGGCGTCGACCCCAAACTTCTCATATGCGTCTTCCTTGGCGGACTCCGCCCCAGCGGCTTCTATTCAGCACTCATGAGGGAGACCATGCCCAGTTATCCAGATCCCGTTCATCGGGTCGAGACCCATATAGCAGCCGACGAAGCTATTGAAGCGCACCGACAGCAGTTTGAAGGAGGATAGAAAAGGAAGAAAGAAGAGGAACCAACTCTCACAAGACAAGAAGAACGACGTCAGAGTGAGCGTCGCCGCAATAGCCGTCAACGTGACCTTCCAAGGAATGGGGGCAACATCCACTTCAGGAATACACCCCTCTGAATACCACCCGCACTAATGTGATGTATGTCATTCAGAATGATCCGGCCTTCCAACGACCAAGAGCACTGCGGCCAAACCCCAAGGCCGACCAGACAAGATACTGCGAGTTCCACCGCGTAACGGGTCACAACACGGAAGAGTGTGCCATCCTAAAAGATGAAATTGAACGTCTTGTCCGCCAGGGGCTCCTCGGGAGATTTTTGCAAGGACAAGCACAGATCCCAGCACATGGAAACGGTGGAGGAAGGTAGATGGTGGGCAACATACAGACCATCGTCGGACCCCCAACAACGAATACCTAGGATGGACGCTCTCCCCGACACAGGATTACCCTCTACAGCACACCTGCAGCCCGGAATTTGCGTCACATCCATCCCTCTGCATTTTTATCTTTTATTAATGGTGTTAATCGTCTGCTTTTTCCATCATCTTGTTTTTGTCACTTTAGAACAGTAAAAGTCACAAGCTCAGGTCCGCGCAAACCAAGTTTATTTCCAAGTATAATATCATATTTGTTTTAAGGTAAAACTGTGCTTACAAACCGAACAAGCAGGTTCTTCAGCAACTTTGCCCCTCAACGTCTTGTTATCATCAGGGCCTGCCCCCCTCGCGATTGCACTCGGACTGAGCACATACGTTCTCTGGCGCCCGGATTGAGCACCTACGATCTCCGACGGTCGGATTGAGTACTTACACTCTCTGACGCCATCGCCAGGACCTGCCCCCCTCGCGATTGCACCAGGATTGAGCACTTACGTTTTATCGCGCCCGAATTGAGCACCTACGTTCTCTGACGGTCGGATTGAGTACTTACACTCTCTGACGCCATCGCCAGGGCATGCCCCCCTCGTGATTGCACCTGGATTGAGCACCTACGTTCTGCGGCACCCGATTTGAGCACCTACGTTCTCCCACACCCGGATTGAGCACCTACGTTCTCCGACGGTCGGATTGAGTACTTACACTCTCCGACGCCATCGTCAGGGCCTGCCCCCCTCACGATTGCACCCGGATTGAGCACCTATGTTCTCCCGCACTCGGATTGAGCACATACGTTCTCCGACGCCCGGATTGAGCACCTACATTCTCCGACGGTCGGATTGAGTACTTACACTCTCTGACGCCATCGCCAGGGCCTACCCCCCTCGCGATTGCACCCGGATTGAGCACATACATTTTTCGGCGCCCGGATTGAGCACCTACGTTCTCCGACGGTCGGATTGAGTACTTACACTCTTCGACGTCATCGCCAAGGCCTGCCCCCCTCGCGATTGCACCCGGATTGAACATTAACGTTCTCCGACACCCGGATGGAGCACCTACAACGGTCAGATCGAGTATTTACATTCTCCGACGTTACTCATCGCGCAACCTTGCAAGGGTCTGCCCCCTTTCACAACAAAGTCGCGGACCTGAATCGTGCAAGCTAGGCCGCGGGCAGGAGCCGTGCAAACTAAGTCACGAGTCAGTCTCGTGCGGGCAAAGACCGCGAGTCAGTCTCGCGCAAAATGACATTACTTGTCAAACTTACGCGAAACAACATGAACTTTGCCAAATTGGGTACCATTTTGGAAGCACCGTCTCTGCATCCGCGAACCTCGCCGCAGTAAGTTTCCCCTTCCGACCTTGTATAAGAAGTACTCGGTGATACACTTGGGGGGCAACAGAAACTCTGCCTCTCAGCGATCCCTTCCCTTGGGCGCTTAGTGCGCCATGCATGTTACACCTTGCGCACATCGCGTATGCACCGTGCATCACGCACGCATCACTCACTATCCATCGTACACATTACATATCGTGCACATCGTATCTCGTGCACACATCACATACCTTGCGCCTTGCGCACAAAAAAGGCATAGTTGTGCATATCGCGCCATGCGCGCGCAAAGTAGAAATATAAAACTCACGTACGGAGCGCCCATCCACGCGCAAGGTCAGACGCGCGCAGGGTCACGCGCACGCCCGCGCGCAGTGTCGCGCGCGCGCGCACCCGCGCCCCGGGTCGCGTGCGCGCGCACCCGCGGGCCGGGTCGCGTGCGCGCGCACCCGCGCGCCGGCTCGCGTGCGCGCGCACCCGCACATAGGATCGCGCGCGCGCACCCGCGCGCGGCCTACGCAGGCAGCAAGCGCGCGCGCAGCCTGTACGTCTGTCAGGCCTGCGCGCGCACGCGGCCTGCGCGCACCCAGGGCCAGCGCATGCGCGCAGCCTGCGCGCGCCAGGACCGGCGCACGCGCAGCCTGCGCGCGCCAGGACCGACGCGCGCGCATCCTGCGCGCGCGGCCTGCGCGCACGGCATGCGCGCACCCAGGGCCTGCGTGCGCTCAGGGCATGCGCGCGCGCAGCCTGCGCACGCTCAGGGCATGCGCGCGCGCGCAGCCTGCGCGCCCGGCATGCGCGCACGACCTGCATGGGAAGCTTGCGTGCACGGCCTGCGCGCGCAGCCCGCGTGGGCAGCCAACACGCGCCCGGCCTGCGCACGCGGCCTACGCGCACAGCCTAGGCGCGCGGTCTGTGCGCGCACGGCCGGCGTCTTTGTCCACGCAATGCCTAAGCATGCACGATCCGCCTTGGCGTCCTCGTCCGTTGAATCGTCCTCCGAATACCTTGGAAGTACTGGTCGCCGCCACCTCAACCTTCTCACCGGAAGCCGTCATGATAGCAGGAAGCACGGGAAATCTCTCCTCTCTCGCTCACTTCGCTCTCGGATAGCAAAGATATGGGGGCAATTAATGGGTTTCACCTTCATTTATAGGAGAAAAGCCCCCCATGATCTCCTCCAAAAGTGGATCATGGGTGGCCCACCCCCTCCATGAACTCTCAGGAGGAGAAAATCATGGGGGGGCGGGACCCGCTCCCTCTCCCCGTGGAGGGAAACCGCCAGCACCAGGAAGGCCGCGGTCAGACCGCATCAGGCCGCCTGGCCGCTAGCGGCCTGGCCGCGGCAGGACACGGGCCTAGCCGCGGGTGGTCGCGGCAGGCCTCCTAGCTGCTGGCGGCCTCGCCGCGGCAGGCCACCGGCCTAGCTGTGGGCTGCCACGGCTAGACTTGCCGCAGCCAGCTACGGCCGGACTAGCCGCGTCCGATCACGGTCGGCTAGGCCGCCGGCGGACCGGCCACGGCAGACCGTCGGCCTAGCCGAAGCAGGCCGCCGGCCGCCGTCGGCCACCAGGCAGGCCGCCCCCACCAACTGGCCGCCCGGCCGGCCACCACCGTCGTGGCAGCCCGTCACCATGGGTAGCCTCCGCACCGTTCGATCAAGGGGAGGCTCTCCTCTCCGTTCGATCAAGAGGGTAACCACCCACTAACCCACCACTTTAGTGGTGGGGCCTGTCATGATCCTCCCCTAGAGGCTATAAAAGGGACCCCAGGGCCTCTTCATTCGGCACCTTTTCTCTTCTCCGGGTTGTCTTCTTCTTCCTCAGGTGAGAGCTCTCCTGCCTCCTCCACCAAGTCGGCCACCGCTCGCCGTGAACCACCAGCAGCCACCATCAGCCACCAGCGACTACCAGTGACCACCAGCTGCTACCAGCGGCTATAAGCACCCCACCAGCGCGCTGAGAGCAAAAGGACGCCCAAGACCTCGAGGAAGCCGAAGGAAGAAGCCATCCGAAGCCAGCAAGCGCGCGCCGCCTTGAGCGCAAGTGCTAGAAGCATCCTGTGCATTTCCACATCTAAGTCACTTCCTCGGTACAGCCTGTTGCCCGCAGGAAGCTATAGTCTCTCTCTCTCCCCCCAAGTTGTAACGGGAGCGGTCTGTTGCCCCGATTCTCCAACACACGGTAATCACCGGAATCTAGTGGAATTTGATCGACGCAGATCCGGTCACGTGGTTTTTTACCCATTTAAGGGGTTTTCCATGTCATCACATTTTGTGTAGACTTTCTACTTTCATTGACTGTGTGGCACTCGACCGCCTCGTGAGCTAAGACGGTCCAAGTAAATCCGGTCTGATCGGGGCATCGAGTTAGTATGCAACAATATGGGTTTGGAATATATAAGCTCAAGTTTTTTTAAGCATAAAAAAGCTTGAGCTCGTTCTCCCACAATACATGTCGGAATTAGACAAATAATATATGCATTTTGTTGCCAAGAACGAGATCTACAACTTTCATGTTGAACGTTTTTACAAAATTTCCACGGTTTAGCCAGAATCTGGCCCGAAAAAGTTGTTGGCTCAAATTTTGAAATTTATTAATATTATATTCATTTCAAGCCAACAATTTTTAGGGCGAGATTCAGATCAAACCGTGCAAATTTTGAAAGAATGTTCAACATGAAAGTTTTAGATCTCGTTCTTGCCTATAAAATGCATATATTATTTGCCTAATTCCGATTTGTATTTTAGGAGAACCAGCTCAAACCTTTTTAAGTTTAAAAAAACTTGAGCTTATATATGTTATTATATATATATATATAATAATATTGTCATCTCGATATATATACGAATAATAATATAATATTGTCATCTTTTCGGGTACAATTTTAATTCTATAATCTACAAATAACAGTGAGTTGCACATAACTAACTAAGGCTCTGTTTGGGGGAAAATTATTGGAACCGGAGCCCGTTTTCAAATCTATGTCCGGGTTGCATATTACTTTGCCGCGTGGAGGAAGGAAAGGCGGAGATTAAATCATAAGAAGGTATTTTTTGATCTCTTATGAGAGATCATATTTGATCTCCTAGGAGATTATATTTGATCTCCTAGGAGATTATTTTTGATCTCTCACATTTGATCTCCTAGGAGATAAGAAAATAAGATATGTTTGATCTCCTAGGAGATCACCCGGAGTCCGGAACCCGGACAGAATAATCTCTCATGTTTGGGAGACTTATTTTCACCAGTCAAGCGGTTACGATCGCTTGACCGGTGAAAATAAGTCCCCCCTCTTACGATGGTGACGATTATGAACATGAGGACTAAATTGTCATTTTTTAACGGTCACCTAAGAAATTTCATTCACTTTTATGTTCAAACATATGGTATTTGTTAGGTGATCCTTAACGAATGACAATTTAACCCATTCGTTTACGACCACCACCACCATGCCAAACAAAGCCTAAAATGTATGATTATCAATCACCTTGTTTTATCACAAGAGCTCTAGGGGAACCAAAGAATTACAATAGAGAATATGGGCGGAGATATTATCATAATCGAGATATTGTCACTATCCCACAAAAAATAACTCGTGCACTGTTGCTCGTGTGTATCTTTGTACTCACTCTTATTATAAAATAGGCTAATTATCAATTTTAATACAAATATTTTTGGAAAATCCATAATGCCCTATTTTTATAAAATAATAGAGCCGGGGTCTGTGAATTATATGATGAGCATGAATGAAAAGATTATTCCAATAAATTTTTAATTCATGGATATTGGAAGACCATCATATTTTTTTTTTAATATAGTTATCCAACTCACCGGAATTCTTCGTACCGGTCGAACGAGTCGCCGGCCCAACCGCTCGTCTTGTCAGCGGCCATCACCGAGAACGAGATCAGACACAAAACAATCTCCAAAACCCTAAGCCCGATCTCCGCCCAGCTCAGCCCCGCCCGTTCCACGAATCCCGATTCTACCCTCATCCCCTTCCCCACGCCTCCCCGCACCTTCGCCTCAATCGGCGCCGCCGGCGCCGCCATCCGGTTGGCCACCGCCGGCCTCTCCGCCGACCTTTCCAGCTGAGACAACGGGCTTCCGCCGTCCTCCAGCACCGAGCGAATGCTCCTGACAACGACCGCCCCATCCCTTGCCGGCGATTTCGAACTGCTTTCGCTCCTCGCCGGAGAGGGAATTGGGGGCGGCGGGATCGGGCCATCTGCTTCGCGTGACAGAGAACGGAGAGGAAACCCAAACGCCTTCGTCAAGACCACCTCCTTTCCGAAGGAGTTGGTTAGCTGCCGCGCGGCCGGAGGATGATGGGCCTCCGGCGGAGGTTGTGGCGGCGGAGAGGGGCGGACTTCCTCTTGCCGGAGAGGAGATCGGTATGGGGATCTGCTCATCGCCCCTTTGTTTTTTCGTTGGCTTTCAGCGCTTTGATATGAGTTTTGAAGCTGAGGGCATTTGGGTCCACCTGAAAGAGTTTGCGGTTGTGCTTTGATTTTCCTTGATTTTATTTTGGTTCTTTTGGCAAAAGATTTAGCTTTATAGCTTTTATTTTTAGGAGTGGCAGTCATGGGTAGGGTTGAGCATATTATTCGAAACTCGAAAATCATTCGAAAATCATTCGAAAATCGTTCAAAAATTGAGCCGAATCGGAATTGATTAAAATTGATTCGACCCAATTTGAGTCGATTCAATTTGACTCGAATATGATTTCGAACCAGCCCTGAATCGCTCGAAATATGATTCGAATCAACTCGAATTAATTAAAAAAATTATGTATTTATTAATATATTCTTATTTTAAGATTAAAAATAACAAAATTTAAACCTAAATAAAAAGAACGAAGGATTTGAGTGTTTCATTTGCTAAATTTATAGGTTACCCAATTTTATTTTGAGCAAACTAGAAATAAAACTAAAAATTGTTAAATTTCGAGCCGACTTGATTCGATTTCGAGCCGACTCGATTCGATTTTGAGTCGACTCGATTTGATTTCGAGCCGACTCGATTCGATTTCGAGCCGACTCGATTCGATTTCGAGCCGACTCGATTCGATTTCGAGTCGACTCGGAATCGAGCCATTTCGAGTCGACTCGACTCGAAATCAATTTCGATTTCGAGCCGAGTTCGAGTCGAAAATTTTGATTTCGAGCTGAGCCAAAATCGCTCGAACTCGACTCGATATCAGCCCTAGTCATGGGGTTCTGTCACTACGGCCAATCGTGTCGGGTCCCCAGTGCTTCACATGATATTATTCTGGTTACGACATTGCTCTGACATCACGACAATCCCGTCGCTCGCAAAACTCCCGAGCGTTATACTCCTTTTGTCTGTCATTTTTGTTGCGCGCACGGGAGTTTGAAAGCGCTGGAAGTGCACATATTGTTGGGTAGGCATGGGACTTTGCTTATATAAAGGCGCATTTAAAAAAAAAAGAAAAAAAATACAAATTTTATGATTTGAAATTTGTTAATAAAGAGAGAAAAAATGAAAAAGGGAATGTTTAACCAATATTTTTATATTTTTAATATATTATAGATATTATATATTTATATATCTATTATTTAATAAAAAAAGAGAAAAAACTCTTTGTTAAACATTCATTTTTCAATTTTGCGCTTCTTTATTAAAAAAGTTTTAAATTTTAAAATTTGTGTCTTTCTTTAATTTTATAAAATTTCCTCGCATATTCGCAAGGTTCCCTACCTGCAATAAAAATGTGATCTCTCTACCGCTTTCAAATCACTCTGTCGTGCCAAAAACGAGCGACTAACTGAGTATAACACTCAAGGTTTTGAGAGAAACGGGAGCTCCATGGCGCGGGGAAAATATCGATCGTGTTCAAGGTAATGTTGCGCGGGATACTAGTAGTATTGTGCTATCGCGATCGGAATATTGTCGCAGTTGAAGTTGAGCGTAGGGATCACTCGTATTAAGTTAAACACTTAAAGTACTAACATTATTTTTATATTGTAGAGGAAAAATATTTAACCTCTATTAGTTTTAAAAAAGCCATCATAATCCAAAAAAAATCATAACCGAGTCGTTTAATCACTACAAATTCTTTCAACAGAACGTCATATGTCTCGGTAATAAAAAAAAGGTGTTGTTATGAGTAAATCTAGTTCGTCTATGTGCAAACTAGGTTAAATGCAAATCAAATTAAAAAATCATAAATACTTATGAACTCGTAAAGGGCTGGTCTGCAAATAGCTGTTCTTGCACTTTTTTTTGAAAGAATAGTTTGCACATAGCCAAAACTGATTTGCACATAAATTCAGCCTAAAAAAATCAGACTTTTTAAATTTTAAATTTCCGGTTAGTGGAAGCTTTTGTTTTAGAAAGATACTTTCGCTCAAATTGTTTTATGCGTTTTAAAAAGTTTCAAAAGATTCACAATTCACACTTTACAAGCTCAAGTAAGGTATTCATTTTTAAAATATTTAAGCACCCGTATCTTTATCTATACTATATAAGAAAAAAACAATAGTTAGTTAAATATTCATTTTTATTTATTTATTCATCTTTATTAACAAAATTATTTTTAAAAATTTATGTATTTCCTTTTTTATTTTAGAGATGTGCATAGACAAAAACTTTTGCCTAAAATAAAAATTATGTTCTTCCTGCTGCCCGCAAACCCCCATGCACACCATAAGAAATGAACGGCGAGCGAAGTATAACACTCAGGGATTTGCAATCGGTGGGAGTGCTGTCACGTCGGGACAATATTGTGGCTGGGATAATGTCACGCGAGGCACATGAGCCCTCCAGTGTACTATCGCATGCAGTTGAGGTACTGTCATAATTGGCCGTAGAGACGAAACCCCGTCACTCGTAATATCAAAAGTGAAAACTTGAATTTGATAAGACATTCAAAATTGCCAAATGTAATATTGTTGTTTTAATCTAATGATTTAAATATATTATAATTTGTTTTTAAAAAAATTAAACATTAAATGTTAATTTAAGTAATATGTATGATATCTTCAAATTAAGAGTAAGGATTCAAATTCATAAAATCAAGAGTTTTTAATTGTGCTTATATATCCGTTATGATATATTGTTATTAGGCATGTCAGCAATATTTTCGAGAAAAACTGTTATTAGGTATGTCATCGATATTTTCGAGAAGCTGCAATTACACCAACTAACTTCATTAAATTTGATTTAACATGTACAATGATACATCCATGATGATGAAAGTTTTTTTAATAAAAATCAAAAAATGGTATATACTTATTTTCTATATTAATTAATTAATAGTATTGATGAGGTTCCTCCTAAAGATTTCCAGTGTCAAATCTAATCAAAGCGTTCAAGAAAGTCAACCCGGCCGAGTGAGCCGCGCTCACTCGAAGGAGCCTAAAACCACCCCAAAGGGGACGAATGGGATATCACACATATACGCCCCGAAGGGACCAAACTCATCACTTGTGCATGCACACACGCCCCTTGTGCGCACGCTCGCCGCATCGAAGCGTGTCGTAGTACAGGCCCACGCACAGTGCGGGAGCTCGCGCATTTCGAACACTTGGATCACCAATTTTGCCGAAATGATGGGAGTGCCCCCCGAGCAGTTCGGGTGGCCTGGGTAAGGTGCCCAGAAGCGGCGGCGGTCGGCGGAGGCCGAAGGTGGAGACGGCAACTGAAGAAGGCAACGAGCGACGACACACACGGAGGACTCGACGCGAGCGCGGGACACGCGCGCGGGGTGCGGCTACGCGGTGCGTAGCCTTGCGCGGCAAGGTCGCGCGGGGCGCCAGGCCCGCGACCTCGCGCAGTGCGGCCGCGCTGTGCGCGGTCCTTCGCGAAAGCGGGGCCTTGCGCGGCCGCACGATACGCGGCCTCGCGCAGTGCGGCCGCGCAGTGGGCGGCCCGGCACGTCCGCGTGGCCTTGCACGGTCGTGCGGCCTTGCGTTGTTTGGTCGTGCAGTGCACGGTCGCGCGGCCCCGCGCGGCCTGCGTGGTGCAGGCTGTGTGCGCACGCAGGCCGCGTGGGGCGCTTCCCCGTGCGTGCTGTTCCGGCGCTCTGGCGGGGGGTGCGTGCGGTTTTGCCCACTTCTCTGAAATTTTTGGGTCTTTTTGGTGAGCGCGATTTTTTGTGCGCGGCCCGTCTGATAGGATTTGTTTGCTCCCGTGTCTTTGGCCAAAAACAATTCTGGCTCGACTTAGGGTCTGTTTGGCGCAGCTCTGGCGGCTGGAAAATCTCTATTCCAGCCGCCAGAGCTGCTTTCAGTCTGTTTGGGACAGCTCTCTGTGAAGAGATTTTCAAAAATCTGGAGCTGTTTTGCAGCTTTTCAGAAATCTCTCCCCTCCCAGCTTCTGCTCCCGCAAAATAGCTTTCTCTGTCACATGTTTTGGAAATCTAATGATTTCTTCAGTTGGAACATGCTCAGAGGCCAGACGGCCTTCCTCCGGCGATTCCGAGCCCCGGGCGGCTTTCCTCCGGCGATTACGAGCCCCCGACGTCCTTCCTCCGGCGATTCCAAGCGCACTTCTGCACAGAACACCCAAACAGTCTGTAGCTTTTCAAAACTGCTCCCCAGAGATCTATTTTAAAACAGCTCTATCCGAACAGCAGCTTTTCAATCCGCCAGAGCTGTCCCAAACAGACCCTTAGAAAATCTAGGGGTACCCCACCAAGAAAGAAATGAAAATGTTTAAAATTTTACATTACAAATGAGACTTTCTACCTTCTATATAGTATTAGTGGGCGTGCGTGGGTGAGTTCCTCTTATGATTAGCACTAGTGTGAAATGACAACATTCTTCAATTGTTGTTCGATGTCTCTCCTACTGTGCACTATCGTCCGCGCCATTGCCCAAGGAGAAATTACTTGAATTAAAATTAAAATGGTTGTACATGAATCCAAATGATTTGATAACTTACAATGTTTGGAGGATGCTATAATTAAAACAAATATTTGAGTTTTCTTAATTAATAATATGGGCAAAGATAATACAGAAAACACCTAAGTCTTCGTTTGTTTCGGTGTTTGGAGTCACCGGCGGGAGGAGAGGGGCTGCGGTTCGATTTGTGCCGTTTTCTTAGACGCTGCGGGCTCAAACGTGACAAACGCCACCGTCGGGAGTTTGATTACCCGCTGTGCGGCGACGTTTTCCTCTGTTTTCATATATTTATCATTGTACTAAACAATATTTATTTTGTAAAGATAAATCCTATAACTACAATAATGTCCTTTAATATATTTATAAGAACTTATGCTCATGTTTTAAGAAAATTAGGACAAAATTTTAATAATGTGAACAAAAATATTACAAAATAATAATAATAAAGGGCCAGTGGATTCCCATTGGTTGAGTATAAACAAAGGAGCAAATATGAGAAAATTGTTGCCAAAGGAAATACTAGATGCTCAACTCCATCACTTTAGGAATAGGAAGCATTGTTATAGGCATGGAGAAGCAATGTCTTTATGCATATTCTATGTTTCCCAAGCATAGAGGGGATAATAGAATCTATATTTCTTTAGACTTTTTTTTTAATGTAGTGTAATAAATGTAAGGCCTACAAGATTAAAACCTAAAAATTATTTCAAGTTAATCATAATAAATTAACAATTATTTTAAATTAAGGCTTAAACATAGAGGGGGTTGTAGTATCATCACACCAAATCATGGTCTTAAAATTTATTTCAACTTAATTGCATTTAATTAAAAAAATAAGGCCCTAATATAGAGGAGGTTATAGATCTATGTTTCTTTAAAATATATTTTTAACAATGTAGTGCATCAAATCAAGGCCTCCATTCTTTAACAATGTAGTGCACATCAAGGCCTATTAATCTATATAGAATAAATCACATTTAATTGATAATTAATCATGTAAAATAGTTCATATACTCATTACTTTATCACCCTATGAAAGAAAAAAACCTAAAACTCTTTGACAAATCAACTATAAATAAAAGAAAAAATTATGACTAATTAACAATGTAATAATTATTGACATGAGCTTGGTCTCTTTTAAATGCTCACATTTCATTTTCAATATTTTAGAGGAAGTTATTCCTATCAAATTCAGTATGCTTTCCTAGAGAGCTTTAAGAACTTCAATTATTTTATGGACTATCTTGATATTTCATGTTCTAAAGACCTCCAAACACAAATTTTATCAATAAATAACTCTTTTTTATTTTA
The DNA here is from genome assembly GCA_039513925.1 of Platanthera zijinensis. Lineage (NCBI taxonomy): Eukaryota > Viridiplantae > Streptophyta > Magnoliopsida > Asparagales > Orchidaceae > Platanthera > Platanthera zijinensis. The sequence goes on along the minus strand of CM077094.1, from coordinate 148,922,963 downwards.
ACTAATTGGTTATCAAACTAAGAATGCCCGCAGGTCTCGAAAAAGTCGTTCTAACTTACGATGATAAAGAATATATATTTATATCTACAATAATGGTGAAATTAAAGTTCTAAAGAATACTTATATGAATATTAAGGACATTTTTGTTGAAGTTTCTATTCATTTATATTTATTTACTTAGAAATCTAGTGTTTGGTATTTGGACTCTACATTAATTAATGAGAAAAACTTCAAAAAAAATTGATGGAGCTCAAATTTGTTGTAGGAAAATCATTCATAAAAGAATGAAATACTTCATAAGTGTATAAGAATCATTCATAAAAGAATGAACTACACAAACTTGCGCTCGATCATATGCACACCTATTTCGGATTGATTTGGGATCATCGGTCGTTCCTAAAGGTTGAATCCCCAATCGCCGACCGCTCCTTATAGCAGATCATAGGCAACTTTTTGTTGTTGTTCGCCGACCCCCTATCGATGATTATGACCGAGTATTTATTAAGTTTTCTATGAGTTTTGTTTATATCTTATCAACTTTAATATTATTTCCACGTGGATTTATAACTACTCTTTTACTTAATAATTTTGATTTTGAATTATATGTTATTATTAGGACGTTGTTATTAGCAAACCTTCTTTCGATATTAGCAAACCATTGTTATTAGCAAACCATCTATTTTGAAAATGATTATTAGCAAACTTTTTTGTTATTAGCAAACCACCAGATTTTTTTTTTTAAATGAACTTTTCCAGCATTGTTGAAGTGATTGTCAAAACATATAGCATTTTTCTAGCAATCCATTGTTACTCTTTCATTTCATTGTGTCAAAAATATTTTTTTTAATAAAGCCAAAACATTACAACCATTCCTTATAAAGTCAAAACATTACAACTTTTCTTTATAAAGTCAAAACATTACAAACTTTCTTCATAAAGCTAAAACATTACAACCCTTCTTTATAAATCCAAAACATTACAACCGTTCTTTATAAACCCAAAACATTACAACCTTTCTTCATAAGGCCAAAACATTACAACCCTTCTTCATAAAGCCAAAATATTACAACATTCTTCTTCTTTCCAAAAAATATTATATGTCCTGCATAAAAATCAATCAAAATATTTTCAAAATGAAGTAGAAAATATTAAAAATAATGAACATTGGTTTATGACTCACCTCATTTTCTCTAGCATTGAAAACGTGAAGTGTAGGTGCTCTCTCATGAATTTGAAATTGGATGATGATATATTCTCCAAGGATGATAGATTTGAGGTAGTGAACATTCATCTTTCATGCTTAGCCCGACAAAGTGATTGTTATTAATAAAGCCGATGAAAATTATCTTATGTATTGGAGGAATCGGTGAATCCAATGGAAAAAAAGTTATACTTTGTGCCTTTGATACTAGAACAACTCCCACATTGTAGCATGATGATATAATCAAACTCATGTCCGGCATGGACATCCACTTTTCTAATGGTGCGGGTGCGGTAACACAGTCTAGTGAATGAAATAATTCTTTACACCTTGAGTTACCTAAAATGTGACCATAAAGAAGGTCTTTCTTACTAATCTCAATAGCAAGATCTCTTCTTACTTTAATCCATCCTTCCGAGAAGTTCAAAGCATCGGCAATAACATGATATCCACAATGTCCATCGGAGAGCGCATTGAAAACATCTACCATATTGGTTGCTATGTGCGGTGGCATTTTATATCTGTTGGTTTGATATGTGCAATCAAGCAGGAAGACATTGGAAAATATTTTGCATAATTTGATCGCGGTCGGATGTGCAAAAAATAACCTCTCCAAGATTTGTTTTTCTTCATTCACCCTACTGAAACAAACATATCCACTTTCAGTAATACATTTATATAAAAATTGTATGGGTGTACCACCTTGTAGTTCTTTCTTGTGAAATTTGAACCTCTCGTTGTATATAGTTCTCATGACCGTTTTGTTTCCAACATTTCTCTTTTTAAGGGTTAACAATATTTTCCTTGGTTTGACGTTAGAAGCATACATATCTTGGACAATTTTTTGTTCTTCATTATCTAATCTTCCGGCATATGCATGTGCCTCTAAGTGTACCATCTGATGATTGTGTGAGCCACAATTCACTGCAAGTTTCCACCCATCACTGAAGGCTTCCTTTTGACCAATTATCAAGAATGGACAACCACATCGTTTAGAGGGGGTCTTCCTTACATTCTTTTTGACCCAACCCTTTTTACATTGATTTTCACGATAAAATCCCGCTCTGTCGCAACTCAACATAATACGTGGCCTAGCTCTAGTACCACACAGTTTATCAGAATCCTTTATAGTCACTGCAAAACTAAGACCTTTGGCCACATTCCGCACCCAATCAACTAAATCATCTCGGGATGAAAAAATGCTATCAGTTTGGAAGTGAATTCCAAAATTTACCTGGAAACTAATAACACATGCAAATTCTACTTAGCCACCAACTAAGCTACACCATTTTCAAAAAAAAAGTATCAATATACCTTAAGTCGGTAGAATTTATGTGTTCCATCTCATCCTCCATGATATTGTGTATCTCAATCTGCAAAAACACAAAATAATGCAGGTTATAAGATATACTTAGGCGCATTGAGAGTTTGTTTGATATCTTAATGTTCAAGTGAAACGTATTGTTTAGATATGTAATTCCTTTTTTTTGTAAAAAATGAACTAAATGTTTATATGCAATGGGAGATCCACGTGCAGGACACAACAGAACTCTATCCACTCAATGCAGCCTCTTCTTTCACCATTCTATTAATTCTTCTTCTTAACTACTGGTTTTGAGTATCACAAATTACATAAGAAGTTTAATTTTATTCAATTAATCTAGTACAAATTTTGGCATGGTTGAATGTAGTCTAACCTGTTTCTTTCCATTTTTATCACAATGTTTAATAGATCAACAATGTTAGCAATGATTAATGAGGAAATGAATGGAGAAATAATTAGCTACAGATACATTAGTCGAGCTGAGCTCTATGATTCAGAGTTCTTTGAAACCAAATAAAGTCATAATAAGTTGTAATTCAGTGCATCTGCCTTATATGTGAGTGTTATTATGTATGTACAGGAAGTAGAGAAGAAAAACAGGCAGCAGTTCAATAAACCCAGAAAAAGAGACGCATACGAACCGAGCAAACAGTGTCAATATTGGCGAATATGTTGAAGCCTAACGAATAAGTCTTTTAGACCGCCTTTGGCCTGCTGGAAGAAGGTTTTGTACTGCCCTTGGACTACTTCCTGAAGCTTTATCCTGCAGCAAACAACTTGTTGGGGTTGTGGAACACTTCCGGTCCTCTTCTTTCTCACACCGGGTTAGCCCACGTGAGCTTAGAGGAATCGAAGTGTGATCCCCCTCCGACATATCTGGCGCCGACGACAGCGGGGGTCCGGGGGCAGCCGCCCCCGGCGGAGGTCCCGCTGTCCGGACAGCGGGCAGGGGTCTAGGGGACAGCGTCCCCGGTGGGGGTGCAGGGGCAACGCCCCCGCCCCAAAATTTTTTTTTTGGGGGGGGGGATGTTTTTTTTTTTCCCTTCGTTGAACTGGGTTCGACGTTCGTCGAACCCAGCTCGACGTTCGTCGAACGGGCCGAGTTCGACGTTCGACGAACGCCGTTCGGGTTATGTTGAAGCCTATTTAATGGCGTATTCCGGTATTTTTTAGGGATACGGTCGAGACGACGGCTTACGGATGGCATACCTTTTGGAGGCGCATACAAGGTCTTTGTTGGAGGCGATCCAGAAGGGGTTCTTCCTTTATTTCTTGTCCAGAAGCAGGAGTTAAGGTAGGATCGGTTTAGATCCTTGAAACCTTTGTAATCTGTACGTATTTCTTTTTGGGTGATTATAAGAACTGAGAAGGGAAGGGATAGGGGACGTAGCCCTGTTTTGGGTGAACCTCTGAAATCTGCGTGTTTGTGTGCTTGCTCTGTTTCTTTTGTTTACTGCTTTTATTCGGATTTCTGCTTCTCGGCGCTCCAGATTTCCTACACAACCTGCCTAACAGGATGTGTGGACAGCTGAATCTGAAATTAGACACCAACAAGACAATGATGCTCTATGATTCAGAGTGCTTCAAAATCAAGGAGAACTGGGCGAAAAGAAGAGCAGAATAGAGCCTAACCTCGGCGTTGTTGCAGAAGAGCACGACCACAGATCACTGTCGAGGTTGGCGGCAGTGTGCGGCAGATCGTTGCCGCAGGCGAGGTCGGCGGCGTTGTTGCAGAGCGGATCATCGGTGGAAGAAGGACGGCGGCATCGTGCAGCGAGAAACCCTAAATCGAGATTGGGGCTTTCACGGGGGAGAGGAAAAGCTGCTCTCGGGTGAGGAGGAGAAAGGGTTTGCTAATAATCGGTTATCAGGATTGAAAAAAAAACTTCAATTCACCGAACCCGGTTTTTTGGGGTTTGCTAATAACGAAATAAGGTTTGCTAATAACAACATCCTACTATTATAGATATTATTATATTTAAATTTATAGCCGTTAATTTTGTGTATGATCGTAATAAGCTCTTCTACTTTAAGATAATTTTTTTGTATGATCGTTATTATGGGTCGCTTAGCGCTCTCTCGATTTGGAGAATATATATTTTAGAGGAATTTATTCCTATCAAATTCAGTATGCTTTTCTAGAGAGCTTTAAGAATTTCAATAATTTTATGGACTATCTTGATATTTCATGTTCTAAAGACCTCCAAACACAACTTTTATCAATAAATAACTTTTTTTATTCTAACTAATTGGTTATCAAACTAAGAATGCCCGCAGAAGGATAAAGAATATATATTTATATCTACTATAATGGTGAAATTAAAGTTCTAAAGAATACTTATATGAATATTGAGGACATTTTTGTTGGAGTTTCTATTCATTTATATTTATTTCATTTAGAAATCTAGTGTTGGGTATTTGGACTCTACATTAATTAACGAGAAAAACTTCAAAAAAAAATTAATGGAGCTCAAATTTGTTGTAGGAAAATCATTCATAAAAGAATGAAATACTTCATAAGTGTATAAGAATCATTCATAAAAGAATGAACTACACAAACTTGGGCTCGATCATATGCACCTATTCCGGATTGATTTGGGACCATCGATCGCTCCCTCTAACTAATAACTTTTGTCGATCCCCGGCCAATTTACTTAGCTGATGATCGATCGTTCCTAATGGTTGAATCCCCAATCGCCAACCGCTCCTCATAGCTGATCGTCGGTGGCTTTTTGTTGTTGTTCGCCGACCCCCTATCGATGATTATGACCGAGTATTTATTAATTTTTCTATGAGTTTTTTGATTTTTTATTGGCTTTAATATTATTTCCATGTGGATTTATAACTACTCTTGTATTTAATAATTTCGACATTGAATTATATGTTATTATTATATTTAAATTTATAGCGGTTAATTGTGCATGATCGTATTAAGCTCTTCTACTTTAAGATAACTTTTTTGTATGATCGTTATTACGGGTCACTTTGCGCTCTCTCAGTTACGAGAATTGAACCGTCTTAGCAATCAGTTAAAAGAGAATCAATAGCAAAGATTGCAAGACTTTTTACATGAAAAAACCCGAAAAGGTAAAAAATCACAGGTCGGATCGATGCTGATCAAATCCACTAATTTATTTGAGGTTACAAGTGTTAGAATATTCGAGAGGGTGACATGTCATCACTCCGTCTACAAGTACTTGAAAAAAATGATGCAAAGTTTAGCTCTCTCTGTGCACATAGAAGTGACTTCTTGAGCAGGAACTTGAGTAGGTACTTGAGTCCGTGCTTGAGCAAATTAACCCACATGTGGAAAGCAAAATCCACCATTTTGGAAGAGAGCGAGGGAGCGTGCGGAGTGAACACTTGTGCAAAGTTAGCACTCGCACCAGAGAGTAAGAGAGTTCCAAGTCGTGTGTAAGCGGCCCTGCGAGCGTGCTCTGCGCACTATTATGCACGATTGCGCATAGGTTGGGTTGTCATGCGCTGTCGCGCGTGTGGCGTGTGACTTGCATCGCTGTGTGCTGACTCGAGTGTTTAGCCTGAGTTGTCTTGCATGTGCGCGATATGGGTGTCTCGTGTTGGCGCGAACAGGGTCCGGGCTGCCTTGCGTGCGTGCAGATTGCGTGGGACGATGCATGTGGTGCTTGCGCTTGGAGTGCGGGTTTGTTTCCCACTATTTTTTTCTATCCTCTATTTTTTTACAAACTTTCGTTTTTAATTTCAGGCTTCGAAGCGAGCCAACCTAGCCAGGTCCACCTTCCCTCAACTTTGACCGAGGATCGAATCGAAGCATGGTGGAAGCGTTTTGGTGTCATCAAGGGTTTGAAAGTGAAGATTCCTCTTCACGGAGAATGCGCTCAATCTCCTCCTAAGGGTTATGTCATGATATTAGAAGGTTGTCTAAAGACGGGGTTTTGAACCCCCTCCTACTCAGGAGGTGGCGGAGATACTCAAGTTCTATACGTATCGATCACATTGTTTTCTTCTGTGGGAACGACAAGGAACATGGTCCTTGTCTGCTTCTTTCAAGAGCACAACTCTCGGGTTTTTGTCGAGTTTTTCTAGGATTGGTTCAAGGTATATCTTGGCCCAGAGGACCAGATTGAGGTTAGTAGCAACAAGAAGTGGCTTGTATTTAACATGAAGAACGATTACCATCATAGAAACACACTTTTGGATTCATTAGAAACCTTTGGGGTCTTCCTGAGGTGTGACGGCCCTTACCAGATGTTGTCGTCTGTGAGAACCCGCCCACCCATATCACATCTCAAAACCCAGGTGTTGAGATGAAGGGTGGCGGGGTACATAAACACGGAGGAGCGAGCGCTGCGAGCGATGTGGGACTAATCCCAACCACAGGACCGCGGGGATATTCCGCCACAGGGGGCCCACCGGGGTCAACACCCAGACCAGGAACGCGGTGGGGAAAGCCACGGGGTCGGTCCCACACACACGTGTCCTGCTGGCAAATTATTCCAACACACCCCCGCAGCAGGACAACCATCCTCTGATACCATGTGAGAACCCGCCCACCCATATCACATCTCAAAACCCAAGTGTTGAGATGAAGGGTGGCGGGGTACATAAACACGGAGGAGCGAGCGCTGCGAGCGATGTGGGACTAATCCCAACCACAGGACCGCGGGGATATTCCGCCACAGGGGGCCAACCGGGGTCAACACCCAGACCAGGAACGCGGTGGGGAAAGCCACGGGGTCGGTCCCACACACACGTGTCCTGCTGACAAATTATTCCAACATCGTCGACTGGCAGGGAAAGAAGTCAGTTACTCTCATGTGCTGGGATTTGAAGATGCGCGGTATGTGGCGAAAGAGCTCTACCGTGTTGGTGCATGTGTTTGTTGATGAGAAGAGGTTGATCCTAACGAGCCTCTCTATGGATATCAAGCGGAGCTATGTCATGTCCCTGGAGCGGAAGCTGGGTTTCACTATGAGCCACAGGGAGTAAGGATGTCCTTCTCGCCTCCGTAACCCGTTGTCAAGATAGAAGATGACTGTTTTGATGATCGAGAGGGGGCCTCGTTTCTTGACTCTGATGCAACAAAGATTCTTGAGGAGCCTGCCACCAAAGCCACTCCTTATCAGGAGGTAAGGGTTAGTGTCAGCGACTACCAAGTGCAAAAAGTGCACGTCCTCCTCCCTTCAGGTCATTATATCAAAGTTAAATAAACCACTTTTGATCACCATAAAATTGTGTTATTCCTCGGTGGTTGTCCTAACTATGCGCTTCACATTTTTCCAGATAAGTAGCTGTGTTCCATTACTCATACATGGAATAACTATTATGTGGGAAAGAAGGACGAGTCTGAGTCCCTCTCGGAGAAACTCAATTAGGCGGAAGCCTCCTTGGATTCTGCTAGAAGGAGGGAGCAGACTATCTTTCTGCTTGGTTTGGCTGCACCTGCATGAAACATTCCACCGCAACGATGGCAAACAATAGCAACTGTCAACATTAGCTGACCAAATTATAACGACCTCGCCCCTCACTCGGAGTGGCGGTGCTCCTTCCCTGCATGCATTAACATATACAAAACTTGGCAATCCGAATTTGCAAATTAAGCACCATTCACCACAGACGTTGGTCCAACACGCCATGTTCTCAGGGCACATTCTTGGTGCACAGGACCTTATGGGTCACACCTCCGTTCTTTGCGACGGTCAGCAATGTTTGAGCTTTTAGTCTTTCGAAACCAAAACCGAAGACCACGCCCCTAATCTTCGACAAAGTCATGATGATCTCAAGATACACACTTTGATTCACTCCAAGTTGAACGACTAGGGTTGGGTACAGTTAAGCTATTTCCCATGCTCAAATCGTCAGGCGTGTCAGCCACGACGCGGGTCAGCATCCCCTTTCCCATTCCATATGATCGATAACTCCGTCATGATCCTAGTCTAGCACTCACGATCGCCTAAGCTGGGCCACAAAGGCTCTCAACACCACAAATTGGCCCCCAGGTCTTCAAGAGACAGGCCCCAACAATCAATAGCTCTCAGGTCTCCCAGAGATAGGCTTTACAAACAAACATAGCTTACTGGGAGCTATCATCGGGGGTAGCGCTACCACCGCACGGTATGGGACAAACTATAGATTCTTCCCCCTTAATCGGGTGTTTTCCTGGAGATCATCCCCCAATACTCTGTTGGAACTGCGCTTCAGAATTGCCTCGGTTGTACAACCCATATTCGACGAGGGAGGGCCCTACCACCGCCAGGTCATCAAAGGTCAAGGGCAACAAGACAAGCTGGGGATCCAGACCAGCACCCCGGGCTGCGGAAGGCTCGGGCGAGTATGGCGAGCTCCCCAGTCCAACTCGCCAGGTGGCGACTATGACCAGATACTCGCCTCTTCCAGGCGAGCCCCCCAGGGAAGTCGCCAACTCGCCAGGGTGGGGGTATAAGTAAGACCCCCCCCCCTTTTCTTTGGTTTTCCCTATAAATAGGACCCCAGGGGTACGAAGGAGAAGACAAGCAATTCTCGGCCTGAGCCCTCGCGAGTTCCAGCAATTGCCCTTGACTCGTTATTGCTCAAGCTCGCCTCCTTCGTACCTAGCTCGGCCAATCTGGTTGAGAAGGGGTTGCTTCTCCTAAGCAACTGGGTACGTGGTGGGACCTTCCTGCCGTAGCAACCTGGGGTCTTGTTTGCGCAATTCGTTCCTGTTTCCTGACCAGAGATCATCTTCCCGACTGGTCGACCAGTAACTTCAGGTTGCCTAGTCCGATTTCTGAGGTTGAGAAATTTCTCGGCTTCAACACTTGGTGCGGTGAGCGTGGATAGCGACCGAAGAAGAAAGTCGTGGTTGAAAGATGGCCGATGGTGGAGACCGGGGCGAGTTGGGAGATAACTCGGGGGGAGCTGGAATCCCGGGGCAAGGTAGCGAGTATGTGACAGTGGCAGCTTTTGCAGAGTTCGCGAGGAGAGTGGAGAAGGCGATACTCGACGGGTTGTCCAATCCGCCTGAGGTGACGGCGACTTCTCCCCGCCGCCGGACACCCCCGGGCGAGGAGATACCAACTCGGCGAGCAGGGAAGGAGCCCGCTTGGGCGAGTGGAGAACAGGTGATCCCGCCGCGACATCACCCGGCGAGTAGTCAGGGAATCCGATTTCAAGATCCAGAACTCTCGGCGAGGTATGGAGATACTCGTCGATGGAGCGAGTATGATTGCTCGAGCGGGGAGGATACTCGCCGCCGCCAGGAAGGGAGGAGCCCCTTTTGCGACGAGATCCTCGCAGCCCTCGTCCCCGACAACTTCAGAGAGCCAGTCCTCTCGTACTACTCCGGAAAGGACGACCCGGTGGGACATCTTCAGTGGTTTGAGGATGTGGTCTCCATTCGCAACATGTCCGATGCTCTCAAGTGCCGGCTCTTCTCCATTACCTTCAAGGGTAGCGCGAGAGATTGGTTCCACCAGCTGCCAGCCGGGTCAGTCTACTGCTTCTCAGATCTTCGAAGGGGCCTTTTAGCAAGGTTTGTGACGTCCAAGCGGAGGAAGAAGGAGGCAACCGCCCTCTTCAAGATCGTGCAGGGGCAGCACGAGAGTTTGGGCCGATACATCGATCGATTCCAGGAGGAAGTGTTGGAGGTGGAAGAGGTAGACGGGTTCACCTTGATGGTGGCCCTCAAGTTTGGGTTGAAGCAGGGCCTATTCAACATGGAGTTGGGGCATAGGCCGCCCAAATCGTTCGAGGAGATGGTGGAGAGAGCCAATGTGTTCATCCAGGGAGAGGAGAGGAACAAGGAGTTCCTGGCACGGCTCGACGGAGACCGACCGCTTGGGCAAGACAAGGGAAGACTGTTGGAGAGGGAGAGGGCGCCGGAGGGGCGCAACGACAAGAAGCAGGAGAGGCTGCAGGGAAAAGAGGAGAAGGGAGAAAGGGGAAGGGAGATCAGAAAGGTGGAGAGGCAGGAGAGGCGGGAGAGGCCTCGAAGGCAGGAGGATAGGAGGCCAGTCGGAGGTCGAGAGGCGAGGAGCGAGGAGAGAAGATTCCAGTACCCGAGGGATCGCCCCCAGTGGAGGCGGCCCATCCGTCAGGAGGAAAGAAGGGCTTACAACCCTCGGGAGCAGGGAGGAGGAAGAAGGGAGACCATGGCCATCGCACAGCGAGCCGCTAAGCGCCGGCGGAAGGAGAGGCAGCACGAGAGGAGGCAGGAAAGGCAGCAGGAAGCGGCGATTCCCCTCTACTGCGATATCCATCGAGTGGAGGGGCATGGAACCTTGTCTTGCCCTGAGTTCTGGGAAACAAGGAGGAGGATGGAAGCAACGGCGGCCGAAAGGGAGCAGCCGCAGCAGGAGGCCCAGGTTGGACAGGTGGCTTACCAGGTACCGCAGAGGAGGAGAAACGAGGACAGGATCGACCAGGGAGGAAGGGGGAATGTCATTCCCGGTCCAGGAGGCGGACACGTCGGAGTAATCAACGGAGGGGCTGGGCTAGGAGCTTCCCGCAAGGGAAGTCTCCACCAAATCTACAAAAGGAGCGTCGCCTCGACGTCTCAGACCCCCCCTCCCTTGAACGAGATCACCTTCTCGGAGGAAGACATGCTCTGGAACGAGAACCCCTTTCATGACGCCCTGGTGATTCAAGCAGCAATCGAGGACTTCACCGTCGACCGAATCCTCGCGGATAACGGGAGCTCGGTGAATGTCATCTTCAAGAGAACCTTCGTCGGCCTTCAGGTGGAAGCGTCCCGGGTTCAGGCAGCGGATGGGCCTCTCTTCGGCTTCTCCGGGGAGAAGAAAGAGGTGGAAGGAGGAGTTGAGTTGCTGGTCACCCTCGGGGGAACTTCGATCTGATGTCGCTTCGTCATCGTCGACGCACCCAGCGGCTACAACGCCATTTTCGGACGGCCCCTCATCAACTACTTCAAGGCCGTCCCCTCGTCATATCATCAATGCCTGAAGTATTGCAGAGACGACGTCCAAGTCAGGATCAGGGGAGATCCCAGGGCCTCCAGGGAATGCTACCTGAACGCGGTCAGCACCATCAGCTGGATGGGCGACGCAGAAAGGTTGGAAAGGATGATGGAGCAGGAAGAGGGCCTGCAAGCTGCTGAGGAGCTGGAAGAAATAGAGGTGATCTCCCTGAGAGGAGAGCCGGAGCTGCTAAAGATCAGAGGAGCCTTACCCCCGGAAGGGAAGGTGGAGATAGCTGCCTGCCTACAGGAAAACGCGGACGTCTTCGCATGGAGCGCCGCCGAGATGCCAGGGATTGATGCTGATGTCGCCTGTCATCGCCTCAACCTGGATCCAGCGACGGCCCCAGTCCGTCAGAAGCAAAGAAAGAGCGCCACCACTCTAGCGGGACCCATCCGGGAGGAAGTAGGGAAGCTGCTGGAAGCAGGTTTTGTTTCGGAGATCCAGTATCCAGGCTGGGTCTCCAATGTTGTAATGGTAAAGAAGTCCGGAGGGGGCTGGAGGTTATGTATCGACTTTTCAATGTTGAATAAAGCTTGCCCGAAGGATTGTTATCCCCTGCCTCAGATCGACGCGCTGGTTGATTCCGCCGTCGGGTTTCCTGTGATGAGTTTCCTTGATGCTTTTTCAGGATACCATCAGATCCGGATGCATCCCCCCGATTGTCGCGACGTTTCCTTCATCACCAGCGACGGATGCTATAGCTACAAGATGATGCCCTTCGGGCTCAAGAATGCCGGCGCGACATATCAAAGAATGATGGATCACGTCTTTAGAGAGCAAAAGGGGCGGAATCTGGAAGTCTACGTGGATGACCTGCTTGTTAAGAGTAAGAGCGCCTCAGAGCACGTGGCGGATCTGACAGAGACCTTTACCACCCTGAGGAGGTACAAGATGCGGCTCAACCCGGCCAAGTGTGTTTTCGGCGCGGGAAGGGGGAAGTTCCTAGGGCACCTCCTTACTCCCCTAGGGGTGGAACCTAACCCCGACAAGGTAAAGGCCATCGTGGAGATGGCGTCCCCGAGGGATTCCAAGGAAGTTCAAAGGTTAATCGGAAGGCTGGCAGGTCTTAGCCGGTTTCTCTCCAAGGCCGGAGAGAAGTGCTCCCCATTCTTCAAAGCCCTTCGGGGGAACCAGAAATTCGAGTGGACCCCGGAGTGCGAGGAGGCCTTCATGAAGCTCAAACAACAGCTGACTCGAGCTCCTCTCCTTCAGGGTCTGCAGGGCGGCGAGGACCTCTTGCTCTACCTAGGGGTAGGGGCTGAAGCAGTCAGCTCGGTGCTGGTCCGAGAGGAGGGAAAGAAGCAGCTTCCAATCTACTACGTGAGCCGGGTGCTAAGGCAAGCCGAAACACGGTACCCCATCCTGGAGAAGTTAGTCTTTGCCCTGGTAGTTTCGGCCAGGCGACTCTGTCCGTATTTCCAAGCCCACTCTATCAAGGTAGTCTCCGACCACCCCTTGAGGAGTATCTTGGACGGAGTAGATCACTCCGTCAGGCTCGCCAAGTGGGCTGTAGAGCTGAGCGAGTTCGACATCTCCTACCCCCCAAGGGTCGCGATCAAAGTACAAGCCGTGGCGGATTTCCTAGCCGACTTCTCGGCCGAGGTCGAGGCAGACACGGATGTCCCTCGGCCGGTCCCCTGGAAGATGTTCGTAGATGGCGTGTCAGGGAGACACTCCGTGGGAGCCGGGGTGGTGCTGGTTAGTCCTCAGGGGACCAGGATTGAGCAAGCCGTCAAGATCTATTTTTCGGTCACTAACAATCAGGCGGAGTACGAAGCCATGGTGGCTGGTTTGCGACTCGCCAAGGAGCTGGCAATCAGAGATATCAGGGCTTTCACCGATTCCATGGTGGCGGCATCTCAGATTCGGGGAGAGTTCGAAGTCCGCGATCCCATCTTGCAGTAATATCTGGCTAAGGTCAAAGGCCTGATCGGGGGTTCCGATCCTTTCACGTTGAGCACGTGCCCCGAGAACGCAACTCCGAGGCAGACAATCTTGCGAAATACGGCCCTCAGGCTGGGGGAACCGCCATCGAGTTGTTTCGACCATCCATCGAAGAAGGCGAGTTGATGGAGATCGATCAACGGGCCTCGTGGAGAGATCCGTTCATCGCGTTCCTGGTGACAGGCCGACTACCATCTGACGGGCAAGATCAAAGAAAGTTTCGGTATAAGGCCGCGTACTACTTGTTGCAGGACGGCAAACTCTATCGCAAGACCATTTCAGGCCCTCTGGCCCGATGCTTGTCAGAACTCGAGATTCCCCGGGTCCTCGAGGAGATTCACTCAGGAGAGTGCGGCTGTCACTCCGGGACCCGCACCCTGGAGCAAAGGATTCTGAGACACGGTTACTTCTGGCCGACCATCCGAAAGGACGCAGAGGCCCATTCCAGAAAGTGCTCCCAATGTCAACTCTTCGCGCCCCTCGCGCTCCAGCCGGCTCAGCAGCTTCGCTCGATTACCGCTCCGTGGCCCTTCGCAATTTGGGGAATGGATTTGATCGGCCCGTTCCCTCAAGCTAGCGGGCAAAGGAAGTTTGTTCTGGTAATGGTCGACTACTTCACGAAGTGGATCGAGGCTAAAGCTCTGGCCAAGACCACGTCTCAAATCGTCAAGAACTTCATCTGGGGGGAAATTGCATGCAGGTTCGGGATCCCTCTGGCCATCATCACCGACAATGGGCCGCAGTTCGCCAGCCTGGAATTGGGAGACTTTTCTAAACAGTTGGGAACCGACCTTCGGTTCGCCTCGGTACATCACCCTCGGAGCAATGGGCAAGTAGAAGCCGCGAACAAGCTTATCATCAACTTGCTAAAGAAGAAGATCACCAATCTCAAAGGGAATTGGGCCGAACAACTCCCTTCCGTACTGTGGGCCCTCAGGACCACCCCGAACTCAGCCACAGGGGAAACACCCTTCAAGTTGTCACACGGCTCCGAGGCGCTCATCCCGGTCGAATTTGAGGTGCATAGTCCAAGGGTCATCGCAGCCGAAGACGGAAGCGAGGAATGGCGGCTAGAGAATGAAGAGGCTCAGAGGCTCTCCCTAGATTATGTGGAAGAGCTTCGGGACTTGGCCTCCATGCGCCAGGAAGAAACCAAGAGGCGCATGGCGAGACACTTCGACAAAAACGTCCGCTTGAGGAACTTCCTCGCGGGGGACTTGGTCATGAAGAAGGTGGACGCCGCTGGGCGGGGAGCCGCCGTAGGCAAGCTCCATCCCAACTGGGAAGGACCTTTCATCATCCAAGAAGCCTTGGCCACAGGAGGCTATTACCTACAAGACCAAGCGGGCGAGCAGCTGCCTGGGACCTGGAGCGGGGATGATTTGAAAAGATTTTACCCGTAGCGGTAACTCATGTATCTATTTCTGTAAACATACTTAATATACCAAGGATGCAGGATTTCATCTCTTTTGTGTTAGATGCGCCTCGAGGCTTCTGAGTGTTTTCTGGTCCGCCTCGTAGTCGACCTCGGGAGGCAGCGGTCGGTTTGTTCCTCATACGTAGCCCAGTACGGATGATGGGACGATGCTTCGGGGTTTTAAACGCTTTTGTAAGACCGAGCCTCTGCATTGTCGGCCGAGATCAGCTCCCCCCTTGCATGTCGGCCTATGTCTCCCCGGGTGCATCTCTCTTTCGCCTGGAGGACCTGCGAGGAACAGATCTGCACCCTGATCCCCCGGACTTGAGGAGAGGCCGGCCTCGTAAAACACCCAGAAGGGGAAGATCTCAAGCGAGCAGCAAGGCAGGATAACCTGCCAAAGAAAGGGTATGGACGAGCCCGGAGGGAGGTGTGTGAATTCCGAGCGCGTTCGAAAAAGGACCCTCGATGAACACCACCCCCATCCTAATCGTACCTGGAAGCGACCTTCACTGTCAAATCGGGATGCGGGACTCCAACCCGTTCTCACTGAATAGCCTAGTTTGGACGATGGGACGAGGTTTCGGGACTTTAAGCGCTCTTGTAAGACCGAACCTCTGCATTGTCGGCCGAGATCAGCTCCCCCCTTGCATGTCGGCCTAGGTCTCCCCGAATGCATCTCTTTTCCAACTAGAGGAATTCTGAGGGACGGGTCTGGACACCAATCCCCCGATTCGGCAGGATCAAGAGCGTCCCTCCGGGGGGCGTTTCTTTCTTGCCAAAATGTCTCCGGGATTAATCTCCAAAATGTGTAAGGACGCAGGATTTTATTCAAGACTTCGAGTTGAGCAGCGTCGTAAGACCGGTATCCCCACGAGCTCCTCTCCTCGGGAATCGGCCGATCTCCTCGATTGTAATTCAAGACTTCGAGTTGAGCAGCGTCGTAAGACCGGTATCCCCACGAGCTCCTCTCCTCGGGAATCGGCCGATCTCCTCGATTGTAATTCAAGACTTCGAGTTGAGCAGCGTCGTAAGACCGGTATCCCCACGAGCTCCTCTCCTCGGGAATCGGCCGATCTCCTCGATTGTAATTCAAGACTTCGAGTTGAGCAGCGTCGTAAGACCGGTATCCCCACGAGCTCCTCTCCTCGGGAATCGGCCGATCTCCTCGATTGTAATTCAAGACTTCGAGTTGAGCAGCGTCGTAAGACCGGTATCCCCACGAGCTCCTCTCCTCGGGAATCGGCCGATCTCCTCGATTGTAATTCAAGACTTCGAGTTGAGCAGCGTCGTAAGACCGGTATCCCCACGAGCTCCTCTCCTCGGGAATCGGCCGATCTCCTCGATGACGAGAATGAGGGGCCCGCAGGCTATGTTCGACAACTAAGCCCGATTCAATTTTCGTCATGCGCGAGCAGGCGAGCAGGCGAGCAGGCCTCGCGCGAGCAGGCGAGCAGACCTCGCGCGAGCAGGCGAGCTGATTTCGTGCGAGTAGGCGAGCAGATCCCATGCGGGGGAAGCGAGCTGGAACCGCGCGAGTAAGCGAACCCCGGGGGGCATGCAAGTATGTCCCACACGCCACCCGCGCGGTTATCTCAGCAGATTCACGAGTATCCGGGTGCAGGGGCGAGTAAGTCCCGGCGAGCGGATGGTCGATGTCGGGACCATCCCCCTGCGACCCAGCGAGCGTTCTTCTCCGAGCCTATGAGCCTAAGCGAATAACATCCAGTCAGAAAGAAAAACCAAAACCTTGTATAAATCATTAAGTCAAAATTTTGGTTTACAAAAAGAATATCGGCGAGCAACTAGGACTCGTCGTCGCCAGTGTCAGGCCGATATTCATCATCCCCGATATCGCCGATATCTGCAAAGTCGTCGCTCTCTGCGCTCTCGCCGCTGCTGCTTCCGCTGCCGCTGCTGCTCCCGCTGCCGCTGCCGCTTTCGCTGCTGTCAGAATCACTGGAGTTGGTCGGCGACGACGCGCTATACGGCGGGACAGTCCCCTCGGCGAGCAGCTCAGGAATGAGCTCGTCGACAGTGAGTGGCTTCTCCCCCTCGACGAGCTGACCCCCGAGCCTAAGGCGCGTGAGTATGACGTTCCCCGCCGCCCGCGCAATCTCGCGGCGAACAGAGGATCTCTCCTCCCAGAGGACGCGAGATTGCTTCACCACTCGCGCCGGGTTCTCGGGTAGCGGGGTTGAGGAGCTCAGCCGTCCTTCAACAGCGACCAGCCTCGTCTCCATCACCGCTGCGCGAGTTTGGGCCGCCTCCAGCTCGGCCTGGGAGGCGGCGAGCTTCTCCTCGCACTCAGAGAGTTTCTTCGCCGCTTCTATCTCAGCAGCCTGCGAAATGATCGACGTCAGGATCTATCAAACGAAGCAAATCGAGCAAACCCACCCAAGGACAGCTCACCTCGAAGTCCTTCCAGCGGACTGACTGCATGCCGAGGTCGATGGCCTTCTTGGAGACGACCTTGAGGGCATCGGTCGTCTCCAACAGCTTCCTCGCCGAGTAGTGACCCAGCTCGGCAGACCGCGCGAGCGCGCAGGCCGACTGATGGGCGAGCTCCGTCGGGGTCAGCTCCATGACGGACTCCGCGTCGGCCCGACCGTAGATGGCGTGGAGGACGGCGAACGCCTCCCCATTGTCCTCCCAGTCAGTCGACCAGGACGGGAGGTTGGTGCTCAGCGACACCGAGTTTTCCCCCGCCGACCAGGTCACGAGCGGGCGACCGAAGGCGTCCACCACCCCCTGCCCGAGGCCGTAGTTGGGGTGGAAATGGGGCGACTGGGCGCCCGTCGGCAACCGGCAATCGACGGATCGTGGCGACGAGGTCTTCGCCCTCTTCCTCGCGGGACCCTGCGAGCTGGCCCGCGACTTTCCCTTAACCGCCTTCTTCTCCCCAACGTCGGCAGGAGGGCGAGCATCCGACTGCGTGGCAGCGACTTCCTTCGCCAAAGGTAGCGGCTTCTCCGGAAGCTCGTTGGAAACTGCAAAACGCACAAGGTTAGCTTCAGCGGCAAAAGGGCGAGCGAGTAACCTGGGCGCATTTCGAGTTCGGCTTACTTTCGTTAGGGTGGACTGGCTCGAGCACGTTGACGTTTAGTCGCCAGAAAATGACGTCAAAGCGCCGACCGCGAAAGTATTCGAAGAGCTGCTCGCGAGCTCCTTCGAGGATGGGAGGGAGAAAGGCGACATCGGCTGGTTGGTGCGGCCTGCCGAGAATACCGCCGAAGTCGCCATGAACGACAATCAGCTGCTCGCTCCAGCGATGGACCTTATTCGCTGTCCCAACCAAGGTGCAGACATGGCTGCTAAAAAAGATGACCCCCTCCGAGGTCGCCGCAAAGGCGAAGATGCGGCGGAAGACGGAGAGGTCGAAAGCGATCCTCTCTTCCCGAAGGAAGCATAGGAATCCCATGATGATCGCCACGCCGTTGGGATTGATCTGCGCGGGGACGATCCCGAAGTAGCGCAGGATCTCGCAAAACTCCGGCCAGAAGGGCAGCCGGAGGCCTGCGTCGAAGTGACGCAGCGACATTACAAGCGAACCCTCAATATGGGTATTGAGGCGCTCGCTGCGAGTGGGGAGTCTGGCCGAGTATCCTTCAGGCAGGGAGCGTTCCTTGAAGGTCGCCAGTTCCTTCTCGGTGGTTATGGACTTCTTAAAGGCCGCGTCTGCGAAGTTAATTGCGTGGGCCTGTCGGCGAGCGCTGGCGTCGTCACCGACCATGTTGGCGAGATCCGAAAGCAATGAGAGCGGCGAGTTGATTGATCAGATACTCGTCAGGAGGAAAGAAGGTCGCTACAACAATACGCTTTATGACCCACCTACCCCTCCTATTTATAGATATGACAAACCCAAAGGGGGGTCAGCCGTCCCAGCGAGTATCTAACGAGCTCGCGCGATGCGCAATGAAGATAAACCTGCGACATTATCAGGTGAACTAAAGCTCGGCACATCAAGAAATAAAGCGTGCACACAGAAGCGAGAATAGTCGCACACAAACAAATTAATCAAATTAAAAATAGATGTCCGGAAGTACAAGTCGCGCGAGGCGAGTTACATTCAAAAAGCAAAGAAAAACTATGGCGCCCTCGGCCGCTCAGGAGGGTGCGGATGTCGCCCAGCCCAGCCGATCTCGCGCGCACGCCGGTAATGCTCCGTCGCCAGTGCTGTCGCATCGTCGCCAAGCCGGAGCTGCTCCTCCATCCTCGCCAGACGTCCAGCAGACCCCATGCTCGCCCGGATGCCGGCCAGCTCGTCAAGCACCAGCTGCAGGCGGTGGTTGTTCAACTGCAGCTGGCGGTCATTCTCTTTAACCACGTGGAAGCGAGCTTCATAGTTCTCCAAGGTCGCCTGGAGCCCTTCGACCTTGGCCATCCTCGCCTCCAGAGCCGAGATGCGTCGGTGAGGATCGCGGATAGCGAGCTGGTCGAACTTGCTCTCCAGCTCCATGTGGGCGCGAATGGCGGCCTGGCGATACTCGCTCCCAGACAGCCCGAGAGCGTCGATGAAAGCCGCCCCAGAGGTCGCCGGGCGATCTGACAAGGCAGGAAGATGGGTCATCAGGTCAGAAAAAGCAGAGCGGTAGTCAAAGTAGTAGGAGGCTCACCACGGCGAGGAGATCGGGATCGGCGCGGCGAAGGAGGTCGCCCGGAGGTATCTCGCCTCCCCGAAGAGCTACTCGGAAGATCGGCAGGCCTGCCCTGCCCGCGCCCTCCAGACCCTTGGCCGACGTAGTCAGGGTCTCCAACCCGCGGAGGAAAGTAGGGTGGTCGCGGCCTCTCCGGCTTCTTCACCAGCGGCGGAGCTTGAGATGAGCTCGCAGAGTGGTGCGGAGCCCTCGGCACAGGAGGCGGAGGAGGTCGCGGATGGTCCTTCGGCAGGGCAGACAGAGGCGGCGGAGGGGGCAAGCCGGTGCTCGGCGTCTGGCCAGGAGTGGCGACCGCGGGCGGCGGCGGCGGCAATGGAGCGCTCACCGGGGGTATCTTCCCGCCGCTCGCAACAACACCGGCCGCTGTACTCGCCGGAGGAACCTCGCGCGCCGGCCCAGATGACTCGGCAGGAGTGGCTTTCGCCGGCCGCTCCTTACTCGCAGGCGGGGGGCCCTTCACCAATGCCGCCCCAGACGCCTTCCCCGAGCCGAGGCCTATCCTGACCGTGTAGGCGGTCTTGGACGGCCTGTCGGCCGCCAGGGCGAGTAAGGGCGCCGAGCTGAGGGGGACGACATCAAGTGCCGCGTCCGCGGCAATCGGAGAATCTGCATAAGAGAAGTCAGCAAAAGAGCAGCGACAACTCAGCAGGGAAGAGTTCGAGGTAGCGACCTGTCACGGTGACGACCTCGGCCTGAGACGCCGCGGACTCCTTCACGGCCGCGAGCTCCTCGGTCACCCCCGGGTTCTCTAGCGGGCTTCCTCGGGTCGACCCTGGAAGGTCATCGAGCCCTAGGTCGTTCAACACCCTCTGGGTGCTGGACGACACTACGGGATTTTCAGTCGCCGCGGCGACCTGATGCGGCAGAGGAGGCGAGCTAACCACCGTAGTGGTGGGCTGCTTGACCTTTTTCGTCTTCTTCTTCTTCGACGGGGGCAAGGCAGTAGGGTCATCCTCGCGCGATCTTTTCGACCTGGCTATGCCGAGGAGGCCAGACAGGGCGGCGAGATTGTCCTTCAACAATTGCTCAGCGTCCGACATCTTCGGCGAGCTCCAGGGACCGTCTCAAAAACGAAGCCCCCCCTATTTATAGACTACTCTACCAGCAGACGACGATGCGAGCTGACCATATACCCGGCAGGGATGCTCGCCGAATAGGTGTTGGATGATTCTTTCCGGGCTCCTACGTCGCCCAAAAAGAGCGGGGATTGTGTACAACCCATATTCGACGAGGGAGGGCCCTACCACCGCCAGGTCATCAAAGGTCAAGGGCAACAAGACAAGCTGGGGATCCAGACCAGCACCCCGGGCTGCGGAAGGCTCGGGCGAGTATGGCGAGCTCCCCAGGCCAACTCGCCAGGTGGCGACTATGACCAGATACTCGCCTCTTCCAGGCGAGCCCCCCAGGGAAGTCGCCAACTCGCCAGGGTGGGGGTATAAGTAAGACCCCCCCCCCCCCTTTTCTTTGGTTTTCCCTATAAATAGGACCCCAGGGGTACGAAGGAGAAGACAAACAATTCTCGGCATGAGCCCTCGCGAGTTCCAGCAATTGCCCTTGACTCGTTATTGCTCAAGCTCGCCTCCTTCGTACCTAGCTCGGCCAATCTGGTTGAGAAGGGTTGCTTCTCCTAAGCAACTGGGTACGTGGTGGGACCTTCCTGCCGTAGCAACCTGGGGTCTTGTTTGCGCAATTCGTTCCTGTTTCCTGACCAGAGATCATCTTCCCGACTGGTCGACCAGTAACTTCAGGTTGCCTAGTCCGATTTCTGAGGTTGAGAAATTTCTCGGCTTCAACACCGGTGCTGCGGTACTATTCGAAGCAGAAGGACGTGTTCCCTGCGGGCCTAACTGGTTGCCCCATGGATCCGCCCGAGGACCGTTGATATAAAGAATAGTTGCGCCGTCTTCTATCAGACCGGTCTTTTGGTCGAGTTGGTTGCGCTAGGTCCTCTCAATTGGTATCAGAGGGGGTCGCGGGTTCGAAACCCCGGGGTCATTTCTGGGGGGGGATTGTTGGAACTGCGGTTCAGAATCGCCCCGGTGCTGCGGTACTATTCGAAGCAGAAGGACGTGTTCCCTGCGGGCCTAACTGGTTGCCCCGTGGATCCGCCCGAGGACCGTTGATATAAAGAATAGTTGCGCCGTCTTCTATCAGACCGGTCTTTTGGTCGAGTTGGTTGCGCTAGGTCCTCTCATACTCTCTCTGCAACCATCTGCACACCCCGTGACTCCGAAATCTACGCGATTACCACGGAGTCTTCTTCGGCATACAAAACGTATAAACATCATCAATCCAGACCAACCTGTCTAGATGGGCTTCACACAACATGCATATTCCATACTTCAATTCCGGATCTAAATGCAACACTAATGTAGATACATGGATCTACCCATCGGGAGAACCACATCCACGTGTTCGTGGAGCGTCTACCCTCAAATGTCAAAATGAAGGACTTCACATGTCCAATGAAGAGGATCGTTACCCTAGAAGTCTGTTTCGGCGCAATAGGAGAGATTTCTGTCTGATGGAAACAACCGCTTCGGCTTTGCCTCCGTAGATCCGAACTCGTCTCGCAAATCTGAACTCCAAAACTCCAACGGCGGCAAGATATCTTTCAAACAAATCTCCTTCCTTCTCCATCCGCTCAACCATAAAACTCCAAAAGAATGAAGTGAAAAAGACTTTTCCAAGGCTTTAAACCGAGCTACCGCCGCGCGGTACCGTTAATCAACGACTCGGATCGTGAGCCACCGCCCAGGCCCTCCAATCACAGGCCGACACGTGGCCACATTGTTACAGTTTTGCTATTGCCTCGTAATAGGATACTACCTCTATGCGGTAACTAGCGTCAATTATGACACGATCGCTACCACTACCGTCGCGCGACAGCTGCTACCGCCGCGCGGTAGCAACCCGAGAGCTTTGCCAATAAATTGACCAAGCTACCGCCCGCATTATCTCTACCGCTGGGCGGTATCTTCCCGAGAGTCCTGCCACTATATTCACGTTGCTACCGCCGACGATAACCCTACCGCGGCGATAACCCTACCGCCGGGCGGTATCTCCCAGAAACCATTTTTGTGCTTTGGGAAGGTTGGGGCATTACACCATATTCGATGAGATAGGCCTCATACTTGAGAGGTGGGCCTCAACGCTATTAAGATATGACCTACTGGCCGGATTAAAAGAAAGAATCAAAAAGAGATGATAAAAGCTTGGTCAGAGCTCACCAACATAATGATCAACTCGCCAACGTGTGAGGTTCACTATCGAGCCAGCAGAGCCCCAATCTGCGAGAACTACAATAGGCGAGCTCCTCCCAAGCCCATCGTAAAACTCTCCACGCAGGTACTTGGCTCGCCGCGAACCTACCTCACAGTCATCCCAACTTAAGTCGAGCTCGCCAAGGAGTCCCAACTAGGCGACCTTGTCTAAGGTGACCCTAATCAGTTCGCCTCCCTAAGAGGCCACCAGATAATTAGGTATTTTGTATCTCCCAAAGGTAGAAGTGACTATTCACAGTCCATGTTCCCCCTAGATTGCCTATAAATAGGACCCCCCCCCCCCAAGTCACAAATGAGAGGCACGTTGACCCCCCAAGGTTCCCAAAAACCATTTTGTACCTCATTTGCTTGTTGGGATTCGAAGCGGTGCTGTCGTGCAGAAAAACCTGATGCTGGCACAAGTAATAATAATAGAAAACACAAAAGCACAAGAAGAACACCAGAAATAACGTGGTTCCCCCTGAATGGGTACGTCCACGGGCGGGAATGGCAGTCACAATCTCATTCAACACAAAATACACAGTGTTACAAATGGGGATAAATTACCCCTATACAAAATGAGATAAAAAGTGACTCTCGGATACCTTGCGGCAAAACGGCCAAAGAAAGAGGAAGTTCCTCACGGCCAAGCACGGCGGCAACCCAAACTCCGACGGCGTCTCTACGACGACGGCGTCTCCCCAAAACTGCAGCAAGCAGTAGCCTTTCCCAAACCCGGCGCAACGGTGGCGGCGCCGGCAATCCTCCTCTCACACAGCGGCGGCGCTCTCCTCCAAAGCAACGGCGGCGGCGGCTCTCCAAAGTAGCGGCGGCGGCCCAACAAGGCAGCGGCGGCGACGGCGGTCAGAGCAGCGGCGGCGGCGGTCTGCCTCCAGCGAGAGGCGACGGTAGAGAGAGAGAGAGAGGCCAAAAATGTAGAGAGAGAGAGGTAGAGAAACGGCGGAAGAAGGGGAGGAAGATGAGTCGGGGGTCTGAACTCCTAGGGCTGCAGGAATTAGATATTTATAGGTTTAAATATTTCTTAATAAATAAAAAAAACCAAATAAAATCCGGTTCAGGAAATCCTGGAAGAAGGCAGTAAAAGCAAGGTTGCAACCTCCTTTTCTGAGGTTGCGACTTTCCTGCCAGATTTTGAAAATTGCAGAAATTCGCCCCGAAAAAGTTTCTTTGCGCGCCCGGAGGTTTGGAACGATGTTGGGGAGTTAATGGAGGCAAAATCCTAACAAACTCCACCTGCCGAGATAACTCCAACCAACCAAGTTGCCACAAAGAACGATGCAAATCGCATCAACTGAATCTGCTCCCGCCAAGGGCAGATAAAGTGAACTCCTTCAATCTGAGTAGTACACAAACTGGACTGACGTGTCTACTCCAGAAATGCTCCACCTGAAGCAAAGGTCTAACTGCTCCACCTCCAGCGGTGGTCTCCCAAAGCAAAAGAAATATATCACAGACTCCAGAAATGATGTGCGCGGGGAGAGAAATGATAAATGCAAACACATCAACAATTGAATGCAGGCAAAACTGATCTCAACATGGATAAAGAGAACCCCTATACGAGCTAATCAGGAAACGTTGATTAGACACACACACTAAGCTCATGTGACGAAGGAGTAACAATGAAAGAGCTTAGGTACTAGGGTGAAACAAAAGCATTCATACAACGGAGTAATGACGGAATAAATAACCCAAAGACAGGTTATAAGAAAGATAACAGGAATAACATGAACATAATGAGGGAAAGGAAAGCAAGCAACATAGGGAACAAACGGAACAGGAAGCACGAACATATAAACGGAAAGTAGAAGAGCAGAGAGAAGGATGACCTAGATGAGGTTATCTCCCACATCCTCAAAGCACAAGGATATGTCAGACTTCCCCTTTTCATCACCAGTACTATTCCCTTTATCTTTGTTCTGAAGCTTCCAGCAGTCCTTGATCACATGACCCTTCTTCTTGCAGTATTTGCAGTATAAATCTGAGATGCCCTTTGACTTTGACTTGCCCCCTCTATCAGAACCAGAATGACCCCGAGAGTATAGAACGGAGTCTTCAGTAACATGAGAACCTGAAGACCGCTTCCGGATGTCATCTGAGAGTAGGGCCGCAGTCACCTCTTCCAAGTCCAAGACGTCCTTACTGTAGGTAAGGGTAGTAACCATGCTCTCATAGAGCTTTGGAAGAGAGTTCAAAAGGATCACTGCTTTGTCCTCTTCATCCACCTGAATATCCATGCTGAGACACTCAGATAACAGTCTGTTGAAACTGTTCAGGTGGTCATGAATAGAGGATCCCTCCTTCATGCTAAACTTGTAAAGCTGCTGCTTGAGGTAGATCCGGTTGGGGAGAGACTTTGTCATATAGGTACTCTCCAACTTTGCCCAAATGCCAGAGGCAGTCGTCTCTGAAAGAACTCCATATAGCACGTCATCATGTAAGCAAAGCTGTAT
This sequence comes from Platanthera zijinensis, assembly GCA_039513925.1. NCBI lineage: Eukaryota > Viridiplantae > Streptophyta > Magnoliopsida > Asparagales > Orchidaceae > Platanthera > Platanthera zijinensis. The sequence continues at coordinate 148,897,749 of CM077094.1, read as the reverse complement.
GGTGGACAAAGCTTTGAGATCCATGTCCTCCCACGTACGATCAGAAACCTCAACATCCTTACTGGCCTTTCCCAGTAGGGCACGGTGTAAGCCTTCTTTTATAAGAAGTGCACGAACTTTGACCTGCCATAGACCAAAGTTTTGTTTCCCATCAAACTTGGCCACAGCACCAGGAATAGACGAAGCCATCGAGAATGGAACGCAGAAACTGCACGAAACCCAAAACTTGAGTTGGCGACCTCAGCAGTGCACAACTAAGGGGATAGCCAGCGGACCAACGGTCGTAAACTACCGCACCCAAGTGTACACTCGAGATCGGAAACAACTCGTCCTTTAAACAAGAGTGTCAGCCCGCAACCTCCCTCTGATACCACTTGTTGGGATTCGAAGCGGTGCTGTCGTGCAGAAAAACCTGATGCTGGCACAAGTAATAATAATAGAAAACACAAAAGCACAAGAAGAACACCAGAAATAACGTGGTTCCCCCTGAATGGGTACGTCCACGGGCGGGAATGGCAGTCACAATCTCATTCAACACAAAATACACAGTGTTACAAATGGGGATAAATTACCCCTATACAAAATGAGATAAAAAGTGACTCCCGGATACCTTGCGGCAAAACGGCCAAAGAAAGAGGAAGTTCCTCACGGCCAAGCACGGCGGCAACCCAAACTCCGACGGCGTCTCTACGACGACGGCGTCTCCCCAAAACTGCAGCAAGCAGTAGCCTTTCCCAAACCCGGCGCAACGGTGGCGGCGCCGGCAATCCTCCTCTCACACAGCGGCGGCGCTCTCCTCCAAAGCAACGGCGGCGGCGGCTCTCCAAAGTAGCGGCGGCGGCCCAACAAGGCAGCGGCGGCGACGGCGGTCAGAGCAGCGGCGGCGGCGGTCTGCCTCCAGCGAGAGGCGACGGTAGAGAGAGAGAGAGAGGCCAAAAATGTAGAGAGAGAGAGGTAGAGAAACGGCGGAAGAAGGGGAGGAAGATGAGTCGGGGGTCTGAACTCCTAGGGCTGCAGGAATTAGATATTTATAGGTTTAAATATTTCTTAATAAATAAAAAAAACCAAATAAAATCCGGTTCAGGAAATCCTGGAAGAAGGCAGTAAAAGCAAGGTTGCAACCTCCTTTTCTGAGGTTGCGACTTTCCTGCCAGATTTTGAAAATTGCAGAAATTCGCCCCGAAAAAGTTTCCTTGCGCGCCCGGAGGTTTGGAACGATGTTGGGGAGTTAATGGAGGCAAAATCCTAACAATTTGTTCCAAGCTTAGCTCCCAGATTTGGAGGGGAAGTTCTTATACACTTATGGGTAAGCGGTGGGATCTCCACGATGTAGCCTGAGTTCTTGTTTGTAGGCAATTCTGAGACTCTCCAGCTCCACTTGGTCTAATTCGTCTTGAGTCAAGCATTGGAAAAGTAACCTTCGGCCCCCTTTGGTTAGAACATTTTTGGGAACAAGATTTTCTCGGTTCCAACTTCATGAACACCATTTTACAATGGATCTCATCAGAGAGGTTTCATAAGGAGATGACAGATTCAAAGGCATGTAAGCCATGTACATGATCTTCTCTTCCAGTGAACAAGGAGAGGTGTGGTTCCCAGAATTCAACTGGGATAGGTTCTCAACAGATGACATTTGAGAAGAGGAAATGTTCATCCTCCTTCGGGTTTAGTGATTTCTTCAAAAATCAGAGCTCTTGATGACCCAAGTACAACAACCAACATTTAGAAATTTTGCTGCAGTCCGGGGGCTGTTGGGAGGACAGGAGGGCGAATGAATGTCTGGAGTGGTCATTTCCCGAGTGAGGGCTTTTTGCTCAAACAGGGTAATAACCGTAAACATCAGGATCTTGAGTTCACTTCTGCTGATCGTTTTTTTCACATTAGGCTAGCACTCAGGCACCCTCCTAGTTGGATCTACTCTATACATTGTAAACAACAATTCAATGATCACTTAAATTTAAAGGTTGCATGTTCGTCCGAATGAGGCCAAAAATGTCTCAACTCTGTGCTCAAGGAAATTTGGTTATTAGGATAAAAAGAAGTCGAGTTGGGGGGGGGGGGGGGGGGGGGGGGGGGGGGTTAAGTTCAAGTTTCACACAACGCGCACATTCAGTTGTATGTGATATTACTAATTGAATTTGTTGTTACAATAGTTAAATTTGGAGCACATAGATTGCACGAGTACAATGAATAGTCCGAAGATCGAGTTCATTGGAGCTTGCGTATAACTCGATGATCATTTTTGATGCCTTCCATGATACTGTTTGTCCTTATCTATACTAGCGAGGAGCTGCCCAATTGTGCAGACTAAAAAAAGGGTTGCCCGAGTATATGAGAATTGGGCAGAGACAGAGATGTGCATCATAAATGTTGTAAAAAAAAAGGCCGAACGAATATAATATTAGAGTTCGCGCCCGTTGTATTTTGAAACTAAGGTTGCACAGTTTCATCACGGGCATTCACCCATATCGAGGAGAGAACTTGTAGGTTGGTTTTTCGTCGAATTCTAATGCATGATTTAGTTCATTGATACCTCTACTATCTCCTATAAATCTATCCTCCTAGAAGTAATTCATGATCTATCTTTGTCGGGTTTTTTTGCCCCAAAGACGCTCTCCGCATTCATCAAGCTAACATTATCAAATTCACAATATTTCACAAGTAGAGGGATCATAAGCCCAATATCAAATCAAAAGAGATCCAATCTAATTTCACATCAAATCACATGAGTAAAAAGTTCAATTTTTCGTCAAATTCTAATAATTGAGCATCAATTTTTTAAGATGTTAAGGACACCACAGTTTTGGCCAGGCGCACCACACTTTTTCCTAATTTTCTGCGACTTTTAGAAATATGTCATGTACATATATTTTTAGGAAAAATGTTCAACACGAAAGTTGTAGACCTCGACGTTGTGTTGAACACTTTTCCTAAAAATGCATGTACAAGGCGTACATTGGAAATACGCTCATGTTTCGCGCCTTTTAGAAATACGCATTGTACATGCATTTTTAGGAAAAGTACTCAACACGAAAGTTGCAGATCTCGTCGAGATATATAACTTTTGTGTTGAACACTTTTTCTAAAAATGCATCTAAAGAGTATTTCTAAAAAATGCAAAAAATTAGGAGAAAATGCGGTGCGCCTAGCCAAAACTACGGTGCCCTTAACAACTCCCTTTTTAAAACTTTTCCCGTGCAAAATGTGCTATGACAATATGTAATACCAGATCATTCACTCAAGTGACAACCTGATACTATTATAACTTTACGCCGCATGGGCCCTTTGCCTGGTAGCCAATATCTATTAACAAGCATACTTTATTTTAATTTTATGCTAGCTACTGAGCTACATGCATTTAAAATAGGGCGTTTATATTGGCAGCTTTGTTTTGATATTGGCAGCCCATTGGCTATTGGCAGCCGAAAAATTTGATAATGACAGTTCATTGGCTATTGGCAGTCCAGTTTTATATAATCGGAAGTGTAAAAACGCTAAATACGAGTTTCACACGCCTTTTGAAAATATGCTTACTATATGACATTTTTAGGAAAAGTGCTCAACATAAAGTTGTAGATCACATTGAGATCTACAACTTTACAACTCATTGAGATCTACAACTTTTATGTTGAGCACTTTTCCTAAAAATGTCATATAGTAGGCCTATTTTCAAAAGGCGCAGCACCGGTTTGAACTATTGCGAATCACATAGTTCCACACGGGTTCCTCCTCTTTTGAAAATAGGCCTACTATATAGTATTTTTTAGGAAAAGTGTTCATCATGAAAGTTGTAGATCTCGACGAGATCTACAACTTCATGTTAAACACTTTTTCTAAAAATGCCATATAGTAGGCATATTTTCAAAAGGCGCGTGTTCCAGTTTGCGATAAGCCGGTCTGTTCGCCCGGTATACCGGTTCTTGGTCGGTCCGCTGTCATAGCTGGTTTTCATGCTTGATCGGACCGGCTGGGGGTCCGGTCAACGGTCCAACCGGTCGAACCAGCAGTTCCCGTTCGAGTTTTAAAAGTTTATGCAAAGTTTGTTTTTGGGCTGCTATTAGCGGTCAAATTATGTGTGTTTTTATTGTGTTGTTGGGCTGCCAATATTCAAAACCGAGCTGTCAATATAAATGCCCTTAAAATACCGTGCAACAATAACCCAACTTCAACAATAATTATGTTTGTTAATTTGTAAAAAGAAATATATTTGATCAAGCTCAACTTCAACCTTGAGAGAAGTTGAGAAGCCTAGGGATGGTTTCGTTTGACTTAAGATGACAAGACTAACTCAACGTCAACTCTGACTAGAAGTGAACGCAAACTCGTAACCTCGACCACGATTAGAAGAGAAAACAAAGAAAAAGAGAGAGTGAGAGAAGACTATACCCACTGTCACAACCCGCATTTTCCCTGAGGTTAAGAAGTATCAGAGTACGGGAAAACACGTGTTGTGATGCCACGTCCAGCAGAGGATAACTGCTTACGCTCAGGCAACGCACTAAGATTTCAAATCACTAGTTTAGAAATAGAAGAAAACTAGTTTATTAAAAGGTCGTATCCCTCGGCACAGTGGATCAGCTAGTCCACGATAGGAAATATATATTTGTTTGCAGCGGAAAATACTTTGATTTAGTTGATTTGACATCCTAAATGAGTATAAGGGCCCTCAAGGGACCACTTATGGTATGCACGACTCCTAAGGTGAGTATAGTATTTATATATGAAAGATATTCTTTACACTTAAAGAAGATAGTGTTTTAGTTTTGCAAATATGATATGCATGAGATACATATAATAGTTTAGAGTTGTAAAATACCTAACATGCAACCTAGCATAAAACCTTCCCAAAGCAAGTAAGCAACCCCAATGGGGCAAAAAAATAGCAATTTTAATTCATATCCATCAAAACAAGTAAGCCACCAGTGGGCGTCGACAACCCGACACGAATCCACCGGTGAGTGTGCATGTCTATACAGAAAAGAAGAATAACTACCTCACCAGGTGAAAGATCTGCAACTCAGCTACCCTGGAGGCTACCAGCAAAACCCACTAAAAGGAATCAACCGCTCTATCGGCTACAACCTGGACCTGAGACATTCAAGAAAGAACACCTCAGCAAAGAAGTAATCAAAAGAAAAGGAGCATTAGACTAAATTAATAAAGAAGGGTTTATCAACCCGGCAACAAGGTGCTAACAGCAGAAGAAAAGACATGCCAGTAAGAAGGAAGAAAAATATTATCAAAAAGAATAGTAAAAGTAAATCACACAAAGTGTGAGCACAAAAGCTACCTGCTCTGCAGAAAGAACCAACCTGCAACAGTAAAACATCAATATACTAACAGGAAAACCAAAAGCGAGCAAAGGGAGAGCTAACAATCCTAACTTTGCGGGCAAATGACCGGGGAGTAAATAATAAGGGGCTGGAGCGTGTGGCAGTACCAACACCAACAACCAGACCCCAAAATAAATACTCAAGGGTGAAACACAATCGGTGGCAGCCTTAGGGTCCACACACCTAAACAAGTTGGCCCCATTGTCCAAACTTAGTGGTGTCCGCAGCTCAGCACACACATTTCACCCATCCAGAGTCCAGAAAATACCCCCTCCGGTCATAGTCCACGAGTCGGCATGCAAAAACTAGCCGAACACCCCAACATCCCCCTTAGGGAGGAAAAAAAACTCCTCTAACAGTCCTAAGGAAGCACGCACCCCAAGGCTAAAGACTTAGCCAAAAAAAACGGCGGCGTTGAGTGAGTCCACCTCACTCAACGCCAAAACAACCACGACGTTGAGTGAGGTACCCTCACTCAACGCCAGAGACTTGACCGCAAGCCCTAGCTAAGGCGTTGAGTGAGTCTACCTTACTCAACGCCAAACCTGCTTTGGCGTTGAGTGAGGTCGACTCACTCAACGCCATCAGGCTTAACCGCAAGAGAAAACCTTGGCGTTGAGTGAGTCCCCCTCACTCAACGCCAAAACAGCGATGGCGTTGAGTGAGGTAGACTCACTCAGCGCCAAATTACTTAGCCGCAAAACGGAAAACCTTGGCGTTGGGTGAGTCCCCCTCACTCAACGCCAAAACAGCCATGGCGTTGAGTGAGGTAGACACACTCAACGCCAATTTACTTGGCAGCAAAATAGAAATCTTGGCGTTGAGTGAGTCCCCCTCACTCAACGCCAAAACAGCAATGGCGTTGAGTGAGGTAGACTCACTCAACGCCAAATCACTTAGCCGCAGAACAAAAGCCTTGGCGTTGAGTGAGTCCACCACACTCAACGCCAAACAGCCATGGCATTGAGTGTGGTCCACTTACTCAACGCCAAAAGACTTAGCCGCAAAAACGATCCTGACGTTGAGTGAGTGCACCACACTCAACGCCATAAGCCTAACAGTCTAGGCGTTGAGTGAGGTACATTCACTCAACGCTTTTGACTTAGCATTTTCCAGAAAAAGCTGGAACTAAACCTACCCATGCCCACACAGTTTTCCACAACCCGAGAGCTGGAATTTAATTCCAGCTCTCACTCCTATCTCTCCTACCCGACCACAGCAACCCCAAAACTTACTTACACTAAGCTAAGACTAATCACAATACTACCCAGCAACCTTAACACCAGCCAAGACAACCAATTAACCGAGAAAGGAAAAAAAAACTAGAGTTAAAGCTATAGATTAAGGACAGCACAAGGCTGGTCTGAGGGGGAAAGAGTTAACCAGCTGCTCTTACATTTAGGGAAGAAAAGAAATAATACAGAGTATAAGCTAATAGCTAGAATAAAAAAAACACCAGCAAGGGCAAGGGAGCCACTTGCCTCACCGCCAAGCTCCAGCAGCAGCCTTCACTTCACAGGCTCGGCACCGGCAGCAAGGCTACCTAGGGAAAAACAAAAAAAAACTGGAGCTTTTAGAGAAGAGGAAGAGGAGAATACCAAAACCCAAGCCCCTAATGACGACCCTAAATCAAGAAAAACTTACCTAGGATGGAAGATCTGGACGAGAGCAAGCCGGATCCGCCTTTTCCCGAGCAATCCGAGCACTAGAGCCACCGGAAACCACCAGCCAAGGCTGCAGCTCCACCGCCACCTTCCTTCCGCTGGAAGCCAGCAAGCTCTCAGGAAAGGGGAGAAATGGGGAGGAGGAGAACAGTTGGAGCCTATATATAATTTCTCCACTCACTTAGTCTATAGCTAAATAAAGGTAACCTAGCCTAAGCACTAGCTGACTAATATATAAACTTATATATATATCAAACGGCCACTAGATGACACATAAAGAAATAAAATAAACAGTCACCCAAGCCTAGCACTCAGCTGAGTCTTTGCTCATCCAGCACATTCCTACTTAGCTGAAAGCTTTTATATATATATATATATATTTATAGACACACATAAATATATATATATCTATATACACACACACCTATATATATATATATACACACATGCATACAAGCTAGCATCAACATGAATATAAATAATTAGCTAAACAACTTAGCCTAAAAACAAGGCACCAAACCTTCCATGCTCGACCACACAAGGCCATGCACAGCAAAAACCACTACCACTAGCTAACATGCAAACGTCGAAACGACGCGAAAAACAAATGTTCTCGGATTCCGACAAAACTCGCACCGTAGCTAAACCACCAAGCTACGAAAACAACGGCGAAGTCAAAAACAACATCCGACGATCAAAACTCGGGCTATCACTACCCGAAGCCAAAACACAAGCATTCCCTAAGAGGCTCAGCCGAGTCATCACAACGGGCTCCGGCTAGCTGGGGAATCTTGCAAACAGGCTACTAACAGGTCACTAAAGGAACCTAAAGAGCTAAGACCACGCTCTAACGACGGAAAAAGGCCGGAAACGCATCATTGTAACGCCAAACAATGATCAAACAAAATACAGAAAAACCGGGGGCGTTACACCCACATTGTCAACTACTCACTAGGGTTATTCGTGAAAAGAGAAGCATAGGGAGAGCGGACGAGAGTGAGAACTTTTGCCCATTCCTACAATATGAGATGAGAATTGTGTAAGACCAAAGTACTTGAGTCAAATTCGACAGAACTAAAGATGACACTACTCTCTCAAAGTGTAATACGGAACGCGGATATTAAAATTCCATCCACTAATTTCAATTCCGCCCACTCAAAACTTTCAATCCAAATGAGAATTAGGATCCGTTCTTTTTGAGTCAAATAGATACTATCCATTTCACGACTCAAATTGGTACCGATCCAGCCTCATCTTTCAATTCGTCTACCTTATTACGATTTCACTATAGTCATTAGCCATGCCTTTCACTTTCATCCTATGGGTTAAAAATTTCCTTACTTTTTCCTTTTTTTTTTTGCAATTTAACATAAATAAGAATTCATTGTCGCCCTAAAATAGACTAAATGGAGGAGTCTCAAATGGAAAAAAGGTGATTGTTATTAGCACTGTAGTTTTGGTTAGTCGCACCGTATTTTCTTCTATTTTTGTGCCTTTTAGAAATACATCTTGTACATGTATTTTTAGGAAAAGTGTTCAACACGAAAGTTGTAAATCTCTACAACTTTCGTGTTGAACACTTTTCCTAAAAATGCACGTACAAGATATTTCTAAATGGCGCAAAATCTGGACGTATTTCTAAATTACGCCTTGTACATACATTTTCAGGAAAAATGTTCAACACAAAAATTGTAGATCTCATCAAAATCTACAACTTTCATGTTGGACATTTTCCAAAAAAAAAAAGCATGTACAAGCACGATACGACTAGCCAAAACTACCATGCTAATAACAATCATCAAAAAAAAAAAAAAAAAAAATTTCTATCACTGATATAAAAATGCGGGCCACGGTTATAAGGGTTGGGGTTTTGATCAGAGGCTTACTGATCGAAGTTCTCGAGAAAACGCCGTCGTCGTCGAGAGAAGTCGGAAGAGCGACGCCATCTACCTCTTTCGCCTCCGGCCAACGAAGCTCATTCAACCATCTAAACTTCACTGTCTTCTTCCCCAGCTTCGGCCATGCACGCACCGGTTCTTGTCTTAAGTAAGCCCCTTACAAAGACAGCGCTCTTTCGCTCAGATTCTATTTTTCGTCATCCCTTGCCGTCTCGATGTTTTATTGGATCTTGGAGGTTACTGGATCTTATGTTAACTCGATACTTCAGCTGCATCGCGATCGAGAATCAAGTGTTTTTGTTTGAAGTTTAGCGGTTTCTGATCTAGGTCCATCGTTGTGAAGAATTATTTTTGGGTGAATTGATTGTTTGTTTATTCTTAACGAAAAATGTGATGCTTGCCTTGCTTAGATTGCGCGCTTAAGATTAAGTATAATGTTAGATTTATATACGTGAAAAGACCATGATTTCAAGGTAGTTTTTATTACATTCGAATGAGAGATAATCTTGCTACGTGAGATTCCTTGGTTACTAGGTGAGGACTGAGGAGAATGGGGGAACTACTGTGGGGTCATATACCACTTATGATTGAGGGAACCTCTCACCAGATGACTGTATACATGAACATTATTTGTGCAAAAATTTTATTATTATTTGTTTGTTTTTAGGCCTTTAAATTGGTAGATGTACATTAAATTCACATTCTATCTGTTGTAATTTTTTGTCTTCTGCTAGTCTATATACTTTTTGTGCAAAATTGCTATCTTTTCCTGACAGGTATTGAAAGGTGAGGAAATTCACCTTGCTCCTGTTGACTGTGTTGTCCTTGATTTGTGTTTTAATTTTTTAGTTTTTTGGCTTGAATCAGAAATTTATCTTGTCTTGTTTACTGTGATGAGCAGAAGACTCTTTAAAGCGGGAGCAAGGACATAAAGTTCAACATGCTAACATTCAAGCTTCAAAGGTTTGTCTAGAAGTTCTTGTAATTTTGAATTTTTTATGTTCTATGGTGATAGTTTCTCTGTAAGATTTTTGTTTTTTGGGTTTAGAAATGTCTGCTTTCCAATAAGCAATACCTTGGTGTTTATTTTTTGCGGATGATATCGTTTTGGTTGATGAGACGCACGAGGGTGTAAGCGCAAAACTTGAATTTTGGCGAGATACATTAGAAATGAAGGGTTTTAGGTTGAGCAGGGCAAAGACAGTATATGGAGCTTAAATTTAGCAGTACAAGAAGGACGTTCGTTATTAAGTTGGGTGATCAAGATATTTCCCGTAGTGAGTGTTTTAAATATCTTGGATCGATAGTTCAAAAAGACGGAGGTATTGATAAAGATGTGACACATAGAATCCAAGCGGGTTGGTTGAAGTGAAGAGGCGCATCAGGGATCTTATGTGATCGTAAAGTACCACTAAAACTCAAGGGCAAGTTTTACCGTACTGCAATTAGACCTGCGATGCTCTATGGTTCTGAGTGTTGGGCATTGAATTGTGTACATGAGCAAAAAAATGGGAGTTGCGGAGATGAGAATGCTTAGGTGGATGTGTGGACACACGAGACGGGATAAAATTAGGAATGAATGTATCAGGGGTAAGATAGGAGTAGTATCAATTGCAGAGAAGATGCGAGAAGCTCGACTAAGATGGTTTGGACACGTACAAAGGAGACCATTAGAGGCACATGCTAGGCGCTGTGAGAGTTTAGTCACTAGGCATGTTAAACGAGGGAGGGGTAGACCAATAAAGACTTGGAATGAAACTATACGGAAAGACATGATGTACTTAGACATTAGTGAGATTTTGACAAAAGATAGGGCGCACTGTAGACAAAATCCATATAGCCGACCCCACTGTAGTGGGATAAAGGCTTTAGTGTTGTTGTTGTTGGGTTTAGCAATGTCCGCTTCACTTGCTATCAAGTTACTACTCTATAAAATCGATTAATTTTTTTTACATAGATCTTATTCAATTACGTGCGCTACACAAACAAAACCTCATTATATGCTTTAACATGATAAGTTAATGCTATTCATGTTTGTGTGTTGGGTCTGATTCGGTTTTATCTTTCATGATTTTCTAGCTTTTGCTAGAAGTGCTTTACTAGGATGCACTTATAATTTGTTATGTACATATCTATTTTTAGCATCTGCAATAGAGGTGGAGTTATTCATTGTCATGTTGTTCATAGTAGGTATTTGAATGAAAGTGAAAGATGACAAATGCGGTAAAGCATGTTCTAAAATATGCCAAGAGGTTCATATTTATCAATTATCATACACATGCATATGTTTTATTTGTGTTTTCTATGTATTCTTAACTGCTTTAGATTGGATTTGCAAACTTGTTAGATGTCATTTTGTGTCTATGCTTCTAGAAAATATCGCTATACAGGTGAAAATATCATATTGTTGTTTAATGTACGATCTTATTTACATTAAGTTGAAGATCTTCCTTCTGAGAATGGATATAATGAACATCTTGCATTGTATGCATTATATCTTAGAAGGTTATACAAAACTGAGGTTTTTATGTCCTTAATATACATATGATTTTGGCAAATAAAATTTTCAAAAACTCTTGAGATTTCTTCATCGTTGCATTTTTTCCAATTTATCTTTGGAATCAATAGTATGACATGTGGTTTAAACCATGAGTTACAATTAGTTCACAACATTTCTTGTTAATGTCCCGTAATCCTTCCCCCTTTCTCTCTTGCCGTTTCCACTGTCTCTTGTTGCACTTTTACTAATTAAGAGATGGTTTGTAAAACAATTTCACTGCACACATTGCAAATCTATGTAATTCCACACAAATTTCTATTGGTAGGTTTCACATTGACATCACATCCTATTCTTGTCATAACTACCTATATTAAATCAAAACTGACTTAATTTTCTTCTGCCTACCAAGATTTATACCTTCTCTTTTGATTATCAAGAAACTACAGGTGATAGGTCAAATGATCATGTTTTGTGTTACTGAATAAGAGATAGACTAATTTCTTTTGATCTAATAAATAAAAGTTCATGTAACCTCTTGAGTATCTATATGAAAATTTTACATCTCAAGACCTTTAATTCATTACACTTTCCTTTTATATTGATGTGATTAAGACTTTCGGCACTGAACGCTTTTATTATTATTATTATCACACTCTGTATATTTAATTTTATTTGCATCCATAGGGGCGTTTTTATGATATTAGATAAGTGCCTACTCTTGTGTATGTAAGGGAGTGGAGGAGAGTCTTGAATTTATCTTTTTGGAGTCTTGAATAGGGGTGTAGAAATAGATCGAGCCCCGGTCTACCCGATTAAAACCTGGTAAGGTCCGGGCCAGACCTAGGTCGGGCTTAGGAGGCCTCACAAATGCGTATTGATTTGGTTTTTTGGTCGATTTACTTAAATCAGTTTTGAGTATTCAGGTTTATTATTAAAATAATTTTAAACTTAAATATCTCAACAAAATTTTAAAAAACATATGCTAAATAAATAAATATTATTAAATTTCCTTTGCAGATGCTATATTGCAGTTAATAGCTCATATTGCATGAAAATTTTATGGTTGATTTTTTTATTGTGAAATTGAGTAATAAATATATAAAAATTATTAAAAAAATCATCTCAATAGTGTTTACTTTTTCTTGGTGTATAGAATATATATGGATTGAAACATTTATTTAGATCCAAATAATTTGAAAATTATTCAAATGATGTAATTTGCACGATAGTTGAAAGATCATTGCTGGTAATATTTTTACATGTTGTATTAGTCGGTGTGGTTCTTTTTTCGGAGAGGAAAACCGAACTGGACAGTTCTGTTTAGGCTATTTAAGGCGATTTGGTCAGTTTTCAATTTTTATGCACATCCCTACTCACTAGACACCTTTTTTGCTGCTAGACCTAGCCCAGGCCCAAGCCCTCCATTTTATTTAGGGCCTAGACCTGTCTTGAAATAAGCCCAGGCATGGGTCTGTCTCGGCCCTGTCCTGAAATAAGCCCATGCATAGGTTTGGCCCGGGCATGTATTGAAATAAGCCCAAGTATAGGTCTTGCGTGGGCTTGCTAGGCCTTTTTGCACCACTAGTCTCTATTCTTGAGTAGTCTCTCGTTTAGATATGAATTCTTTGTTTTTTTGGGGGGGGGGATCAATCTTGAAGAGAAGGTGCGAGCAATTATTCATTTCTTATTGCTATAAATTGGTCCTACGGTCCTACCTACCCGTATCGGTCGAACGCCGAGATCCACCACTGCAAGATTCCAATAACTCTTAACCGTAGTCATTAGCCTTCTGGAAATCACGCTTGCAACTTTCGTTCACTATCTTTTTCCCTCACACGACCGAGACACGCAAGATCCAACCCTACTAGTGTTTAGACTCCCTTCCGCACTTGATTGCGACACCCACACTTCTGCTCTAACAACTCTCAGACACAACACCTACCCTAGCAGTGCTCGAACACACGTTCATCCTCCCTAGTTGCATTCGACCATGCCTTTGCTCCTATTCAGGACAGTGGCCACTGGCCGTGCGGCCTCTCCTCGCTATCCCAAGTACTTGACACAAAGCTACAACAATGATGATGCACTTCTAATGAAGAACATTGATTGCAATTTATTCTATTTAATTTATATTACCATTTAAACCTTGAAGGTTTTGAATATGTGACAATACTGGCAACACAATTTAATTCTTTTTTAAAGAAATAAATGCTAGATCTAACTTTTGGAATATATAGAATGAAAATGCTTTTAAGGGCTTTTTTTAATTGTAGGCAAGAGATTTAAGAATATTGAAGATTTTCTATTCACTCTTCAAAGAGTTTTTTTTGAGTTGTGTTAGTAGGGTAAATATCAGCAAAAGTTCAATAAATACTACAAGAGAGATGCATTCTGCAATGTATACATCATTGCATAAACTAGATTGGTGACAATATGTTGAAAATGTATTTAGTGCATATTAAATTAAGCATGCAAAAAAGGCCTGCATGCCCTACCTGACTCTAGCCCTGGTTATGCTGGGCAAGCCTCAACATATTTGAAATGATGTCCCACTGCCCAGTTGTAAAGCTGGGCATCACTTAGCATGCTGGGCATGACCTAGGCCTGGTCCGAGCTCCAGGCCAGACCTAGCAGGAAAAATAGGGCAATGGTGAGCTTAGGCCCGTCCTGGGCCTTCGAGGCCTGGACCTTTGTGGGGGTTTTTAACTGGGTAGACTTGGGCTGGGAAACTTGGCCCTAACCTTTTTTGCACCTCTATGTGTAATATCCAATAAAAGATCAACCATTGCGTAAATTTTATTTGTGTGGGAGCGTTAATTAAGGAATTTGTTTGGACAAGAAAAATGAACAATTCTAGGGAGTACAATTAGATTGATAAGCAATGAGGTGAGTTAGATCTGGAGAAGTTGAATTGGTGTACTATTTTAAGCCTATATTAGGATACAAAGATTTCCTAATACTGACATTAAGAAGTATGTATTGATGAGATTGTTAAGCTTAGAGTTACTAATTGCTTGAGAACAAGTAATTTTATAGTAGTATTTTACAAATAAACAAATTTTTTTTTATAATTCTAATGATAATGCAATTAATGCAAACTATTAGAAGCAACAAATCAAATTTAGTGGATAGCAGGGAGATGTGCCAAATATATGTTGAAATTGCTCTTTTGTCATGTTGACGTCTCAACATTCTTTATATATTTAATATATAAGGTGAACAAATAGATTTGGATGTAACATTGAATAGATAAATTCTATTCTCATTTTATGCAGAAGACTCATTTGGTAGAGTCTACTAATCCAGAATCTATTCCATAGCTTTCCATAATTTGTTTTCTGAAAAGTAATGTTTAAAAGAAAATTTTGCAGAAGCTGACATATTTTGAATGAAGTTTCCAGTCTAGAAATATCACTCTCCTCTACTTTAAAAATGTTGGTATGTATTTTATATTCAATTTCTTTTAAAGGGCCTTGATGAAGTTTTTTATTTGGTTTTTATGACTAGTATAATTTTAGGAGATGGTGGCATTGTATTCAGTAGCTACAGTAACAAAATCCTAAAGTTACATTTTCATACTACATTATGCCTTATCTGTAACATGTAAAATTATTTTTCATGCTTCAGTAATTCGGTTTTTTGTTTTTAAATAAAGTTAAATTGGCATTTGAAATCTTGTTACATGCAGTGTGATATTTTCATAATGGGCAGTGTCTTACTTCTCATTATGTGTAAATCATCAAATTATGTCTGATCTTTTTTGTTGTTTATTTTTTCATAGCCCTCTTGATCAAATATTTTTGTTTGTTGAGCAGGCGGTTGCTGATATCATTCGCACTACCTTGGGACCTCGCTCAATGCTGAAGATGCTACTTGATGCTTCTGGAGGTGAGTCTAGTATTCAAAATACTTGGATTAGGCTAGGCATATATATATTTTGTCTTATCATGAGTGTTTATGGTTTACCTTATTTGTCAGAATTGTTTTTTATTTTAAATAGCATGAACATTTTTCTTTCCACTCTTCAGACATCCATAATAAAATGTGCCGATATAGTTTGTGAACTGTCTCTACAAGTGCGGGTGGTAAGATATAAAATCAACGAATCAGTAAGTGCACCTTCAAACTCGAGTGTCTTACTAAAGATGGATATATCCCAAATGAGTGATGGATCGACATGTGACTCATCTGGGGGGTTCTCCGGGAGGGGTATAATAAAATTCATCACAAATACGACGAGTACCAACGTAGGTTCCAAAAGCATATGAAGTGCTCTCATATAAATGATAATGCACGTGAAGCGCAACAAACGTGACAAGTCCGCTAAGGGAATATGATACATCAGGAGGCTCACCCGGAGGGACATATGAAAAATCATCACGGATACAATGTTCACCTAAGTGAAAATCGTAGGCATCGACAATAGGATGCGACTCTAGTGTGTGGTGAACGTCCCTCATGAGAAAGAACTTATCTGACGGGTCAGCAGGGGGTACATCCTAAAGCCCATCACGAGTGTGTGTGACCAGATGACAAACTCTCAAAACATCCGAATTAAGCTTAAGTGTTCTTAGGGAGAACCTTATATATTGGTTGCTACACTCAAGATCCACTCTCTATAGCACTATCGATATCAAGGGCGATAATGGAAGAGATGTCAACGTCTCAATCATAAACGTGCTACTCACCTGAATCTCACCCTTACAAGGACGAGGTGACTCATCTGGAGGCTCAACAGGGGGGTCGTCAAAGAACCCGTCAATAAAGTGATGGTCCTCGAAAAACAAACCATCATAAGGGGTCATGTTCCCCGAAAGGGGTGAGGTGGCTACCACGAGATCACTACTAAGCTCTTGGCTCTCGATCGTGATGTGGCTTGGTCCGCCATCAGGTGAAGTGTGCAAAAGGCCTACGCACAATAGTGAGCTAATAGGTATAGTGTCAAGGACAGACTCTCTAAGTGGAGCGGTCTCTCGTGGTGGCTGACTCCTTACACGCACATCCTGTGTTGGGAGGGCAGCCTGTTCTTCCTCAAAGAGCCTATCAGGTGGAGTGGGTGAGGTTTCCCTACTTTGGGAAGTGAAGTACTCTTGCCGACCCCCAATGATGCCAACGCGGGTGCAAAGGTCGTCAAATTGTGCATTCAATTGATCAAACATCTTAAGAATCCATTGTTAAAATTCAACCTTTGTCATGACCGCTTTCGGAACACTAAGAAGATTACTACGTATGATGTAATCTTGATGAGAGTGACCTCTATAGGATTCTTGAGGGGGTCATCGAGACGGTTTTCCATAACATAATCATGTCATACTCGTGGGTGGACGTGGGCCCTACGAACGTGGGATAATCTTGATGAGAGTGACATTGGTTTTCCATAACACGAGTACTACACGTGTGATGTACTCGTGTAGTGATGTGGGTCTCTACACGACAGTAGAGACGTGTAGCAACGATAACCTGAACGATACTTAACTCTATTCTCATAAAGTCGTGTCGAAGGATCAATAGAATCCACTCGAGTGCAGGGATAAGGAGTTAAGGATGACGATAATCGTCATAATAATGTGAAGACCTCTCTGACGACACTCTATGAGATCGAGCGCAGACGGATGGTGGTTCTTCAAATTGAGGATCAGTGTAGTGATGACGACTATATTAAGACATTGGGTGCATAACATGTAGTCCCGCGTATCTTAAAGTAAGCCACCTTTGTTGCTACTTGAATACTGGCGATGGAGCTTGATAGACTCAGCCCCTCGATCTTCGGCTACAACTCATTCATCTTCATTCCTCGGAGATGTATGTTTTTCAGTCGGGGGGAATTGATGGGGATCGGCCGCATGATCGTGTTTGAGGGAAAAGATCGGGCCACCACTCGACGGGATCCGTTTTTTCCGTCACTTGGTGCACGAGAGTGGACACTCCACCTTCGTTGATACTTGGATACTGGCGACGGAGCTTGACAGACTTACCCCCTGATCTTTGACTATAGCTCATTCGTTTTTATTCCTCGGAGATGAATGTTTTTCAATTGGGGGGAATTGATGGGGATCGACCACATGATCGTTTTGATGGAGGAGATCAAGCCACCATTTAGAGGGACCCGTTTTTGCATTTTGGCGGAAATGCGTTGATCGGATCGGCGAACAGAGACCACGAGCGCGCCCGCAGCATTGCTTATCATTTTATATGTATTTTATTTTATTGGTGTATATTTGGTGTTTTAGGACACCGGGCGTAACAGACGATCATAGTCGTTCACGTCGGGTGCCCAATCGCCCTCTCTCGTTATAAATTGGGGCGGATGTTCAGATTTTCAGTCATTGCTGATTTTGTGAGAGATTCCAGAATTCTGACAATCTTCATGGCGCGACGCCGCGAGCCCGGGGTGCGAAGCCTTGGTTTTATTTCAGTTATTTTTTTTATTTTCACGGTTAGCCTTTTAATCCCGTGAACCTGCCCTCTCCCACGAATCTTCTTCAAAACTGCCGCTAACTCCCCAGCTAACCCACGATCCCTTTATCCACGAAGGAGGAAACCGACTGCTTCCAGTCTCGCGCTCGTTGTCCTCGCCGACGGGAGGGATGTCAGTTTTCGTTCATCTCCTTTGCTTTGCTTTTCCTCTGCCCTAGCCACCCTCCAATGACCCCCTCCGATTCATCTTCTTCCTCGTCGAGAAGGTTCGAAGAGCCCTAAGCCATGTGCTACCTTCCCGTTCATGTCCTTTTTCCTCGACATGTTCCTGTTCACCTTCTTCTCCATCGACGGGGCCCTGATCTCTAAGCCGCAACTCCTTCCACTCCTCCTGTACCTAGCGGCCCTTCCATGTTTCCATCCTCCTCCAGTAAATAACCCACACCTCCCTCCAGGGCTTCCTGCTGAAAGCTTTCCAGTCAACACCCTTTCAACCTCACGTGGATCCACATGAACTTCTCCTATTCCACCGCTCTAATCTATAATCTATTTTGTTCTCCTCAATCCTTCATCTGCCAGCCAAAACTCCTCTTTCTTTCCCCTACCAGTCAACCAATTCCCACAGCAACCCGCCACCCCTTCATAACTCCTCACTCCTTCCATCCAGAAAAGCCCAATCAGGCACTTCTCCACCCCGCTGCCGCACCCCACCACAAGCGTTTGGTTCCTATATTTGTGAGTAGCTTTAATTTAATGTGTTTTATTTTTCTACGTTAAATATTGGATAGCATGTTGTATTTGTTTGGGTATTGAGATTGTTAGTGTTATTCAAATTCTTCGAATTCTATAAAACTTATTCATGTAATTTGTGGTGGATAGCACCTCGTGCAAAGACGAGTGTGGTCTTGGTTGTGCTCTAGAAATTACAAACTCTCATTGTGTAGATCTTGCGTAATTCTTATAATTACATTTTGCTAGCATTTGATTCCGGCTTAAGCGAAAACGTGCACATATCATTTGATTGGGATTGTTCGCATTCATTTCACACGTTTACTTAGCTTTGCATTAGTGTGTCGGCACAGTCATTTCACGTTTGCACGTAGCGTTACATTAGCGTGGTGACACCGTTCACGTTTACACACCAGCCCGTCCTGCGTCACTTCTGTTTCAAACTTTCTGTTGTTTATGGTTTACCTTTCTTTTCTATAGCTGCAAGCTGTTATTATATTAAAATATCATGAATTTTGTTTTGTTAGTTTACTTGTTTGGAGACCCAATTTGGTTTGCTCATTGGAATAGTTGCGCATATTAATTTTTGTTTATTCTCTTATGATGTTCTCTAAGGGCCCGTTCGGATCTCTGGAATTGGAATTGGGAATTGGAATTGGGGTAACAAAATTCTAATTCCAGTTTTTGGATGTTAGGAATTCCCTCGGAATTGGAATTGGTCTAATTCCATGGAATTCAATTTTGTACTATGACCAATTCTTAGGGGTAAAGACAGATATTTCATGGAATTCAGTTTTTTACTATGCTCGTCGTCGCCCTATCTCGCCGTTGTCACCCGATCTCGCCGTTGTCACCTGATCTCGCCGCCTCCGCCCGATCTCGCCGCCTCCGCCCGATCTCGCCGCCTCCGCCCGATCTCGCCGCCGCCGCTCGATCTTGCCGCCGCCGCCCGATCTCGCCGCCGCCGCCCGATCTCGCCGCCGCCGCCCGATCTCGCCGCCGCCGCCCGATCTCGCCGCCGCCGCCCGATCTCGCCGCCTCCGCCCGATCTCGCCGCCTCCACCCGATCTTGCCGCCTCCGTTGGATCTCGTCGCCGTCGCCCGATCTCGCCACCGCCACCCGATCTCACCGCAGTCGCCCGATCTCGCCGCAGCCACCTGATCTCGCCGTCGTCGACTGATCTCGCCGCAGCCACCTGATCTCGCCATCGTCGCCCGATCTCGTCGTCGCCGCCCGATCTCGCCGTCGCCGCCTGATCACGCCCCTGATCTCGTCGTCGTTGCCCGATCTCACCGTTGTCGACCGATCTCGTTGCCGTTTCCCGATCTCGTCACCGCCGCCCGATCTCGCCGTTGTTGCCCGATCATAATTAATTGTTGGTACACTACCTGAAGTTGATTTCTCTGGTATTGTGTTCCTATTTTTGCCAACTTCTATATTTTCTGAGAGATCGTAAAAGAATAATTCTCTCCATCACATGATTTTGTTGCAATAACTTCGTCCCGAGTGATACAAGACTCCAACTTCAAATTTCCGTTGTCGTCCGATCATGCAGTTAGGAGAAATTTTTTCTAAACCAAATCCAATTTCAATTCTAGAAATCTATCCTGCAACCGAACAACTACATTGGAATTCAGACCAATTCCAATTCTCACAGGAATTGGAATTGGATGAATTCCAATTCTTGTAATCCGAACGGACCGTAATATTTGGCTTACTACTTCCAAATAGTCAGGCTTCCGTTAGATTGCAAGGCATGCTTTAATAGTTAGATTGCAAGGCATGCTTTAATAGTTAGATTGCAAGGCATGCTTTAATAGTTAGATTGCAAGGCATGCTTTAATAGTTAGATTGCAAGGCATGCTTTAATAGTTAGATTGCAAGGCATGCTTTAATAGTTAGATTGCAAGGCATGCCTTAATAGTTAAATTGCAAGGCATGCCTTAATAGTTAGATTGCAAGGCATGCTTTAATAGTTAGATTGCAAGGCATGCTTTAATAGTTAGATTGCAAGGCATGCCTTAATAGTTAGATTGCAAGGCATGCCTTAATAGTTAGATTGCAAGGCATGCTTTAATAGTTAGATTGCAAGGCATGCTTTAATAGTTAGATTGCAAGGCATGCTTTAATAGCTAGATTGCAAGGCATGCTTTAATAGCTAGATTGCAAGGCATGCTTTAATAGCTAGATTGCAAGGCATGCTTTAATAGCTAGATTGCAAGGCATGCTTTAATAGCTAGATTGCAAGGCATGCTTTAATAGCTAGATTTTTCAATGCTTGAATTCGGTACATAATTACATATGTGTTAATGTTCTTAGGATGAAAGTTTAACTACGCATGGATAGTGGCTATGCATGGATAGTAGATTACTTCCGAAAATTTATAAGTTTTATTAGGATGAAAGTTTAACTATGCATGGATAGTAGCTATGAATGATGTATTTAAAACTTTAAATAATGGAAATAAATGATGCTAGTCAAGGCGCTGAAATGAAACAATGCATGTCCCAAGTAGGGCTTGGAGAGAGAAACACATGGGGTGGATTTTTAGCGGAGATAAGGCAAAATGAGATGGCTGAAATTTAGTGCAACACATAACATGAATGAGGCTTTCCCGTTTATGTAGTGCAGATCAATATGTTTATGAGCTATTTTTAAGCATCTTCAACGTATTTCTTCTCTAGGCAGCATATTATCCATTCTCATTTTCCTTAACACTGCCATTATGGCAATTTCTATTTTCCATATAACTTTACTGTTTTTTTGTGCAAATTGATAATAGGTCCAATATTTTATAAACATGGAGTACTTTAGAGATTCTATTGAAAATACCTTGCATAATATTATTCTTGGGTATCACAAAATAACACCCTAGTTGTAATACTAGAATTTTCTAACAATACTTAGTATTATTAGGTATTAGGGGTTTTTGAATTTTGACATATGGCTGGGTTAGTTGTCCTTGTTGTGAAGTATTGAAATTGTTGTTTGTTATGAAGAGAGTAATTTACATGGAGTTTTATACATATAAACTCTATTTTTCTCACTGAAGGATGAGAGTTACATTTCTCACCGGAGCTCTATTTTCCTTCAGAGCCATCAACACCAATTTCCCAAACGGTGCTAGGTTATGTTTGTTATTCCATTTTTACTTCCGTGGCATTGCTGATTCACGTCACTGTACAAGTGGATGTGTTTAGGTAACCTTTATTTTGAAGCTCTGGTGATGTGGGTGTTAAAACCGGAAATCGGCTTCTGTGGAGTTCGAACCCTTGGGGAAGGGGTGATTGCACACGTACTTCTCCCTAGCGAGCTTGAACGACCAAAGACTTAGAACTGGAAACTGACCCAAGGCTCCAGCACGGAGGTCCCACCACACACCCGGAAGATCTTAGAGCGCTTCCCCTCCTTAGCCCGTGCTGAGCTAAGGGCACCTCAGAAAGCACTCGAAGATCAAAGAGAAGGAGAGTTGGAATGCTTGAAAGCTTGCCGTCGGAATGCTTGAAAGCTTCCAACTCTCCTTCTCTTTGATCTTCGAGTGCTTTCTGAGGTGCCCTTAGCTCGGCATAGGCTAAGGAGGGGAAACACTCTAAGATCTTTCGGGTGTGTGGTGGGACCTCCGTGCTGAGGCCTTGGGTCAGTTTCTGGTTCTAAGTCTTTGGTCGTTCAAGCTCGCTAGGGATAAGTACGTGTGCGGTCACCCCTTCCCCAATGGTTCGAACTCCACAGAAGCCGGTTTTCGGTTTCAACAGTGGGAAAGGCTAAAAAGCTCAATTGTGAGTTTATTTCTCACTCTGCTAAATGAAACCTTATTAAGCTGATCCATCCCTTTAATGGAAGATTGAGAATCAATGAATGGGTTGGGTTGGGTTGGGGGGATACCAACTTTGAAATTCTCTGTTAGCAACTGCCAATCCTTCGGATGAAAGCAATGATTCTTTCCTGCTTTGTTTATCCAGGACAACTAACGTATTTAAACTGCTGAAGAAGATATTTCTAAGTCACAACAAATCTTGTATTAATTTAAATGAATGATGCCAAGATTAGCGGGGATAGTTTTTTGTCAAGAGAGTACCATAGTGTTGCATGTTAGATGGAATTAAAGCATTAGTTGTTTCTGTTAAAGCCCAAAGTTAAAAGCCCAAAAGAGGCCATTGTACATTTTCTTTTTCTTTTATTTACTCTCACATCTCCTAATGTAAATTCTTCCTCTTCGTCTACTCTATATAAAGGGGGAACTTTCATATAATATTTTGAATTTTTGGGGGATAATATTGTTGAAAACTTCAAATTCTCGCATAGTATTATAGCAGGATGTAATCTCTCGCTCCTCTCCTTTCACATGAGTATTCACGGTCTTCCGCTGAAACCTATGAAGTCTCGCGTGAACTCTCCTGGTCTCACCTTAAATCCTCCTCGTACTCGCCAACCTGCTTCAGGTACTCGTACCATTGCTTTGCTCTCCCAGCCTGATCAGGATCCTCGACCAAAATTGACGCTCTCTGCGACCTTTTATAGATTTTACTGGAAGGAAAAGAACTCGCCGCTCCTCAGCCCGCCGCTCCACGTATTCACAACATATGGTTTTCTCTGGCTTCTTTCGCACACGTCTGCGACTCTCTGTCAAATGAGCTCGCTGATCCCTCCCAGTCAACTCGCCCAGTCGAGCGCGCGTCCTCTTGCCTAGTCGAGCGCGCGTTCCCTCCCAAGCAGAGCTTGCTGCTTCAATCGACATAATCTCAGCCTCAGCTCATCCCAACAGCGATCGTCACGATCGATTCCCGTCGTCGTCTTGTGTGCAGGTACTTCCGACGACTTCCGACGACTTGCTCCTCCCAACATGCTTGTCCCTACCTCGAGTAGCTTCTGACAGCCCCTCGACGACTCGCTCCCCGCAACAACTCGCCCATGTAGCAACTTCTCACAACCTATGATCATACGATGCCACCGACCCCTTTGCGAGTTCTCCAAAATCCCCGCCTTTTTATCCCTTCCTGCTTTTGCGAGCTCGCCCCCTGGAGTCGTCTTTACCCCCGTGCTCCCCAACCCTGTTATCCATTATGACCAATCCACCACTTCCTCCCACCAACATTGTGCCTCCCACAATTATTGCCAGTGACTCTAAAAATCTTGGCACGACATCAAAATTAACTAAACCCAATTATCCCAAGTGGAGTGTCTCCTTCACCTTCTTTTTACGCTCTCAACGCAAACACTATTATCTCACTGACTTTCCTCCTGACCCCGTGTCTCCCACATATGCCGATTGGGATGTCACCCTCTTTGTTCTCATTGCTGACCTATTACTCAGCAGAAATCTTTTCAAGAACCCGTGATGATCTAATATCTTCTTCGTCTTCCAGATTCCTATGAGGTGTTCTGTCAATAGATCTTAAGAGAACCTCACATTCCTACCTTGGATGCAACTGCCACTCGCATCTCTATTTTTATTAATCTTCTGCAACGGTCTCCGGTTGCGTCCCCTATGCCCTTTGACAATTTTGCTCATTCAGACAGTCGCGGAGCTCAATGCGGCCGTGGAGGTCGCATCAGGGTCATGGGGAACCTTACCCTCTTTGTTCTCATTGTGGACGACTAGGCCATCTTTTTGCAAAATTCTTTGTGAAGCATCCTTATCTCCGTCCTTAGTCCCATGGCAGCATTACTGCACCTGAGCCTTCTGACTCACCATCCATCCCGCCACCAGAGTACGACTGTCGACTGCTGGTTTTCTTTGGCAGATTTTGAGGCTCTCATCAATGCCTTCAAGCAATCTGCGTCAATTGCCATTTCGTCGAGTAATATGCATGTTGCTACTTGCTTCTCAGGGTAAGTGGCTCGTTGACTCGGGTGTCACCAATCGTATGACTGAAAATCCCCTTGCCTTCTCACATCTTGAGAAACATAACCGACTACTTCTGTTTTTGTGGTTGATGACCCTCCTGCTCTAGTTTGTGGATCTGTAGTTGTGATTACTGCCTCTCTTCTGCAGTTGGACGACACTTTATTCATCCTCAATTTTCCTTGCAGTTCTCTGTCAATGCTTCTCACGACAATTGCAATGCTTTATCTCATTTTCTCCTACTGCTTGTTATTTTCAGGACCTTCACTCGCAGTGGATGATTGTTATTAGAACTGAACATGGTGATCTCTACTCCCTCGACGATCTTCCCACTGCCTCTTTCTTTGACGTCTCCACTTCTCTACTTCAGTGTCATCATCACCTTGGTCATCCACCACCATGTATCCTCCACTAGTTCACATCTTTTAAGGCGTATTCCACTTTAGAATGTGAGGCTTGATAGTATGACAAACATCATCGTACTACTTTTCCTGCTAAGTTATGTGCAAGTTGTGTTTGTCCTTTTGACCTTGTTTATTTAGACATTTGGGGTCCTAATCCCACCAAGTCTGTTGGTGGCGGTAGTCTGTACTTTGTAACTTTTATTGATAATTTCTCTTGATGCACTTAAGTTTATCTTTTGAAGGAACGTTCTGAATTTTTTTGTCTTTTCACAATTCAAAATGATGTTTGCACACAATTTAGTATCTCACTAAAAAATTCTACGAATTGATAATGCCAAGGAATACCTGAGCTAGTAGTTTTTATCTTTCTACACCTCCAACAATATTATTCATCAAATCAGTTGTGTGCACACGTCCCAACAAAATGAAGTGGTTGAAATCATCTCCTCGATGTTACTCGAACATTCTTATGTATGAATGTTCTTTGCTCTTATTAGGGTCATACATTTCTCATTTCTTGCTACCTCATTAACTGTTCAGTGTTCACCCTCTTCTATCCTTCGGGGCAAGACCTCTTTCTCTTTTTTTCCGCACCCCGCGTGTGTTTGGTTGTATTGCTTATGTCCACACTTCTACATCTTGTTGTGATAAACTCTCTGCTCGCGCCACCAAATGTATCTTTGTAGGGTAGGCTCCAACTCAGAAGGACTATCACTGCTTCGACCCTATCACCAAACGTTAATGTGTCTCTGCTAACTTCACCTTTTTTGAGTATACCTCTTACTTTTCCAAGTACGGTGAAACTCTTATTCTTGAAAGCAATCCTCCTCTTTACCACCTCTCTTCCTCCCACCTCTTTTTCATCATTCCCTATCATTCATGCCCCTTAGCCTGATATCCCACAATTGACCCCAACCCTGGCACGTGTCCCTCCAATTTCATCCTTTCCAAATCATGTTCGTCGCTGTCCTGCTACCCACCTATCTTCGCTCCTTCTACTTTAGATTCCCCGCCGACATATCCTAGGCCAGCACTCTCCTTTCTAGAAGGTTCTCACTTCAGTAGACTCGGACTTGGATCTTCCCATAACCCATAGATTTGCGCAAAGGGGTAAGAGGGAGCACCCAACATCCTTTACTAATATTGTGTCTTATGCCAATCTTGGCCCCTTTTGCAACAAGTTTACATGGGAACTCTCTGCCACCACCGTTCTTACTGCACTTGTGAAAGCTCTTCGTATACCGTGTTGGAAAGCGTCAATGGATGAGGAAATCTCTGCATTACAATCATGAGGTACTTGGACTCTTATCCCTATCCCATTTAGAGATGTCAGTTGTCTATGAATGTTTGTCATCAAGTTTCTCCCAGAAAGCATTGTGGATCGCTACAAGGTTCTGCTAGTTTCCATGGGGTTCACTCAGACTTATGGTGTTTATTTTTTTTGAAACCTCTCCGGTTGTCCGTATTAGTACTATCCCATGACCTCTTCTCTGTTGTCTACCAAAAGTGGTAAATGTCTTAGCTTGATACCAAAAATGTCTTCCTATATGGTGACTTTCACAAAGAAGTCTATATGGATCAACCTCTTGGTTATGTTGCTCAGGCGGAGTCTTAGGTGTGTAAGTTTCAGAAGGCCATGTATGGTCTCAAACAAAGCCCTCGCGCTTGGTTCGACAAATTCAGTTAGCTCGTCTTTATCATTTGTTTCTCCATAAGTAATACTTTATTACTCTCTCTTTATACAAAAAATCAACCATGACCTGGTTATTCTCGCTGTCTACGTTGACGACAATTTTCTCTACCTTTTTTCGGAAGTATTTTGTTACCAAAGAGTTGGGCCCTCCAAAATACTCTTTGGGAATTAAAATTGCGCAATGCAATAAATCCATAACTCTCTCTCAACGCAAGTATGCCCCAGATCTACTCAATAAAACCGGTCTCCTTGGAACAGAACCCGCTCGAAATCTCATGCCTATCGACATTAACAAACTTTGGTATAAGACATCCCCTTTCCTATAAGATATTACTCAATACATGCGTTTGGTTGGTAAACTCATCTTACCATAACCATACGTGACATCTATGTTATTGGGAGGGTCAGACAATTCATGTAGACTCCCAGAGAGTGTCACCTGCAAGCTGTTTTAAAGATATTGGAATGCATTAATGTATACTTTGATGCAAGTTATGTAGATGATAAAAGAGTTTGAAAATCCACTTCCGAATTCTGCACATATGTCAGGGAACATCTGCTCACATGAAAAAGTAAGAAGCAATCACTAGTATCATCCAGGTCAAATGCTAAAGCTGAATATAAAAGTATGACTCAGACTGCTTGTGACTTGAAGTGGTTGAGAACACTTCTTAAAGATTTGAGAGAAATATATTATTATCCTCTACGATGTTTTATGATAATAAAACAACTATCTACATATCCAAAAATTCAATGTTTCGTGAAAGAACAAAACATATTGATGTTGAGTATCACTTCATCAAAGTGGAAATTATCAAAAAAGAAATATGCACTCCGTTTGTTCTTTCAGACAAAGAGGTTGCCGACTTCTTCACCAAACCTATTTTTTCCTCTTTTTCGAATGTTTGTGAAATGATCGATATATATGCTCCAACTTGAGGAGGAATGTTAAAGCCCAAAGTTAAAAACCCCAAAAGAGGCATATTGTACATTTTATCTTTCTTGTATTTAGTCTCACATCTTCAAATATAAATTTTCCTCTTCCTCTACTCTAAATAAAGAGGCGAGGTCTCTTGTACTATTTAGATTTTTTGGGAGTAATATTATTCAATATTTCAAATTCTCACAGTTTTGTTAGTACTTCTGATGTAGGGTAGGCTACGGGGTGCACAAAACCTAGGCTCCTGGGGTGAAATACAAATATGACACGTTAGTCCTAAACCACATGCAATGAGACCGTCAAAAATGATGACAAATAAATTGAGCAATGATAATTTTCAACACCACGCAAATAATCAAGAGCAAAAATGATTATTCAATTTAGCAATTTTATATGACGTTCCTCCGCTCGGGGGGCCAAGGCCAAGCGCGCGGCGAATAATTCCCCCTGCAAGTTAGTAGTGTATCAAAAACAAAGTTCCACTAGCAAGAATCAAAACAACATATAATAGTTTACCAATGATAGATGTCAAATAACATATACCAATACCACAAGAGAACTCACAAAGTAGCGGGCTGAACCGAAGCACTGAAGATTATGGATCCGGAGGTATAGATCGGCAATCAAATATGGAACCGACGGCGTGAAAATGATGGCGGTGGCTGTCCTCAGCGGTAAATGGTGAGATTTGACGAGAAATTGGTAGATCCGGCCACGTACAAGTAGATTCGGACCGGGGGAGGGTGGATCTGCTATTTAGTGTCGGATCCGGGCGAGGGAAGGGTGTGTGGGTAGGGGGGGGGGAACAACGGATCGGGGGCTGAAATTCTCAGATCTGAATGGATCTAGAGAACTAAGGCGGTTTGGAGCTGGTTCCACGAAGAGGAGGGGAGGAGGCGGCCTTGTCGGTGGTTTGCGAGGATGGGCCGGCTGTACTGGAAGGGGATGTTGGTTGTGGTCCGGGGTGGTGTGGAAAGGGGCGGCGTTGGCGGTGGGGAGAGGGAGAGACGGCGGGTGGCCGGTTGGAGGAAAAGGTGCGGGCGGCCTGCAGCAGGCAGCGGCTGTGCAGGGAGATTGGCGGCAGTGGGGAGGCTTGGGGGGGGGTCGGCTAGGGTTCTTTGAAGGGCAGAATGAAGGCTAAGGATGGGTAGTACCTTGGGGGGAGGTTTGAGCGTCTAGGAGTCGTCACCTAGGGTTCCACGGCGTCGGCACCGAGGGGTGATCGCGGAGTTCCGGGAAAAGTCTCTCCAAAACCTGCAATACCCGGGATTCAGCCCCCTAACACTCCTATTTATTAGAAAAACAAAGCTAGGGCTTCCCCATCAACGACTATGATTTGCCGGTGGGATCGGCCACTAAAATACATAAATAATAAACCCAAAAATATAAACTAATATATGTTTTTGACTCGAGGCGAAATGCCAGACGCAACCACGGAGTCGGATCGGCAATCCGTTCAAGCCTTCCTGCGCGAATAGATGAACGTGGGTCCCGCCTTGTGGCGAGCCCCTCCAGGTGCACGATTTGATAGCTCCCCATCAACTTCTCTTGCACTTCCTAAGACAAAATCAAATTATATGAAGAGATTTTCTGGACAAAAAAATACAATGTTCTTCTATATTGCAGCAAAAGCCGAAAGGAAATAAATTCTTGGCTCTGTTTGGGGTAGTTGTTGCTGATGAGAAAGTTGCTGATGGAAATGATTGTTGAGAATAGCTCTGTTTGGGGTAGTTGTTGCTGATGAGAAAGTTGCTGATGGAAATGATTGTTGAGAATAGAGCTGACTGAAAATCAATGATGAACGCTGCAGACTGTTTGGAGAACCTACTAATAAACTATCCTTTCAAAGAAAAAATTCTGCTACTACAAAAACCGCAAGCAAAAACTGAAATTGCTTTGTCGAAACTGCAAGAAATTTTTTTGCTACTTTGTACATATTCTGCTACTAGTAAATGATTTCTGCTAAGGGATAAATCAGAAATTGCAAGCATAACTAATGAAACTACAAGTATAACTAACGAAACCGCAAGCAAAAACCAGCGCAAATCTTACACTGGATATTCAGAAATTCTTTGCCTTCCCCTTTGAAATCGAAGCAGGAGTGCAGATCTTTCCCCCAATGAAGTCGAAGCAGTTATTACCTAGATAACAATTTAGGGTTTAGATTCCAGACAAAGACCAAACAGAGCTTTAGTTTTTTAGGTTATTTACTGCTCACGTTCCTTGGGATATGCTGAAAAGAGTCGGCGACGCTGATCTACGCAGGAAGAGGGAGTCGGCGAGGTTGATCGACGGCGGAAGAGGAGTCGGCGAGGTTGTGCGACGACGGAAGAGGGAGGCGACAAGGTTAATCGACGTCGGAAGAGGGAGTCAGCAAGGCGGAACGATGCTGGAAGAGTGTTGGTTCATCGTCGCCGAGAGTGACTTGGCGAGAAATGACAAGAGGGCTTGCGAAAGGGGAGATAGGTCAATTTGCGAGAAATGTTGAGGCTTACCGTAAACGCGTGTCTAGCTCCGCGGAAAGCTGGGTATTCAAAAAGTAACCTAAACGTTGTTTCTGGTAAAACACTTTTCAAACATTAGAGCAATCAAACACCTCTATTCTCGTGTGAGTGTTGGGGGTAAGAATGCACTATGATCAATTAGAGAAATTTTTTTTGGCTATTCTTCCAAACAAATGCTTGTCTAGCTGTCTTGTGTCCAAATTAGCTATTATGTTAATGACGGAGCTCACTAGTCGTCTATTGTATGCTCCGGTTTAAGATCGAGTGCTAGTGCGAGCGAGGGAGAAATCCCTCAAGGGTTTTGAGTCCCCTTTTTTAGATCCCGGCGGGCTTATGGTTGCTGAGGAAAAAAATGGAGGAGAAGATGAAGAAGGGAGGAGCTTTCCGGTGGAGGAACAGTTTGTCATTCGCTGCTACAGGTGAGAGACCAGAGTTTAGAGAGAGAGATGGAAATGGAAAAGAAGAGAGAAAAAGTTTAATAATAATTTCTCGATTCCTTTTTACTCAAACCAATCCATCTAAATCGGTTCAAGCCCCTCACTTGGGCCATAACACAAGTGAGTCTAATAACGCGTGCACAACATTAAAATATAAAATATGCGAGTAAAAATGATCAATCCCTGTTGGATTGAATGCGTCGTTGATACGTGTGACTATAATGTGGGTTCATTACATCTCCTTCCTCGTTGAGAGGTAGTGTGTCCTCAATTGAGATACATGGAAGACGTGTATGCGGGCCTTTGACGGGAGTTGGAGCTGGTATGCCACCTACCGATGCATTGGAGGATCAGAAAGGTCCTGTAAAATTTGGAGCCCAATTTGTTGGAGGGAGGGGTAGAGGCTGAAGTCTGGCGGTAAGGTTGGTGTTTCAGCCACACCCATTCATTGATGGGAAAAGAAAGTTATTGGTGGCTTTGGTTGTCCGCAACTTCCATACGTTTTTGCGTCTGGAGCAACCGCTCCCTTGCGATAAACAAAATGTGATCACGGTCGAGGAGCTCCCAGTCGACGGTATCCATCATGGCGGTTCCTTAGCAGTATGACAGTAGTCAGAGATGATCCCTCCCATAAATCAAGCAGAAGGGTGTAGTCTTGAGCATAGTGATAAGAGGTGTTGTAGAAATACTTGACCTAAGGAAGCCACCAAACCTAGTCCTTGTGGAGATCCCATGTAATACAGCATAGGTACATCTCCAAATTTGCTTGATTGCAGCCGGTAGGTGGTGGAGAAGGCCAATTTGATACTGCTAAGAGTAAACAATTCCTTCCAAAAGCGCCTGATTAAAATCTTGTCACAGTCGGATACGTTGCTCTCCGTCATCCCATTTAGGAGGAACATGTCATTAAAGAAAATCCGCATGAAAGTTTCAACAACAAGTGGTCGGGCCAAGGCAATGATGTGTTCCCTCTTGGAGAAGTGGTCGATGACGACCATGAGTACATTCTTGCCCTTGGAAGTGGGCAGCCCCTCCACAAAGTCCATGAACACTTTTGCCCAGATCTGAGTTGGCACTGACAACGACTGCAATAGGCCCCCAGGAAGGAGATGGCTCGCCTTGTTATTTTGGCAAATGCGACAGGATGCAATGAATTCTTGCACCCTGCCGCGTAGGCCCTTCCAAAAGAACTTCGAGCGGATGCACTACAGGGTCTCGTGAATCCTCTCGTGCCATTTTCCATGAATGTCCTCCAAAACGGTCTGAAAAGAGGAGAAGTGAACTCCAAGTATAGTCGGTCCGTGTAGAAGATAAGACCCTTATGAGCGGTCCAACACAGGGGCAGGAGGCCCTCCTAAATGCGCTCAGATGAAACCGAAGAAGTTTGGATCTCGTGGCGCAGGGCGGCGAGGAGGGTTGTTGTGGGGCAGGAGATGGCGAAGATAGTGCCCTCGAGGGCATGCTCGCGGTGGGATAGAACATCAGTTGCCCTGTTTAAGGCCGCTGCCCTGTATTCTGCACAAAATTTGAATATGAGATGTTTGCTGACCCAATGTTTTTGCGACACAGTAGTGAGGCGCTGCTCCAAAAGGTACTTCAAGCTGAAGTATTCGTTGCGGATCACGAAAGTGCGGCCCCAAAGGTATGGCTCCCAATGTTGCACGTCCTTGGCGAGCCTTATCAATTACTGCTCATATGTTGGTAACTTCTGACGGTGGAGTGAGGTCTTGCGACTGAAGTATGCAAAGGGGTGTCCCTTCTTCTGCAAAACAGCCCCACATCCCTTATTCGATGCATCACACTCCACATGAAACTCCTGTGAAAATCTGATAGACGCAAGATAGGTGCAAATACAAAGGCCTGTTGGAGCTCCTGAAAAGCCGTTTTGGTGGCGTCACCCCACACAAGTACATTCTTCCGCAAGAGAGCCACTAATGGCTCGACAATGGTACTGTAGCCTGAGATGAAACGACGATAATACTCGGTCAACCCAAGAAACTCGCGGAGGCCGCATGACGTTTGGGGAGTAGGCCAAGCGACCACTCCCTGGATTTTGTTTGGATCGTCTGACACTCCCTGAGCTTGCCAAAGGAGCACTTTGAGGCCTTGAGAATGAGACTATGGCGGTGGATCAACTGGGCTATGCGTAGGTGTTGTAGATGCTCGGCCCAAGACTTACAGTACAAAAAATGTCGTAAAAAATTCCTAGGATAGACTTACGCATCAACGGTTGGAATATCTTATTCATCAGGACTTGAAAGGTGGAGGGGGCATTTGTGAGCCCGATTGGCATCTCCAAGATTTTGAAGTGGTTTTGGTGTGTTCTTAAAGTCGTCTTCTCTACATCGGCGGCCGCCGTGCGCACTTGATAATAACCCGAGTATAAGTCCAACCTGGAAAAAAAGGGCTCCATGTAACCTGTTAAAAAGTTCTTACACCACTAGAATGGGGAACTTATCCTTCATTTTCTTGGCATTCAGCTCCATGTAGTTGATGTAAAAGCGCCACGTGTCGTCCATTTTGTGCACCAAAAATACCGGCAATGAAAATGGGTAGACATTGCGGCGGATGAACCCCTATTGAAGCATCGCCGCGCGCTGTCGCTAAATCTCATCCTTCCGGAGGAAGGGGCAGCGATATGGCCTGATGACCACGTGCGTCGTGCTCTGTAGAAGACAGTTGCAATGGTCCTAGCTAGTGGCTATAGATTGGAGGAAGGTCGTCCGTTCGTGTGAAGGTATCTCCAAAATCCTATAGGAACTGATGAAGGTCAGGGAATACGTTCTCCGGGGTCGAGACAACTGTTGAGTGAGGATGGCATTGCCCGTGCCACACAATCCGCTGTGCACCCTGGTGCCAACATATAGTGAGGCGGTCGAAATCCCACGTCAATGGCCCTAAAGTTCAGAGCCAGCGTACGCCAAGCACCACCTTAAACCCCTGATGGTCCACCACAAGGAGTCAACGAGAGAGTGATGGTCTTCCACTATAATGGTAATCCTGCGACAGATGCTTGGGCACTCCATCTAGTGGCCGTTGGCCTTAGTTATTAAAGGCGCACCAAGGCGCAAAGGGGTCTTGGAGCCTAGCGTAAGGCTCAAGGCGCAGACGCGCGCCTGACAAAGGCATGACGCAACTACATACATTTTAAATAATCATCATCAAACATCATTTTAGCTTCTCGATCAAAATTTTCATCTAGTTTACTAATTAATCATTCATTACTATCATTTATCTCTTAAAAAATAAAATCAATGTGGTCACATGCATCATATATAAGTCTCAACGCACAATTGTCTTTCACAAACACTAAATCAATAAAAAAATATCGAGTTCTTACATTATTTTTTCTTAATTTTTGAAGAAAAAATTTACAACAAAAATCTCACTCGGACACGCCTTTTATTTTCTAAAGGCGCAAATAAGGCACACAGAAGCGTAAGCCTGGTGAGCCTGGAGCCTTAGACGTGCCTTTAATAGCATAGTCGTTGGCCACAAACACATGCACGTGACTGTGCGGTGTGACATGAAGGCGAAGTCACTAAGATGTAGTACATGAGAGCGAGGAGGGTCTGGCTGATGAAACTTTGTGCTAGCCGAGTACATGAGAGCGAGGAGGGTCTGCCCCCCGAGTTAAGGACTTTTTGGATCGTATGACCCTCCTGAGGGACAAAGATGACACTAGGGGTGCAAGTTGAGTTGAGCCGGCTCGAGAGCTCAACGAGCTGGCTCGAAAAAAACTCGACTCGAGTTCGAGCATGTCGAGCTCAAGCTTGCTTTCGAGCCAGAGCTCGAGCCTTGTAAGTCTTGTTCATGAGCTCGCGAGCCGACTCGTGAGCTTTTTTATATATATATATTTTAAATAATATATTTATAAACACAATATTCTTTGGACCATATTATGGAATATTTTGTCGTGCTTCGTGTATGTTGAATGTACTCATATTTTTATCTAAATCATACCGAGGAAAAAAGAATTGAAGGGTTTTTTTGTATAATTCGAGCCGAGCTCGTAGAGCTCATGAAGCTCGTCAAACTCGAGCCGAGCTAGACTCGAGTTAAACGAGCTTGAGCTCAAGCTAAAAAAAAAACAGCTCGGACTCGAGCTCGAGCCGGCTCTTTTTGATGAGTTCGACTCATTTGCAGGCCTAGATGACATGCATGGAAATCTCTAGGATTCCTGTGTTCGTATCATCATCAAAAGGGTTGCCTACTTCCACCCAGAATAGATGCTTGCATTTGTGGCCCGTTCCGAAAGTCTCGTCGCAATTGAAACAGAGGCCCTTGGCTCGACGATCAGCCATCTCGGAGATGGAGATGCGACAATGAAGGGGAGGTCAACTTGAATCGGTCCCCTTAGAAGATCGGGGGTGGGGGGGGGGGTACCTTTGTGCTGCTACCCCGTAAAGGCCCTGTCATATCCTTGTTGCTTCCCTGGGGTCGGTCTAAGAGTAGGCACTTCTCACAAAACCGCTCAAGACTCATCACAGTCCTGAGGTCTGTAGCAGCATGAAATTCCATTTCCAAGCAAAGGCACTCATGAAGGCTTGCCATAAAGATGGCGACTTGCTGGGAGAGACTCACAGAGGGAGCACGAGCAAGTAGAACTTGAAATTTCTTCCAGTAATCGTCTATGACACCCGTTTGCTCAAGGGCAATTGATTTGGGCTAGCCGTATCAAGATTTAAAATAAGGAATTCAAACCTGCAATGAAAGTAATCACGTATATAATCGAGAGATAAGCTCTCGTCAAGCACCTAGAGACTGGGTCCTCTAAAGCACTCTCCTCTCCAAAGAGAGACCAAAAACTATTACTCAAAATATGACTCACACTGCCTACGGGGCACCTTATATAGATGGAGGCCCACTACAGGACAAAGACACTACAAGACCACATACTTATCAACACCCCCTCCCGAAAAATTGACCTTGTCGTCAAGGTGAAGGTCCGTTGGGGTCATCCGCAAGCGTAAGGGGGTCCAAGTCCCCGAAGTCAAAACCATTGTCTTCAGATCCCACTAGCACACATAAGTCTTTGAATGCACAGATGTGGGTAGGAGAGTATGACTTCTGGCAACAGAAGCAAAGGCCCTTGTGGCGAGCTTGAGGTGCTTCTCGTAAAATAAGTGGTGGGGTCGTCGGGGCACGTTGGAAGCGGGGTTGGCAGAACTGGCGGAGGAGGAGACAAGCCTTCCAGTGGGGCTCATGACGGGGCAGGTGATCCAAGCGATAGGAGACAACGAGGATTTCAACGGTGATGACTTATGGGGTGGTCGGGCCAAAGAAGATGGCTGGGTGTAAAGTTCCTCGTCGAGACAACGAGCTTGCTTTGTGGCATAAGAAAGAGTCTTGTTATGGACCCGATGACGCGCCCGAAGGTGGGGTTGTAGACCACCAAGGATTTATCCTAGGTGGTGGTCAGAGGATCGACTGGGTACGTGTGTGGAGACCTCAATGAACTCTTCAATGTAAGTGGCTACGATGTTGAATTGGCGCACAGACCTGAGGCGCTCGTAGGCATTGCCCGCCCTAAGGTCGTCATAGTGGCGGAGGAGTTCCTCCTTCACCGTGGGCCAGGAGAGGTCGGGAACCTGCTGGCGCGTCTAACACACCTAATGGAATGCCAACACTCCATATAGATAGTGGCCAAATAAACCTTCTAGTTGGCGGGGTTGGACTGAAGGTCGAAGAACTGTTCAGCACTGGCGATCCAATCAAGAGGATCAATGTTATCGAACACAAAGATCTCGATCCGACGGAGATGTGTTGGATGGATGTCTGCAGTGGGGTGGAGAAAACCCATGTAGTCCGGGACAAGATGAAGTGTTTGCGGTGGCGGTGGCAGAGGGGCCAGTTGGCAGTTTACCGACATGACCGCGAACTCTTTAAGGGGGAGAGTGACATCCTCAAGCCGGTCTTCGAGCTGATCCGGGCGATGAGTTCAACGGAGGCAGTGGCAGAGGAGTTCTCGTCGGCGTGGAGGGCCATTGAACGAGTCATGGGCATGGAACAACGGCTGGGAGGTGTAGCGAGAAGCGCCTGAATGTTGCTGGAGAAGGTTGTTGGAGCGGCATTGGAAGGCCAAAGTGTTGGTAGGCTAGAGGAGGCGCTGGCGGAGGTTGACCTATGGAATTAACAAACTCGGTTAAGTCTCTCAAAGCAACCATCAGAAATCGATGGAGGGGAAACAGGTTGCTGGAAGGAGGTGTCTAGCTGCAGTAACATGACTTGAAGGGAGCAAACCCGGATGCGCGGGAAGACAACGATCTGGCAGGGCGAGCGCGCAAGGGACGGTGCGTGGGCTGTTGTGTCTACCTTCGACGTGCGATAGTGAAACGATGAACCGATATGGAGGAAGCGAGATGCAGTCTTAGTTATTAAAGGCGCAAGACACATTAAGGTGCAAATGAGTTTTGGAGCCTAGGCCCAAGGCTCAAGGCGCAGACACGCGCCTGACGAAGTTAAGGCGCAATCACTTTCATTTTAAATAATCAACATCAAACATCAATTCATTTTCTTAATTCGATTATTCATCTATTCTACTCATTAATCATTCATTACTATCATTTATATTTGTTAAAAAATTAAATTAATGTGGTCATTTGCATCATATTTATGTCTCAACACTCGATTATGTTTCACAAACACTAAATCATACCAAAATTAATGATTTATTACATTATATCTTTCTTTTATTTTGAAAAAGAAAAAAATTTCAACAAAAATCGCACCTAAGTACAGGCTTTCTGCCCCAAAGGCATAAAAAAGGTGCACGAAGGCGCAAACCTCTGAGCCTGGTGAGTCTTGAGCCTTAGGCGCTCCTGAGGCACGCCTTTAACAACATAGGTGCAGTGGCTGCAATTGGATAGGAGCGTCCGGTATCGACGAAGTCGGCAGAAGACGAGTGAAGCCGTCGGGTCTCAACCGAAAGATGGAATGAGATTCAGGTAGGGTTTCCCCCGAAACTCTAAATGAGCGGCATGTCAGACCAATTGATACGGGCTTGCCATATCAAGATCTTAAACTGGGAACACAAACTTGCAATGAAAGTAATCATGGATACAATCGAGAGACAAACTATCACAATTACTCGGAGACTGGGTTCTCTATAGCACTTCCCTCTCTAAAGAGAGACCAAAGAATATTACTCAAAAGATGACTCTCACTACCTAAGGGTTCTTTATATAGATGGAGACCCCACTACAGGACAGACACTACAAGACTACATACATATCGAGTGGTGACTCAGGTGTGGCTAGTCGATGTCCATGCTCAAGGCGGTGGACGTTGTAGGGGCCATCATTGGAGAAGCCAGTTGTTTACTGTGGGGGTTGTATGGAGTCTATCCGGACGTGGAGGGAGGCCACCATTGATTGGAACATCTCCATCAATTGGGTCATACCCCTTCGGAGGGTGCGGTAGGGGCAATAGTCTGGAATCGCAAGCGACGTCTCAGGTATGACTGGACGGAGGCGCGTCTGGGGCAGCTAGAGGAGAGCGGCCCGCTGGGACGGAATTCGGGCTGGAACGCGAGGCACGGGGGCCAGTTGTGTCTGACAGTTGGGCGGAGGAAGGCCTTGACGCAGTCGGTAGTGGAGGAAAGGTGTTGTCGTCGTCAGCGACGGCATGGGGTTACTCTACGGTTTGAGATCAAGTGCTTGGGCGAGCAAGGGAGAAATCCCTCGAGGGATTTGAGTCCCCTTTTCTAGATCCTGGTGGAGCTATGGTTGCAGAGGAGAAAGACGGAGGTGAAGACGAAGAAGGGTGGAGCTTTCCGGCGGAGGAGCGGTTCGCTGCTAGGTACCGGCCACCGGGTGCATGTGTACGAGTGAGAGACTGGAGTTTAGAGAGAGGGAGAGAGGGAAAGGAAAAGAAGAGAGAGAGAGAAAGTTTGATAATAATTTCTTGATTCCTTTTCACTCAAACCAAGCTATCCATATAGGTTCAAGCCCCTCACTTGGGCTATAACACAAGTGAGTCTATTAACACATGCACAACATTAAAATATAAATAGTGCGAGTAGATCAATCCCTGTTAGATTGGATAAGTGTGACCCCAAAGTGGGTCTATGACATTGTCTAACTTGAATATGCTTGTTTCCAACTGCTATATTCTTTATTAATGGTGCTTAGACTAGTAATGCACTGTCCAATGATCTCACTGTGGCTTCTTTCTTATAAAATGGAACTTTATTTTAGATTGAAGTTAATTGAGGATAATGTAAAGAAATCCCTATGCATTCTGTCACTTTTTCTATCTCCTACTTTCTCACTTTCATCTAAATTTACTTTTATTGTACATTTAAGTGACACTTCAGCTGTTCATAATGTAAAGGTCCAATGCACTCCGGTAGTCTTTTATTGTTTGTCTATAGGAATTATTTAGAAGCCAACGCTCTTGCTTTTTGCTGCAGTACGTTTCGTCCTAGTTTTGGTGGACAGTAGATGATTCATTTTATTGTTTTTGACTTGATACAGAAGTCTCGTTTCTCCTAGTTTTGGTGGACAGTAGATGATTCATTTTATTGTTTTTGACTTGATACAGAAGTCTCTTTTCTTCGTTAAATGTGTCATGGATGGTGTTTACAGGAATTGTAGTTACCAATGATGGAAATGCTATACTACGTGAGCTGGATATTGCGCACCCAGCTGCTAAGGTACAATCTTATCAATCATAAATATTTATTAATTAATTTTGCAGTTATTGTGTTTACAATTTGTTGTTTGACCTACTTCAAAACTTTTCTTCCAAGTAAATCATACGTTTCTTTTTTCCTCCCCAGTCAATGATTGAACTCAGTCGTACACAAGATGAAGAAGTCGGAGATGGGACTACCTCTGTAATTGTTCTAGGTAACCGAGCTCTCAAATTCCTAAATTATGAGCCGCTATAAAGTAATCGATCCGTTCAACTAGATTGTTATCGGTTTCGTTTTAGTATATCATTTGTCCCATTCAAATTATGAGTTATTAATGCTATGTGGTCACCATATTTGTAGTTCCTATATCATGAATTATTTGCATTTAAAAGTTTACATTTGGAATTTGTTTGAAGCTGGTGAGATGCTTCATGTGGCAGAAGCTTTCATTGATAAGAATTATCACCCAACAGTAATTTGTCGAGGTACTTGGTGATACACCTGTTTGAATTCCCCCCCCCCCCACCACTCCGTTTTGTAAATGTTTCTCTGTCATTAAAACCCATCTTATTTGCATATTCAGCATATAACAAAGCCCTTGAAGATGCTATTGCTGCTCTTGACAAGATAGCTATGCAGATCGATATAAATGACCGTAAGTTGATATTATACAACTTCATCAATAGTTGTAATTGAGTGTTTGGTGCCTTCATTACTGTTTCTAACTATCCTTATGAGGTCTGCATTTAGCTCCTCAGAACAACGGAGTTATGTTGTTGTCAGACCCAGTTGGGCTGCATATAGCCTTTTAGGACAGCGGAGCTACGCTGTTGGCAGACCAAACTCAGAAATCTATAAATAGATCCACAGGGGTACCTCAGAGGACAGAGCTTTTCTCATTCTCAGGTCTTATAACGCTCTCTGAGGTAGTCTTAGCTCAGCACTGACTAAGGAGGGGAAGCGCTCTGAGATCTTCCGGATTAGAGGAGGGACCTTCGTGCTGTAGCCTAGGGTTAGTTTTTCTAGTTCCGAGCAGCTGGTCAGGGGGTCAAGTTTGGGAGAAGTAGGTATTAGCTACTCCTTTGGGTCCGAACTCTCATTGAAATCAAATTTTGGTTCCAACAATTATTTTACTGGTTGTTATCTTAATTGACCTTCAATATCTCAAAAAATTCAACAGGATATAGTTATTTGAAATTGGATACTGTTCTTATTTCATAATTTCTATCGCAGGTTCTACGATGTTAAGCCTTGTTAAAAGTTGCATCGGCACTAAATTTACTGGACAGTTTGGCGATCTAATTGCTGTAAGAATTATTCTTAATCTATGATTGAGTTTTATGTTTTCTTTATATCAATTTTCTTCAATTAGATCGCATTTTAAGTCTTGCATTGTGCTGGAGATTGCTATCCTTTATTTTTTTAAATGTTAATACAATGTAGTTATTGCAATTTTGATTGCCTTTTGTCTCTAGTGTTTTATCTGAAGAAATGTGAAGAGATTTATTATTTTATTCCTTTAGTATAAACAAGGATTTACAGTCAAATCCATTGAAATAGGAATGAAATGAACGGAAATAATCTAAAAAAATGATATTAATCTTATATTTAGGGAAATTATTGATTAAAGGAAGCAAGAATAACTTTCTCGATTGCAGAAAGAAAACATTGACTTTTCAGCACTTCTTTAGTTGTTGAGTTGATGTCTTTCATTCTGCTTGTTTATTTGTTATTAAAATCTTCCTTTTGACAATCCTTGGCTGTGAACTTAAACTCGCAGATCTTCAGCTGACACACACACAAATATATGTGTATATATATATGTGTGTGTGCGCGCGCGCGCGTGTGTGCGTGTGTTTGATGGAGATCACGGTGATCCGCTTCCCGTTCGGAGGATCCGAATCCGCGGATGCGTCTGGATGGTCGTTCCGAGTCATTTTATGTATTACTTTATTTATTTTGAGTTGCATTTGACACCCGATCGGTTTGGACGTTATGAGCCGTCCGATTTGGGTGCCCTCGTTTAGCTTTAGGTCTATTTATGCGCATGAAGCCGGTAGTTTTGGGTATTGAAGGTTTTTGGAGAAGAATCCTTCGATCACGCGCTGGTGGACTCCAACCCTCTCTCAGTGCGACGCCGAGCCCCCCTCTCACTAGTCACCCCTTGGTGCGACTCTGAGGCGACACCTTATCCATGAGCCGTCCTCTGATCCTCACAAATCTCCTCCCTATACCTAAGTGTCTTTATTTCACTTTTCCACAGCCGCTGATCCCCTTCCTCCCGATTCCAGCCCTCCTAGTTCTTCTCTTCCGAGTTCCGCCCATAACTCCCCCCTACCGCACTCATGTGATGATGGTCCAGCCCTATCCAGTCCTCCCTGCTAGCCGACCTTGCCCATAACTCTCCTACAACACTCCGATTATTAGTCCCGACTCCCGTCTGATCCCAACCCTTCCATGACCACTGTTTCCACCCAGGTTACTCCCTGCCACCCACCACCTAAAAGCCCTTCCCAATTCCTGCAACTTCAGTCAGCCCTACTAAACAGTCCACTCGAGCCTCACCAAACCTGAACCAACCCACTAGCCCGTTGCCCTTGCATTCCAGCA
Source organism: Platanthera zijinensis (assembly GCA_039513925.1). NCBI lineage: Eukaryota > Viridiplantae > Streptophyta > Magnoliopsida > Asparagales > Orchidaceae > Platanthera > Platanthera zijinensis. Next base: position 148,856,139 of record CM077094.1, on the reverse strand, counting down.
GTCCAATTCCCTTCAAGCAGCTTTCCATTGCCACCATCCCCTTGCTTAGCAGTCGCCTACATATGTGCGTTGTAGTTTGATATTTCTTTCTCTCTATTTTGTGTGTTCGGACTATGTTTTGTGGGATATTGTACCATATGCTTTTATTTTTGTGACATCAATTGAATTGTTGGGTTTATTCGGCGCGTGGTTAAATTTATTTGCACCTCAATTGTTTTTGAATTTCCACTTCGTTTCTCCAAATAAAATTGCTGTGAATAAAGTGCATCTGTTTAAATTTTATTTTAGTCAATTGCTTATTGCTAAATACATCGGGCGGTCAATTGCATGTGCACCTTCATTTATAGTGGCATTTATTTAGATTGCGTCTATGCATTCATATCACTCTAGGGTTGGTCGTAGCTTCATTCGTTTATGTTGCATGCCCGCTTGCATTTTCATTTTAGGGTTGTTGTTGGTACTTTGCGTCTGTCGTGTGCTCACTTATATTGCATGTAGGCTTATGCCATTACTTGTTCGCCGCCTATATATTCGTTCCGCGTCAAATGGTATCAGAGATAGGTTACAGACACTCTTTTGATACCCAACTATTGAGTCTAGAAGTTCCTTCCTATGACATACTATTATTGCTGCCCCTCGCCTTCATTTGAGAGACACTCTTATTATTACAATGATTATCCTCATGCGTGACACACCACTTCCATAGATCTTGTCGACCCTGCAACATAATTCCTCTTTGCACGAAACGATCACTACGATGATAGATCTTCATATTGTTATCCTTACACTACGCTACGACTTTATGATGGTAGAGTTGAGTTTCGTTCAGGGCAATATAGCTACGCATCTCCCCCGTTTGAGGAACCTGAATCTGAATATACACGACCACCACCGCACGTTCGTAGGGATTACGTCGCCCACAAACACGATCTGATTATGTTTGGAGCGATCGTCTAGATGACTCCTAGGAGCCCTATAGAGATCACCATCGCCAAGATCACATCACATGTCAAAAGCCTCCAAGTGTTCCACAAATAGAGATTTAGGCTGAATTCCAGCGATTAGTTCTTGATCAATTTGATTGCTTGGATGCTCATCTTGATCTACTGAGGACAGCCGTAAGAGGAATCAATAAGAGAAAGCTTAGGTATTTAGGTTAAGTCACCGATGCGTCTAGTTGTAATCTCACTAACATGAAAGACTCAACAACCGATTTTGTTTCATCTCGCCCGGATGAGACTCAGGTTCTGCTTGATTTTGGAGGCGAGTCTGATCATGAACGTTTGATACAAGTGGAGAGTGAGCATAGTCACTGGAGTGAGGACGATCAGATCAGTGACACTGTGATGGTATATCCATCCTCCGCACCTCACTTAGACCTAAGTCTCCTCCTCAGCTAGAGATCCAACCCTCGACACTCTACCTATTGGCCGACTATTGAGTATGTGCTTTTCCCACTCTTCCCCTGTCATTGTCCTGAGCCAGCCCGAGAACCTAGTGTCGATCCCGTAGTGTTCGCCTCACCTAAACCCTAAACCTATTTCTGGGAACACTACCCCATACAATGGTACTCATCTGGAGGATCGTTACCCTGTTAACGGGTTCTTTGATGAGCCCCATGATGAGTTCTTACTTTTTGGAGACATTCAACCCACCCAGGTGTTGCATCCGTGTATCTTTGTCTCACACTTTCCTGTAGATGATCTTCGCGTTCACGATGAATTTACTTATTTACCGCCAGGTGTACTCCCTAAGTTACATCCTTATGTCACTATCTTCAGTACTCTTTCGGGAGATTTCCTCCATGACGAATTTTTCTACCGTCCACCCGGTGAGCCTCCTGATGATTTACATCCCTTAGGAGACAGTAGATTTCATGATTTCGCACCTCACTTCCAATGTTTTAGTGAGTCAGTTGGGTGGTCCCCGTACACTCAATGAATGTATACACCCCACCCAAAGAGCTTCCAAATAAACCACCCCTCCTTAGGGACTTTCACTGTAGCATGTGCATTTAGTCGATCTATCGTGTTAGTCGCCAATCATTTGCATTTGTTGCATAACTTGCATGGTCATTCTCATATAGTGCATGTCTCTCCTATATTGCATGATTCATGTCCATCGTATGTTTTGCATCATTCACATGAACTGCATGAATTTGTCCGATGTGAAATTGCAATAAACAATGATTATTATAAAAATCAAGCAGATCAGCACAAGAAGGATCATATTTTTGAAATTGGGGAGTAGAGGACGATTCACATACGATTTGAGAGGTTCCCAACGGGAGCATCAAAAAAATTAAGCGCTCGCCGAATGGGTCCCTATTTTGTCATGCGATGGATCGGTATGAATGCTTATTAGTTTGACATCCCTCAAAATATGGGGATAAATCGAGTATTCAATGTAGACTTGATTCCTTACTATGAGCGTGTGTATGTGGTCCTCTTTTTCCCTCCCATTTATGAGCCACAACTTTCTTTATTGCCTCCCACTTTATCCCAGCGTTAGCCTGATGACTCACACCACGAGGGCCACCTTACATCACTGATGGTTCCACCAATCCAGTTTTCAGACAAAAATACATTTTACTCAGAGCTACTAGCTACCATCAAAGACATACTTCAGATTGTTACACATGAATTCACCGTCGTGTGCAGGTAAGATATGCTGTGATATAGTCCGATATTTTATTTTTTGTTATATTAATAGACTAGTAGCGTATGTTTATATCGCCTATATATAATATTATGTATGTTTAAATCAATTAGACTTATTGTTTCTAATTTTTAACGATTTACTCTTACAATCAATTTCGTATAATTATTTTACAAAATTTTAATTTCATATTACAAAAAAATTGTTTGCAGATGATATCATTTTGGTCGATGAGGCGCACGAGGGTGTAAACGCAATTCTGTTGATGAGACACTTTAGAAAAGAAGGGTTTTAGGCTAGGAAGCACCAGTACGGGTACCGGGTACGATACGTATCCGGTAAGGCGGTACGACAAAATTTTAAACTCAAGGATACGGGTACGGCGGGATACGCTGTATTAAATTTAATAAATATATATGCATATATCACGAATACAATTATAAATTGCTGAATAGGAAAAAAATTGAAATGAACATTATTTAGTATTCACAAATTACTAAATATGAATGAACTATAATACAGGAATGAACTAACACTCTAACAGACATGAACTATCACATTCACTAACAATTAATTGAACTATAATACAGTATTCACTATTCAGTATTCACGAACTAACAACACATTCACAAATTAATTTGAACTAACTAATTGAACTAACAACACATTCACAAATTAAATTGAACTAACTAATTGAACTACAGAAGAAGTACAAAAGAAGTACAAAAGAAGTACAGAAGAAGAAGAAGTACAGAAGAAGGAGAAGAAGAAGTACAAAAGAAGAAGAAGAAGTACAGAAGAAGAAGAAGTACAGAAGAAGAAGAAGTACAGAAGAAGAAGAAGAAGTACAGAAGAAGAAGAAGAAGTACATAAGAAGAAGTAGAAGCGGGACGAAAGAAGAAGGAGCGGGACGGGAGCGGAGCGGGGATCAGGAGCGGGACGGGAGCAGGGCAGGAGCGGGATGGGAGCCGGAGCGGCACGGGATGGAGGTATTGATAAAGATATGACACATAAAATCCAAGTGGATTGGTCAGGTATCTTATGTGATCGTAAAGTACCATTAAAACTTAAAAGAAAGTTTTATCGTACTGCAATTAGACAAGCGATGATCTATGGTTCTGAGCATTGGGCAGTGAATTGTGTGCATGGGCAAAAATGGGAGTTGCGGAGATGAGAATGCTTAGGTGGATGTGTGGACACACGAGCCTAGATAAAATTAAGAATGAATGTATCGAAGATAAAAGACAGGAGTAGCACCAATTGCAGAGAAGATGCGAGAAGCTCGACTGAGATGGTTTGGACACGTACAAAGGAGACCATTACATGCACCTGTTAGGCGTTGTGAGAGTCTAGTCACTAGGCATGTTAAACGAGGGAGGGGTAGACCAATAAAGATTTGGAATGAAACTATAAGGAAGGACATGATGTACTTAGGCATTAGTGAGATTATGACTAAAGTTAGCGCACAATGGCGACAAAGGATCCATATAGCCGACCCCACTATAGTGGGATAAAGGCTTGAGTGTTGTTGTTTTATGTTACAAAAATATGAAAAAAATTTAATACATTTATTTGTTAATTGTATGTGTGTTTTTAGTATAAATTTATAAATTTGAAATGACTTATAATCAATCAAGGAATTTCGATTTTTAAATATTCATTATTTGCAATAAACTTATTGTTATCAAAGTAAAATTAATGTATATTATTAAATATGTTTTACAATGTATCATTTTATGCTTGTTAATAATATTTTATCTTAAATACAGATACTATTCGATTTTATTTTGTAATATAAATGACTCATTTTTTATCTATTTGTTATATTATTTTCCTATTTTTATAACATATAATTATAGGTAGTATACATAAAAAAATAAAAGTTTTATTTATAAGACTTCAAAATCTGATATTTTAAAATATCCCCGACATGTCTCCGACTTCCTACATCCGATATTTAAAAACTCAATCCGATTTGTCACCGACTTCCGATATTTAAAACATTCATGTTAGACATGATTTTTTGTGGTTTTAATCATTGATATATTATCCCGAAAAACCTTCCATATTTCTCATACTCAATCCAGAGTCCGTCCAATATCATTTTTCCCATAGCATTTTACAAACTTTGTGAGCCTAGCTATGAGTTCAGCTTCATCTGAAAAATGTGCCATTATACTCTCCTTGCCTTGACATTGATCTTTTTTTAATTCTGTACATCAACGTCTGTGAGGTTTCTAGAGTAAGATCATCACTTTTTGGACCAAGGGCTCTCTCTTTGCTTAGACTTCTGCCTCCATTTAGGAATGTATTTTTCACATCAAATTGCTATGTAATCCTTATTTTAATACGTAATAGGTGCTAAAACGACATTTATTCATAGTTATATTGAGATTTTCTTTTAGGGTTCAGGCATAAATTTTATTTTAATTAAAAAAATCATTGTTAACATATTAAAATCTTAAATGAGATATGGAGAGTAATTCTTAAATAAACATGAAAATGTAATATATAAGATACATGTTATATTTTGGATGTCAAAATTCATGTATTTTTCTATATAATTTAAAATGTTTGTTAATAATTCGCACTGATGTGTATTGGGTGTTATATGAAGGTAACATTCAGTCAATTATTGATGCAAATGATGAAAAAAGTCTCAAAATTCATTTCAGCTGACAGCTACTAAAGAAAAAGTGTTTTGATAATCTACCTGATAGGCTTGCAGCTAATTCATTGCAGCAAGTCTAGGTTTATGCCATTCGTGAGAGACTTTATTCCTATTATTGAGATTATAAACTCATCTATATCCTATAGATTATCTCCCCATAGATCTAATGATAATTGTAAGTCTTACTTTGTTGTGCCTTTGTTTCCTCTTTAGCTATCACTAAATTTTATCTTTTTATTCCTACTTGTGCTCCTAGTATTTCTGTGGAATTTTGTATTGTGAGAATTTTGTTTATATTTGTGATATTATATTCAAAAATACAAGCCATGACATGACTTTAAAAATGGGATAAACTGATTATTTGGTGTTTTAAGAGCTTTTCTTATATGTATTAATAGGTTTGACTCATGAGTTTGCATATCATTAGTGGTCGACTTCTTCCGCCTTCATTATTGCATTAATCCAGATCCTTCAAAATAGGTTTTTGATGGTGTCTCGTGGGCTTCTTTCGTTGGGGATCGATGGGGGTTAGAGATACAAGGGCAAACCCGAAAATGGAGGTAGAGGAGAAGTTTAGAAGAAAGCTTGGGGAAGATGGAGAGGAAACCTTGGAGGGGAGGAGGGCTTAGAGAGAGAGAGAGGGAAGCTTGAGAGAGAAGAGAAACTTTGGTTTAATTCTTGCCTAATCTTACATGACCCCTATATATATAAGTTCCGATGGCATAATCGTAAATACCCAACATACATTTAATATTTAAAACACTTAAACGCTACGACGACTAGACTCGATTCCGACAACTTGACTCTATACAATGACTTGACACAATGACTAGATACAATGACTTGACACAATGACTAGATACAATGACTTATGACTCGATACAATGATTGGATTCCAACATAAATACTTATAATAATACATAACTAGATAACTGAGGGCGTAGGATCCCTAACAAGCAACTATCTGGAATGGTCCCGATCAGCCCAACAAACAGTATGCAGCCATAAGGTGTATGGATACATCGATGGGTCCATGGTTGGTCAACCCAAGTTTGATCCCTTATGAAGGGGTTAAGATAACACATTGTTGGTCTCATGGTTTCTTCGTTATATGTCAAGTATGTCACCCATTATATATTGTAGTTATATGCTTATGGATTTTGCATGTGACATGGGCCAGTGCACGTGAAATTTAATCACTGATTGGAAGTTCTATCCGGGTGTATGAACTCACTCATAGAGTTCTTAAATTGAAGCAAGGGTCCATGTCAGTTTCCTCTTACTTCTCTAAATCTGAAAGGTTATTTCAAGAATTGGATTTACATTGAATACTTCACTCCAATATGCACTCAAGCAAGGGTCCATGTTGGATATTTACTATTATTCCATTGGAGCCTATATGTATAGGCCCTTTGTGGTCATGTAAGATAAGGCAAAAATTAAACCAAAGTTTTCCTTCTCTCTCAAGCTTCTCCCTCTCTCTCGAAGCCCTCCTCCCCTCCAAGGTTTCCTCTCCATCTTCCCCAAGCTTTCTTATAAACTTCTCCTCTACCTCCATTTTAGTGCTTGCCCTTGTATCTCCGATCCCCATCAATCCCCAATGAAAGAAGCCCATAACACTTCCATCCAACGACACAGTAGTGATCTTCAGAGACCCATAGTGACCACAAGTCCTCAGAGGGTCACTCAATTGTGGCACCTGAGTACTGGAATCACCCATTGGAAGATGGATAAAGCAACGTTGACTAATCCAAGAAGAGCAAGAACGTGAGAGCAATAACCTCAACATCTCACATCACTCTAGAATTTCACTTGCAGGAGTGGGGGGGCATGTTAGGGGTCTCATTGGACGGTTCAGACAGCTTCTTAAGTAGAAGAGAGCCTTAGGACCCTAGGAGAGACGAACTAAGCCCTCCAAAGAATCGGACGAATAGAGGGAGAGGTCTAGCTTTCTAGAGGCGTCAACCTAGAAGAGTAGACATAGATCCAGTGATAGAAGGTACTGGGGAGTCCTTTTGAAGTAGAAGCATCAGCGAGTTCTTCACAGAAAGAAGCATCGGCGAGGTCGCCTGGCTTGAAGAAGAGCTTCGACAGAGCCGCTAGAGCGAGGAAAAGACGAACGAGAGCCCAAATCCAGGTGGGAGTAGCGAGTGAGCGAGGACGATAACATGTACGGGTTCTGTCACTCTAATACCAGGTGGAATGAAATAGAAACAAAATAATTTGATTAGTAGAACCTACCCATACATATATGAGCTAGGAAGAGTACAGAACACAAGAAATTACAAACTATGCCATTACATCTAATTATAAACTCATATAAACACGAGATTTTATTCAAGTCATGGTAGATTTTTTTTTAGTGGTGGCGATAGTTGTGCTTTTTTGACTAGCAATGGTAATAAAAGAATTATTTGCATTTTGATTTTATTTTATTACCAGGGCATGGCTTGTAGTCTCAAAACAACAAGAATTAAGTGCCATTGATCTGTTCCTCTGAACCTAGATACTTGGAATTGGATAGACAAGAGACATTAGAGTACTCAGAATATGTGCACTTACTAGAATGAGCCAATGAAGACGAGCCAGTAAAATTAGATAGATTTAAAGAAACTTTTTTGGCATAAATCAAAATTTTAGCGAAGATGCAGTTTCAGAGATTTTATCATAATAAATATACATTTTCAAAATTTTAGTAGAATTAGATAATTTAAACTCTAGGAAATTATTAAATTTCTTTCCAGTTTTAACTGTTTTATCAAACTTGTTAGAAGATCGTAAAAGATATGTAAAAGCCCATTGTAATTGTGGCCCATTTATAAATCCATGTGTGTCTTATGTTTTGTCCCACATTGTATTTTTTGGGACTTCTCTCTTCCTCTTTTCCTATATATATGTACTCATACTTAAGGGTTAATACAAGAAATACAGCCCACAGGTTTCAATGCTCAGTTTTTCTACATGGTATCAGAGTCAGGTTCTGTCCTCCTTGTGGTTTGCCTGCTGCAGCTTGCGGTTTGATTTCTTCTAACCGCTGCCTGTCCTCCGACTAACCGCTACCCACTGAGGTTTTCTCCCTTTTAGACCTGGTGGACCCCAGCCATTTTTACCGCTCTTTTCTCGCCGCGACCTTGTCCTCTGTAGCAACCTATCCGTTGCGGTCTTCTTCTCGCTTCGGCAAGCTTCTCGCCGCGACCTCTTCTCTCCTCGCAGCATTTGCTTCCCGCTGCGACCTCCTTTTCGCTGCGGCTTCATCTAGTCCTTGTTTCTTCTCCTCGGCTCTTCTCGCTGCGGCAACATTCTCGCTGCGACATCTTCTCTCTTCGCAGCATTTGCTTCTCGCTGCGATCTCTTCTCACGACAACATTCTCGCTGCGATCTCTTCTCGCAGCAACTGCTTTCCGCTGCGACCTCTCCGTTGCGGCCTCATCTAGTCGTTGAGCCCCTTACTCGCTGCGACCTCTCCTCGCCGCCTCTGCTGCTATCAGACCGCTGCGGCCAGGACTTCTCTCCTTCCGGCTAATCCTTGCTGCAGCTTCGTTCTTCTCGCTGTGGCTAGACTTCTTCCTGCGGCTAGACCTTTTTGATCTCCTCGTTGCGGTTTCATAGGTTCCACTACTGACTCCGGCGAGTCCACTGTTGCCTCGCCTCTGCCACCTCGTGCTGCTACTCTCGCTACTGAACTTCGGGATGAACTCAGGATTACCACCATATCTCTCAATGGCAAACAAGATTTTGTGGACTGAGTACATTCTGTTCGTCGAGTCCTCCAGATGAAAGGACTTTTTCATCACTTGACCCGGACTACTCCTGCCCTTCCCACTGATGAGTGGCTTCGTGATGACGATCGTGTGCAATCCTGGCTTCTCAACTCCATGGATACCGAGCCTTACAGGATGGCCATGTATCATGACACGACTAAGTCCATGTGGGAGGAACTCCATTCCTTCTTTTCTGGCCAAAACAGCCTCCAACATTTGTTTGATATCATCATTAATCTTCAATCCCTTGATCCCGGGATACCAGGCGATATGACTTCCTTCGTTGTCAAGGCCAAGATCCTTGTTGAGGCTTGGATTCAACACCGGCCTCCTACTACAGATTTGGTTGCCCAATGAGCACAAAAAGAGGTCGTCGGAATTGCCATGATGATGGCGAGGGTCCCTTCTCATCTGCATAGTGTTCGAGCTCAGATCCTCTCTTCAGCGACTACTCCCTCTCTCTCAGATGTCTGCTCAATGCTTCTGAAGGTCACCCCGTCACCTGAGGCTCCTTTGCCTCCCTCTCCAGCTCTTCTACAGCTACCTTCACCACATCACTCCAATCGTGGTCCTTCAGCCCGTGGGGGTCGCCACCCGTCTCGGGGACGAGGACGTCTGGCAAATCCTCCCTTAAATGCACTTTCTGCGGTCGGGATAATCATCTGGAGGCTACCTGTTATCGTAAACATGGTCTGCCGCCCCACCTTGCTGCCTCTATTAAGGCCGAGTCTCCGCACTCTACTTCTACATCAGATTCTTCAACCGCTCAGTCTGACATTGATGCTCGCCGCACCCAGCTTCAGCAGCTCCAAGGGGTGATTGCTCGCTCCTCGGGCTCCGTGGCTTCCATCACCAATGAAGGTATATCCTGTCTATCTCGGAGTTCCCACTAGATCGTGGACTCTTGTGTCACCCACCATATTACTTCCCAGAAGTCGCCGCAATACTTGACATCTCCTTATCCCAAGTTCATCACTGTGGCCAATGGTGAATTCACCCCTGTCTCAGGAGCTGCTGATATCCATCTCACACTCACCCTCTCCTTAACCTTGGTTCTTCATGTTCCGGGCTCCCCATTTAACTTACTTTCTGTTAGCCGACCTACACAGGATCTTGATTGCCATGTTATATTCTCACCATCGTCCTTTGTTGTGCATGATCGACGAACACGTAATATTATTGGTAGCGGGCGACTGTTCCATGGGCTCTATCTTCTTGATGTTCTTCCATCCGCTCTTTCTATCATCTTTTCGGTTGATTGGCATCGTCATCTCGGGCATGCTCCCCTCCTGATTCTCAAGCAAGCTCTTCCAGATGTCTCTTTGCATGAGTTTACTTGTGAATCATGTATCTTTAGTAAACAATATCGAGTTTCCTTTAGTCTTGTTTGTCATCGGAGTACTACTCCTTTATCTATTGTCCATTCTGATATTTGAGGCTCTTATAAAGTCCCTAGTATATTTGGGTACCGCTACTTTGTAACGTTTATTGATTATTACTCTCGTGTAACATGGTTATATTTACTATGTGATCATACCGATCTCACTTCTATATTTCGTACGTTCGTTACTGAACTTCGTACTCAGTTCTCTTCTCTGCTTAAAATCATTCGAACTGATAATGCACGAGAATATACTAGCCGAACATTCACCATAATTTGTGCTGAGTTTGGCATTATACATCAAACATCTTGTGCTTACACTCCTCAGCAAAATGGTGTTGCTGAAAGCATAAATCGACATCTTCTTGATGTTGCTCGGTCCTTAATTCTTCAGATGCAGGTACCCATCGAATACTGGAACTTTACAGTGTCGGCTGCCTGTTATCTCATCAATCGTCTGCCTTCCTCCGTTCTCGACTTCGCCACTCCGTTTAGCCTCCTCTTTCCCTCTCAATCTCTGTTTCCTATCGCATCTCGGGTGTTTGGTTGCGCCTGCTATGTCCATAATCTTGGTCCGTCTATGGATAAATTTGCACCCCGTGCAACCAAATGTATGTTCGTGGGGTACTCTCGCACTCAAAAAGGTTACGTATGTTACTCTCCAGTTGACTGGAAAGTGGTTGTTTCAGCTGATGTTACTTTCCTGGAAGACCAACCCTTTCACTCATCAACTTCAGCCCCTCCACTTGTGCAACCCGTGCCTTGTCCTACTGTCCCAGTCACAACTTCTCTACCTCCTCTTCTTCCAACACCCCACGCGGGACCACCACCACCCAAACCACCTTTCCTCCGTGTCTACACTCGCCGTAATCCGAACTCCGGAGCCCAACCACTTCTACCGTCTACCAGTACTATCTCGCGGCCAGCTGATCCTGCCTCCACTTCTACGGATCATCCACTCGCAAACTACATTTCGTTACATCGGCTCTCTCCTCCTCTGCTCAAATTTGCTCTTGCTCTTTCCTCTATTTCTATTCCTAATACTGTGCAGGAGGCTCTTCAATACCCTAGGTGGCGTGTGACATTGGAGGCTGAGATGTCAGCCCTTTGGGTTAATCACACTTGAGATCTGGTATCTCTTCCTTCCGCCCAGTCCTGCGCTAGCTGTAAATGGATCTTTGCCAGTAAACATGCCCCGGATGGTACAATCGACCGGCTCAAAGCCCGTATTGTAGCTCGTGGGTTCACTCAGCAATAGGGCATGAACTATGAGGAGACTTTCTCCCCTGTCGCCAAACTAAATTCTGTTCGGGTCCTTATTTCACTTGTTGTTCGCCTCCACTGGCCCCTACATCAGCTGGACATTAAAAATGTCTTTCTTAATGGTGATCTTCATGAGACTATTTTCATGCACCAATCTCTCGGGTTTGAGACCACGGGGGAGTCTCGGGTATGTCGTTTGCGTAAAACTATTTATGGTCTCAAACAATCCCCTTGGGCTTGGTTTGAAAAATTTAGCAAGGCTGCTTGTGATATTGGCTTTCAACGGAGCTCGGCTGACTTCTCACTTTTTACTCGTCATCAATCAACAGAGACTGTCATTCTCTTAGTCTATGTGGATGATATTTTGATAACTGGTGATGACTCCACCGGGATACATCAGATCAAACAACACTTAAACTCGGTCTTCCAAACAAAAGATCTGGGAAACCTTCGATACTTCCTTGGACTTGAGGTTGCTCGTCGACCTGATGGCCTGGTCCTATCTCAACGGAAATATTGTCTTGACCTTCTTCAGGATGCTGGTTATTCCAGATGTAAACCCGCAGAAACACCTATGATGTCAACCACAAACTAAGTGCTCATGGAACACTATCAGATTCTCTGCTTACAAAAATTGAATATTATTGGCGGCTTGTAGGAAAACTAATATACTTATCAATTACAAGGCCTGATATCTCTTTTGTTTTTGGAGTGGTTAGTCTCTTTATGCATTCACCAAGGATTTCTCATCTACAGGCTATCGAACACATCCTCAGGTACTTGAAAACTGCCCTGGGACGAGGGTTGGTATACAAGCCATCCTCCTCCTTATCTCTTGTTGCGTACACTGATGCTGATTATGCGGGCTCGCTTGATGATCGACGGTCCACCACTGGTTTCTGTACCTACTTTGGAGAAAATCTCATTACATGGCGTAGCAAGAAGCAATCGGTTGTTGCTCGCTCTTCTGCTGAAGTCGAGTATCGTGCAATGGCTGCTGTCGTTTCTGAACTTACCTGGTTGGAGAGGCTTCTTTTTGATTGGGTGTCAAACTCTCCTCACCAGCAACTCTATTTTGCGACAGTTAGGCTGCTATACATATTGCGAAGAACCCTGTGTTCCATGAGCGAACAAAACACATTGAGGTTGATTGTCACTTTGTCCGGGAGAAGGTCCAAGACTCCAACTGAAGAAACTTGAATTGGAACATGTTCCAGCCTCTGAGCAAGTTGCCGACATCTTTACTAAGGCTCTACCTCGGCCATTGTATCAGCAGTTCCTATCCAAGCTTGGTGCTTACGATTTGTATGCTCCAGCTTGCGGGGGAGTGTTAGAAGATAGTAAAAAGATATGTAAAAGCTCATTGTAATTGTGGACCATTTATAAGCCCATGAGTGTCTTATGTTTTGTCCCGTATTGTCTTTTTTGGGACTTCTCTCTTCTTCTCTTCCTATATATATTTACTCATATTTGAAGGTTAATACAAGAAATACATCCCACAGGTTTCAATGCTCAGTTTTTCTACAAAACTAAAGATGCAGTCTCAAATTTTGATGATATTGGCATGACCAGCTGAACTTGATTGTTCCCTTTTTTGGCAATTGAATGCCTAGTTTTTATATTATTTATTTTTGAATATTTTATTTCGTGAAATAATGCTTTCAATGACAATAACCTTGTATTGCCTTACTACTGGTAGGATCTTGCAATTGATGCTACCACTACAGTTGGTGTTGACCTTGGGCAAGGCGTGCGTGAGGTTGATATTAAGAAATATATAAAAGTCGAGAAGGTTCCGGGGGGTCAGTTGGAAGATTCAAAGGTTCTCAAAGGTGTTATGTTCAATAAAGATGTTGTTGCTCCTGGAAAAATGAAAAGAAGGATTGTGAACCCGCGCATTATTCTTCTTGACTGTCCACTCGAATATAAAAAAGGCGAGAATCAAACGAATGCCGAGTTGGTGAAGGAAGAGGATTGGTAAGTTCCAATTATCTTGGTTTGTTCTGTTTTATTTATTTAAAACCCATATCAGAATCATCGATATCTATATCTATAGTATTTAAAAAAGAAAAACTTGGGTTGGTGATTTCAGGACCATCAAATAAATCTGTTCACTTTGATCTAAATTTCCCTGATCTAACAGAACATGTAATTTTTTATACATAAAAGCTTTAATAAAATAAAAAACAATTATTTATCTCTTGCTCTTTACTAGCATCCATGCTCATGGCCGCTGTGCATATTGTGCATAGGCCATAGTACTCCCTTGCTTGGGTGCGATGGTTAGGTATCATCGTCCTCGCACACTGTGCAAGAGAGGCCCTTGTGCATGACCGCTAGTATTTGGATACAGAAATAAACATCATACGCCAATTAAAATTGTTTTTATCCTTTGTTTAATTTGCAGGGAGCTTCTCCTGAAATTGGAAGAGGAATATATACAGAATCTTTGTGTGCAAATTCTAAAATTTAAACCCGACTTAGTTATAACAGAAAAAGGGCTGAGTGATCTCGCATGCCACTACTTTAGCAAGGCTGGGGTTAGCGCCATCCGTAGGCTGAGAAAGACCGACAACAATAGGATTGCGAAGGCGGCAGGAGCTGTTATTGTGAACAGGCCCGATGAGTTGCAGGAGTCGGATGTTGGTGTTGGAGCAGGACTCTTTGAGGTCAGAAAGATTGGAGATGAGTTTTTTGCATTTATTGTTGATTGCAAGGATCCAAAGGCATGCACTGTTCTTTTGAGAGGAGCTAGCAAGGATATCTTGAATGAGGTTGAAAGAAATTTGCAGGTATGATCTTTTACTATACTGGTTAATTTTGTTCTCAACCTACCAAAATTTAATTGGCGAGAATGTAACCAAATTGAACACAAACCGTTTAGTTTGTTTTTTGTGTGGTTTAGGGTGGTAGATAAAAAAAGGATGATTTTGGGTAGTTTGATTTTTGGCATGCTTTTGATTTATTTATTTTGGTTTAATGGATATTTTGATTTTATTTTACTTGTTTGGTTTTACATTATTAAATTATTAATGCATAAATACTTTTTAGGAATGCCTCTTTAGTGGTGCCCCGTCCTTTACTAGGGTCGAATGCACACCCAAAATTAGGCTATGTTTGGTACTCCATTTTTGATCCGGTGGTATTTTTTATTCACCTCATGAGTAATGGTTAGTGAAAGAATGGAACATGTTTTTACATCAGCTGCAATATTTGATATGGAATCTTTTTCTTGGGGGCTCTTTTAAGAAAATAAAATTAAACATAGGGTGCACCTTTTAGTTAATCGAACCGAAAGTCTATTCAATTAGTGTATCAATGTTAAACTCTCAACTAATAGTCTTAAATAAATATTTCTTGAGCCCGTCCCACATAAATATTATATATCAAAGATTTTATATAAAATGGCATATTGGATTACATAGTTTGAATTTGGTCAGTGATAAATAAGTTGTAATGGATGTTGATATTTTGTTGTGACGAAATACCCTACAAACTTGACACGTTGGTATAATCAATAAATCAAGCACGGACTGGAGGGTATTTCGTACATATGGCATCCCTTGCCTGCTAAATAATAGTAAAAAGGCAATGCATTGTATAGATTTGGGAATATCCATTTATGTTCTATGAGATGTCCTTGGTATAATTCTCTAGTAAATTTGATTGGGTTCATAAATTTTTTGGGGGGTTTAGCAAATTTTCAAACATAATTCAAACAATACTACATGGTTTATGCAGATTTGCGAAGTAGTCAGTTCCATTTTTTTGTCCAAGCTGATTTTACTCTCTTTTTTTCACTATATTTTGAGACATTTTCATTTATAGGATGCTATGTCAGTAGCAAGGAACATTCTGAAAAACCCAAAGCTTGTTCCTGGGGGCGGGGCGACTGAGATGACCGTCTCCGCAGTATTGAAGCAGAAGAGCTCGTCAATTGAGGGCATAGAGAAGGTACTATATTTTACCACCTCCTCATCTGCAATTTCTTCTGTATATCTAACCTATTGGATACTCAACAGTGGCCCTATGAAGCTGCTGCTGTGGCTTTCGAGGCCATACCGAGGACCCTGGCCCAAAATTGCGGGGTTAATGTCATCAGGACAATGACAGCACTTCAAGGGAAGGTAATATCACTACATTTTAGGGTTTTTTTGTATTAAATATTTATATAAATACCTTTGAGATTATCAATATCGGTCAGTAATGATAAAGTAATCGCATAGTTATGATAGGATTAAGTATCTTAGATCTTTTATATCTAGTGTTAATTCTGGTCCAAAATTTTGAGGAACCATGGGACTGTCATAATAAGATGTAGTAATCGAGACTTAAGTTTTATAAAACCACAATCAGGACGGCTTCGTTCAACGGATTTGAGGATCGGGCCGTAAAAAAATTTGTTCCGCGTGATAAAAATGAGAACCTTAAGATGGTTGTATTAGCGGAAACATTCAAGAGACATCTAACAAAAAGAAGGTAAATGAAAATAAACTCGTGTGATCTAGATTTCAAAAGGGTTAGACCATTGAAGATAGTTAGCGATAATGATGTCGGTGATGCTGATAATGATGATATGATTGTTTACTCGCTCTTACCAGCATGCAAATGGCGAAAATGCGTGGTTTGGCATCGACGGGAATACCGGCGCCATAGTTGACATGAAGGAAAGGAAGGTAAGTAGTAAAAATATATATATCAGAAAACAACTTTTTTTAGATCTATGTGGATGCTCTCTTTACCATCCATTGTTCTGTCCAGATCTGGGATGCCTACAATGTGAAGTTGCAGACATTTAAGACTGCCATCGAGGCGGCTTGCATGCTGCTGAGAATCGATGACATCGTTAGTGGAATTAAGAAGCAGGCGGCTCCAGGCTCTACTGCGTCGAAGCCTAAGCTCGAGGAAGAAGGGGACGCGGATAATGAGCAGCTGATTCCGGAGGCGTAGTTTTATGTGTTATCATTCATCAGTTAGGTGCAAAATATTTTTTTTTGAGTTTCGTGAATTTATTGTTGAAAGTTGCTACAGGTTATGATGATTTCTCAAAATTTTGGGTTTAGATTCATGTAACAGTTTCTCTAACATGTATGCTACTATTGAATGAGGACTTTTTGCATTAATCACTCTTGTTTAAGTGGTTTTTGCAGATTGCATCATAAATATTTAATTTTGACAATTTAAACTCCCCAATGGCTTTAATATTAGACTTTTACATTTTAAATATTTAATTACGAGGATGCAAAATGCTAATTTTTTGAGGGGTGTAAACTGTAAAGTGACAATTAAATATTTATGGGGTAATGTGCAAAAATATCATAATTGGAGGATGCTTTGTGCCAAAGTCCCCTTTGAACCGGCCGATCGGGACCATATTCTTCCGTTACAATGGCACGCTGTGGGTGTGGTACATAGCTCTTTTTATGGTATTTTTTTACTCATGATCGTTATGAGCACAGTACTTTTGATTATCCGTAATTTTTTGTTACTATAATTTTATGCTATTTATAAACAAAATTTTAGCAGAATAAAAAACTCCAGCAAAATAAATTAAATCTACATACTTTCAAAATTAGATTGGTTCTGAGTGAATTGTGTACATGAGCAAAAAATGGGAGTCATGGAGACGAGAATGTTTAGGTGGATGTGTTAATACACAAGATTAGATAAAATTAGGAATGAAAGTATCAGGGATAAGACAGGAGTAGCACCAATTTTAGAGAAGATGTGAGAAGCTTGCCTAACATGATTTGGACACGTATAAAGGAGACCATTAGAGGTGCCTGTTAGGCATTGTGAGAGTCTAGTCACTAGGCATGTTAGGCGAGGGAGGGGTAGACCAATAAAGAATTGGAATGAAACTATAAAGAAAATATGATGTACTTACACATTAGTGAGATTATGACAAAAGATCGGGCACAATGGCGACAAAGGATCTATATAGCTGACGTCATTATAGTGGGATAAAAACTTTCAAAATTAGATTATTTATAATGTTAGTATTTTTTTTTTGATTTTTTTCATATCCCACCTCACAATTATAGAGAGATAGGTTTCGTTTGGTGCGACATTTTTATTCCGGTGAGTTTGGACAAAAATGCTACCGCTATAGAATGCATGTATGGCATGATGATGTTGTGACTGCCATCAAGAAAATAAATTTAGTTTTGAGCATAAAAGTAAATAAAATTCATTAGGTTAGATTGGAGGTTCACCAACGACGGTTCATAATCATTGCGTTCATCACCGTTACAGTCGTGCCAAATAGTTATAGAGGGTTTTCTTTTTCAAGAGGATTTCATTGGTATTGATTTTAGAGGTTGGTTTGACTCAAATAGGTCAAAATAATTGAAGGATGTGTCAACATAGTCAACCATGCAACAGATGCCATGAAAATTCTCATATTATAACCATACAATAAATAAGTAAATTATTCTCATCTATATGGATGGGAGGCATTGGGCCATTTGTACTAAAAAAATGCCCAGTTTTGATCCTCTTATCCACCTAATTAGCAAGGAAATCAAAATCCCTGCAACTGAAATCACTCATAACAACACCAGCAATTGCCCCCATTCAGCCATGCTCAATCACAGTAATAATTGCGCAGTTGATTGCCATGACTGTGACCTGCGGATATTCAGCAGCGGATTTTCATCCCGCCGTCGTCTTCTTCGTGGGGGTGCTTGGGTTGACGAGGCTTTGTGAGTGTAAGCGGGCATCCGATCTGAACGGCATGCTCAATCTCACTTATCATCACTTTCACCGATATTTTGGTAACCTTACCGGTAACAGCAACAACGGCTCCGGCCCGAGTGGCGATAGCTGAACAACTTCCACGTCTTTGGTCAGCAGTAGCCAGCAGCACGCAGTGCACTCTCCTTATGCTTATCGGCAATGCGCCATCCAGCTTTAAGTTGTTTGATAGTGTTGCGTGTCGCTTGAAGCTACCACAGACCAGATGAATTAGACCGTCTTAGCTCGAGAGTAAGCTAAGCACGCAAACAGTTATAATGTAGAACCGACAGTGGACGCTAAGATTTCTACGCGGAAAACTTGGAAAAAAAAAAGCAAAGTCTTAAGCTGTGCTCGGGAGAGTAGCCGCTGAAGCAGAGTAGTAACAAGTAGGGCGCACGTTGAGCAGGAGAGTGAACAGAGAGTTAAGTCTTTACCGGAAAACCTCAGAGCTCGGTCTTCTCTCTTTTTCTCTGTCCCTGCAAACGAAGGTTTGAAGTCCTTTTTATAGTTTTCATGGGGGCGCACAGGTAATTGGGTCATCTAGGTATTTAAATGTGCGAAGAGGAACTCAAGATTCAGGTCACCTGGATCGCTAATTTTAGGGATATGATGTTCATGCCCCCTGGTAGGTCTGAGCAGCTCGAACAACCCGATCAGGTCTGCCAGAGGGGCCGGCGGCCGCTACGACACCTGACACACAAGTGGGCGCAAAGGCTCGGGAGTGCAAAGGAACACGTGCTGCACGGGGGCGCTCGCACCCATACACACGACGTGCGTGGTGTGTGCCCCCCCACGAGGACGTGCTTGGGCGTAGGAGGGAGTCTGTTCTCGCCCTTTCGGGGCGCACATGTAGTGGCTATTTAGAAGCGATGAGACCCCCACGACAAGCCAGGCCCGAAGGGTCAAGTGAATGTGAGTGATTGGGAGAGCGTGCGCGGTGAGCGAGTATTCATGTTGGCGTAGATTATGCATTGAAATGCAACATATGTTGTTGTCTATGTGTGCATGCAGCTTTAATGGGAGGACAATGGGTCTATTAGAGATACATGGGGGTGGGGGGAATGGTCTTTCTATATGGTTTCAGAGGGGAGCAAATCCACTTTGACTAGAGAATATCAAAAACTTTAAAAAGTAGCGTGGGCTTGTTTGGAGAGAGGTGCTCAACTTTGAGAGGGATGCACCTCATAGAGGGTGACACTCCTTATAGAGAGCAGGGTAAGGGAGCATATATTGGAAAGTTGTTTGTGCGTGAATGTGTTGCAGAGTTGTGTGTGCATGAACGAACTGCAAATTCTTATGCATGAGAACAAGTTGCATATTTGTACGCACAAGAATATGCTAAAAGGTTGTGCGGACGTGAACGTGTTGCATAACCACACACACGTGAACTTCTGGAGAGACCGAGCGAATGTGAACGTGTTCCATAGCTATGCACTCGTGAACGTGTTGAGAGTGGTGTGCTTGCGATCATGCTGAAAGGCGACGCATAAATGAACTTTTGGGCAGAGGTTGTTCGCTGGCTATATGGGAGCTAGAGTCGTGTTTGCATAAGGAGTAGGAGAGCATAGTTCCCTATGCATATGTGGTCATTTGAAAACACTTTAGCTTCTGTCGTGGTTATGAGGGGTTTGCCCTGTACCAACGGGATTCTTCAAATGCTTTATAAACAGGGGAACTAGGTTTTCATGTAAGTTGAAAAAGTGGGCATGCCTTCTTTGTCTGTTGGACGCTGGACCATTTGGAATTGTCAGAGAATCCATAATGGTTTCTCTGAACACTCTGTAGGAAAGGCTGGAGTTTCCATTTGAATTCTTCAAACATTTTATATAAAAGGACGGAATTTCTGTTTGGATTCTCTAAACACTTAGTAGCAAAGGCCAGAGTTTCTGTTTAGATTCTCTGAACACTTTTCATTTGGATTCTCTTAACACTCTGTAGGAAAGGCCAAAATTTTTGTTTAGATTCTCCGAACACTCTGTAGTAAAGGTCGGAGTTTCTATTTGGATTCTCGATCTTAATACTTTGTAGGAAACGCCGGAGTTTCCATTTGGATTATTTGAACACTTTGTAGGAAAGGCCGGAGTTTCCATTTGGATTATTTGAACACTCTGTAGGAAAGGCTAGAGTTTCCATTTGGATTATTTGAACACTCTGTAAAAAAGACTGGTTTTTTTGTTTGGATTTTACGAACACTCTGTATGGAAGGTCGGAGTTTCCGTTTGGATATCCAAACACTATATAGGAAAGGCTGAAGTTTTTGTTTGGATTCTCCAAACACTCTGTAGGATAGGCCGAAGTTTCAATTTGGATTCTTCAAATACTCTGTGCGAAAAGATGAAGTTTTCGTTAGGATTCTTTGAACACCGTGTATGAAGAGTTTTTGTTAGTGGTGGTCATGTAAGCACGTTCATTGTTTAAAAAGGACTGATAATTAAGGGAAGTGAGAGATATTTTGACATAGGAGTGGTATCTTTTTAGGTCATCGCTACTATTAGTGTTGGAGATTTCTTCACCCTCGTTAGATTGTAAGTGATAAGCGTCGCTCTATATCACCTCCACTGAGGTTGACCTACTTGTCGCATCCATCTTTTTCATGACGAGGTCTTCCGCTGCGAATGGTTTCACCCTGATGTGTTTGTCGAAATGCTTTTCCATTCTTCTTTTGATCTCTTCCTGTCAGATGATAGATTAATCATATGCAAACCCAATTTGACGGCCTACATCCATGTTTGCACCCAACCAAGATAGGGCGAACCCATCAAGAGAATCCAAGTTAGGCGAGATGACCTCGCTCGACGGCGAGTCGCCCTCTCCGGCCTTGTGCCAGCTAGTCGAAGTGAGGCCCGGGTCAGGGGAGTCGTGCGCCAAGACGATCGCAGGCGAGCCGAGCCCACCTCCTTCTTGGGCTCGTCTCTGCAGGGAGGATCTAACTCGCCTTCTCTTTTTTGCTCGCAGCCTATCCTGGTCTACCCATAGCCATCTTGAACAACGAAATTTTGTTATCCACACACCAATTAGGGGTGCCAATAGAAAAAGTAAAAAGGTGGAGGCCGCTATTTGCAGGCCATAAAGCCGATTTTTCCCCTGGTTTGGGGTTTTCCTATAAATAGACCCTCAAGGGACCTTGGAGAGGCAGACTCTGCCTCCTAGAGCTCCCGATTTTCGGAGAACTCTTGCTCCATGCCATCCAAGGTGCTGAGCTCAACATTTGGCTTTGGGAGGGGAAGACGCAACATGTGCTTCCGGGTAAGTGGCAGGACCTACTCGTTGTAGCTTGTCGGGTCTTTTCATGGGCAAACACCCCCCAATTTGGTGACCCCCAACCATGTATGCACCCTGCAACCAAGATAGGGTGAACCTATCGAGAGAACCAAGGTTAGGCGAGACGAACTCGCACGGCGGCGAGCCGCCCTCTTCGGCCTGGCGCCAGCTCACCGAAGTGAGGCCCATATCAGGGGAGCCACGCGCCAAGACGATCGCAGGCGAGCCGAGCCCACCTCCTTCTTGGGCTTTCCTCGATAGGGAGGATCCAACTCGCCTTCTCTTTTTTCTCGCAACCTATCCTAGTCTGCCCATAGCCATCTTGAACACCGGGATTTTGCTATCCGCAGACTAATTAGGGGTGCCAATATCTAAAGTAAAAAAGGCGGAGGCCGCTATTTGCATGCCATAAAGACGATTTTGCCCCTATTTTTGGGTTTGCCTATAAATAGACTCTCAAGGCATCTTGGAGAGGCAAACCTAGACTCCTAGAGCTCCCGATTTTCAGAGAACTCTTGTTTCGTGTCATCCAAGGTACCGAGCTCAACCTTTGTCTTTGGGAGGGGAAGACAGGACGTGTGCTTCCGGGTGAGTGGCGGGACCTCCTCGTTGTAGCTCGCCGTGTCTTTTCATGGGCAAACACCTTATCGAGCTAGCGATGAATGCATGCTTGAACAGACCTTCCTAGTGCACTTAACGACGGGCGAAGTAACTTGTACTGTTCCCTCTCGGTCCCTAAACTAAGGACTATGTCGACATAGCAACCCAGTGAGAGCTATTACTAGATGCGATATGCCTATATGGAGCCCTGGTAAACTTTACAGATTAGAAGTTGTTAAAAATGTTCATGCACTAGATTTATCATGTGGAACTTATGTGTGCAATGCAATGATGGTTTATGATGCACTCATGAAACTCACTCACTCTGTTTTGCTATGTCGACATAGTCCTTAGTTTAGGGTTTGTCTTGGATGGGGTTTGCCTTGGACCATTGATTAACGAGTTCAAAGGCTTAACTTGAATGCTGGTATAAAAAGTTTACTAGCGGTATAAATAGGAAAACCCTAGGAGTGACTACGGGTATTGGATGTCCGTGTATCCGAACTGACCCGTTAAGCCTCCGAACCCGTTAATTGTCCACGGTAAAGTGTCCTATCTTTTCACAACACCAACATTTATACCTATTGTACCTCCTTTTAGGAGGGACAAAAGGAACTTTGTGCTGACATTCAAAGGATATCTTTTCTGAATATGAGACAGTGTAATTGAACCAACAGTCCAAGGCAAAGTGTCCTATCTTTCCACAATACCCGCATTCATACCTGTTGTACCTCCTCTTAGGAAGGACAGAAGGAACTTTGTGTTAACCCAATTTGGTGCAAACATGGCTGTGGGCCGCCAAATTGGGTTTGTATATGATCAATCTATCATCTGACAGTGTTTATTTAAAGGTTACTCTTTTAATCAGCATATTCTTACAGTTTAACCTTGGACTGCCCAGGGCATGCCCGATTAAGGAATCTCGAGGGTACTAGGAACTACAATGGGCTAAAGCCCAAAGCTCCCTTTCTTAAGACACTTACTTTTATGAGTATGTATTTATCACCGAACCCCTTTTCCCCACGTTGCCTTATTAACTAATCCTAAGTGGATTTATATTTCCCGGGAGAAGACGATACTCCGTCGACCCCGAGCACAACCCCATCTCCATATTACCCAGACTACTTAGGGTTTGACCCTAAGGGTGACCTCATCAAGACTCCACCCATCCAGATGCACCCACTATATCTCCGCCCATGTATGACCTACATTTATATCCTGAATACTTGAATTTACTATATGCAGACCAAGTGATCTAACCTAAGTGTATGAAAGTAAATACTCATGATTACTTTGCCTACAGCCCTATAATTATTATTGGGGATCTACCATGACTTGTTGAGCCCAAAACCAGAACTTGGTATTTTCCCTAATTAAATCAGGCTTTAAATAATTTTCCCTAAATCATGAATCCCTATGATTTTGAACATAAAGTATAAAATTTTGACATACAATGATCCCACTAAAATTTCCAGAGCTTCTTGTTGACTAAATAACAACAATATATGAATTTCATGATTTTCCTAAATAGCATTCTATCATAATTCTAAATACAAACATTGATTAAAATAACAATTTACAATGTGAGTACAAGATTTCGTCATTCAAAAATTATAACAAAATTATCAGTGGACTAAAATGTTCAGAAAACATGTCTGCCAAGATTTCATGATTTTCTAATTCCATTTAACCATTTATTTGAATTCATAAAATAATTTACCTCTAGGGCAACTTGTGAAGGATCTACTATATATATAATTCTAAAAATTATAATAAAATTAACAAGGCATTTCAGAGGTATAAAAAGTTTCCTAGGTGGATATAAATAGGCAAACCCTAGAAGTAACTACGGGTATCGGATGTCCGTGTATCCGAACTGACCCGTTAAGCCTTCGAACCCGTTAATTGTCCAAATATACATTAACGAAGAGGGCATTCCACTTTGATCACCATCCGGATGCTTCGAGCAAACCTAACAATCTCGAATCAAGCCCACGTTGCTCGCAGTATTCTGTGGTGCTTCGTTCCTAAAAAATATTCCTAAATAGATTTAGCCCGGATTAGGAATCGTGGCCTCCCACAGATCGATGATGTGTCTTGATCCCGACGATCCGGGCACGAGGATCGCAGAGGTGTCATAATTTCAACAATCTCCATCTTGACGCTTCACGCGATGAACTCCACCTCAACGCATAACGAACGTAACTCTACCTCCAGCCTGGATCTCCCCTACCGGCGACTACGAGCCCCTCTCCCTGGGGTTTCTGCGATCAACATGCATCAATATGAGCCAAGTCAAGACCATTCTTGAACTTGACTCATGTCACTGATTTCGTCCGCATGTTCGCACCGTTATTCTCCGTGGATATCTTCCATAACTTCATTCCTCCACCTCCAGCAAACTCCCTCGAATCCTAGTAACGCACATCGATGTGCTTTGTTCTTGCACGATAGACCGGGTCTTTTACAAGACAACTTGCACTCTGACTCTCACTGTGCATCTCCACCGCCTTATGAGTAATCATAAGTTCCATGGTGGGACTTTTGAGCCAGATGGCTCCCCCTGCGGTGTCTGGGCACTTCTGAGATGACACTCTGCCCTTCTTCTCCACTGCTGTGAAGATTTTAGCTTCACCAAGGCCCTTCCTCTGCGCGAACTCCTTTGCCACGAAACTTGTCTTATTCCTCTACTGGTCCTTCCTAGCTTCCCCTGTGAGCGGTCTCTGCTCTTTACAACTTTTTCATAGGAACCAGGATCTGAGGAAACAGCCTAAAAGGCATATGGTACCGTATACTGTAGTCTGAGAGGCAGTCTGACCTCTCTCCTCGCCCTTCCACTCACAATCATGGTACCGATCAGTCTATAGAGAGTACCAGAATGCTCTCCTTTCATTACTACCTGCGCGCCTCTTTTGACCTTCAAATATCCGTCGTTACCGGTATAAGAATACCTGATGGACTCTAGAATGCCTAGAGAAATCAAGCTCTTTCTCAAATTGGGCACATACCGAACGTTGGTGAGTATTCTGACCACTCCGTCGAACATCTTAATCCTGATGTTACCAACTCCCAACACCTCGCACTCTGAGTTGTTCCCCATAAAAACAAGACCACCTTCACACTACCTAAAACTGGAGAACCATTCTACGTTTGGGCACATGTGAGACGAGCATTCTGTATTCATGATCCAGGAACCTGTGGTCTCAAGGCTGTGTGAAACTTGAAGAACGTCAGCTTCATTCTCATCCTTAGATGCCACCGTAGTCTGATGTGTCTCATGCGTCTGCTCCTTAAACTTCCTCTTTGGGCAATTATTCTTCCAGTGCCCCTCCTCCTTGCAGTAGTGGCACTTAGTATTCATGCCTCCGGACTTAAACCTAGGTCGGTCTTCCTCCTTGCCTTCTCCTCTCGATCTACCCCGGGCTGGGTCATTGCTCTTCACGAATAAGCCCTCGTCGGCTCCACAGATCGACTTGCTTCTCGCTTCGTTCGAGAGCAGCATCGTCATCACTTCTTCCATCCTCAGGTTGTCCTTCCCATACAGAATCGTGGTGACCAGATGATCGAAGGACTTTGGCAATAAAGACAACAAGAGAATAGCCTGGTCTTTCTCCTCGACCTTAATTTCTATACTATGCAACTGAGAGATAAGTTTATTAAACACATTCATGTGATCAAGCAGCTAAGTGTTTTCAGACATCCTAAGGCTGTAAAGTTGCTTCTTCACGTACAACTTGTTCGTGAGCGACTTGGACATGTACATCTCTTCCAATTTTTTCCATAGATCAGCCATAGTCTCAGCGTCGACTACGTTATACATAATCTCATCGGCTAAGCACAACTGAATTGTGTTAATGGCCTTCAGATCCAACTCCTCCCACTCGTCATCCTTCTTCCCAGACTTCTCCTTTCCGAGGAGAGCCTTATGAAGACCTTGCTGGATAAGTACCGCTTTGATCTGTTTCTGCCACAGACCAAGGTCAATTTTGTCGTCGTATTTTGGAATCTCAAATTTCGCTGCCATTGTTTTGCTCACAGAGCTACTGGCAATCAGAATAATGTTCACGGACCAGATCTGAGAAGATAGGGAGCAGACCGGGTTCTTCACCTAACGTTAACCTAGATCTAAAACTAGAACGTCTAGAAGATCACCCCCGCGGAACCTGGCTTTGATACCAATTGTTGTGCAATCAGACCGAGTACCGGGGTAGTGCAACGGAATATAGCCGAGCAATTTCAATTGCGCAAAATCATAAACCAGAAGAGATTACACAAATAAACACACAGACGACAAAATAATATACGTGGTTCGGAGATGAGCTCCTACGTCCTCGAGAAGAGCGCGCCGGAAAAGATCCACTATAATTAATAAGGTTACAAGTTACAAACAAAGACTGTTAACACGGTCGAACAACAAGAGAAAAGCAAAATACTGAGGAAGAACGTTGTCGTCGCTGCTATCGCCGCCGATATTGCCTGACGATATCACCTTGTCTTCTTCCTCCTGGATCTGCCGCCTCCTACAACTGTTGTCGCCGCCTGGATCCACCACTGCATAGCCGGTCGCCGAGATGAGCCCAGACATATGTCGATCCGTCTGGATCGTCCGAACGCCGCCGCCTCTCTGTTGCCGCCGGAGCCTGAAATTGTCGCCTCCGCTTGGAGTTGTTTGTCGCCGCTGGAAGGAACAAGAAGCCTCCTGAAGCTCTCATTGCTCTCTCTAATGGCTCCCACGAATGTCTCTCTCTAATTGTTTGATTCATCCGGCTAGAAAACTGCTCATATATATATGATTAAGATCCAAAAACAATTAGGAATCACAAGGCACACAGATCGCTGAGGTGGAACAATCTTAACAATATATATTCTCCTATTAATGATCTTCCTAGAAAATATTCCTAAATAGATTTAGCCCGGATTAGGAATCATGGTCTCCCACGGATCGATGATGTGTCGCTATCCCGACGATCCGGGCACGAGGATCGCGGAGGTGCCATAATTTCAACAGGTTTCAACCTCATATTGTACTTATGGAGGGTAGCGAATGTTTCCACCAAATCTTTGATATGATTCTTTGGCTTACGAATCTTGATGAAGAGATCATCAATGCAAACTTCCAATTTGCATCACATTTGAATCTTGAACATACGATTCATCATCCTTTGATATGTAGCATCGAAATTCTTCAAGCCGAAGGACATGATGCGGTTGCAATAACAATCGTCATTGGTGATGAAAGATGTGTGAGTGATATCAGGAGTGTGCATATGTATTTGATGATATCTTGAGGAAGCATCGAGAAAACTCTTCACTGGAAAACCTAGGTCGGAATCGACTAGGGAGTCTATTCGTGGCAGGGAATAACAATCATTTAGGCACACTTTATTGAGTCTTGCGAGATCAAATAACATCCTTCAGTTGTTGTTAGTGTACAACCCCGTATCCCGCGAGTGGTCGACAGGGATTGAACCGGCCGGCTCAGATCAACTTGGACCCAGCTTGCCGAGTCCGAGCTCGGCAATAGTCGAGCTAAGCTCGGCGATGGTCGAACGAAGCCCAGCTTGCCGAGACCGAGCTCGGGTGCGGAGACAGGGCTCGACGATAGTCGAGCCAAGCTCGACGATCTCCGTGCCGAGTCCGAGCTCGGCGATCGTCGTGCCGAGCCCGAGCTCGGCAATAGTCTAGCCGAGCCCAGCGCTAGCCGAGCACAGTCCGCCGAGCCCGTGCCCGCCTAGGCCCAGGGCGAGGCGAGTCGGGCCCCTTGCCGAGCGAGTGCCCCCTCAGGTCCAGCTCGCATCTTGGCCATGGCACACTTTTACTGTGTGGCCCCTTTTGGTTTGCCTGTAGTCCTCGAAAACAGTGAAGGTTGTATATTGGCAGGCCATCTTTTCCTATAAATAGGACCCAAGGGGTACCTCAGAAGGCACGCTTACTAATTCTCTGGCCTACTAGCGCTTTCTGAGGTACCTTAGCCCGGCATTTGGCTAAGGAGGGGAAGCGCTCTGAGATCTTCCGGGTTTGTGGTGGGACCTCCACGCCGGGCCCTTGGTCTAGTCCTTGTTTCTTCTTTTCTTTGTCGTTTTCTTGCAGGAGTGAAGTAGGTGCGCGGCCACCCCTTCCCCAAGGGTCGAACTCCACAAGAGACCGGTTTTCCGGTTTCAACATTTTTGGTGCGGTGAGCGTGGAAAGTGGTCAGCAGAGAAAATCTTCTGCAGGTTCGATGACCGGGGAAGAAGGACAAGGATCAGGCAGGGGCAACTCGCCACCCCCTCCCCCACCCCCAGCGGCGAGCATGCCGGCGGAGCTTAGGGAGGAAATCCTCGGGCTCGTCAGGACCGCTCTCGGCATGCGAGCTGAGAGTGCGACGCCGGCTGTCCCGGTGGTCGCCGTTCCCGCACTCGGCGACGACGCGCCGCTCAGGCGACCAGGGAAGGAGCCCGCCGAGAGGGGCGAGCGCGAGTTCCAGGGGCGAGTTCTATTCCCCGGCTCGGCCGCCGAGTACCACTTCGGCGAGACGGCAGGGAGGGAGTTCCCGACTCGCCCGGCTGAGGGGGGAGCCCTTTCAGCGAGTTCGTTTCTTCAGCCCCCGTTCCCGAGGGGTTTCGCGAGCCGGAGATGACTTACTACTCCGGGAGAGGAGACCCGGTCCACCACATCCAGTGGTTCGAGGACATGGTCTCCATTCGACAGATGTCAGACGGCTTCAAGTGCCGGCTCTTCGCCATCACCCTCAGAGAAAAGGCGAGAGAGTGGTTCCACCAACTCCCGACCGGGTCCATTTACTGCTTTGAGGATCTGCGACGGGGTTTCATGCTGAGGTTCACTACTTCAAAGAAGAGGAAGAGGGAGGCGGAGTCTTTGTTCCGCATCAAGCAGAGGGTGGGAGAGACCCTGGGGAGCTACCTGGACAGGTTCCAAGAGGAACTGTCCCAAGTTCAGGAGATGCCAGGGCACACCATGATGGTGGCCTTCACCCTGGGTCTCCAGTCCGGGTTCTTCGCCATGGAACTGAAGAGGTCACCTCCAGTGTCTTTTGAGGCACTTCTAGAGAGGGCGGCCAGGGAAGCCGAAATGGAGGCAGCACATCCAGAGTTTGCGCGAAGATTGGCCAAGTGGGCCGTAGAAGAGGAAAGGCCAAGGGGTGGCCGAGTTCAGGAGGAGAGGAGGGCTGAACCTCGGCAGAGGGAGCAGCCGCAGCAGCAGCCGCAACCCAGGTGGGTGCGTCCGGAGCAGACCCACCGTTTGGGGTGGAGGCCCGAATGGCAAGACCAGGCACCACGAAGGGGTTATCAGGGAGGAGATAACCGCCAGGGTGGCCGAGGGCAGTACAACCCTCAGGGGGGTAGGCAGGGTCAGAGACCCCCTCTCCCCGACCAGGAGGAGGCAATGGCGATTGCCATGAGGGGAAGGAGGAGAGGACAGCCGAGGAGAAGGAGGGAGGTCAGGGTGGACCTGCCCTATTGCGACTTTCATCAGGAAGAGGGGCACCTCACGTCCACGTGTCCGGAGTTCCTCGAGATGAGAGGGAGAAGAGAGCAGCAACAGCAGCAGGAAGTTCGGATAGAGGAGATCCGGCCCCGGGAGGAGGGGGATCGGTGCGAAGATCGGGTTGATGTGGGCACCCGAGGAAGGATCGGAGCGATCCACGGGGGGGCCGGGATCGAGGCTTCCCGCAAGTCAAGCCTCCACACCATGTACCGGAGGAGCGTTGGCTCCACATCCCAATCCCCTCCCCCGGAGGAGAAGATCACCTTCTCCAGAGAGGATTTGCCGGGTCACGAGGACCCCTTCTGCGATGCGCTGGTTATCCAGACAGCCATCGAGGATTTCACTGTCTCCCGGATCCTCGTGGACAATGGGAGTTCGGTCAACGTCATCTTCAAGAAGGCGTTTGATGCGATGAAGGTAGAGGCCAGGAGGGTGTTGGCCTCGGACGGGCCTCTGTTCGGCTTTTCAGGGGAGAGGAAAGAAGTCGAGGGAGGAGTGGGACTACATGTCACTCTAGGGGGGCAGTCGCGCAACTGCAAGTTTGTTATCGTGGACGCCCCTAGCAGTTACAGCGCCATCTTCGGGAGACCCCTCATCAGCGCCTTCCGCTGCGTCCCCTCGTCCTTCCACCAGTGCCTCAAGCTCAACGTCGAGGGGGTCCAGATCCGGGTCCGAGGAGACCCCAAGGAGGCAAGGGAGTGCTACGTCTCGGCGGTAAACTCCATCTCTTGGCTGGAGGGGGCCGAGGAGATGGGACGGAGGCTGGAGGAGGAGGGGCAGGAAGCTGACGAAGAGATGGAGGTGGAGTGCCGCGCTCGGAAGGAGGTCGCGGAAGAGACTCGGGGGTCCGCCGAGTCCATGGCCGTCGAAGAGGATGAGGAAGAGGCCCTCGCCCCCGGAGGGGGAGGTACCAGGGAATGGGAGGAACAGTCCCGCCTGGAGGCGGCGGAAGAGGTGGAGGAGATGGAGGTCCACACCATTGGAGGAAGGGTGGAGAAGGTCCGCGTCAGCGGAGGTCTGACCCCGGAAGCTCAAGGCAGGATGCTGGAGTGCATCCAGAGGAACGTGGACATCTTCGCCTGGAGCGCCGCGGAGATGCCAGGGATCGACCCCGACGTGGCCTGCCACCGCCTTAACCTGGACCCGGAGGCTCCCCCCATCCAGCAGAAAAAGAGGTCCATCACGGACAAGCTCGCCGAGCCAATCAGAGAGGAAGTCGCCAAGCTCCTCGAGGCTGGCTTCATATCTGAAATCCAATACCCCGGCTGGGTCTCCAATGTTGTAATGGTTAAAAAAGGAGACGGCCGGTGGAGGATGTGTATCGACTTTTCCCTTCTTAATAAATCATGCCCGAAAGATTGTTATCCTTTGCCTCGGATCGACGCGCTGGTTGACTCAGCCGTCGGTTTCCCTGTAATGAGTTTTTTAGATGCTTTTTCAGGTTATCACCAAATCAGGATGCACCCCCCTGACGTCAAAGATGTCTCGTTCATCACGGGAGATGGGTGTTATTGTTACAAGATGATGCCCTTCGGGCTAAAGAATGCAGGGGCTACCTACCAAAAAATGATGGATAGGGTCTTCCGAGAGCAGAAGGGGAGGAACCTCGAAGTGTATGTGGATGATCTCATGGTCAAGAGCTTGGATGTCGACTCCCACATCCAGGACTTGGAAGAGACTTTCGCCACTCTCCGCAAGTTTAAGATGAGGCTGAACCCCTTGAAGTGTGTCTTCGGGGCAAGCCGGGGAAAGTTCCTAGGGCACCTTCTCACCCCCTCTGGGGTAGAACCTAACCCAGACAAGGTGAGGGCAATCCTGGAACTAAGGTCGCCGCAAAATACCAAGGAAGTACAGCAGCTGACAGGGAAGTTGGCAGGGTTGAGTAGATTCCTCTCCCGGGCCGGGGAGAGGTGTTCCTCATTCTTTAAAACCTTGAGAGGGGGTCGAAGGTTTGAATGGACCTCGGAGTGCGAGGAGGCATTCCAGGCTTTAAAGAAACAGCTGACTCAGGCCCCCCTGCTCCAAGGGCCCAAGGAGGGGGAGGACTTATTCCTATATCTAGGGGTCGGGGCTGAAGCCTTGAGTTCGGTTTTGGTTCGGGAAGAGGGGAAGAGGCAACTCCCCGTCTACTATGTGAGTCGGATACTAAAGAAGGCCGAGCTCCGCTACCCCATCCTGGAAAAACTGGCCTTCGCCTTAATCATCTCAGCCCGGAGGCTTCGGCTTTATTTCCAGGCGCACTCAATCCAAGTAGTGACTGACCACCCCCTGCGCAACATCTTCAAGGGGGTGGAGCATTCAGGTAGGTTGGCCAAATGGTCGGTGGAACTGAGCGAGTTCGACATCTCCTTCGTCCCCCGCCTCTCAATCAAAGCACAAGCTATGGCTGACTTCCTGGCAGAGTATGTGGTCGAGGTGGCAGAAGAGAGACTCACTCGCCCTCTCCCCTGGAAAGTCAGGGTGGACGGTGCCTCGGGGAAGCATTCTTTAGGGGTTGGGGTCATCTTGGAAAGTCCCCAGGGGATAAAGATCGAGCAGACGGTAGTAGTGCACTTTCCTATCACCAACAACCAAGCCGAATACGAGGCTGTAATCGCAGGTCTGCGCCTGGCAATAGACTTGGGGGTGCACGACGTGGAGGTCCTCACTGACTCCATGGTGGTGGCTTCCCAGATCAAGGGGGAGTTTGAGGCAAGGTAGCCCACCCTGCAGCTTTATTTGATGAAGGTAAGGGGGGTCATTGGGACCTTCCAGACCTTCTCAATCAAGCACGTGCCGAGAGGAGAAAATGAGCCCGTCGACCAGCTAGCAAAGCACGGCCCCCGGATGGGAGGCACCATTACGGATCTCTTCCGACCTTCCATCGAGGAGGGGGAGCTAATGGAAGTGGAACAGCATCCCTCATGGATGGATCCCTTCGTCATCTTCTTGTCCACCGGGGAATACCCGGAGGGGATGGACCGAAGAGGGCTCAAGCACAAGGCGGCATACTACCTCCTACGCGAGGGACAGTTATACCGCAAGACCCTCTCAGGGATGTTGGCCCGTTGCGTGGCCGAAAGAGAGGTGCACAAAATTTTGGAGGAAGTCCATTCCGGTGAATGTGGGAGTCACTCGGGGAGTCGGACTCTGGAAGGGAGGGTCGTCAGGCAAGGGTACTTCTGGCCTACCCTCGGTCAGGATGCAGTCGAATTCGCGAAAAAGTGTCATAAGTGCCAACTATATGCCCCGCTCCAGCTCCAGCCGGCTCAGAGGTTAAGAAGTATCATGGCACCATGGCCCTTCGCCATATGGGGGCTGGACCTTGTAGGACCTTTCCCTCAGGCCAGCGGGCAGAGGAGGTTTTTGTTGGTCATGATCGATTATTTTTCTAAGTGGATGGAGGTGAAGGCTCTAGCCAAGGTAACCTCTCAGGTAGTCAGGAACTTCATCTGGGGAGAGATCATCTGCAGGCATGGGCTGCCACAAGCTATTGTCACGGACAACGGACCTCAGTTCGCCAGCACGGAGTTCATTCGTTTCTGCGAGCAGCTAGGGATTGACCTTCGGTTTGCTTCTGTCCATCATCCCAGGAGCAACGGGCAGGTGGAAGCGGCCAACAAAATCATCGTGAACCTCTTAAAGAAGAAAGTGGAAAACTTGAAGGGAAGCTGGGTGGAGCAGCTTCCATCGGTCCTTTGGGCATTAAGGACCACCCCCAATACGGCCACGGGGGAGACTCCTTTCAAGCTCTCTCACGGCTGCGAGGCCGTTCTTCCTATCGAATTCGAGGTCCAGACGCCTCGGGTCGTCGAGGCAGGAGCCGGAAGGGAAGAATGGAGGTCAGAGAATGAGGAGGAGCTCCGACTCTCCCTTGATATGGTGGAGGAACTACGCGACTTGTCTGTCATCAGGCAGGAAGAGGCCAAGCGAAGGATGGCCAAGTATTTCGACAAGCACGTCCGTGTCAAGCAGTTCGTGGAGGGGGACCTTGTCTTGAAAAAAGTGGATGCGGCAGGGAGATCAGCCGCTGTGGGAAAACTCCACCCCAATTGGGAGGGCCCCTACATTGTGCAGGAGGCCTTGAAATCGGGGGGGGTATCGCCTCCAAGATGTAAGAGGGGACACCCTCAGCCACACTTGGAGTGGCGACGATCTGAAACGTTTTTACCCTTGAAAATATTGTAAATGACTTGGCTTTAAGAATGAAAGAGAATCTCGTTGCCGAATTTCACGCTCTGTTAAAATAATGAAGGTAAAGGGATTCACAGCTTAAATCCCCAAGAGGCAAAAGTTTCTAAGTCTTCTCGCTCTGGGGTTAGGTCTCGTCACTCCCCTGCCAGGCTCCCACCTAGCTGGTACGGCCGAGTCTCGATGGACATCGTTATGACCCTGGGGCTGGGCCCGGAGGATGTTCAACACCCGCCCTCAGGCTCTCACCTAGCTGACTGGCCCGGTGGTAGCACCCGGGAGAGGCAAAAGTCTCTAAGTCTTCTCGCTCTGGGGTTAGGTCTCATCACTCCCCTGCCAGGCTCCCACCTAGCTGGTACGGCCGAGTCTCGATGGACATCGTTATGACCCTGGGGCTGGGCCCGGAGGATGTTCAACACCCGCCCTCAGGCTCTCACCTAGCTGACTGGCCCGGTGGTAGCACCCGGGAGAGGCAAAAGTTTCTAAGTCTTCTCGCTCTGGGGTTAGGTCTCGTCACTCCCCTGCCAGGCTCCCACCTAGCTGGTACGGCCGAGTCTCGATGGACATCGTTATGACCCTGGGACTGAGCCCGGAGGATGTTCAACACCCGCCCTCAGGCTCTCACCTAGCTGACTGGCCCGGTGGTAGCACCCGGGAGAGGCAAAAGTTTCTAAGTCTTCTCGCTCTGGGGTTAGGTCTCGTCACTCCCCTGCCAGGCTCCCACCTAGCTGGTACGGCCGAGTCTCGATGGACATCGTTATGACCCTGGGGCTGAGCCCGGAGGATGTTCAACACCCGCCCTCAGGCTCTCACCTAGCTGACTGGCCCGGTGGTAGCACCCGGGAGAGGCAAAAGTTTCTAAGTCTTCTCGCTCTGGGGTTAGGTCTCGTCACTCCCCTGCCAGGCTCCCACCTAGCTGGTACGGCCGAGTCTCGATGGACATCGTTATGACCCTGGGGCTGAGCCCGGAGGATGTTCAACACCCGCCCTCAGGCTCTCACCTAGCTGACTGGCCCGGTGGTAGCACCCGGGAGAGGCAAAAGTTTCTAAGTCTTCTCGCTCTGGGGTTAGGTCTCGTCACTCCCCTGCCAGGCTCCCACCTAGCTGGTACGGCCGAGTCTCGATGGACATCATTATGACCCTGGGGCTGAGCCCGGAGGATGTTCAACACCCGCCCTCAGGCTCTCACCTAGCTGACTGGCCCGGTGGTAGCACCCGGGAGAGGCAAAAGTTTCTAAGTCTTCTCGCTCTGGGGTTAGGTCTCGTCACTCCCCTGCCAGGCTCCCACCTAGCTGGTACGGCCGAGTCTCGATGGACATCGTTATGACCCTGGGGCTGAGCCCGGAGGATGTTCAACACCCGCCCTCAGGCTCTCACCTAGCTGACTGGCCCGGTGGTAGCACCCGGGAGAGGCAAAAGTCTCTAAGTCTTCTCGCTCTGGGGTTAGGTCTCGTCACTCCCCTGCCAGGCTCCCACCTAGCTGGTACGGCCGAGTCTCGATGGACATCGTTATGACCCTGGGGCTGAGCCCGGAGGATGTTCAACACCCGCCCTCAGGCTCTCACCTAGCTGACTGGCCCGGTGGTAGCACCCGGGAGAGGCAAAAGTCTCTAAGTCTTCTCGCTCTGGGGTTAGGTCTCGTCACTCCCCTGCCAGGCTCCCACCTAGCTGGTACGGCCGAGTCTCGATGGACATCGTTATGACCCTGGGGCTGAGCCCGGAGGATGTTCAACACCCGCCCTCAGGCTCTCACCTAGCTGACTGGCCCGGTGGTAGCACCCGGGAGAGGCAAAAGTATCTAAGTCTTCTCGCTCTGGGGTTAGGTCTCGTCACTCCCCTGCCAGGCTCCCACCTAGCTGGTACGGCCGAGTCTCGATGGACATCGTTATGACCCTGGGGCTGAGCCCGGAGGATGTTCAACACCCGCCCTCAGGCTCTCACCTAGCTGACTGGCCCGGTGGTAGCACCCGGGAGAGGCAAAAGTCTCTAAGTCTTCTCGCTCTGGGGTTAGGTCTCGTCACTCCCCTGCCAGGCTCCCACCTAGCTGGTACGGCCGAGTCTCGATGGACATCGTTATGACCCTGGGGCTGAGCCCGGAGGATGTTCAACACCCGCCCTCAGGCTCTCACCTAGCTGACTGGCCCGGTGGTAGCACCCGGGAGAGGCAAAAGTCTCTAAGTCTTCTCGCTCTGGGGTTAGGTCTCGTCACTCCCCTGCCAGGCTCCCACCTAGCTGGTACGGCCGAGTCTCGATGGACATCGTTATGACCTGGGCTGGCCCGCTCAGACCTAGCCCGGTGGTAGCACCCGGGATGTCTTCAACAGGCTCCCACCTAGCTGGTACGGCTCTCGATGGACATCTTATGACAGCCCGGAGGATGTTCAACACCCGCCCTCAGGCTCTCACCTAGCTGACTGGCCCGGTGGTAGCACCCGGGAGAGGCAAAAGTCTCTAAGTCTTCTCGCTCTGGGGTTAGGTCTCGTCACTCCCCTGCCAGGCTCCCACCTAGCTGGTACGGCCGAGTCTCGATGGACATCGTTATGACCCTGGGGCTGAGCCCGGAGGATGTTCAGCCCTCAGGCTCTCACCTAGCTGACTGGCCCGGTGGTAGCACCCGGGAGAGGCAAAAGTCTAAGTCTTCTCGCTCTGGGGTTAGGTCTCGTCACTCCCCTGCCAGGCTCCCACCTAGCTGGCACGGTCGAGTCTCGATGGACATCGCTATGACCCTGAAGTTGAGACTGGGAGTTGGCCCGAGGAAAATACCAGGGGGCGAGCTCGCCAGATTAAGACGGCGAGCTCGGAATATCCTACCCCCCTCCTCTCTCTCTCCAGCTCGCTACTAAGGAAGCCCTGATCCCGTCCCAGACCCAGGGGAAGGGGAGCGGCTCTCTCCAGCGAGCCCGGCCTCGCTCCAGCTAACTCGGCGAAAGACACGCCCTGATGTCTAAGGCGGATGCCGGCAACATCTTGACCCAAGCGTATTTTCACTTGCCTGAATTATCGAAAAACTAAGGCGAGACATGGCAGGGGAAGGTGAGGCGCGAGTAGGATATGGCGCGAGCACGTGTCCTAGGGATTCGCCGCGAGCACCGCGGGGGTTGGACCTAACTCAAAACATTCTACAGGCGAGGTCGCTCTACCTAGCGCGCGGGTATAACATCGCCAGTAAGCTCAAAAAGAAGATAGCAAAATTGTGCAAAAATATCTTTGATTTATCATTACAGGTTTACAAGGCCCGCCTCGGCAGGGTACAAAAAAGAACAGAGAAAAGAAAACAAAATTTAACTCTCGCCCTCCCCCCTCGAGTGGCGATCCTCCTCGTCGCCGAGCCGAGCGTCCTTCTCCCTCACCCCAGCAAAAAGCGAGTCAAAGCTATTGTTGAAGTGTGACCGGGCGGTTTGTCTTGGCGAGTTGGAGACCGCGCGGTCTGGCGGTCTCCCTCAGCGGTTTGGTTGCTGTGCTGTTGCTGTCTGGTGGTAGCCGTGCGGTTAGCCCTTCTGTCTAACCGCGCGGCCTGTGCGGTCTCCCCTGGCGGTCTCTCTCTCTCTCTGGTGGTAGCCGTGCGGTTAGCCCTTCTGTCTAACCGCGCGGCCTGTGCGGTTTGATCTGTATAGTCCGCTTAGTCCTGTAAATTTTTAGTCCCACATCTCTTATTTGTATTCTCTCTCCTCTCCTCCATTCTATATAAGGGAGGGCATACCTTTGTAATAGATACCTTTTTCTGATAATAAAGTTTCAGTTATACTACTTCCGGTTTGTTTCTGTTCGTTTCTCACATGGTATCAGAGGGCTCGACCTTCTCCTCCTGTTCTCGCGGCTTGCGTCCTGTCCGCACGGCTTGCCCCTTCCTCTCGCGCCCTGTTCGCGCGGCCTGTTTCTATTGCTTGCTTCTTTCTTGCGACCTGTTCTAGTCGCCGCTTCCTCCCTCTCCTTTCTAGTCGCCGCGACCTGTCTCCGCGGCCCTTTTTGCCTTGTTCGCCTTTTGCCTCCCGATATCCTCCATTCTGTTCGCGCGGTCTGTCTGCTAGCCGCCCGACTTCTCTCCCTCTGTTTGCTTCTGCGGCTTGGTCGTGGTTTTTCTGGCCGCTGGTGTCTGACATCGTGACCGCTGCAGAACTTCTTCTTCCTATCCGCGCGGATAGTTTCCTAACCGCGTGGCTTCCTGTTGTTTGCGCAGCAGATCTCTTTCTTCTTACCGCTGCGTTTTCTCTCTGTTCGCGCAAGTTCTTCCTTGTTTAGGCGGCCTCTTTGCCCTTCTTTCTTTGCCGCTCTCTCTCTTGTCCCCGCGACCTCTCTCTAAGTCGCGCGGCTTGTTCTCCTCTGTGCGGCTCTTCCTTTAGCCGCTCCTGCTTGTTAGTCGCTGCGACCTCCTGCTGAGTCGCGCGGCTTGTGCTTTCCTAACCGCGCGGCTTGTGTAGGCGGCCTCAGGCGAGTTCTTTTGTTCCTCCCTTCATGGCTTCCATATACTCCTCAGAGCCGTTCGCCTCGGTGGTCCCGTCTTCTGGTAGTGCCCACGTTGTTA
Source organism: Platanthera zijinensis (assembly GCA_039513925.1). Classification (NCBI taxonomy): domain Eukaryota; kingdom Viridiplantae; phylum Streptophyta; class Magnoliopsida; order Asparagales; family Orchidaceae; genus Platanthera; species Platanthera zijinensis. The sequence continues at coordinate 148,817,626 of CM077094.1, read as the reverse complement.
CTCAAGGAAAATGGTTGATCGACACGGTGCTACTAATCATATGACCGGCAATCCCCAGTGTTTTTCTCTCCTAGAAACACATGGTCGGTTTCCCCCTGTTACTCTCGCTGACGGCTCTTCATCATCGGTTCATGGGACGGGGATAGTTCATGTCACTCCGTCTCTTCGCTTGGAGGATACTCTCTACGTGCCCAAGTTCCCGTGCAACTTATTATCTATTACCTCTCTATGCAAGCAATTACAATGTTCTGTTACTTTTACTTCTACTACTTGCTCTTTTCAGGATCCGGACTCCCAACGGACGATTGCTACTGGGACTGAGAGTGGCGGCCTATACTTTCTGGACAACATTTCCGCCTTCTCCACCTTCTCCTCCACCTCCACAGATCTTCTCCAATGGCATCTCCGCCTTGGTCATGCTCCTCCTCATCTTCTTCGTCAACTTCTGCCCCACCTTCCTCCACAAAGTCCACCGCTCAACTGTGAAGCTTGTCAGCTTGGCAAGCATCACCGCTCCTCCTTCCCTCCAAAGCACATTCGTGGATCCACCCGTCCGTTCGATCTCATCCACTCCGATATTTGGGGTCCTTCTCCTACCCTTACCGTTGGTCGGGGTAGTTCATATTTTGTCACATTCATTGATGATTTCTCTCGTTGTACGTGGGTGTATCTGTTAAAAGATCGCTCCGAATTATTCTCTGTATGGACGTCATTCTATCTCATGATCAAAACTCAGTTTGATGTTTCCATTAAAGTTCTTCGCTCTGATAATGCCAAAGAATATATCAGTCATGACCTTTCTGCCTTCTGCATGCAAAATGGGATTATTCATCAAACGAGTTGTGTCTATACTTCACAACAAAATGGTGTGGCAGAACGCAAAAACCGTCACCTTCTTGATGTCGCTCGCTCCTTGATGACTCAGATGCATGTTCCTCGCTCCTATTGGGGCTATGCTGTTCTCCTTGCCTGTTACCTCATCAATCGCATTCCCTCCACCGTTCTCCACGGAAAAACCCCTTTCTCCATTTTGTATCCCGGCAAGGAGCCGTTTCATCTCCCTCTCCAAATATTTGGATGCACTGCCTTTGTGCATGCCCCTTCTGCCACTCGTGATAAGCTATCTCCTCGCTCCACCAAATGTATCTTTCTGGGGTACTCCACCACTCAGAAAGGTTATTGTTGCTTTGATCCCATCCTTCGTAAGCAGTTCGTTTCTGCTGACGTCACCTTCTTCGAGAATACCTCCTACTTCTCGGATGACTCCCCTCCTCTTCTCCCAGCCTCTGATTCTCCTATTGTTCCCTTTATTTCCTCGACTCCCACTACGATATTCACCCCTACTCCGCCCTCGTCCACTCCTCTTGTTCCACCTCTCTCTCCCTCTTCTCCACCTCCATCTCCCGCATCTCCGCCGCCGTCGCTCTCTACTCTCGGGCCAGCTCTCTCTGCCACGGATGCTCCGGATGCCGAGGAACCTGCTGACCTGGATCTTCCTATAGCTCTTCGCAAAGGGGTGCGGACGTGTACCCAACACCCTCTTACTGCTGTTGTTTCATATGAACGTCTTACCCCTTCTCGCAGGGCCTTTGCTCTAGCTATCTCCGCCACTGCCACGCCCCGCTCCTACCAGGAGGCCCTTGCTATTCCTCACTGGAAGATGGCCATGGATGAGGAAATGGCCACCCTAACTGAGCGGGGTACCTGGACTCTTGTTCCTCCTCCCTTCAGCACTGATGTTGTTGGCTGTCGCTGGGTCTTTGTGGTGAAATTTGCCCCGGATGGCACGGTGGACCGTTATAAAGCTCGCCTTGTTGCTAAGGGCTTTACTCAGACCTATGGGGTTGATTACTTTGACACCTTCTCTCCCGTGGCTCGTCTCAGCACTATACGGGTTCTTCTCTCTGTGGCGGTCAATAAGGATTGGCCGATTTCCCAGCTAGATGTCAAGAATGCCTTCCTTTATGGTGATCTTCAGGAGGCCGTCTACATGGAGCAACCTCCTGGGTATGTTGCTCAGGGGGAGACACGTGTATGCCGGCTGAAGAAGGCAATTTATGGCCTCAAGCAGAGCCCTCGAGCTTGGTTTGACAAGTTCAGCGGCATCGTGGCGGCCGTTGGTTTTGTGCGCAGCTCTGCTGATCACTCTCTATTTATTCGCAAAACCTCCTCGGGACTGGTGGTTCTTGCAGTTTATGTTGATGACATTCTTCTCACTGGCGATGATCAGAAAGGGGTAGCCTTGACAAAGCGGCACCTTTGTCAACATCTAGTCACAAAAGACATGGGCTCTCCGAAGTATTTTTTGGGGATCGAAATCTCTCGGAAGCCCAACTCCTTAGTCCTCTCTCAGCGTAAGTATGCCCTTGATCTTTTAAAAGAAGCAGGATTGACTGGGGCTAAACCTGCCCGGTGTCCCATGGCTGTTGGAGAAGACAAAACCTGGACAGATGATTCGCCTCTTCTTTCAGATACTACGCGGTACAGGCGACTTGTTGGTAAGCTCATATACCTCACCGTGACCAGGCCCGATATTTCCTATGCTGTGGGCAAGGTGAGTCAATTCATGCAAGCACCCAGGGAGTGCCATCTACAGTCCGCCTTGCGGATCTTGGAGTACGTCAAAGCAGCCCCTGGGAAAGGATTGCTCTTTCAGAAGAATGGTCATCTGAGGGTTGAAGCATACTCAGATGCGAGTTACGCTGATGACAAAGGGGATCGCAAGTCCACCTCCGGTTTCTGCACTTTTGTTGGGGGAAATCTGGTAAGCTGGAAGAGCAAGAAGCAGTCTGTTGTCTCCAGGTCCAGTGCTGAAGCAGAGTATCGGAGTATGGCATCGACCACTTGTGAGTTAAAGTGGCTTCGGGCTCTCATGCTGGATTTAGGAGAGGTCTACAACCATCCTCTACCTATGTTCTGTGACAATAAGGCTGCTATATACATCTCCAAAAATCCAGTCTTTCATGAAAGAACCAAGCACATTGAGGTCGATTGTCATTTCATTCGTGAAGAGATTTTAAAGGAACAAATTTGCACTCCATTTGTTACTTCTGAGAAAGAGCTGGCTGACATCTTCACCAAGCCAGTATCCGCCTCGTTCCTACATATTTGTGACAAGCTGGGCATGATCGATATATATGCTCCAGCTTGAGGGGGAGTGTTGAAGTGTGACCGGGCGGTTTGTCTTGGCGAGTTGGAGACCGCGCGGTCTGGCGGTCTCCCTCAGCGGTTTGGTTGCTGTGCTGTTGCTGTCTGGTGGTAGCCGTGCGGTTAGCCCTTCTGTCTAACCGCGCGGCCTGTGCGGTCTCCCCTGGCGGTCTCTCTCTCTCTCTGGTGGTAGCCGTGCGGTTAGCCCTTCTGTCTAACCGCGCGGCCTGTGCGGTTTGATCTGTATAGTCCGCTTAGTCCTGTAAATTTTTAGTCCCACATCTCTTATTTGTATTCTCTCTCCTCTCCTCCATTCTATATAAGGGAGGGCATACCTTTGTAATAGATACCTTTTTCTGATAATAAAGTTTCAGTTATACTACTTCCGGTTTGTTTCTGTTCGTTTCTCACAGCTATCTTCCTTCTCGCTGAGCGGGCTGGGCGGGAACAGGGTTGGCAGGAGCTCCCGGACGGTGACCTCCTCGCAGCCTTCCGCCAAGATCCCCGTCCCCCTCATGGCCTGTAGAAGACACTCGGCAGCCTCGACGGAGTTGACTCGCAGCCGCTCCGCGACGTCAGCCTCGCCAAACACCCGGGGCCTCTTGAAGGGGAAGGCCGGCTCGCTGGCGTCCGGGGGAAGGAGAGCGTCGGCTTGGCGAAGGACCTCTCCCAGGAGCCCCTTATTCTTCTCTTTCAATTCCTCCACCTCCGCCCCCAGCCGGGCGGCAACAGCCTCCTGCTCCTGGGAATATGTCTTCTGATCGGCGAGCTGGGCTTCCCGCTCAGCGAGCTGAGCCCGCAACTGAGCCATCTCGTCTCGCATCGCGTTAGCGGCTTCGGCGTCCTGTAAGACCAGAAGTTCAGAACACGCGCAGGAATAATCTTAAGCAAGGTAAATAGAGGTATCCAGCGATTACCAGGCCGCCGACAGACTTCGCGAGTAGGGCGTCCGCGAGGCCGAACCGCCTTTCCGCGTCGACCGCGCTCTCCTTCGCCAGGTCGCGCTCCTGCTCGGCAGTCAGCAGGGCGTTGCTGAGCTGGAAGCCGCGGCGGACCATCATGTGATGGAGCTCGAAGGCCCGCAGGTGGGCCTGCATCCCCTCGTAGCCGAGCTGACTAGGGGTCAGCTTCTTGTACGACTCGGCGCTGTCGCGGCTGTAGAGGCCGAAGCCGAAAGCGAAGGCATGGGCGGTGGGCGGCCGGCGAGCTCCCCAGGAGGGGGCGCGAGTGGAGACGGAAACTCGGTGAGCCCCCTCGTCCCACTTCAAGATGGGCTCGCCAGCCGCATCTTTGCTCTTGCACCCCTTGCCGAAGTTGGGGTGATCCTTCGGCAGACTGGGCTCGCGGACGGTGTCCTCCCCGGTAGAATCGGAGGACGGCCCGCTCTTCTTCTTCCCCTTTCGGGGAGAGGAGGCTTCTTTCAGCGGGCTCAAGGGCGGCTCGTCGGACAGAGCCTCCGGCGAGCTCATGAACTTGGCGGGAGACGAGGGAAGGTGCAGCCGTCCGCGCGAGACCACCTTCGCCCTCTTCTTCTTGGAGAGCGAAGAATCGGGGCGCGAGCTCGACCCCCCGGACTCCGAGCGCTTCTTGCCGGAGGGTTGGACTCGCGGTTGCTCCTCGCGACAAGCCAGCGCCGCCGCCCGGGCCAGTTCCAGAGGATCCGAGAATATCCCCGGGTCGGCGAACGGCGGATGCTCCGGGAGAACCCGTTCCCCTACAGAGAAAGACTTAGTCAAAAAAAAAAGAGAGGGAAAAATCATATGAGATCCACCTTGATAAAGTTCGCGAGAGGGCTGAGCGAGATATACCTTCGCCGGGGAGAACGGGCTGAAGCAAGTCGAGGCCGCGGCGGAGGAAGGCGACCTCGAAGTCCTTGTGGAGAAAGAACTTGTGGAGGTCGGCGTCGCTACCGGACAGGGAGGGAGGACGGTATATGTCCTCGCTCTTCTGCAGGGGGCGAAAAGGGATGTTGCCGAGCTCGCCTTTGATGAAGACGAGCCGGGTCATCCAGTTGTGATTCTTGTTCGCCAGCTCGCGAACCTTGATGAAGGACCCGCCGAAGTAGGCGACCCCGTCGGGGGTAGCCTTGTAAGAGAACAACTTGCGGAACACCGCGAGGTTGAACTCAATTCGTTCCCGGCGGAGGAAGCAGGCGAACGCCACCATCATAGCAATGGCGTTGGAGTTCAGCTGCGCGGGCACCGCGCCGTAATACTTCAGGATCTGGCGGATTTCTGGCCAGAGGGGGAGGCGCAGTCCCACCTCGAAGTGCGAGATGGGAAAGGCGAGCTCGCCCTCCGGGAAGGAGTTGATGGCTTCATGCTCGGCGGGCCGGCGAGCCTGGAAGCCGGGGGGAACGAACGCCGCCGTGAACTCGACGAGCTCCTCCTCTGTGATGTGCCCCTCGAAAAAGCAATGGTCCACGAAGTGCTGGGCGCACTTAGACCGACCGTCCGCATCAGGGTTGGTCTTCACCATGGTCACAGAGAAAAGGGAAAGCGCGAGCTCGGGAAGACAGAAGCGAAGCAAAAATTCGAAAGCAATAAAGGCGTGCTTCGGGGGTAGGTGAGAAGGCCTATTTATAGAAGAAGGTAAAGAAGGGTGAGAGGGAGGGCGAGTCGGCCGATCGGTCCGGTCTCGCCGCTCCACCTCGCCACCCTCTCCTCGCAAGTCTTGCGAGCCGGCCAGGCCCCCGAAGGGGGAATTCGAAAAGACCCGCCAAAATATTGAAAAAGCGTCTACATATACAAAGTAGTTAAAAAATTGTTCCAAGATTATTACATGCAGACCATTCAGAGTAAATAAAAGGAAAAATACAAATAGGGGCGCGAGGACCATGCGAGGGCGGGGGCGAGTACCGGCCGACTGACAGAAGAGCCGTCTCATTCTCCCCGGTCTCGCCGGCCCGCCGTCGCAGGCCGCCGCGCATGAAGTTCGCGAAGCCGCCCCATGTTCCTGTTTATCACCCGCAGGTTCTCGTCGATTTCGTCCATCAGCACCAGGGAAGACGCCTCCTCGAACGCCAGGCTGACTCCAGCACCGCCCGCGAGACGCGAGCACTCCCACTGCAGCCTGTTGTTGTCCTTCCGCAGGTCGTGGAGCTCGCGCACCAGCTTCTTGAGAACCTTCCGCTCCCGTCTTGCGCGTTCAGGGCTGCCCACCTCGGAGTCCAGGAAGGCGTCCAGGGCGCTTGGAGAAGGGAGGGGCGAGTAGGGAGGTCGATCCACGGACTCGCCGTCCTCCGTCCGCCCGGGAAATTCTGGGTGAAGAATTGGAAGACGGTCAGAAAAGCAAAAATCCACGGAACAGAAGAGCAATGCCGGAAACTTACCGCGCGAGCCTGGCTCCTCCGGGTGGGCGCGAGGAGAGAAGTGGCGCAGGTCCTTGCCACGCCCCGACAGTTCTTGAGGAGCGAGTTGGTAGCCGGGAACGGGGATAATCCCGGCGCCCCTCCCCACGACCAGGGATCCAGGGGAGGGTTGCCGGGAAGGGAGGCGACTCGGCGACGCCGGTTCTCGCGAGCCCGGCTCCTTAACCTCAGGATCCTGCCGTGGCGAGTTGACAGGAGCACTTTTGGTCCGGGGGGTGGACGCTTCGCCGCTATTCTCCCGGTCAGAAGACAATTCCACGAGATTTTTAGTGGAGGAGCCAAGAATTGGCTGGTTGGAGGAACCGGCCCCGTTCCCCAAGGCGGCAGTAAAGTCGGCCAGGATGGGTTCGGCCCCCGGGGGAAGGGGCTTCGCCCGCTTGGCCGAGCTGAGATCGGCAAAACGGCGAGCAGGGGCTTCAAGGTTGGTTAGCCCCGCGGCCTGGGCAGCGATCTCCCCGCGGGAGCGTGCGAGTCGCTCTAAGACTTCCTTGGGGAGCGGCATCTTGTCAGAATTTGGGGAAGGGCAAAGGTCAGCCAGATGCGCAGGGGTACATATATATAGCTATCTGTGGGGCCTACCAGAAGATTCCTTTTTGCCCCTGTCGCACTCGCCGGATCCCATGGGGTTGGATGTTTCTTTACGAGCTTGTCCCAACCTCGCAAAGAGCGGGGATTATGTACAACCCCGTATCCCGCGAGTGGTCGACAGGGATTGAACCGGCCGGCTCAGATCAACTTGGACCCAGCTTGCCGAGTCCGAGCTCGGCAATAGTCGAGCTAAGCTCGGCGATGGTCGAACGAAGCCCAGCTTGCCGAGACCGAGCTCGGGTGCGGAGACAGGGCTCGACGATAGTCGAGCCAAGCTCGACGATCTCCGTGCCGAGTCCGAGCTCGGCGATCGTCGTGCCGAGCCCGAGCTCGGCAATAGTCTAGCCGAGCCCAGCGCTAGCCGAGCACAGTCCGCCGAGCCCGTGCCCGCCTAGGCCCAGGGCGAGGCGAGTCGGGCCCCTTGCCGAGCGAGTGCCCCCTCAGGTCCAGCTCGCATCTTGGCCATGGCACACTTTTACTGTGTGGCCCCTTTTGGTTTGCCTGTAGTCCTCGAAAACAGTGAAGGTTGTATATTGGCAGGCCATCTTTTCCTATAAATAGGACCCAAGGGGTACCTCAGAAGGCACGCTTACTAATTCTCTGGCCTACTAGCGCTTTCTGAGGTACCTTAGCCCGGCATTTGGCTAAGGAGGGGAAGCGCTCTGAGATCTTCCGGGTTTGTGGTGGGACCTCCACGCCGGGCCCTTGGTCTAGTCCTTGTTTCTTCTTTTCTTTGTCGTTTTCTTGCAGGAGTGAAGTAGGTGCGCGGCCACCCCTTCCCCAAGGGTCGAACTCCACAAGAGACCGGTTTTCCGGTTTCAACAGTTAGCCTTACAAACCATCACCGCATTGGAGACTCCCTTCGAATACTGAATTTAGCTGACAAAGTTTGCTTTGTGTAACTTTAAAACATGTCCCTGAATCGGCTCAGTAAGCGTTACAACCACTTTTTCTGCTTCACTGGTTAGAAGTTGAGACTAATGTTGAGGAGATGATACGTGACATCAGGGCTCACCCTTGACATGTTAGAGGTCAACCATTCAAAGATATTAAGGTTACCAAAGAGGCATTGGATCAACAACTCTGTGTCTACCTTTTCCAGATCTGCATTTATATATGTATACAATTCTACCTCCATCTCCTCTGGGCACCGGGATCTGCTCCACCTTATGGGCGGCCTCAATAGGAGTTTTGTTTGTTACTGCTTCTAACCACACGGGGGTGCTCACAGCCTCTTCGCGAGTAACCTCCTAGAGAGGGGTACTCACACATAACCGCTCGCCTGAGGAGCTCTAGGTCAGGGTGGGCTCGGCTGACTCATCTCACGTATTGTGCGATAAACCAGTTGTTTGATCTGAAAGTTGCGTGTTCGAACCGTTGATGCCAAAATTGTCACCAACTTCTACACTCACTGTCGGGTCAAGCAAATAGCTGAGGAATCAAGAACCGCAAACAATCGGTTACTAGTATTTGAGGATCGTGCGGATAGAGCACAAAAACGAGGTTGTCGCTAGAAGTGAAGAACACTAGATTTACCTACAGTGGCAAATAACACTTACTGCATATGGTAATATTCGACAAAGAGACTATTACAAGCTATTACAAAGAACAAGGGAAAAAACACAAAAAACTAAAGATACCCGATGACTCAAAACTAATAACTGCACTTGTAACTAGACAAATTTTGGCTCAAGTTCCATCCCCCTTTAAGCATACATAGCCCCTTAACGTGTTGGTGGGTTACCCAGACTGTTATGAGCAATTAATGTTGTAATTAATGTCAAAGGGTTCGTGCGATTACAATAGGCTATAACCGCACAAGTCATCACTAACTAAGGAGATCGAGAGGAGGGTTCATGCGGTTACGCGCGCAGGCTGTAATCGCACGAGCTACTGCTAGTCGAGGAGGAGGGTTCAGGCCGGTTCCCAGGTGCTTGCCCAAAGCTTCTTTGGGATGAATGTTGAGGACTAGCTGGAGGGATGTTGGGCTACCCAACATGTAACCGCCCACTCCCGAGGCTGAGGATGGCGACCACTAGGAGGGTACCCGCTTATACTGTCAAATGCTTGAAACTTGTCTTGGCTCTGGACCGGTCTGGCTCTGACTGAGGTTGCAGAATTTTGGGTAAGCAACAAACATGTGCAAAGTGTGGCAGAATGAGCTGCTAGGGTTGGAAGGCTGGGACAAAAATAGGTTAAGAGGGACAGAGATATTGCATACATCATATCAACTACTTTTATATTATGAATAAAATAATATATGAAGATAATAACATTAATTAGTATTGCTGATAATTCATACTATTATAGTATTATACAAAGAAAAACTCCTTTTAGAAAAATATTCATCTTTTTTTACCTTTTATTTATTTCAATTTTTGTAACTTTTAAATTTTAATCTAATTTTTTTTAACTATGTTTGCCCCTTAAATTTCATATGAAAAACATTTTTTTGATAAAACATTTATATTTCTAATCTTACTTTTTTCTTTATTTCAAATTCTATAATTTTATATAGTTTATTTTTTACTACTTTATCTTAAAAATATGTCATATATCTTCAAAATTTATAAATTATTGCATTTGGCGAGACAAAAAAATATAAGAATAATAAATGATAATTGCATTGTTGTATCGGAGAAGCATGAGAGAATTCACACATCACTACTTGTATTATAAAATGAAACTATTGATATTAGTATACCTTAAATTGATATACACAGTCTTTTGCTATATATACATCTCATAAATCGATATTTATAAAGCTTTTGATATTCACAACCCAAAGCAAACAAAATTTTTTCTCATTCAGTTTCTAAAGTCGATCTAGGTGTGAAAAATTAACATCATCTCAGATAAATCAAAACTAGGGGGGTGCTGTACTGCACCGTGTATTGCATCATCCAATGGTTGTCAATGCATCAGCACTCACGCCGAGATGCATGCACGAGATGGATGCACTCGCAGCCGTTGAATGTGTTGCACTGCACGGTGCAGTACAACACACTCCCTGCTTCCGATAAATCATCACCCTCAAGTAGAAAATTAGGGCATCGGGATCTGCCGGATCACTGAAGGATTACTGATCTTCATTGATATAAAATTCTCAAAGGTAGATTAAACTGAGACCTGTCGGCTTCATTAATTCTCGATCAAAAATACTCTGCAACAGATTTCCCTACCTCGAGATCACCATGATTCCTGCAAGAACTTAAACAGCTCCGCAAACTCCGGCCGAGGAAGACGATCTCCGAACCAAATCATGAGCATCCCCGAATACCGATTCTCCCGGACCTGCCCAACATATATATACAAAAAAAAATGTCATACCGTGTAACCTTGGCGGGCCATCAAAGCAATCTTGGTCGTTCATCGCATTGAATATAGTGTTTTAAAAAAAATAATGACGCTGAGATTTAAAACCCTAACCTACGACATTAATAATGTATTCTTAACCAACCAAATCAAACTACTTTTATGTAATAAATACAACTTTATAATATATATATAAGTATACAAATATATCTACTATATATAAAGAAATACTTTCATAGCATACCGTGTAACTCTTACATGCCCTCCAATCAATCTGAATCGTCCGATCTGATTAGATCATAATATCTCAGTCGGTCGATCACTGACATAACATTCAATCAATCAGGACCGTCCATCTAGATTTTCATAGGGCTTCTACACCTAGGATAGTAGGGGTCCTAAACCTATAATTTTAATAGGACTATTACCCTACAATTGAAAATTATCATTTTATCCTTCAATTTTTGAAAAAAATCAAATCAGATAGATTTGATTCAGAATGTGCAATGCATAGCCAGCCGCACTCTCTACATAGTCTGCCTGCTCTTTGTAAACTTTCAGACAGCTCTTCCCTAGCTCTTCTCTTATTTACACCTCAATAAGGATGTGAATCCCACGATGTGGGACAAAAAACAAAGAAGCTAGCCATAACAGAGCGAACACGCGTGATCTTAATTAATAACTAAAAAAACGAATTAAAAGAAATTAGCCTTAATCAAAACTAAAAAAATAATTAATAACTTAAAAAATAAAAACCAACGCCTGGCCTTAACACTGTGGCCCAAGTGTTGGTTTTTTTTAAAAAATTTACAATTGATTTTGTATTAATTTTATTATTTACTGTTTATTGTTTATTTAATTTCAATGATTTAAAATAATAGTATAGTTAATTCTTAAAAATAAAATAATAACCAAAAAAATTCAAATAAGCCGGGGGCAGTGAAGCCCGTCGTGGGGGGGGGGGGGGGGGGGGGGGGGGGGAAGCCCGTTGGGGGGCAGGCAAAGCCCGCCACGTCGTGTATCGGGTACTGTCGCGCGGAGCACAGGGCCCCCCATGCACTGTCACTCGTATGTATGTGTGTGTATATATATATATATACTAAAATTTTAAAAGACAATTAGTACAATTTCATAATATTATGAGTGATACTATACATGAGAACATCGTGCTGCCGTTACAGTACCCCAATCACGGTGGTGTCACAGGGCGGCATTGCTCGCACCCCCAGAGTTCAGTACTCCAGCTGATGATCAATCTTCTAATGCACTCCAAGGGAGTAAGTGGAGGGAGCGTCATCGCGCAGCGACATCGTCATGATCGGGGTACTATCGCGGCGGCATTGGGGTTCCCCCATGCACTGTCACTCATATACACTACAAAGACATTATGTTAGATCCCCAAAATCACACTGAAATTGTTCTTCATGAGTTTGTAATGCAAAGATGAGAGAAATGAAGGTGCATTTCGTAGGCAGATGCCCAACTGAGACATGGCAGAGAAGACATTGATGGCCTGTCGAGGCCATGAACATGAGTTCCAAGAAGCAATGGATTTTGTGGAGGAGTTCTCCGACACATGGCATACAAGTTCATGAGGGCCGATAATATAATCTATTTGGATATTGTTTTAATATTATTGCATGACAATCTATTTCTCATCCATATCTAAGATTTCCCCACAAGGAACATGCATATAGCACTCCTACGAGGGAGAATTCGTCGTCGTTACAACTTTTCATTTTCCTGAAGTATTCCAGAGCTTTATGTTAGTGTAAAAATACTTAATAAAGATGGAATTACACAAATAGAAATAGCAAAAAAAGTATTGGTATTTTTATTAACCCATAATTCTATTACATGCAAGGCTTTATATAGCCCTTACATATGACTGCATAGTAACTATGCTGTCACATACTCAACACTCTCATATAACCAGAGCTTTACATTTTAATACATATCTCTCTTCTTACTAATACATTCTTTTGTCTCTTATGCTAGTGCATATCTCTAACTTTATGGTGTCTTTATTGTTCGTCGGATCATCTTCATTGCTTGACAGTTGCATATCACTCTTTATCTTCCTTCACCCCCTCTTGATCTGGCGACGATCCAATATTCATGACTGTTCTTAGAGTTATGAATCGTTCTCTTGCCATGGGTTTGGTTAGAAGATCTGCGAGTTGAACTTTAGTTCAACAATGTTCTGACATGATGTTGGGGCTGCGGTCCGGAATCGCCCCCGCGCTGCGGTGCTATGCGGTAATGGCTTAACTGGCTACCCCGTGGATCCGCCCGAGGACCTTTGATATAAAGATTAGTGGCGCCGTCCTCCAACAGTCCGGGCTTTTGGTGCGAGTGGTTGCGCTAAGTCCTCTCAATTGGTATCAGAGGGGGTCGCGAATTCGAAACCCCGGGGTCGTTTCCGGGGGGGGGGGGGGGGATTGTTGGGGCTGCGGTCCGGAATCGCTCCCGCGTTGCGGTGCTATGCGGTAATGACTTAACTGGCTGCCCCGTGGATCGCCCGAGGACCTTTGATATAAATATTAGTGGCGCCGTCCTCCAACAGTCCGGGCTTTTGGTGCGAGTGGTTGCGCTAAGTCCTCTCAATTGAGAGGACTTAGCGCAACCACTCGCACCAAAAGCCCGGACTGTTGGAGGACGGCGCCAATTGAGAGGACTTAGCGCAACCACTCGCACCAAAAGCCCGGACTGTTGGAGGACGGCGTCACTAATCTTTATATCAAAGGTCCTCGGGCGGATCCACGAGGCAGCCAGTTAAGCCATTACCGCATAGCATCGCAGCGCGGGGGGGGGGGGGGGGATTCCGGACCGCAGCCCCAACAATCCCCCCGGAAACGACCCCGGGGTTTCGAACCCGCGACCCCCTCTGATACCAATTGAGAGGACTTAGCGTAACCACTCGCACCAAAAGCCCGGACTGTTGGAGGACGGTGCCAATAATCTTTATATCAAAGGTCCTCGGGCGGATCCACGGGGCAGCCAGTTAAGCCATTACCGCATAGCACCACAGCGCGGGGGCGATTCCGGACCGCAGCCCCAACAATCCCCCCCCGGAAACGACTCCGGGGTTTCGAACCCGCGACCCCCTCTGATACCAATTGAGAGGACTTCGCGCAACCACTCGCACCAAAAGCCCGGACTGTTGGAGGACGGCGTCACTAATCTTTATATCAAAGGCCCTCGGGCGGATCCACGGGGCAGCCAGTTAAGCCATTACCGCATAGCACCACAGCCGGGGGCGATTTCGGACCGCAGCCCCAACAATCCCCCCCGAAAACGACCCCGGGGTTTCGAACCCGCGACCCCCTCTGATACCAATTGAGAGGACTTAGCGCAACCACTCGCACCAAAAGCCCGGACTATTGAAGGACGGCGCCACTAATCTTTATATCAAAGGTCCTCGGGCGGATCCACGGGACAGCCAGTTAAGCCATTACCGCATAGCACCGCAGCGCGAGGGCGATTCCGGACCGCAGACCCAACAATCCCCCCGGAAACGACCCCGGGGTTTCGAACCCGCGACCCCCTCTGATACCAATTGAGAGGACTTAGCGCAACCACTCGCACCAAAAGCCCGGACTATTGGAGGACGGCGCCACTAATCTTTATATCAAAGGTCCTCGGGCGGATCCACGGGATAGTCAGTTAAGCCATTACCGCATAGCACCGCAGCGCGAGGGCGATTCCGGACCGCAGCCCCAACACATGATCTTCCATTTTTATACTTGTTCTCTAATAAAGTAGTGGCACATATTAATGTGATTGCTCCAGTTGTGAAATACTAGATTTTTGGCGAGGGATAGTCGTCGTGTTATCACAATGAATCAGAATAGTAGAATCACATTCTCCTTTTGCTTCTTTTTCTGCTCCCTCCTTTGTAAGTTGTTTGGCTAATTGATTTAACCAAAGTGTTTCACAGGTTGCATTTGACATTGTCATGTATTCCTCTTCAGTCGTGGATAAGGCAATGGTTTGTTGCTTATGAGAACTCTAGTAAATGAGTTTTTAATCTAGTAAGAATAAATATGCACATGTACTCTTTCTTTCATCTATATCTCCTCCCCAACAACATCACAGAATCCATTTACATATCCATCTCCTTCTCTTTTATAGATAAATCCAAACGATGTTGTTCCTTGTATATATCAGAGTATTTTTTTGACAACATCAAAGTGTTGTATGTTTGGGTTAGATACATACCTTGCAAGTTTGTTAACAGGACATTCCAGATCCGGTCTGATGTTCGTTAGATACATTAGAGATCCAATAATGCATTGATAGCTTTCTAGATCTGCCTTCTTTTCACTTTTTCAGTTTTTCTAACTTCACATTTATGCCCAAAGGGGTCACGGCTGGATTACAGTCTTTTAAGCCGCATTTTACTAAGAGCTCCTTTGCATATTTCTCTTGAGAAAGAAAGATGAATTAACATGTTGTATGACCTGGATACCTAAGAAATATGTCCAGAGCCCAAGATATGTCATTTCATAGTGATGCATCATATTAGTTTTGAATCAATGATTGTGAATTTTCTGTCACAATTATGTCATCGACATAGATGCATACTATAAGAAGTTGCTCTTGTTGTTTCTTTGTATAAGGGGAAGCTTCAATTGGACATCTAGTAAAACCATCATTTAGTAAAAACAAATCAATGTTGGCTTTCCAAGCTCGGGGAGCCTGTTTTATGCCATATAAAGTCTTATGTAGCTTATAAACTGCAGTTTTATAATTTGTTGTTTGAAAACCATTAGGTTGTTCCACAAATACCTCTTTGTTAAGAACACCATTCGAGAATGCATATTTGATGTCCAACTGATAGATAAGAAAGTTTCTCTGAGCGGCTGACGCAATGATGAATCATATTGTTTCTATTCGTGCAATAGGTGCAAAGGTTTCCTCAAAGTCTCTACCAGGTTTTTGAGAATACACTTTTGCAACCAACCGAGCTTCATACTTGATAATTGCACCCTTTTATTGGTTTTATTTTATAGATCCATCGAATACCAATAATGCCTCTGTTTTTTGATCTTGATGTAAGTGTCCGTGTGTTGTTTTTATTAATCATGACTAATTCTTCTTGCATTGCACTTTTCTAATCTGCTTCTTTATTAGCTTCTTCAAAAGTATCAGGTATGGTTGAGAGTAAAGCTAATTCGCACTACTCATAAATTTCTGTAGGGCTCTTTATCTTTTGGTGAGGTGATGAAAATTTTGAGTTGGAGTCAGATGCAAATGAAATGCTTGGCTCTATTATTTCATATTTTGTTTGGAAGAGACATGAATACCATTCCAATTGTCCAACCACAGTACTTGAAAGATGATTAATCTGCTCTTCTTATGATTGTCAAGTCCATCCTTTTTTCTCGTTAAAGATAACATCATATCACATGAGATAATAAGTTGTTTGGTAATTGGATTAAAGAGTCAATAGGCTTTCGATTTTTCACTATAACCAATAAACATTAATTTTTTACTCTTTTCTTCTAATTTGCCTTTTTGAGGACTATGTGTATATGCAATGCAACGAAATGTTTTGAAGTGTGCAATGGATGGTTGTCTATGAAAAAGAGCTTCATACAGGATTCTTCTATGTAAGGCTTTTGGAGGGGTTTTGTTTAGTATATGTACAACCGTATCGGTTGCCTCCCCCCTAATATTCATGTGGCATATGGGTTGGCAACATCATGAGTCTTATCATTTCAAGAATCATGTGATTTCTTCTCTCAACAACATCATTTTGTTGCGGGCTTCTTGGTGCTGATAACTCTCTCCATATACCTTCAGCTTTACAAAATTGAGTGAACTGATTAGAGAGAAATTCCCCTCTATCAGTTATAAGAGCTTTTAATGGATGCTAGAATTCTTTTTCTACTTGTATTTTAAACAATTTGAATGTTTCAAATGTCTATGCTTTATTTTCTAGATAATATATCCACACATATCTAGAAAAATCATCTACAATTAGTAGAAAGTACATTTTTCCTCAAAGATAAAAAGTTCGAGCCGGTCCCCATAAGTCGGCATATACCAATTCTAGAGGTAATGTACTTCTTCATTTGGCTTCTTTTGGGAAAGGTGTTCTATGAGATATGGTTGTTACACAGCTTTCACAAAATCCTTCTTGAATTATAGTTGTTGGCAATCCACTAACCAAACATTGTGCTTGTCGAAGGTATTCACGGTGAAGATGCCCAAGTCTCTAATGCCATAACATTGATTCAGAGGTAGTTTGTTATTGGTTAGTTGTATCTGTATAACTTACATACATATCTATGTAAAATACTTTATTCCTGGGCATTTCAGATGTTACTAAAGGTTGTTGATTTTTGTTATCAATAATCTGACAGGTCTGTTGGGAAAATATCACAGAATAGCCTTTACTCAGTAACTGTCCAACACTTAATAAGTTCTATGTTAATTTGGCCCCTCGGTTAAAATTTGTGATAAGCCTTTGATCTCCTTTATTTTCCATAACAACAATAAAGCATTTTCCTTCAATTTGATGCACCTTACCATCCCCCGAGTATACTTCAGATTTTAAAGATCATCGAACTGCTCAAATTGAGTCTTTTTGATACAGTGGTCGGAGCCGCCCGCTCTGGTTCTGCACCAGAGGAACACGTCTGGTCCCACCACCGGGCTGCAACCCAAGCACCCCACCCATGACCGCACCTATTCTCAACTGCAGCTCAGTTGGTGATAGTCGCTGTTAGGAAAGGGATTTATCAAGGGGCTGGGTTCGAAACTCCGCCCTCAACATCCCGCCGTGCTGAGAATAGGTTGCGGTCATGGGTGGGGTGCTTGGATTGTAGCCGGGTGGTAGGACCAAACGTGTTCCTCTGGTGCAAAACCAGAGCGGGGCGGCTCCGGACCACTGGATCACTTTTCTCCACTCATATATGACTGGATGTTCCACTATCAATATTACAACGAAGGTTGGGAGTGTTGTTAGCTGTTGCGTTTGAGCATATATAAAACTATGCCCTCTGACCACCCTTTTCAGCAAACTTTATCTCTTCTTTTGGTTTGTACCGATAATCTTTGTCAAAATGGATTGACTTTTGGTACCTTTTACATCATTAATACACAGTCTTGTGTATTGTGTGTAGGTTTTAACAAAACTCACAATTTATAGGACTGTTAGGATGCAAACTCTACCCTTCTCTTTGTTTTTTTGATTGTATTCTTATTTTTCTAAGGAAGTTTTTAGTTTGTAAGGCCTATTCCATAACATGGACTTGTTTTTTAGTTGATCTTCATGCGATTGCAAAGAACTCATTAGTTTATGTGGTGGTTGATAAGTCTATATCATGCGGTTCTTCTATGACAGCTACTACATGATCATATTTGGTTGGTTGACTTCTCATAATTTTATGAACCAGTTGTTGATCCTCAACAATCTTTCCAAGATTACAAATTTGATTGGGTAATATTTGAAACTCTAGCATAAAAATCCAAAAATGGATTCTTCCTCTTTTATTTCAATAGCATTTTATTGCCTCCATAAAGTATGCACTTTGATAGAGAATAGGTCCATTTAACTCCTCTTTAAGAGTGTCACATGCCTCCTTGGAAGTCGAGACACTCATGATCTGTGGACAAATAGTATTGGGCACACATGTTGTTATAAAGGAGTAAGGCTCTTGCATTTTTGATTCGATCTTCCTTTGTAGGAGTTGTTACAAAAAGATGTAATCTCTATAATTTTGAAGGTGTTGTGACTTCAGCCTTTTCTTTTGTATATTTATAATGTTCTAGAATATCAATAAATCTTGTGAATTGAAGATGGTGAGCATCACAGATAGTGCAAAATTAATGCATCTCTCCATTGGGGAAACTTAGAACACCTATTTGACTATAAAGAAAGAATATAACCTGTGAGGATGGGGCCATAGTTTACACTTGTTTCTGTAGAGTTTGGATATCGATAGTCTTCTGTTACTAACATACAATATACTAGAAATGTAAATTGTGCTTTGATACCAGTATTCGTGTAAAACACTTAATAAAGATGGAATTACACAAACAGAAATAGCAGAAAAGTGTTGGTATTTTTATGGCTGCACAGTAACTATGATGTTATATACTTAATGTCATCATATAACCAGAGCTTGACATTTTTATACATATCTCTCTTTACTTACTAATACATTCTTTTGTCTCTTCTGCCAGTACATATTTTGACTTTATGGTATCTTTACTGTTCGCCGGATCATCTTAATTGCTTGACAACTACAGATCACTCTTTGTCTTCCTTCACTTTATTGACATTCCCCTTATGAGCAAAACTAGAGATCATGCAGCTGCAGTTGCCTCAAATTTTCTATATTGATGAAGATCAATAATCGTAGGGCTCCGACTCTAAATCTAAGCCAAAATATGCCCCAGAATAAGGCATCTGACTGCTTCGAGAAGGCTCCAACGCCGAGGGGTGGTGGTCCTGGAGCAGAGAAGGGCAGCGACGATGATAAAGGGCTCTCCGACGAGGTCGATCGGCTTCGACGGGAGGGGGGGGGGTTGATTGCGGCGGAATTTTTTGGTCCGGACCCCGGGCGAAGATCATCGTCCAGGGCCCAGATAATTGTGACGCGCGCCCTTTATTTCCCTTCCTTTGTTCTTTATTCTTCGGAAATCTCAATGCCAGCTGTTAAAATATGCATGTATATCTATGCTATATTAAAAGAGAAAAACATCCTTTGGTTAAACATTTGATTTCTTATTTTACCCCTCCTTATTAAAAGAATTACAATGTTAAAATTTTATGTGATTTTTTTATCTTAAAAAATGTGCTCTCACTAGAATTTGCTCTTCTCGGCGCTCGCAAACTTGCGTGCACACAACAAAAATGAGCGACGAGCGTAGTATAACACTTAGGCACCATCGATCGGAGGGAGTGCGTCACGCCGGGACAATGTCATGATCGAGATAATGCTGCGCAGAGGTGCTTGTCACTCGTATATTACATACTTAAATAGCTGATAGATTACATTTTAACCTCAGATACCATAGAAAATAACTGTGAGATTATATTTATATCTCGAATATTACAAAAAATAGTCGAGTGATTACATTATTATCTCAGATATTACAAAAAATAGTTGAAATAATATATTTTTAACTCAAATAATATGAGAAATAAATAAATCCATGTTTCAAAAATAAATAAATCTCAGATATTACATCAAATAATCTATGTGAGTTATTACAATAAATAAAAATAATTTATTATAAGTTTTATTTAAATTATTAGTTGTATTTAAATTATATATAAACCTCTCCTATTTTTTGTAGTAGATAAGAGAAAAATATAACCTCTCAGCTATTTTCTAACTTTGTTTCTGAGATGACATCTTTGTAGTTCTAGTTGCGATCATGAGATCTTTGTTGTATCCTAGATATTATTTTTTTTTCTCTTTAAGATTGTACTAGCTAGTTGTATACTTGTATCTGAGCGATTTTAGTCATGGCTTAGGGAATTTAGTTATTTTTTGGGTTGGATAAATTTTTATCTAAAACTTGTATTATAGTGTATCTGAGCAATTCTAGTATTTACTTAGAGATTTTAATTGTATTTGTGATTGAAATAGTTGTATCTTAGAGTTGTATTATAATGTATCTGATCGATTATAGTCTTGACTTAAAATTTTTAGTTGTATTATATCTGAGAGAATAAAAACATAGAATATCTGTAATGGAACCTCGATTAATTACATATTAATCTCAAATATCTTGGTGTATCCTTAAGTAAATATCTAAGATTAACTCAGATAATACAAGAAATAACTGAGATGTTAGAATTTTCTCTCAGACTCAGTTCATACGAGAAATAGCTGAGATGTTAGAATCTTCTGGTAATATCTGAGATAAAAACGTATTCCCTCAACAATTTTCTGTAGTACTTAAAGAAAAAAAATAAAATCTTCCAGCTATTTATTTGTGCAATATATATGCATAGATATTTTAATAGCTGACATAAGAAGATTTTCCATGAGAACAATCAAAGCAGAGAAAATAAATGACCACGCGTCAGAATCATGAAGGTCCCGAACGATGATCCTCGTCTGGGGCTCAGACAAAAATATTTCGCCTGATTGCGTTTCTTTAACGAGTTTGGGCGTGGGGTATCAGGAAAGGATGTCATCAAGATCTACATCATTTGGGATCCCAAATGGAGATTCAATTCATGGTCTAGATATATTCTCATTTATCTAATGATGTAGATTTTTTTGAATAAAAACATATAAACATATGTGATTAGTGGATCCGTCGTATCAGCCATAAATAGATCTGAATCATGAATTGGATACTATTCATTTCACTTGAAATGAAGAGGATCTTAATACAAAAGAATGGAGGTTGCATTACAGTTTTCCAATTTTAATTATAAATCTTAATTTATGATGTGCAAATAACTGTTCCTGAGATGCATCTATAATTGATTTAAAATAAATAGAGCACAATTTTCACATTTGGATATTGGAATCTCACTTACCCCCATTCGAGCAAATTTTAGGTACGTTTAATGCACCATACTCCTTGTGTGGGGATAAAAATGTGTCATTCCATATGAAATAGTTCAATCAAAAATAAAATGGCATTCAATTGAAAATTTAATTAGAACTTTTACCCAAAAAAATTCAACTCAATTTATAGCTGACGCATGATAAAGATTTTAGGGTCGTACCTCTGAGTGCCTAAAAATGATTTTTGATACTTTGCATCCCTAAAATACAGGATTTTAGCACTTTACATCCCGATTTTTTAAAATTGGCACTTTGCACTCCCGATCATCAATTTCTGGCACTTTGCACCCCAATTATCAATTTCTCGCACTTTGCACCCCCAATGCAACTTTCAAGGGTATTTAGGTCCGTGTAGCGCCAAAAATGCTCGTTTTGATACTATGCACACCAGATTATTGGTGTTGCTCAGAACTAAATACCATTTAATGAGCATTTTTGGTGCTGCCTGAATCTAAATATCCTTGAAATTTTGTTCTGAAAGTGCAAAATACCAGAAATCAATAATGAGGAGTCCAAAGTGTCAATCATAAAGAATGGAGGTGCAAAATGCCAAACTCCCTATTTTGAGAGTGCAAAGTACAAATAGCCAGCCTAGTCGTGCCCAAAAAGCCGATCGGGGCTAGACTTTTAGCCAACCGGGCTCGGCCCGGGCCCGACATGAGCCGGGCTCGGGCCCCCTCTTGAAGAGGGGGCCTGATTAGGGGCCTTAAGGCGCCAGCCTGATTTCCCTATTTAGGCAGGATTAAAATCCCTATTTAATAGGCGGGATTTTAATCCCGCCTAAATGGCAATCCCGCCACTGGCGGGATTTTCAATAGAAATCCTGCCTCATTTTCCGCCGGCCTGGGTGCCGGGCCCGGCTCTCGGGCTTACCCGGGCTAGGCCTGGACCGGGCACCGAGTCAAAACGGGGGCCCTGTGCCCGGGCTAGACCTGGGCCGGGCCTAGCCAGGCTTTTCCTGGGCCAGGCTCGGGCTGGCCCGCCAAGCCCAATCTTTTTGAATAAATATAAGCCTGCCTACAAAATAAAAATTCTCATTCCAAATGGGAATTCCGGGCCCCGGGAAAAGGACCAGGGAAGAAAGAAAGTAACAGTAGAGGAGAAAGTGCGAGTCGCCGGTCACCATTGAAGAAGAAAACAGAGCTACTACAAGTTTGAAAGACAGGAGCCATCTTGGACTATGGGCGCGAAGAATCTTGACGTTTTTATCATCCGCGTCACCATTCTAGAAGAAAACCGAATGATTTCTCATTTTCTCTGCTTCTTGAGGTTTTTCCTCTGCCATTCGTTCCTCTTTGAGGATCATCGGGTGGAGTTTGAGCGGTATACGCTTTCCCTTGAAATTTCCTCGTCAAATTTGGTAAAATATTGAGCATTACTCTATCTGTTCTGTGTTCTATGGATTACTACGCATTATAATCCGGTTTTGATTGTTCTCTTTCCCGTTGCACTTGCTTGTAAAGCAATCGAAGCAACTCATGGTAATAGAGAGCTTACTAGTGTATGTTTTTGGCGTTCTGCGAGTGTATTCTTCTAGGTTTTGATGTTTCTTGTAGTTTAGGGTTTAGGGGATATTTCTGTGTAGAGATGTTTATTTTGTTTGGTTTTGCTTCCTTAACCCAATTGCTCGTCCACTGATGGATTTGTGCTGATGTAAACATGAATTTTTCTCTGTTGAAGTTCCTGATTTGTGGTTTTTCTTAGTTGCAGGTTCATGATTGAGTTATACATCAAAGTAATGGGATCATTTTGAAGGGATTTGACTGCTTTTATAAGGGAATTTTTTGTCTTCTTTATTTCTTAAACTTTAGAGCTTGGAAATTCCATCAATGGCTGGTACTCCATTCTTTCAGATTCTCACCCTTACCCTTATTTCATTGACCTTCCTGAAGACCACAACTGGGGATCCAAGAACGAGTCTGGTAGGACAGTTTTGCAATAAAACTTTAGCTGTCTCTGGAAATATTCTTGCAGATTATTTTGTTCCTGCAATGGATAATCTAAGCAGTCAGGTTAATGCAAATGGTTTTGGAACAAACATGACCGGCGTAAACCCTAATGCCGTTTACGCTCTCGCTCAGTGCTATGAAGACCTTGAGCCAGTTGACTGTAAGCTTTGTTTCTCTGAAATCAGATCTCAGCTACCTAAATGTTATCCAAACATTAGCGGCATGCTTTTCCTCGATGGATGCTTTGGGAGATATGGGAATTACTCATTTTTTAATGAGATATTTTCCCCGGATGACACGACTGTATGTTCTTTTAGTAACAATAATTCTAATCCGAACATTTTTAGTCGAGCCGTAAGGCAGGCCACCACCAACGTGTCTTTGCAAGCACAAAATAATCGTGGATTTGCGGTTGGCTTTGCAACATATTCCAACTCAACTGTTTATGCTCTTGCTCAGTGCTGGGAGAATTTGAATAAATCTCTTTGTAGCTCATGTCTTGATGCTGCTTCTTCGGCCATTTTATCGTGTTCTCCGGCCACAGAAGGCCGGGCGCTCCATGCTGGTTGTTTTATGAGATACTCAACAAGACTTTTTTGGAATGTAAATTCGACGTCTTCAAGTTCTAATGGTATGCTAGAAACACATTCTGTATAGTCATTTTTGTTCAATACTTTCCAAGTGACAATATTTATTTTCTAACTTGCATGATCCCTTGGCAGTATATTCTTAATTTATTCTGTGTATTCCAGTAGCAGTATAATGAAATCATAATCACCACGTATCTTTTACCATATGTGAATATTCTTTTTATGAAAAAGTTGGTAAGATGGCTTAATTCTAGTCCAAATTTCTGATTTATTTTCAAAGATTAATTAGCTTTTTTCAGGATAATGACACCAAATGGTGCAACCTTTGTCGCACTAGTTTTGATAGACGACCACTCCAACACTAGAGCATGGTTGTCAGGATCACGATCCGGATCATAGGATCTTACGATCCTACGATCCAGATTTTGTAAATCGATCCTGATTTTCTAAAGCGATCCTCGATCCGACCCTATTATATGATCTGATCCCACCTCGAAACAATCTCATCTAGGATCTCGATCCTGACAACCTTGCACTAGAGTTATTCTTATGTTTTTTATTTCATTTTATTTATTTTAATTTTTTGGTAGTTTTCATCATTTACGTCAGTACACTATTGTATGGTAGTTCTATGTCACATATGATATTAATTGCTTATTGGGATGACTGTCCACTAAGTTCTTTGATAAAAAGGCCGATAATAAATAGAGAGTATTATAATTATGCAAGCAATATGATCAAATAAATAAAGATCTCACAAAAGGAGTAGAATATTATTCTTGGAAAAAGAGTAAAATTTTATTCTGGATTATTTTCTAGATTATCATTTTGTATTATTTTCTATTTTTTCTGTATATGAAATCTATTTAAAGGAGATAAATTCCAGATTATATGAGGCTGGAATTGAGACTTTAAGAGGAGAAAATCTCCTCTCCCAGTCCCTTGCCAACCCTATCACCTTTCCTCCCCCAACCGGCCCCACAGTTTCCCTGTTTCCAGCCACTGCTGGTTGCCCCGCCCCTGGTTGCAGCCACATCCTGGTTTCCAGGTGTTGTCCTATTATCCAGGCCCTGTCCAGCCACCGACCATTTTTCCAGCCCCTTCTCATCCTTTGATTACCATCCAACCATTGTCTAACGCATACTATCCACTCCAGCCATTGTACGACAGTTGGAAATTAATTTTTGTGGCTGGTTGCACCCTTCCACAACCCCTAGCCTTCCTATTGCATCCACACACCTTCCTCATAACCTCCTAAACCTTCCTAGCCAAGCACACGTCTGATCTGCATTCCCCTCCACCCAAAGCAAGCTCCACCACATTCCCAAATATCTTCCTTGTCTTAGTTCTTACCGGCCGTATACATGCCACATCGGATTCGAGCTTTTACTCTGTAGCAATGTATCAAGTAATGCCTGTCTATATCTCTTTTGTGCTTCATGCTATTTGCGGATCTTTATGTTTAGTATTGTCTTTACTATGATTGATGTTACATAACTATTTTATTTCTTATTTGTTATCATCCTTTTTCTAAGATTTTGTGTGAATTAAATTGTGGAAAACTAGGTTTCCTACTTTGAATCCTTAGGAAGTCATCGGGTTAGTGCGTCTAGATTTAATTTAACACCTCATTTTGATTATAGTGCACTCCGCTTAATTCCATTTGGTCTCAAGACGTCATAATATTGGATTTTTGTTTCTGATTTACATCACCAAAACAGGGAGATGGAAAATGGAGTAAAAAAGGATTTTTTTCTCATTTTAGAGTAAGGATATAACCAATCCAATTTTGAGTTGATCCAAATCCCACACAAATTTAATCAAAAAATTTAGTGGCTTAAAATTGGATCTATGCTATACAGGTTTTGTTTTCAAGTTGAATTTGCCTAATTTTGAATGATTTCAATCCATATCACATTGTATTTGGAGTCAGCTCGAATCATTTAGTGATTTAGAAGAGGAGGCGGCGGAGTTCATGGAGTAGAGAGATCACATGAAGGACATCAAGTCCAACTGCATTGGTTGATGACATTGAGTTCATGTTGTCATGTTTTTGGACGAGACAGTCAGCCGGGAGAACTTGGAGTATGCACGCTGAAGGTGGATGAAGCCGACATCGGAGTATGCCGAAACAGCAGAGAAGAAGCAAGTAGAGGGCAAGCTGTCGGACGAAAGAAGAAGCCGTTGGACGCAGACAATGCGGAAGAAGCCGTCGGACGCAGAACTGCAACAAGTCTGGCGGCTCGGGGTGGATCGTGCGGGATTGGCGGAAACTGGCGGGCACTGTCCCGCTTGAAGCTTGCCCGACAGAATTGTGGACTACAACAAGTTGATTGGTGAAGTCGATCAAAGTCGAACGAACTCGGCGGCCGCTGGAGAAGTCGGGGACGTCCACGCTGTAGGAAACTTGAGGGGACGACAGTCGGGGGTGGCGACGAGTCGTCGAAAGTGGACGCGGGAGATTTGCACGCAGTCGTATTGCGTCCCTAGCGGAGACAAAGCAGCGGTCGAGGGCTTTCAACAATGTTGATCGAGAGATGGACTGTTGCT
The DNA here is from genome assembly GCA_039513925.1 of Platanthera zijinensis. NCBI lineage: Eukaryota > Viridiplantae > Streptophyta > Magnoliopsida > Asparagales > Orchidaceae > Platanthera > Platanthera zijinensis. The sequence continues at coordinate 148,791,570 of CM077094.1, read as the reverse complement.
GACGATGGAAATGATGTCGGAGGTAACGGCGCGGTCGGAGGGAGGGACCTCTGATACCAACTGTTACGAAAAGATAGAGATTTGGGAGAGAAAGGAGAGATTTAGGGTTTGAGAGAGAAAAGAGGAAATATCTTGAAATACTTGTTTGTCTCCTGCTGGGAAACCCTAGGGGTATTTATACCCCTCGGGCCATGGAGGGGCCGGTCGGCCCCTCCCATAGGGGATGAACCCGTCCGGTTCAGCCCCAACCGCCGTCTCGTTTTAATTAGGGAGGTCTGAACCAGATGGTTCGACCCCGCTTGATGTTACATCCTTCCGCTATCTTTGGTGTTGTTGTCCCGCGAGCAGATTTTTACGAGGATTCATAACAAAATCTTAGTCACAAATATCAAGATCTTGAAACCATGTAGCGGGAGTCCCATTTGCATACACACGTGTGATACCGAGAGTTGGAGTGAATCATCAGCATCCCAATACATCTCTATCGGAGTCCCAGTTTGAATTGAGATACCGATTCCGTCTCGAAAAGAGTAGAGTGGAGGATTAATGGAGTAGGAGGATCAATGGAGTAGGAGCATCCCAATACATCTCTATCGGGAGCCTGGTTGGAGAAATCGAAGGGCTGTAATGAGAATATCGAAGGGCTGTAATGAGAATCAACGGAGTAGGAGGATCATTGGAGCTAGGTTTCCACATAAGGTTGTAGAGGAGCGATGGGTGCAGTTAAGGCACAAACTGATGGATAGTGGTTCACAAGATCATTGTAACCATACAAAAAAGATTTCGTTGAAGGGAAGGTTGAACCAATTTTACTCATGATTTCGGGGGAGGGATAAAGAGGAGAAAAAATCCACCTTGGAGAACTTCGAACGACCAACCATAGGCCTTCTCTTTTGGTCATAAAAGATTATGTCTGTATATAAATAAAAGACATAATTAAAGAGCTTTCTTGTGGGCAGTCCTTGGGGGAAAAGAGCTATTTAAGTCTCTCTTCTAATCCCTAAAAGTAAATAAAAGACAAATATAATACATAGTGCCCATCATATCCAAATCATTTTTCTTTCATTTTGTCTCTAGAGAGCAGCAATATACCCGCCGAGGTCAGATATTTCACTCATCATTAGTCACCCTTTTTGTTCGAGCCCATGGCCTCCATAACATACAACAACCTTGTCGGAAAAAGTGACATAAGTATATTAAATGTTAAAAATGATTGGTTTTCGGAAAAAGTGACATAAGTATATTAAATGTTAAAAATGATTGGTTTTCGGAAAAAGTGACATAAGTGGAAATGAACACAAGATTCCTTTTAGGGAATAATAATATCCATTGAACTTGTGTGACTAACCAAGGAAAAACACATTGGATTGCGCAATGACCTAATTTGTCTCAATGTGGATAAAATAATGACAACCAAATACACAAACAAGGATGAGAAATACCATGATTAGGAAAAATCAGATTGAAGAGACATTTCCAATAACCTCGCAATTTATGAGATAGTGAGAACAACAAAATTTATAGTAAATTAGTAATATTTTGGAACATTCATTATATATTGTAGAAGTAGAAAAGCAAGAGAGAGAAAATCACCCTTGATTGTATTATTCTCAAAGAGTAGGATTACATACACTTATATAGAGGTAGAAAGAGGGAGAAACTCCTACATATATAATGTGAGACTAAAGGAATTATACATGGGCCAACACACATGGGCCTCCCTAATGGACTAATTTATCTTATCCTTAACACTCCCCCACAAGCTGGAGCGTACAAGTCATAAGCGCCAAGCTTCGATAAGAACTGATAGTACAAAGTCCGAGAGAGAGCCTTGGTGAAAATATCAGCAACTTGACTGGATGCCGAGACGTGTTCCAATACTATCTTCTTCGATTGAACATTTTTCCGAATGAAGTGACAGTCAACTTTGATATGCTTTGTGCGCTCATGAAACACCGGATTATTGACAATATGTATGACCACCTGACTATCACAGAGCAGGATAGCAGGAGAGGAGAGTTTGAGAGCCATATCTCTGAGGAGACCCTCTAGCCAGGTGACCTCAGATACGACTGTTGCCATTGCACGATATTCTGCTTTAGCAGATGAGCGAGCAATAACAGTCTGTTTCTTGCTACGCGCCTACGCCAGGTAATAAGATGTCCACCGAGGTAGGTGCAAAAACCAGTAGTGGAGCGCTTATCATCAAGAGACCCTGCGTAGTCAACATCAGAGTATGCAACTAGAGATAATGAAGTCGATGGTTTATAAACAAGTCCTTGTCTAGGAGTCTTCTTTACATATCTGAGAATCCGCTCGACGACCTGAAGATGAGAGGTCCGAGGAGTATGCATGAATCGGCTTACAACTCCAACAACAAATGAGATATCAGGTCGTGTAACTGTGAGGTAGATTAGTTTCCCCACCAAGCGTCGATAGTACTATGGATTGGTAAGCACAGGGTCATTCCCAGAGTCATGTGCCGACATCTTATGATTCATATCCATCAGAGTGTCTGTAGGTTTGCATCAAGAATAGCCCGCACTTTGTAGAAGATCAATGCAATACTTCTGTTGAGATAAGATCAGACCATCAGGTCGTCTTGCAACCTCAAGTCGAAGAAAATATCGCAGATTACCCAGATCCTTTGTCTAGAAGACAGAGTTCAGATGTTGTTTGATGTTCTGGATCCTGATAGTGTTGTTTCTCGTGATCAGAATGTCATCCACATATACAAGAAGAAGAACGTCCCTGTTGCTTGATGACGAGTAAAAAGAGAGAAATCAGCAGAGCTCTGAGTGAATCCCATCTCTCGAACCACCTTACTTAACTTATCAAACCAGACGCGAGAGGATTGTTTGAGACCATATATAGATTTCCTGAGATGACATACACGAGACTTCCCCGTGGTCTCAAACTCAGGTGGTTGGTGCATATACACAGTTTCTTGGAGATCTCCATGAGAAAAGCATTTTTGATATCTATTTGATGAAGGAGCTATTGACGGTGAACAACAAGAGAGATGAGAACCCGAACAGTATTTAGTTTTGCCACTGGAGAGAAAGTTTCATCATAGTCGAGACCATGTTGCTGAGTGAATCCTCTGGCCACCAGACGAGCTTTGAGACGATCAACTGTTCCATCAGGAGCATGTTTGATAGTAAAGACCCATTTGCAGCTAACACAAGACTGATCAGGAGGGAGAGGAACAAGGTCCCAAGTCCGGTTAGCTTAGAGAGCAGTCATCTCTTTGTCCATGGCCGCACGCCAGCCTGGATGTTGGAGAGCGCCCTGCAAAGAGTTAGGAATGGAAATAGTGGAGAGAGAGAGAGGGCAAAAGTGCGAAGAGGTGGAGAGAGGCGATAGAGGGATACATAGTTTCCCATGGGATGAGACGTAGAGGGTGGTGCTTGATCGTCAATGCGCAGAAGATCATTAGTAGAAGGGGGCTGCTGTCGGGCTGCAATCCTGGACGAGCGTTGAGTGTAGACACGAACATGTGAAGGAGGAGGGAGAGGTGGTGAAGTTAGTTCCGGACGAGCGTCGAGTGAAGTTGGTACTGGAGGAGTGGAAGAGGGAGGCATAGATGTGACGGGGACAGCCGGACGAGGAATAGTGGACTGAGTTGGTTGAGTGTACTCAGGTGGTAGAGTGGAGGTGTGGGAGAAAAAACTTTCATCCTTAGTAAAGGTAACATCCATGGAGACGAGTACCTTGTTGACGGTGGGAGAGTAACAAACATACCCTTTTTGGGTACGGGAGTAGCCAACAAAGATACATTTGGTGGCACGTGCGGCAAGTTTGTCACTTGGTGGTCCGAGAGAGTGGACATAGCAAGTACAACCAAATGTGCTAGGTGTGAGAGAAAATGGAGTCTTGGAAGGAAAGAGTAGACCGAACGGAGAGGCAAATTTAAGCACGGAGGAGGGCATGCGATTAATGAGATAGCAAGCAGTAGAGACAACAAAGTTCCAATATTTGGCGGGAACCTGCATTTGAAGCATGATTGACCGAGTGACATCAAGGAGATGATGATTCTTTCGCTCGGCCACACCGTTCTGTTGGGGTGTATATGCACACGACGTTTGATGAATTATCCCAAAGCCGGTTCATAAATTGGAGAAGCTGCGACCAGTGTATTCACGAGCATTGTCAGTGCGAAGCGTTTGTACTGTTGTAGAAAATTGCGTACGTATTTCAACAATAAAGGCACGAAAAACAGAAGTCAGCTCAGTACGATCATGAAGTAGATACAACCATGCGAGGCGTGAATAATCATCAATAAAAGTGACAAAGTACCGATAACCAAAAATACTGGGAATTTTATACGGACCCCAGATATCGGAATGAACTAAAGAAAATGGAGTATTACTCTGATTACATGCAGGAGGGAAAGAAACATAATGCTGTTTGCCAAAGATACATGATTCGCAAGAGAATTCCTGCAAGAAGATATCAGGAAGTGCCTTCTTGAGAATCTAAAGAGGAGCATGACCAAAATGACGATGCCAATTGACGGAGGGAACAACAGAGAGTGAGGTGGGAAGAACATCCAGGAGATAAAGCCCGTTTGACAATCGTTCTCTACCAATAATAGTTCGTGTTCGACGATCCTGCATGACAAAAGAAGAGGGAGAAAAGATTAGACAACAATCAAGATCTTGAGCAAGCCTACTAACAGACAGTAGGTTGAAGGGAGATCCCGGAACATGCAGAACCGAGGTTAAGGAGAGAGTAGGGGTAGGTTGTAGATCAGTAGCTCCAGACACCGGAGTAGTATCGCCATTTGTCACAATGATAAACTTGGGATACTCAGTGTGCATGTACTGAGGAGGTTTCTGAGAAGTAATGTGATGGGTGGCCCCAAAATCCAGGATCCATTGAGAGCTGTAGGAGAGACAGGAGATACCTTCAGTAGAGAAGGAAGCAACCGAGCCGAAGGAACGGTTGACAACCCCTTGCAGTTGCAGTATCTGTAGGCAGAGGTCATTGATATCTTTCCGAGCAGATGATGGGGGATCGGTGGAAGAGGGACCCGGAGGAGTAGCAGCAACTGTAGTAGCAGTAAGATGAGGAGATAAACCATGTTTGCGATAGCAGGTAGCTTCAAGGTGGTCATCACGACCACAGTAGGTACACTTGAGAGTAGAGCGCCCAGCACGTCCCCGACCACGAGACGTGAAACAGACTCCTCGAGTAGTAGAAGAACCTCAGCCAGAGGGAGCAGGAGTAGGGAGTAGGGGTTGCTGGAGCAAAGCTGGAGAGAAAGTGGTCGGAGCCTCGGGAGGTGATGTAACTTTGAGCACCAGCAAACATCAGACAGAGAGGGTGTAGTGGAATAAGAGAGGATCTGGGCACAGACGCTGTGAAGATGACTAGGAACACGAGCCATCATCATAGCGATCCCAACAGCCTCCTTCTGTGCCCGTTGAGTAGCAAGGTCTGCAGAGGGAGGTTGGTGTTGTATCCAGGCCTCTACCAGGGTTCTGGCCTTGACAACAAAAGAAGTTAAGTCGCCAGTGGTTCCAGGATCCAGTGATTGAAGAGCGGAGATAATGTCGAAGAGGTGCTGTAGGCTATCCTTGCCAGAGTAGAGGGAGTGCAGCTAATCCCACATTTTCTTAGCCGTTTCGTAATACATTGCCATTCAGTAAGGCTCGGTGTCCATAGAGTTAAGCAACCAAGATTAGACCCGACCGTCATCGCGAAACCATTCATCAGAGGGGTCAGCAGGTTTGACCCGAGTAAGGTGAGCGAGCAGACCCTTTGTCTGTAGAACACGACGAACAGAATGAGCCCATTCGACAAAGTTGGCCTTGCCACTGAGAGAGAGAGTTGTGATGCGAAGTTCATCACGCACCTCGGCAGGCAGGGCAGCAGCACGGGCGGGAAGAGAGGAGGTAGCCGCGGTTGAGTCACTAGATGTCATGGCGGATAGAAGAAACAGGCCGAGTGGCAAGCAGTGGAGGACAGGCCGGGCAGCTAGCAGAACAGATCGCGAGAACGGAACAAGCGGCGGACTGGAGCAGGAGCCCGCAAAGGAGAGGAAAGGCGAGCAACACAGATTAATCCACAACGAGCAAGAGAAGAAAGCAGGGCGCAACGAGCTAGGGAGATCGCGGCGACTAAGAGCAGGTCGCGGCGACTTGAATTAGAGCGCAGCGAGAAAGTCCAAGAGGTGAATAGAGGCAGATCGCGGCGACTAAGAACAGGTCGCGGCGAGAAGAAGAAGCTCGCGGCGAAAAGAAAAAGGAAGGTCGCGGCGACTAAGAGCAGGTCGCGGAGACTAAGAGCAGGTCGCGGCGACTAAGAGAAGAACAGACAGCGGCGACTAAGAGGAGGCCGTGGCGACTAAGAGGAGGCCGCGACGACTAAGAGGAGGCCGCGGCGACTAAGAGGAGGCCGCGGCGACTAAGAGGAGGCCGCGGCGACTCAGAGCAGGCCGCGGCGACTCAGAGCAGGCCGCGGCGACTCAGAGCAGGCCGCGGCGACTCAGAGCAGGCCGCGGCGACTCAGAGAGAAGAAGGAAGAAAAGGTAGGTCGCGGCGACTAGGAGCAAGTCGCGGCGACTAGGAGCAAGTCGCGGCGACTAGGAGCAAGTCGCGGCGAGAAGCAGGTCACAGCGACAAGAAGACGGTCGCGGCGAGTAGAAGGGAACCCATGGACCCCACGAGTCAGAGAGAGGAGGCTATAAGAAGCCTGGGGAGGAGGGTGGAACCCCGGAGAGAAGAGGACGCGGGTTAGAAGAAGTAGGCCGCAACAGTCAAGCGGTTAGAGAGAGAGGAGCGGGTAGGATGAGGCAGGCCGCTGGCGAGTAGAAGGAGGCGGATAGAAGGAGGCGAGATGAATCCTCTGATACCATGTAGAAGTAGAAAAACAGGAGAGAGAAAATCACCCTTGATCCTATTATTCTCAAAGAATAGGATTACATACACTTATATAGAGGTAGAAAGAGGGAGAGACTCCTACATATACAATGTGGGACTAAAGGAACTATACATGGGCCAACACACATGGGCCTCCCTAATGGGCTAATTTATCTTATCTTTAACATATATATTAAAATTGTGAGCATTCTCACATAAATGCCTATTTTTCAATTTTTTGATAAATTAAAAAAACTTTGATTGTTTTGTCAGAAATAACCAACTGAAACGAGAATAATTGTTAATTGATGCCAAAAATTTCATGGAATCCATTTCAGCATGGACTATATAAAAAGAAAACTATCTTGTCTACTGATTCAAGACAAGATGATCAATGATATTTACCTAACTCATATGATTCACATGAATATTCATAAAGGAACTTAAAGATATAAACCAATTGTCGAAGAGTTGATAGCTATGGATGACACAATTCACAATGTCAGAGTGATGGATCAATTATAGTCCTGGTTAATGAAATAAAATATGATTGATCCAAAATATAGAGACGTTAGAGGGTTGGTGCTTGAAGGAGAAGATAATTTGAATTAGGATATCTACAGAGGAAGAATCCTTCGCTCGAAGAAGTACATAGGAATACGCAGTCGGAGAAAGATCTCAACTAAGGTAAAAGAGAGCAGCTCAGGATTAAAGAGGAATATCACCAAGGTTTTGACTGGGACGAACCAAGTAGTCTCAAAGGAAACGAGAAGCATCCAGGAATAGCGAGACAACTAGGGAATTGTCGATGACACATGCTTTGATATCATGTAGAATTGAATAAGTCTGATGTATTGATGTCCTGTGAGGGCTGTAAATAGAATATATAGATGTAAGGTGTAAATGTAGTTTGATCTATACAAATTAATAACTATACTACAAATAGAATATGATAAAATTGCTATCGAACAGTTTAAAGTTGGAGTATTCATCATCATTCTCCATCAGGTTTATTCCAATTATTAGATTTATGTTTTGGTTATGTCCGTTCCTCTTTTTTGCCTAAGCTTCTGCATCCAGAATAATTACACAATCAGGTTGTTGGTTCGACCCGTTATTGGTCTTCTTCTTTTTCAAACGCCTTTTTTTGGACTTGAAAAAAAATTGGTCAAGAATTGGCTTCATATTATTGCGATGAATCAAAGACGAAGAAAGCGATGTGGGACCCCTTACTAGTTCGCCGCCTATTTGTGAGACCTTTTTGTTACCATACCAAACAGAATCCCAAACTCCATTATGTATATAGTCACTCACCTTAGCATTGTACTCAATGAAAGGGCAAAAGGGGGCAATAGATCCATCATCTCTAAAGCTACTGTCCAAAATCAAGCTATATTGTACTTTGAAATCTATGGATCCTCTAATGTAGGGTTGGCTATGGGGGCGCACAAATCGGAGACTAGTAGGGGTGGGAAATGATAACTTGACGCACTGATCCCTATTCTATATGCAATGCAATCGACAATGATGGAGACAAATCAATACGAGCAATAAAATAATCAACCCACACAATAATATGTAATGGAGAAACAAAAGCATTCAGTTAGCTAAACAATTAATGGCTTTTCTCCACTTGGAGGGCCAAAGCAAAGCTCACGGAAAATAAGTCCTGCCTGCAAATCACAAGTGATCTAGAGCGATCTACCCATAAGCAATTTTATCTAAGCAAATATGAGATCCAAAATGATAATATAATGTTGAAAATAATAATCCAATTCAACAAGTAGCTCACTAAATAAGCAGGCTGCCCAAGGCAATGGAGATCCCGAAGAAGGATATGCTTTGACGGTGATCCGAGGTGGAACCAGAGGCGGGACGATGAGGGAGACGGCTGGATTTGATTGTGAGATGTGGGATCTGGTTGGGGAAGGTAAATTCGGCCGTATGGAGGCGGATCCGGGTTGTGGGAAGGTAGATCTGGCTGTATGGAGGCAGATCTGGGCTGCGGGAGGTAGATCTGGGCATATCCGGGCTTGGGGGGACAGATATGGATGTGGGGAGGCTTGTTGTGGATCCACAGAGGGAGGAGGGTTGCTGGATAGGACGACGGTAGCATGAAATGGTAAAAAGGCGTGGTGGTAGCAGGGAAACAGTAGCAGGGATAAGTGGCGGTAGCAGGAATAGCGGCAAGAATCAGCTGATAGAAGGGAATAGTATTAGGGCGGTAATTGGGAAACAATGGTATGGAGGAGTTGCGGCAACAGGAATCAGCCGCAGGAAGGGAGGACGGTAGCAGAAACAGTAGCAGGGGCGGCGGTAGGCGGTTTTGGAGGTGGAGGAAGGTGGCTAAGGGTTAGGATTACCTTTGGGGAGCGGGAGAGGGCTTAGGAGTTGTCACCTAGGGTTCCACGGAGGTGTCACCGTGGAGTGATCGCGGGATTCCGGGAATTCACTTCTCCAAAATCCGCGCTGCCTTCAAACAACCCCCTACACTTCTATTTATAATAAAGAGACACTAGGGCGTCCCACCATCAATGACTATGATTGGCCGAAGATGGGGTAGCCCAATTACATCAAAATAAAAGCAAAAAATAACAATATAATATATAAAATCGTGTCGGAACGCAGATCGGGACGCATCCGCCCCAGATCGGCGGTCCGATCAAGTCCTCCAGCGTGAGTACACGAACGTGGGTCCCGCCTTGTGGCGAACCCCTTCTGGTGCATGCTTTGAAGGATCCCCATTATCCTCCCTAGTTACCAGCATTATCCCATACTGACAAAGAATAAATAAACTCTTAATATTCTTTTTTAGGTTTAGTATAAATATTAATTTGATTTTTTCATTATTTTCATGGATAGTTACTGTTTTGAAAACTGAAAAGATTATTTAATTTATTGTTCAGTCGTTCTTTGTTTTATTCTTCTTTATTGACATGGAGATGATTTAGGCCCTTTCCTTTTTCTGGGTTCAGTGATAGAAACTTCTAACATTCAGGGAAAGGTAAAACCATATGGATAGTAGTCGGATCGTTGCTTGGGGCCATCGTTTTAATAATAATTGGACTCTTGATTGCAAAAAGAAGAGGGTTATGGAGCAGAAAAAGGAGTACCTCTCTAACAGGTAAACAACATAAGCTCCATAACTATCAAAGATCAAAATGTATTTTGCTAGTGGGTGGTCGTTAAACTTCATTTACTATTACAGAATTATATGGGCCAGAAATAGCCGCAGCCATTTCTCAATCAAATTTAAATTTCAAATATGATGTGTTGAAGAAAGCTACAAATAACTTTAGCTTGTCAAATAAACTTGGTCAAGGTAGTTATGGGACAGTATACAAGGTAAGTAACAGTTTAGTAAGTTTGACTAGTAAACTGCTTGCACTTCTGAAATCATATTTTTTTTGCAGGGTGTTCTTTCTGATGGAAAAGAAGTTGCTGTAAAACAGCTGTTTCTTAACACAAGGCAGTGGATTGATCAATTTTTCAATGAAGTTGATCTGGTAAATCAAGTTCGCCATAAGAATCTGGTCAGGCTGCTGGGCTGCAGTCTAGATGGATCTGAAAGCTTGCTTGTTTATGAGTATCACCACAACAGGAGCCTGGATCTCTTTATTTTTGGTAGTTTATTACCCTTCTTTCTACACAATTGTATAACAAACATTTTCTTAATTTGCATTTGATATTATTTCTAAATCATATTGTGGAAATTCGTGAAGCCTTGTAATTGATATTAATCATCAGCCCTTTCTCCTATAATCATTTGATTTTAGGTTGATTCATAGATTCTAACAAACCAGTTTAATTTACACAATACTATAACTTTACATCCATAGTAAAAATGTAAGGTTACAACTTACAATTGTGTTTTTGAAGAAGAAATCTTATTGTAAGTGCTTGGCAGTGTTTAGAACTTATGTATACAACCTAAAACCAATTGGTTGTAGCCTTGTAGGTGAAGGGCCAAAAAGTTATACTAAATGGACACAGCTAAATGAATATTCTGATGCGATACTATATTATAGAAACACCCATTCTTGCATAGGGTTTTTGACCACTAACATGCCAGTTTATTTTTTTTAATTGTGTGTTGGAATGTGTCGTTTGGCCAAGCCAACTTTAACACAATGCTAGAATTGATGCATCTAACCCAAAATAATTGGTTGTAGCTGAAAAGGACCATTATTTATATTAAAAGCACAATGTTATATTAGTTTTCAATGTGATATTATATTCTCAACAATCAACTAAGAATTTGTTGACATCTAAATTGAGTGCAACAAAAATTAAAATGTTAAAATGGACAGCTAAATGAATCTTCTGATGCGATACTATATTATAGAAACACCCATTCTTGCATAGGGTTTTTGACCACTAACATGCGAGCTTATTTTTTTTTTAATAGTGTGTTGGAAAGTGTCGTTTGGCCAAGCCAACTTCAACACAATGCTAGAATTGATGCATCTATCCCAAAATAATTGGTTGTAGCTGAAAAGGACTATTATTTATATTAAAAGCACAATGTTATATTAGTTTTCAATGTGATATTATATTCTCAACAATCAACTAAGAATTTGTTGACATATAAATTGAGTGCAACAAAAATTAAAATGTTAAAATGGATGTGGTAAAACTAACAAGGATAAATTAAGAAATTATTTATTGAAGATAAGATAATTGAATATTTACTTGGTTTGAACATGGAGAAAGAATGGTAGAAAGTGCACTCATTAAATAAGTAACAAAAATTGACGTTAAAGCTTAGGAAGAAGGGATTGGTCTACAGATAACACATAAAAATGTTGACCAAATTAATTTATGAAAATATGTTTAACATCTCAAAAAACAACAAGAATCTGGGGTGCAAGTGCTTCCCCTTAAATTTTATGAGAAGTCAATATATGCAAATGAGAAATTTATCTTCTCTCCATCCCTCCTCAAATGATGATGATGTCGAGAAAGAACATATTTAATGATCTCATTGTTGATTTTGTTGGTTCAGATATAGATCCAAACAGGATCGTAATCCCATAAGGAGTAATACTCCTTATTTATTCTAGCTATCAATACCCACTCCCTCACGATACCGAGAGGAACTAAGATGACCCATATACCTATCTCCATCTCCAAAATCCCAATCTGTTGCAACAAAACACGACGCACGTTCCTACGATGACTGACACAGACTTCGATAGTGGCCTGACGATGTGCGGGTGGCTGTACTTTGATTGGTGCCTGCATCCATGGCCAGAAGCAACTTGATGCAGAGGCTGAGAGGCTGCAATGGTATATTCAGCCGAATCGGAATCGATTAAAATTTATTCGACACAATTTGAGTCGATTCAATTTGACTCGAATCTAATTTCGAGTCGATTTCGAGTCAGCCCTGAATCGCTCGAAATATGATTCGAATCAGCTCGAATTAATTTAAAATATTATGTATTTATTAATATGTTTTTATTTTAAAATAAAAAACAATAAAATTTAAAGCTAAATAAAAAGAAGTGAGTACTTTAAGTGTTTTATTTGCTAAATTTATTGGTTGCCCAATTTTTTTTTAAGCCAACTAGGAATAAAGAGAAAAATTGCGCAATTACAAGCCGGTTCGATTCGATTTTGAGTTGAATCGAAATCGAGTCGAGCCAACTCGACTCGAAATTGATTTCCAGTTCGAGTTGAAAATTTCGATTTCGAGCCAAGCCCAATTGTGTCAACTCGATATCAACCCTAATTATGTCGATACTCTGATATGGAAAGGAATAAATGATACAATCATTTTGTAGGAGGTCACATCAGGTTCACTGTCCAGTTAAATGCCGATAGATCCTGCGCTTGAGGGTGAGCATCTTTTAGTGGTAGGAGGGCGAGGGAGTACGTTCAACAAATGGTAGAGTGATGTACAAGCTCTATCAAACTTGAAGGGGGCTGTTTGTTGCCACAGTAGACAGAGTGGTTATATCTAAAGGAATTCTCGGTAGCATGTGTAGAGTTTTGGAGACGTTTAGAGTGTGGGCTTGACGACGATAAATTGAAAATGGAGAGTGATGATACCCTCATTATTACTTAGAGTCACAACAATTTTGGTTGGAGTTGGATATTGGATTCCGGTGCATCGCGACATATCTGCTCATATGCTTCGATGTTCAACTCTCTAGAGGTGATGACTGAGTTAGTCTATTTGGGTGATGACTAAGGTTGTGAGGTCACACACATATAGAGAGTGTACATTCGGGCGCATGACGGAGTAGTGCACGTTCTTAAGTGAGTACATCTAGTATCCAAGCTGCACAAGAATCTGATATCCAGTGACAAATTGAACTCGGGTAGTGATGCACGTAACAACTTGTGTACCGATCGTTCAAGTAATATAAAACAGGGAGATTTCCCCGAGTATCGATCTCTCAAGGAACGCAGGTTGGGGGGCGTGATTCTCTTGTATAGAAAACAAATTATAAATATTTTAAGTAAAGAAAGGGTCGTGGTGAACACGCCGACGGAGTGAGGGTCGCAAGCTCCTCATCATACCCACATCACTAGCAATTGCTAGTGCGGCAATCTCAACACCACGACGGAATGGTGGATGGAAAGGGGGCGCGCCTCAACACACATAAACCACAATAACATCCACAGACATGGAATTGAACATTACTAAACAAGGTTTATGAGTTCATAATCCACAACACATTAAAATAATGAAGTAAAAATCACTGCAAACAAGAGGAGTGCGCGAGATACAACCAAAGAACGAAGACTCGTCGAGGATTCTCGACCAGAATCGAAGGGTTGTCAATTCTCGTCCATGCTCGGTCTACGACTGTCGTCCAGGGTAGAAGAGGTCGTCACTACCTCCAAATTGACACGTCTTCTTCGCTAATCACCCTTGGCCACATTATTTGCAAGAGCTCCACTTGAATGTGGTGAGAAATGCTTCAAATCGAACCTTGAGAGCTAAGGATGATGGAGGCGGCCTAGGGAGAAGCCCTAGCGGAAGATTTGTGGAGGAATGATGGCCGGAGCTCCTCCCGGAAGTGGGTGGCAAGGAAGGGAGAATCTGGGCAAATTTGTGCGAAAATGGAGCTCGATCGATGATGGATCCAAATTAGGGTGGAAACCTGCACTTAAATAGCAAACAAGTTAAAAATGGTCACGTACGGTCGAACGCACGACCGTGCATGCAAAACGTGCGAAATTAATTGGGCAGAAATCCCAGCCAGGCCAACATTAGGCCCGTGCGATTTTGCTCACGCACGTGCAAAACCGACCATGCGAGAACATATCGCACGGGTTGCGACAGATCACGTATTTTCAGGCCAAAAAGAGGAACTCGTGCGATTTCTTTCTCGCACGGTTGAATCCAACCGTGCGTAAAGGAAACACACGGGCAATAAAAACATAAAATTTTCCGACAAAAGAGGTTACTTGTGCGATTTTACTCACACACGGACGAAACCGACCGTGCGAGAACAAAACGCACGAGTTGGGGCAGATCACCATATTTGGGCATGAAATAATCCGCACGATTGCAAAAATTGTGCGCTAGGGAATCACACGATCGTGCGATATACACAGGTTTGGATCAAAAGGAATGGGTCTGCCCACCTGCAATCAGAACCAGCAATCCGGGGTCAAAGGCCACCAACAACACACAAATAGCTACAAATAAGAAATAAAGCAATGGGGAGCACCGTGTGCTTAACCCTAGCGAAAGAGTGTGCAATTGCACACCACAATGGGCTAAAATGTGCACTTTGTGTACGACTAGAAAACAAGTGAAATATAAGCGATTATAAGCTAAATGTGAAGTGTGGGTGAAAATGAGCTCAGATGAGTCCAAAAAAATCTATTAAATTCGGATTCATTACATCCCCAGACTTACTTGTTTGTTCGTCTTGAGTAAACCATCCCCCATGCGGATAAGAAAAATAATAGCTGGCATAGAAACTGAATGGCGGAGTACCATGCGAAGTCGCATACTCGCGTGCATAGAAATACGGTAGAAAGAATTTTTAATTATGCAAAATAGTTTATAATTTTTTAGAAGTGTATTTACATATTATTTTTACTCATAAATCGAATCATGGTGAATCCTCTGGTCATGCTGAGGGAGAAAACAGATTAAATCACTAGAAAGTGCATTGCTAAAGACTTGGGCTCGGGAAAACCTCCAAAGAATTCCCTCAATGACGATGTGCATAAGCTCACCCGTTCACAGTCTCTCCACGACACTGGTTCGGTTCAACGCACGAATTAGGACTTCTCGTACAAAAATGGGGCTTGGGTTACAGTGTGGTAAACAAGAATAAACACGAGGGCTCGACACACCTAATCCAAATGAGCTAGCACGACAAAAACCATCCATGCACAAAAACAACGCGGGTGTACCACACCCCCAGACTTGAACTTGAAACCATGGGTGTGTGCACCGCCTACTTCCAAATACTAACTTCACAATTTTTTTCACTTCAATTTTTCATTTCACAAAATTTTCAACTTTTTTATTTCCATTTTTTTCTTTTTTCATTTTCTTCAACAACAATTTTTTTCAGCTAGATTTTTTTAATGGAGCATTTCCACGCATTCACAGTCACAACATCACATCAACACCCCAAAATGAAAATAAAAATACAACTAAAGCTCGAATTTGGGCGTGCGATTAGACTAGGCTTTTAGGCTTTGGTGATATAGCGGTGGAGCTGAATCAAAAGGACGGGGTAGACACAAAGGGACTAGCGAGGATAGAGCGTTAGAAGCGGTACAAAAGCTCAACCGGGCCAAAAAGATAGCCTATGTCTTGCTCGCGCAATAAAAATAACCTATACCCATGCTTCGATAGTAGCTTGGGGCAAGTTCTTAGCCACCGAAAATGACTGCTTCCTCCCGACTCGAGCAATACGACTCTAACGATTATCTACACATATCCTTATGCTACCTTCAGATTAACACCGGATTCACACCGGATTCACCAATTATGAGTAGAATAAACAATATTTATGCAAATAAAAAAAATATAAAACTAAGTGCACAAAGAAAAATTAATTCCACTCGAATTTCTACACGAGTCACGAGCACTTGACTAGGAGCACTACAGGAGTCAACATTTTACTCCATTTCACAATCTTATGCTAGCAAAATTGACTTTCCCGAATCGCACACAAGAAATGAATTATAGTCGAGGCGTTATTATGTTCCCGGAAATGAACGTGTGAACGGCCGGTCGAGAGGAAAGTTTCGGAGGAGGGAGGAAGAGCCCTTCTTCGATCCCTTGGGAGCAATGGTGGAGATGAGGAGGAGGAGCTCCTCACGACGGCGTGATGTCGGGGTGCAGAGCGACAGGGGCTGCGAGCGGCGCGACTAGGGTAGCGGGTCGGTCCGAGCGGAGCGATAGAGGGGAGAACGGGAGAAAATAGAGAGAGAGAGAGATTTAAGAGAGAGAGAGAATATTGAATTAACTTCTTCCTTTCCAAACCACAAACCCCCACCTATAATGTGGGAAAATCCGGTTCAACCCAAAGTACGTAAATTCTCTCCTCATTAGGCTTAAAACATGAGGATCAAAATACTTAAATTGAAATAAAAATAACAATGATAAGGCGCCGACGGTCTGGGAGGTTGTTACGCGAGGCTCGCAGTGCTTGTACGTCTTGCCTCAACGAGAATCCGTAATAGACGCATCAACGGATAACCGCGCGCTCAAGTGGGTGTTGTGGTGTGCGATGAATATGAAACAATAATAAAAAAAACTGAAGTACTTCTAGCATGCTATTGAAAGTGTGCGCGTGCAGTGGGTCACGACATACCGACACTCCCCCAGAATTAAACTAAGCAAAACAATCCAAGATATCACAATAAAAATTGAATAAAGAGCTAGGAGAGAGATTACCAAATGCTCAAAATGAGCATACCCGAAGATTGCAATAAAATCATAAACATATCCGCCTTTGCATCAAAATTATAACCGCACCTGCAGGAAAACTCCAAGCACAAAATATATAAAGCTAGACTATTAACAACTTATATTAAATATCAAAATTAAATTTGGATTGTCTCTCAGAAGTCCTTTTTATTTACTATCTTTAAGGTGGACTGAATACCTGTATTAATAGTTACAATTAGAGTTCAAAAGTCCTAAATATGCAAGTTCAAAAACTATCAACAAAAAAAAGAGTTGTAGGCAATGAAAAAAGCAGTGAGGAAAGAGGATGAGAACTCAAGATACAACATCCATAAACTACATTTCATCAGGATCCGCTAAGTCAATGTTGTGTGCTGCCTCAACAATCTCACCTCCTTCATAGAGCTTCAACCTGTGGCCATTTACCTTAAAGGTCCACCTTGTCCCCATGGATTTCCATTGCGCCAAAAGGTGATACACCTATGACCAGGATGGGCCGCTCCACCTCGACATCGGCTTCCCGATGAACAACTTCAGCCTAGAATTGTACAACAATACCCGATCACCTGGCCTGAAGTCTTTAGGGACGATGTGATGGTCATGCCAGCATTTTGTTCGATCATTGTATATTTGAGCGTTTTCGTAAGCTAAAAGTCTAAACTCATCCAAATTAAGAAATTTTGTGGCCCATAAGGCCTTGTGCTCCAATTCTACTGGTAGATGACAAGATTTCACGTAGACTAACTGAAAGGGGGACATCCCAATGGGGGTTTTGTAAGCGGTTCTGTATTCCCACAATGCTTCATTGACTTTTCTTGCACAATCCTTCCCGTTTGCATGAATTGATTTTTCGAGTATGCACTTCAATTCCCGATTAGAAATCTCCACTTGCCCACAGGTTTGCGGGTGATAAGCCAACACCATTTTATGGTGAACCTCCATTTGCCTCAATAATTGGGTGAACTATCCCGCCGTCACTGATAATTGTATGTGGTGTTCCAAATCTAGAAAAGATGTTCTTATGTAGAAAATTTAGAACAATCCGCGCGTCATTTGCTGTGGCGGCCTCAACTTCTACCCATTTTGAAACATAGTCCACAACTACAATTATATAGTTCTTGCCAAGCGATGTAGAGAATGGCCCCATGAAGTCTTCCCCACACATCAAAGGGTTCACAAACTAGCATGCTATTGAGGGGCATCTCATCCCCACGCGAGATATTGCCGGTCCGTTGACACCCATTGCATTCCTTTACGTGCACGCAGGAGTCTTGGAACAAAGTGGGTCAGTAGAATTCACATTGAAGAACCTTGTGTGCTATCCTGGCAACACCCATATGTCCTCCCGCTTCACGATCTTGGCAGTGCAACAAGATTGATTTATGCCCAGATTCTGGTACACACCGATGGACAATCCCATCGGCACAGGTGCGGAACAATAAATAGTCTTCCTAGAAATTGTATTTTGCATCAGAGATAATTTTTTTTCTTTGTTGGAAGGATAAGTTTGGAGGAAGCTCCCTGCATGCAAGATGGTTGGGGATATCAACGAATCAATGGAATGAAAAGGATGCGTCGACAGCGAATAGCTTCTCATCGGGGAATGAATCAGAAATCTGAGGAGCTTCCACATCCTATGAGTCACAAAGTTCACGCCTAGATAAGTGATCTGCAATCACATTCTCAACTCTCTTTTAATCTCGAATTTCGATGTCGTATTCCTGAAGCATAAGGATCCAACAAATGAGTTGTGGTTTGACATCCTTTTTTGCATAAGGTACTTCATGGCCGCATGATCAGTGTGCACGATCACCTTGGGCAAAATGAGATATGAATGAAATTTCTCAAGAGCAAAGATGACCGCTAACAGTTCTTTCTCAGCCATAGTGTAATTCTGTTGAGCTTCATTCAGGGTACGGCTTGCATAATAGATTGTATAAAAGATTCTGTTTTTTCATTGCCCCAAAACAACACCAACGACGACATCGCTAGCGTCACACTTGAGCTTAAAGGGAGGAGACCAATCCAGTAATGTCAAAACGGGCGCATGCGTTAAACAATCCTTTAGCACATTAAATGCACGTAAGCAATCATTATTGAAATCAAACTTTTCATCTTTACCCAAAAGAGTGCAGAGCGGCTTAGCGATGGAGGAAAAATCCTTAATAAAACGCTGATAGAATTCAGTATGCCCAGGAAACTGCGGATTCCCTTCACAGATGTTGGAGGAGGAAGCTTCTTGATAGTATCCACTTTAGCTTGATCAACTTCAATACCCTTAATAAATATTTTGTGCCCCAAAACGATACCCTCCCGGACCATGAAATAACATTTTTCCCAGTTTATAACTAAGTGTCCTCGCAACGCTTAAGGACCTTCTAGAGATTCTTCAAGCATGAATCAAAGTCGGCACCCAAAAGAGTGAAGCCATCCATGAACACCTCTAAGAATTCGTCCACTATATCATGAAAGATGGAAAGCATGCAGCGCTGGAAGGTAGTCGGGGCGTTGCATAATCCGAAGGACATTCTTTTGAATGCAATGGTTCCAGATGGGCAGGTGAAGATTGTCTTCTCTTGGTCCTACGGATCGATAAGTATCTGGTTATACGCCGAAATAACCGTTAAGAAAGCAGTAATAATCTTGGCCTGACAATTTTCAAGCATCTGGTCGATAAAGGGTAGAGGGAAGTTGTCCTTGCGGGTAGCGTCGTTGAGCTTTCTATAGTCAATACACACTCTCCAACCAGTGATGATACGAGTTGGGAGCAATTCGTTACGCTCATTCAAGACTAGTGATTTCTTTTTTTTAGGGACCAACTGGATGGAGCTCACCCATTTGTTGTCACTAATACAACAATAACACTCAAGCCTTTATCCCACTATAGTGAGGTCGGTTATATGGATCCTTTGTCGCCATTGTGTCGTATCTTTTGTCATAATCTCACTAATGCCTAAGTACATCATGTCTTTCCTTACAGTTTCATTCCAAGTCTTTATTGGTCTACCCTTCCCTCGTTTAACATGCCTAGTGACTAGACTCTCACAACGCCTAACAGGTGCCTCTAATGGTCTCCTTTGTACGTGTCCAAACCATCTTGGAATGAAATTAATAATAAAAAAAAGATAAATAATATGCCTCTAATGGTCTCCTTTGTTGTCACTAATAAGATAAATAATTCCAGCATCAAGAAACTTGATTACCTCATTATTTACAATCTCCTGCTGTTGAAACTAAAAACTCGGTCTCGGTAGAGTTCACCATTGGGGAAGGGGTGATCGTACACTTACTTCTCTCCTGCGAGCCAAAAGACTAAGGAAGAAGAACAGGGGACAAACCCAAGGGATCGGCGTGGAGGTCCCACCACACACCCGGAAGATCTTAGAGCGCTTCCCCTCCCTTGCCAAAAGCCGAGCTAAGGATACCTCAGAAAGCGCAAGAAGACCGGGGCACTAGTAAGCATGCCTTCTGAGGTACCCCTTAGGTCTATTTATAGTTTTCTGAAAATGGTCTGCCAAAAGCAAACCTCCGTTGTTCTAAACAGCTATGTGCAGTCCAGGTTGGTCTGCTAACAGTGTGACTCCGCTGTTCTGAATGGCTAAATGCAGACCTCTGAGGGCATCCAGGTAATTTGCCTCTGGGCCCTGCTGGGCGAGTGATCTGTGAGAGCATCACTCGGCTAAAGGGGCGAATGCCGGGAGCACAACACACTCGCCCCCATGAAGATCTCTGAAGGGCGAGTGCCTGGTTGGGCGGCCACTCGCCTAGCTTGGCGAGAGCTAGTCTCGCATGCGCGCCAATGCGCGAGATCCTTAGGCGAGTGCTGGGTGAAGATTGAACTTGCCGAAGGGTCAAACCGTTCCTCCTCGTGCTGCGCGAATGCCCCTCTTTAGGCCTTGGGCGAATGCTGGCCAAACTGCCCCACTCGCCGATCTGATGACGTCCACTCATCGAATATGGGGTTGTACACCTGCACTCTTGGATTTACACGCCGCTGGGTTGCGCTGCCGGTTTGAAACTCTCAAGAAACAGTATCTTGTGCATGCACACGGTTGGACTAATACCCTTTATTGTCAAGAAACAATATCCTTGGATAAAGATAAATAACATGCCTCTAATGGTATCCTTTGTTGTCACTAATAAGATAAATAATTCTTGCATCAAGAAACTTGATTACCTCATTCTTTACAATCTCTCGCATCCTTGAATTTACATGCCGCTAGGTTGCGCTGCCGGTTTGAAACTCTCATCAAACAGTATCTTGTGCATGCACACGGTTGAACTAATACCCTTTATGTCGGTGATTTTCCACCCAAATGCGTCCCTAGGACCCGAATCATGAACATGGAGGGACTAGTCCCTCTGATACCATGTTGATAATAGCAATAAAGAGAATTGGAAAAATAATAATATTATTAATTCTCCTTATATGTATGTGAATACAAGACTTTGTACATCAATATAGGATTAAAAAAATGGAAAGAAATCCCAAACTATGATGTAGGACTAATACATATAGATGAAGAGGGCCTAAGATGGGCTCTTCCTTGGGCTTTTATGGATCTTATCTTTCAACACATGCAAATGATGTAAAGCACACAAGATATAAGAATCATGTAACATAGATTAACCTTGTACTAAATGTAAATGAACAAACAACAAATGCAAAAGATGAACTACTAACATGACCAATTCAGTAAACCAGAAATTTTAGGTGCTATATGAAACTCCTAAAATGGGTACATGATCAGGAAGCTCAGGAGGCGGGATATAAAAGAATTCATCGCGGGGACGATGAACACTCGAATGTACATCCGAGACATTAGTAATAAGATGCACTATTATAGTGCACGAATCATCTCTGCAAGTGTGGGTGGTAATATGTAAAAACAACGAATCAGTCAGCGCGCCCTCAAACTTGAGTGTCATACTAAAATGGATATATCCCAAATGAGTAGTGGATCGGCGTGTGACTCATCCGGGGTTCTCCGAGAGGGATATAAATAAATTCGTCATAAATGCGACGAACACTAACTTAGGCGCCAAAACCATATGAAGTGCACTCATATAAACGATAATGCACGTGAAGCGCAACAAATGTGACGAGTTTGCTAAGGGAATGTGACGCATCAGGGGCTCACTGGGAGGTATGTATGAAAAGTCATCGTGAATTCGACAACCACCTATGTGAAAGTCATATGCACCGACAATAGGACGCGACTCTAAAGTGAGGTGGGTGACCATCACAAGAAAGAACGCATCTGGTGGGTCAGCAAGTGGTTCCCAAAACTCATTTAGAGTGTGAGTGACCATATGGCTACAATCAAGCCCCACTATATGAATGCTACACTCAAAATTATCTCTCTGGAGCACTATCGATATCAGAGGCGATAATGAAAAAGATGTCAACGTCTCAATACTCATAAGTGTGACACTCACCTGAATCTCATCCTCACAAAGACGAGGTGGTTCATCTGGAGGCTCAACAGGGGGGTCGTCAAAGAATCCGTCAAGAGAGTGATGACCGTTTAGAAGCATACCATCATAAGGGGTTGTGTTCCCCAAAAGGAGTGATGTGGCTATCACAAGATCACTACTAGGCTCTCAGCTCCTGATCGTGGTGGCTCGGTGTGCCATTAGCTGTCGTAAGATGCCTCGATAAAAACGAGGAATTGAATAGGAAGTTGAGGCGGCGCACCCCGGGCTCGCGGCGTCGCACCACGAAGATTGCTGGAATTCTAGAATATCTCACAAAATCAGCAATGACTGAAAATCTTAGCATCCGCCCCTATTTATAATGAGAGAGGGAGGTTGAGCACCCGGCGTAAATGGCTACGATCGTCCGTTATGCCCGGTGTCTTAAAAAAATACTACAAAAAATATAAAAAAATACATATAGAATGAAAAATGACGCTCCGGACGCGCTCGCGGTCTCGGATCGCCGATCCGATCAACACATCTTCGCCAAATATGCAAAAACGGGTCCCGCCGAGTGGAGGCCCGATCTTCATCGAACAAGAACATGCGGCCGATCCCCATCATGAAGTCTCCTGGGAAAGAACATATGCATTTTATTATGTACCTCATACATATATGATGTTTATGATCCGACTTGAGGGTAGTGTTGCAATATCCTGCTTATACCTTAATGTATAAATTGAACCGTTTGGTTCAATAGATAATAATAGCAAGATTTCACTATAACATATTGCAAATAAAAAGCTTTTAAGAAGTAATTCACATATCTATTTATTTTTGCTTGCCTTAATGTTCATCCTTAATGCCTTACTGTTACTTCCAGTTAATGTCCTGATTTTTTTTGGGTCACCACATTAGGTTAGTATATTCTAGTAACAATGATAATTTACTTTCAGAATCTTATCTTACCCTCCTTTAATTCCCCCCCCCCCCCCCCCCCACCCAAATTGCATATGCTCACAACATTCTCCTTTGGTTGATCATTGTCATATATTGGAACAGATGGAAATCCTGATAAACTTTTAGACTGGAAGCAGAGGTTTGATATCATTAAAGGGATTGCAGAAGGTTTATCTTACCTCCATGATGAATCCGACACTCGAATCATCCATCGAGACATCAAGGCTAGTAACATCCTTCTCGATGACAGGCTTAAGCCCAGAATAACTGATTTTGGCCTCGCAAGATCTTTTGCACAGGATCAAACCCACCTTACCACTGGGATCGCCGGAACTTTGTAAGAACTCTATGATACTTTTGTAGAAGCTAGACAAATCTTAATACTTTAGGGTCATTTACAGGGATCCCTCTATCTTTCAAAATTATCAAAACCTCCACCTTATATTTCAAAATTTCCGAAACCCCCCGTTGAGTGTACATTGGAGGAGTGTTTTTCATAATTATTCCTTTTGTGTTAAAAGAGATCCACCATATACTTTCCATGCTTTTCACCCACATTGGATGAAACCATTGTTTTCTCCGACTACTTCTGAATTTTATGATTACATAACTGGTGTATGTGCTTGCACTGAATCAGGGGTTATCTTGCTCCAGAATATATTGTTCATGGACATCTCACAGAGAAGGCAGATGTGTACAGTTTTGGGGTTCTATTGCTCGAAATTGTGACTGGGCAAAGGTGCAGCAGTCCTATAGGATCTCATGCGGAGTATTCACTTTTAGCAAAGGTACTGTTTTTATCAGTTTCAAGCTTAAAAAAGTGATAAAATTGTTTCTAAAACCCGATTACTACATATGATGAAGTTAATAATGATTGCTTGTTAAACGATAAAGGAGAGCATCATTCAGCAGTCAATGTTGCATGGGGTGAGAATGGTGAGATACAAGATCCAATAGAGACACGAGATTCACGATTTAAAAAAAATCTAGGACATGAGATACAATTTTGAATTTTAATTATTCAAACGTAAATATAAATTAATATGATGACATGTGTCATTGTTTACCAGTGTCACGAAATTGTATCATATGATATATAGGAGTTGCGAATGGAAATATGTAATCAGTTGACTCTCACCATTTATTATCCAACACTTTCTTTTTCACACACCTTTCTCCGAATAGCCATATCAATGGACGGGGCAGGGCGTTGGACATGTGTCCTCTGGATTTGGACGGGGTGAGTTGAATCAAGGAGGTGTGTCGGTTTGTCTACTTAAGTTTGCCCAAGTTATGTAGTTTGGATCTTAAGTTGAAATAACAGGGCTAAATTTGGGGTTCATGGGCAATAATAGGAGAATGAAGAATTTGAAAGTATGCAACAATTTCAACATAGTTTTCTGTCAGCTGTGTAATGAATTATTTATATAAATGGAGTCTCACATGCTCTCATGTTACAAGCAATGTGAGAATATATAAAGAAGAAGAAATATTTTAATGCTAGTACTCACTTCATACCTAAAAAGGCTTGAAAATGGGTGTGATTAACTCCTCTATAGTCTGATTTCGACTCTTTCTAATCGCACCAGCAGAGATTTGATATGTGAGATGGTTTGATCGAATGCTTCCGTAGTTCGGGTTTCTTCTGAATTTTTCTATTACTGGTGGGTGTGGGGGGGGGGGGGGGGGGGGGGGGGGGATTTTAGTAAATTCGCATGCATTGTTAAGTGATATGTGATCTCCATTTGCCATAGGGTTTGAAGCGTGGGAAGGGAAAAAAAACTTATAGCCGCCTTTTCTTTCCTATCCCTGCAATCTTAATTCCTCTGTTATTTTATTACAAATTATGGTTGATGAGCTAGTCCCTCGCTCTTTCTTTCACCATCAACAGGTATGGAATCACTATAAGGCGAGCACATTGGACGTTATGATCGACAGGAAAATCTACGACAAAAACTTGAGGGATGAGATCGTCGACGTGATATTGATAGGTCTTCGGTGCACCCAAGCGGACCCACACAGCCGTCCGTCAATGACGAGAGTCGTCGAAATGCTGAGGAGCAACGGAGGCGGCGAAGAAGAGTTTGTGCTGACGGATCCTCCCTTCTTGGATATCACTCCTATGGAAGATCTTCAACAAGTTGGAGAGACCTCCAGGCTTATATCTGCTGATATGTCTGCCTCCGGGCCTAGTGCAAGATGAGAGAGTAATTTGAACCGCTTGAATGGTGTTGTAGTTTTTGATACAATGTATGAATGTGTATTTGCTTCATAAGGTATATAGGTTTAATGGTTTATCATGACATTACTGAAAATTTTCATTTTTTTGTTGCGTTCTTGGTAGGGAATTATTGTTGTGTACTTTCATTGATGGGAATTTGCTAGTTACTATGAATTCATTTTCCGCGGTAATTTTACTCCTGTAAGTTTGGATAAAAACGCTAACCATCATTAACGGTTATGACCGCCATCAATAAAAAAAAAAACTATGTTTCAACATAAAAGTGGACGAAGTTCCTTAGGTGATGCCTGGCATTCATGAACGCCAATTCATAACCATAGCTTTCAAGACTACCTCTGCCATGCCAACTGGAGCCTATATTTCTTTGACAAAATATCATTTTTTTTGTTTTGTTTTGCATGTAACGAGTAGGTGTGTAATTATAAATTGAATTTAGTTACTATGTGCCCGACCTTTATAAATTAATCAAAAAATAATTATCGGATATATTACAAGCTACTCCAAAATTGTACTTTAGTAACGTATATTTTGGCTACAAAAAGTATCAAATACCGTATAACCTAATTAATTTCAATAAGTGTCAAAAATCATGAGTTTTAAGTTAGAGAGAGAGAGAGGAGCTAGAGAGTGTTTTTAGAGAGAACTGGGAGGGCATATAGAGGGTAGGGAGAGAGATTTAGGCTCCGTTTGGGAGGACTTATTTTCACCGGTCAAGCGGTCATGACCGCATGAATCGAGACTTATTTTAAGTCCCGATTCATGCGGTCATGACCGCTTGACCGGTGAAAATAAGTCCTCCCAAACGGAGCCTTAGGCTGTTTGGCAAGGCAGCGTCAGTCATGAACGCAGTGATTATGAATCGCCGTGCATGAACACCCGACCTCACTTAATGAACATCCATTTTATGTTCAAAACTAGTTTTATTTTCTTGGTGGTAATTCATAAGTGGTGTCATGCCAAACATATATTCAATGATGCTGCGCTAAATAGAGCCTTACTGATTAAATTTTTTTGAGAAACAAAATTTCAATGTCATGCACCCATAACAACCTAAACATAGATATCCACCAAAATAGGGGTACAACACGAGACAGTTTCACCCAGACTTAGGAACCGATCCATGTTAGATTCAGTTACATTTTTTCAGATGCAGAATAACCCATGCACTCAAAACCTAGAATCACGGTTGGACCAACATTTTTGGTCCAACTTTAATTCAATTCTCAGATCTATACACCATCTTTCCTCACACTGATCAGTATTCAAATATTATTCATATAAAAAACATAATATTTACATGATAATACAAATTAATATTTGCTATTGTAAATTTGAATCAAATTTAACATAACATTATGTTTCAATAATTCAAATATCTTTTAACTACATGAAAAAAATAATATTATCTTTGATGTTTATGATAGTAGTTAGATTAAATATTAAGTACTAATTATTAACAATAGATATATTTTTAAAAAATACCACTTAAATTACTAATTAAATGATAGTTATTTTTAAAAACAGTTCCTACATCAATTCTCAGGTGACTAAAGCTCCGTTTGAGAGGACTTATTTTCATCAGTCAAGCGATTACATGAACCAGACCTTAATTGAACCGAGAACTATAAAAATTGAACCGAGTTTTTTTTGACGGTACCAAGTTTTCTTCGAACTATCAAAATTGAACGGAGAACTATCAATTGACCCAAATTGATTTATTCTATTCAATTTTGCACACCTCTGCACCAAACATCATAAAGTTTAGAACAAGCAAATAATAATAATAATAATAATAATAATAATAATAATAATAATAATTTGTTAAACTAAGCTGATTCTCAACTTCAAAGTTTGAGAAGCTCATCCCCTCACAAGTACAAAACAGATGCCCATCTCATCCTACTTTCACAATAAACACAACAATGTACAGAAGCCCAAAATTGGCAAGGCCTACAACCTGAAGTCCTAAACTGGACAAAAGAATGATGAAACCCTCTTTTTCGCCCTAAATCAAGACCAATATACACCCCGAACAGCAATTAGATGAACACCGCCTCCCAACAATCTTGTATACTGCCATCACCCACCGTCAAAAGTTGAGTTACCGGAGGAGAGACGG
Organism: Platanthera zijinensis; assembly: GCA_039513925.1. Taxonomy (NCBI): domain Eukaryota; kingdom Viridiplantae; phylum Streptophyta; class Magnoliopsida; order Asparagales; family Orchidaceae; genus Platanthera; species Platanthera zijinensis. The sequence goes on along the minus strand of CM077094.1, from coordinate 148,764,070 downwards.
TTAGCCCGCCATGGTCTGCGCCATACCGAGTACAAAATCAGTCAACGGTCACCGATCTTTCCATCTTAATCCCATCCATCGATCTGAGCTCGGCCATAAGGTTGTTGTACGTCTCTTCGGCCTCCTTTAGCTCACTTCTAAGCTTTTGTTCCTGATCAAATCATCGAATATCAGTCGATATTATCACAGGCTACAAGTTCAAATCATTCAGTTCCGTCAGATAATTGCTTAAAAGCCAAGTTTTAGGCTCCGTTTGGGGGGACTTATTTTCACCGGTCAAGCGGTCACGACCGCATGAACCAGGCCTTAATCCTTAATTAAGGCCTGGTTCATGCGGTCGTGACCGCTTGACCGGTGAAAATAAGTCCTCCCAAACGGAGCCTTAAGGCGTCATGGATTGCCCCATCCCCCTATAGTTAGGCACGTTAAGCGCACGCGTGCACACACAAGTGAGTGCACGGAGGGCTTAAATAAGTATACATATTTATGAGTGACAGTGCACAGGGGGGGGGGCCCGTTCGGCCACAACAGTACTCCAACCATGCAAAAGATGGCGGAGTGGGGAAGAAGGGAAAACCGAGAACATATCGGGGGCTCTTGCGGGCGGATGAACAAAACATAAGAGTGTTGGTAATTTTTATTTTAAATCAATGACCAAGATTATTTATTTTTTTGATTTAAAATGATTGGTTTTGATTTAAAATGGGCGGCTACAATGAAAAAGATGGTGCACACCATTACACAGTAAGGGGATATCTTTATAAACTAGTATATATATAGTATAGACACACATAACTTAACATTACGGGATATTCGGTGCACAATATCCGCTCGGTCGTGTTAGTACTTCAGTCATCTCGTGTTTTCTATGCACAATGTTTGCAGCCTGTGATAATATTTTTTCTACCATATGGTGCTTTCTATTCTTAGCTATATTTACCTAATCAATTGTACTTTATTTTGTTTTATCAAAATTTTTAAATATTTTTTTACTTCATTTTCTCACTTTTTTCATGCTTAGTTTAAAAACATTTTGAAAGAAATGCGGATTAATCAGAAAAAAAAACATTTGAAAAAAAGCTGAGCAATCAGAAAAGGCTACCAGGAACGTTCATACCTTGAACAAAAGTTGTTTCTCCGTATCCTCGTACTCTGAACACCTACAGAAATAAACAGCAGCAATAAATTCCCGTCAAAATTTCTAATATCATAATGGATGATTACTTCCTATGGGCGCATCATGAAATATTAATAGATTCACGCATTGTACTTATCATTTTCCCCCAACGTAGAAAAGTGATAAATTTTGGGTGAAATATGACCATTTTACTAAAGAAATGATCGTATTCATGTTTAAAAAATGATCATATTTATGATTAAAAAACTACGCATTCTACAAAAAAGGGTCAATTTTGATATTGATGACTTGAAAATAGATCTGAGGTTCAAAAAATTCATGTTTAATAACAAAAGGAACAGAAGGATGTTTCGGTTTACTCACTGTTCACTCAGCCTCTTATTTTCTTGCTTTAGAGCATCAGACATTTGGGTTTGCTTCCTAATAGAGAGCTGCTCCTCCTGGACAAAAGAAACTAAAAATCATAAAAACCCTAGCATTCATAATTTTGAAAGTTTTAGAAGTTCAATAGAGGATCCAATAATCAATAAGAAAATGAGTTGACTTCGTTCCCTAACTTATCTCAGAATGAATTTTTTTTATTTCCATAATTTAAACCTTTCTCTAGCAAAAAACAGATCATTAAAATGGATAAATTCCTTGTGATGGTTAATTATTAAAAATACATCAAAGACTAAGTGTTCTCATTCATTTCCATCTATTGCTGCCACATCTAGCTACTGCGGCCACTTCCTTAAGACCACGGCCAGCCACTGGGAGGCCTTCCCAGCCAATGCCTGCAAGCCGTTCCCCCTATTTCCACTCCCACCCGCTGCCAGCATGCCCACATCCCCTTTCAGCTGCCGCCGCCATGTCCAGCACCCCCCCAAACCAGAATCCCGCACCGCCACCTTCCCCCTACTTGATGCAACCCGTAGTGCATCTTTTATTTTCATTTATAGCACTTGTATTTTCTTTTGCCGCGCATGTCTTTGCACGTTGTTGGACTATTATATTTTGTATCGGGTAGGTTGTTCGTGCCTTTTTGTTTGGCTCATTGGAGTGACCGGCCAACAAGACCCTAAATACATAGGTCCGATAATTTAGGGGTAGGTTATTTAGGGCAAGCTCAATAAATAACTATTTTATAATATAGTCTAAAAGTATAAAATTATGAGCCGGTTAATTTTAACTTCGGGTTTGTTGTGAAATGCCTATAATCATGCCCTTGTGTTGTCATCAAATTCCTTCAAGTAAGCTCAAATATCATGCATTCGGCCAGCCCACCATGAAGGCCATCTTGTTTTACCTCAAAAAACTGCAAATAACATTTTTAATCCTAAAATTTTGGTTATAAAAGGACCCTCCTCTCCCTGTGTTGGGCGGCTGGAATAAAGAACTGAACGATCCTCTTTTTGGATTCGTTCTGTTCACATTCCAGCGCCGCCGCCCCTGTCAAGAACCGACGAACGAACGCCTCCTCCTTCGTTCGAAGCTCACAACCTCTAGCCTCCGGCCCTCGCAGATCCTGTACCGCCTCTACTGTCTGGTGTTTCAACTCCACCCGTGCAGGCTTCGTCTGCCGCTGACGCCGGCGACTGAGCTCGACGATGGAGCCGGCGAACTCTTCCACAGCTTCCACGGCCGGCTCCAACAAGCGTGTTGGCACTCCCCTCTTCCGGACTCCACCTCCAGTATCCACTGCTTGACGGAAATATCCCGTGAGGCTTTGCCGACTGCCATTTTTGCTGCCTGTAGCTTTGCCTGCCACCGACGAGGTGTCCTCTGCCTTCCTCCGGTGGGTTCAGTTTCCTCCAGAAAACCAGCGAGCTTCCAGTCACCTTTCTCCTCCCTCCAGCCTCTATTTGGTGGATTCGTGTTGAACCCGAACCCTGCTGGTATACCTCGCCCTCTCCTAGTTCCATCCTAAAGTTAAATGTCGTGCTCAGATTATATAAATGAATAGCTATTTATTAAGAGCTTGTCCTAACTGATTCCGACCCCTAATTATCGTTGATTTTAAAATTCGTGAATGTTCTACTTAATTTCCCCGCCCGTGGAATTATGTTTTGTGACGTTACAACGTTTGTGTGGTAGTCTTGCGTTCGCGAGCGACGTCTTGACCGTTAGTTCGTTAAAATAGCCCGTGAAATCCTCGCGCGTCACATTTATTTTAAAAAGATCGCATTTTACTTTATTTCAAAACTACACCCCTCACCTTGGTTCACATCACTACCGTATCTCCCAACCGCTGCTCTCAGGCCCCTAGCACATTTGGCCACATGCCCACTACTTCCAGTGGCCACCGGCTCCCCTTAAGCTGGATCCTTATGGCCCCACTACCCTCCAACACCTCGCCGCCACACCCTCACTTCATCTCCAACAACAATTTACACCCCACAAATCCCAAATATCCTAACTCTAGAAATCCAATTGACTCTGCAAAATCGCACATCTGATTCTAGGAGTCGCTCCCATCCCCACCCAAATTCATTTACCATGCTCGCTCCGCATCTACTTAGATTGCTTTATGAGCCTTTACATCATGTTTCACTTACTGTCATTGTGTATTTGTGTGCATAGTTCGATAATTTACTTCAGCAGACGCGCACCATTCATTTGCTTTGTACTCGTTTTCGGTACTTTCATTAGCGCACGGTTGTTGCCTATAAACTTGGATTATTCGTAATCAATTGCGACTTTGTGTAGTGTATAATTTTTTGTTATTTAATTAATTGCACTCCAAAATAAATGCATGTTGAATCATTCAGGCACATTGCATCAATGTTAGGCCAGTCGTGGATTCATTCACATCTACTACATGTTTGCTTACATTCTCATTTAGAACTATGTAAACATCGGTATCCTATAGATTTGTCATGCGTCAAACTAGTATTAGAGCTCTCAGTTTGGTCTTAGTTTGCGAATAACGTCTATATGTCACAATTGGCAGGTCATAATAGCCATCTTCTAGCAATGATTTGTTTATGGTCAGGACATGCATTATGTAGGTCATCATCGTTCTTGTAATATAATGAAGAACACCCCCCTTCCATGTCACCTATTTGTAGAAACGATTTGATTATGATAGTAATAATTAATATGATGATTATCATAGATCTCTTGGAGTATTATCAGAAAGATGACATAACACGTCAGGGTGTGCAAATTAACCGAAGAATCGAACTGAAACCAAACCAAACCAAACCGGGTGGTTCAGGTCAATTCATGTCTGGCTCGGTTCGGGTTTGGATCCAAAAATAGTAGAACAGGCGGCTTGAATTAGTTCTCGGTTCTTATAGCCGGGTACCCGAGAACCGACCTGAACCGGTAATTAAAAATTAAAAATTTGACAAGACATAGGGCAGCAAGAGGTTTGGCTAATTCACTTATAATCAAGATTTTAAGAACCGGACCGAAGATCGAACCGCTGAATTCAAAGGTTCAAGGTCCGACCGATTGGACAGGTCGGACCGTAATATTATAATAAATAATAAAAACATATAAAAATTATTTATAAATATACAAGAATATTAAGTTGTATACTTTAATACATTTTTTTATAATTTTAAAGTTGTATGTTAATTTATATTTATTGTTTTATATCTATTAATTTATTTAGAACTCTCTCATACTTGATGTCACCTGTTAGAAACCACCCACCTATATTATAAGCAAATATTTATAAAAGCAATGCTAAGAGAATTAAAATAATTAAGATTATATGAAATACTTGTATAACAATATTATTATATCAACTTAAAATTGAACAAAATTAAAATCATATATATAATATGGTATTTCGGTATATCCATTTATATATCGGCATAATTTTTAGTTTGTATGAAAAAATATAATTGAAAAAAAAATGGGGGATTTGACCACATTTTAACGCGGGCGGGAGTGAAATATTACTTTATTTAATAATTATGTTAATATGTATATGTATATAATATATAATAGCTATAAACAATAAGAGCCAATTGGCTCAGTTGACTACCTCTAAGGCAAATCTGCAGCTGGCGGTGGTTCGAATCCCAACCCACTTAAACATTTTGGATATTTAATTATTTTCCTAAGCCCGGTTAGGTAAACTCGCACCCGATTCCCGGCTCACCGGCCCACCCGCCTGGTTTTCCGGCGGTCCGCTGTGCTACCGGGCCTCTTGCCTTGACAGGACTGGCCAATGGTCCGGCACGTGGCCCGAGCGGTTGAATCGGCCGGTCTGGTCCAATTTTTAAAAGCTTGCTTATAATTGGTTCTGTTTCACCGTTAAACTTTCACCCATATAGTAATAATCTTAACAGAAGTTAGGTTTTGCTTAAACAACAAAGTAATAAATACCCCTGAATCTTTCACGTATTTAAATCGTTATAGGATATTCTATATTTCTATCATAAATTATAACAGTACAAGAACTTTTGTAAAAACTTTCACGCATGTAAATCAGTATAAACTAATAACACGCTGCTGCACTCCCAGTCCCAAGAATCCCATCCCTAGCCTCTCAATACTAGCTGGATGTAGAAGAACTTTTGTTCCTTCCTGCGCTAATCAGTTTGCCTAGATATGAAAATCTGAAACAATTTCGTCCTCTAACCCTTCCTTTTTATTTACGAGCACCTTATTTAGCAAAATCTTTAAGTTCAACCATCATGCTCAATAAATTAAACCTGCTTAGTTTATTGCGCGTCAACAACAATGAGATAAAAATAACATTTATTATTATTTTATAGCACGGGTAGAACTGAGAACTGAACCGGAACTGAACCGAGCTTTTCGGTTCAGTTTGGGTTCCATACAATGGGAACACGGGTCGGTTCTGGTTCTAAAAACTCATAACCGAACCTATATGGATCGGTTCTTGGTTATGAGTAGAACTGATCTGAGTTGCACTCATAATCACACGTAGATTTATGCAAGATGCATCATCCTCTGAAGGTCGACTGAACTCAAATACAACACTCAAGCCTTTATCCCACTATAGTGGGGTCGGCTATATGGATCATTTGTCTCCATTGTGCCCTATCTTGTGTCATAATCTCACTAATGCCTAAGTACATCATGTCTTTCCTTATAGTTTCATTCCAAGTCTTTATTGGTCTAGCCCTCCCTCGTTTAACATGCCTAGTGACTAGACTCTCACATTGCCTAACACGTGTCTCTAATGGTCTCCTTTGTACGTGTCCAAACCATCTTAGTCGAGCTTCTCGCATCTTCTCTGCAATTGGTGCTGCTCCTATCTTATCCCTGATACATTCATTCTTAATTCTATCCAGTCTCGTGCATCCACACATCCACCTAAGCATTCTCATCTCCGCAACACCCATTTTTGCTAATGTACACAATTCACTGCCCAACACTCAGAACCAAAGAGCATCGCTAGTCTAATCGCAGTACGGTAGAACTTGCCCTTAAGTTTTAATGGTACTTTACGATCACAAAAGATCCCTGACGCGCCTCTCCAGTCTCCACTTCAACCAACCCGCTTGGATTCTGTGTCACATCTTTATCAATACCTCCGTCTTTTTGAACTATCGATCCAAGATATTTAAAACATTAACTACGAGAAATATCTTGAACTCAAATACATTCACAAAAAAAATTAATAGAAATAAACAGATGCTTTGACAGATATGAGACATCTGACGAGTGTCACATTAGGTTAGCTTCAAGATCAGGCTAACATTATTGGACTAGCCTAAAGTGTATGATAGAGCGGGATGGCCTTTGCCTTATATCTTGTTGGGCATACATGAAGCATGAGTTGAAGAAATATCTTTCAATACCACCTTTCGACAAGGAACTTCGCCAATTTCCAATTATATAACTTGATTCCATTGACTTAGTAATGTTGAGTAATATTTAAGAGGAGCCCATTATAATAGCTTCTCGATTTGGATGTGCTTTTACACAGTTTTGCAGAGAATTGATGAGTATATCTATCAAAATTTAACCACTCCCGCCACCACGAGTGTTATCTCAGATTCTTGAGGTCGACGGAGTCGATCTGCAATCTAACCTTTCCTTCATTACGATCCTCCAGCTACTGAGGCGCCTAATCATGCTCCCATTGATATGAGAATCATGACCCAAGACTTCGATTCACATCCCAAATTTAGCGACCAAGATGTCAAAAATAGAGGACACATATTAACTCAATGCCCTACGAACAGACTACTCGATGTTGAGAATGTGTCTATGACTCGGTAGTGCAAACTGACGGAGATAGCCTTGTGATTATCGTGGATGTATTAGAGAGCGATGGAAATAGAGCCATATAGTGACTTGTTTATGATCCCTAGATACGTATTATGGAGTATCTACTACCAATATCTTGTCTTGAAGATGATGAAATTCAAATGAGAGACTTGTCTGTGACTACATAATCCTCAAAATCTCTTTACGCCATATCTCTAAGTCAGTTCATGAGTGAGAGTTAAGGGTTAAGTGTTGACTTTGTAGTGGGTATCTCATCTACCTATGAGGACACTACCATCGTCAATGATAGTCATACAAAATGCTTGTCATACGAAGGATTATCCAGGCATTGAGGAGATCTTTGATGAACCTCCTGATGAGTCACTGCTTCTAAATTAAAATGCCCTTAAGATTGAAAACTTATCTACAAGTACAAGGACCTCTATGTCTCCCCGCATGATGTCCACGAGTCAGGTCATTAGTTAGAGCCTAGAATCTAGTAGGGAGCATATAGAGACAGTCAAACACACAGAATATCTTTTGTTATAGGTTGCTCTGCACATTGAAAAGCTTTTGATATTCTTCTTGGTATTCTACTAATTAAAGTGCTTGTGTTTGCTGCAATATGAATATATAAAAAATCCAACAAAGAGCTGCATCTAAAGATGACAAGTAAAGCCATTACATTGTGACGGTCTAGCGGACCCTTACATATAAGTGGTATCAAGGAGAGATTTGCATTGCTTGGATGTAAGTATCAAAATAATACCACAAAGATATGCAGAACACACCTATAATTTGTGTAGGTATACCTTGCATATGATCATCTCATGTTGATGTTAATATTGCGAAAAATTGCGACAAGAGTTTCCCCAGGTATATACAAGTTCAATACGTCATCAAGAACCGAAGGAAAGTACGTCAATGGAGAGTGGCGGTGCACATGAGCCGAGGGTGAAAGTATTTGAATTAGCCTGAGCATAGACAAAAGCAATGAGGATGCTTAAGGAAGGCGCTGCACCGACTCTGTCTAGCTCTGGTGCTCAGCCCAAAATGCAGATTGACCGCACAACTTGGAATTGAAATCACCTTGATCCAAGGAGGGGTGACTCCGATGGAAACTGAGGATCGGGTGAAGAAGATCGAAGTTATCTTTTGAGCAATGAGGTGCCCAGAGGATCGAAAAGTGGATCTTGCAATCTTCACATTAGAAGAAGCCCGAAGATGGTGGGATAACCTATTGGAAGGAAGATATGCTATAATGGTGAGCTTATTACTTAATCTTCTCCTCCTTCTTGGATTGCTACTCTTGAAGTTATGTTGAGTAATTAGTTGGGGGAATGGTTTTAGATGGCAGTTATCTTCTGCTGAATTTGGGTTTGCTAATTATTATTACTTTGCTGGAATTTCTCTTGGACAACTGATTAAGGCCCGATTGGCGGGGCAGATCCGCGCCAGTCGCAAGGACAACACCACCCGGCTGCGGGTTCTGCGAGTTTGGCGGGGCCATGGCCGGGCGGTGGGGATCCACCCCACCTCTACATACACGGAAATAAGCGCATATTTCATCCGAGCCGCGGGAACAGCAATTGCGGTCCCGTGGCGCGAATGAAATCGGCGCCACCCGGCCCCCGTGCCAAACGAGGCCTAATCCTTTCTTACCACTTTTGGATCCAGGGACTTGTATATTTTGTGTTAATATATTAAAACATGTGTTAGGGATTTAATTGTCATCTCCTAGAGATTTGAGTTGGCTGGTTCTGTTTTTACTTGGGTTTAAGTGGGCTGTTGTGGCTGTGTTTCATTGCTGCTGTTTTAGAGGGATTAAAAACATGTGCGAGTGTGTGCTATATTCACATGCGTTAACTATTTGTTTTGGGTGCAAGCAAGGCTGCGGCATGGTGCTGTGAATGTGTAGCTTTTACAGCATTTATAGTCTGTATTTTCAAAGATGAATATGGGGCTTTTCCAATCCTAATTGGTGGCTGAAGTTGGGTGTGTTGAAAGTAGGTTTTACTAAATTTAAAAGCTTTTAAAATGTGAAGTGGGGCTGTTTGAAGGTCTATTTGGCGGCTTTAAATAAGAAACCCTACCATTATTCCTCCTCCTTTCCCTTCTCCATTCTAAACTACATCTCCCCTCTCTTAACTCCTTCAGTAATTCAAGTTAAAACTTTTAGTCTTTCGATTCTCCTCCGGAGAGTAGGATGTTCCTTTTTCTCTCATATCGCAACTCGTGCAAGATTTCTCTGTCCCTCCAAAAATTATATGATTTGTGCCTTACAGAGCCTTATTCTAAAATCTTTTACGCTTGAGATGGCTTCCAGGGATGTGATGAACGTCAATCCGAGGAGGGATAAAGGAAAAGAAAGGTGAAGGAGTTATTATTTTTAATTTAGCCCTATTTCAAGTGCATACTTTTAGTTATAGAAAACATAAATTTAAAGAAAAACGTTTTTTTCGTGCATGAAAAGTACACATGCTTGCAAAGATTTTTCGATATTATACCCACATGTTTAGAGCTTTTAGTTTTCTCACGTTTCTTTTAATTTTCTCAGCTTTTGACTTTTATGTGCGGATTTTCAATGCCGACTACATGATATTTTAAATCATTTATCTCATTTAATTCCCCTTTTGATTTAAATGTGCAAAAATAAAGAACAGATACAATTGGTACACAAAATTCATCTTTACTGCCAAGTTCAGAATTTAATTGTTGCCAGCATTGATGCAAAAATATAATTTGAAGGAAGATAACTAAACCCTCTACCCATTTAAGAAAATAAGAACAAAGCTACACAATAAAAGCAAGGCATCATGCAATGCGATGAAGTTGAATCATCTAAGTTAGGAGTTAGTGAGGACTCCAAGATGATTATGGCCATGCAACAAATGCCCACAGGTTGTCAGTAGCTAGTAGCCCTAACAAACATATTTCGCATGAGTCAGACCCAAAATAAAAAGTAAAGAAAGAATCAATCTTACCCTTAACCTTATCGTCAAACAGAAAGAACATAAAAAATAACAAGGGAAAATACAATGATAAATAGCCAAACCACAATTAGAGTTTAATGGAAAGTAGCTAAAAGAATCAAATAATAAAAATAATAAAAATAAGTAGCAAATTAAAAGAAAGGAATTTCTTTAATTATTTAAACATTTCACTTTTTATTACGTTGCATTTATTTCAGTCAACAGTTCCTTATTCATGATACATGCACTGCATTTATTTATAATGCATTTTGGTATTAATCTCGGTGAATTGTATGTAAGCAGTTAAAGGGGTAAGAATTCACTGAGTTCGTATGATTGATGGGTTTTAACCCTTATCATTTTAGGACAAGAAAGACAAGATGTCTAGCAGTTTATCAGAGAGAAAACAGATGCTCCAAGAGAAGTACCAATATAGGCTTAAGATGATTGCTGTCGTGACTGAGTTCCTAGAGCATCATAGGAAGACTTGTCAGGATGAGAGTTGTCCTCGTGATAATATTAGTTCAACTTGGTACTGAGTCGGATGTCCTAATAGCAAGGAGAGAGGTTTGGAGGGACATGTTTTGAGGATTCTATGAGTAGGACTAGAGGTTTAGGCATCTCTAGTCTTGTGTGTCCTGTCTAATTTTGTACATGATGGATGTGTGGTTTAATGGATGTAGTCTGATGTTGTATACAAGTTGTACAATACAACCACATATATATTATCTCTATTGTTGTAGGTTGCTTCACATATTGAAAATCTTTTGGTATTATGCTTGGTATTATACAAATAAATGTGCAAATCTCTGCTGCGATATGAATATACTAATTAGATTGTGGCGGACTAGCGGGTTGTTACACTGAACGAGAGAGAGCAGTGGCAGCGGCGAGTGTGAGCTAGTGGTGCAAGTTATCGGTAAATCAGATGCCAGTCCAAGCATTTGACCTTGAGTCAGATCCGACGTCAGTTTTCAACGAGTGGTGCTTGGGTCATGTTCAATCGGCGTACATGCGACAAATATATATAGGGTTATTTACCGGGACTTTCCATCAAAGTTTGTGCAATTACAGCTTCCACCCTTCTAACTTTCGAAATTGAAAAAACCTCCCCTCAATGTTTATATTTCATAACATTCATGCACAAAGTTAGAGGGGTGCAAGTTGTATTAACACAAACTTCGAGGGGAGGTCCCAGTAAATAACCCTGTACACATGCACACACACACACACACACATATATATATATATATATCTCTGTGTGTGTAAATATCTTATATTATAAGAAAATAACGAAGTTCTACAGTATCCCGCATATCAACCAGTCACGCAAACATACCCACATTGTCACACCTTAAGGCCTCCCGCTTTATTGCTCCAGCGATTTTGTCATCGTCTCCCTACGAAGCTATCTCATTCCTTTGTCGTCGGTGTATAGTTGGAGGAAAAGACTCACAGATGTTGGTAGTCACCCGTAAGCTCCTCTCTGCTGGTCATTCTGATTAAAGCAAAGGTGAATGCATTTCTCCACTTTATTTATTTGTTTTCTTGATCTTGAATGTTTATCCCATTGATGCGAACATCCTCCCCCCGAGCTTGGTGGATCTCCATTGTTCATCCTCTTCAATAGAATGAGTTCGTTGTGACCTCCATTTGGAGGACCCGAATCAAAAAATGAAGCTAGGTTTTCGATTGCTAGGTTTTGGCCCAATCCCTTTGCCTACATCAGATCTTGCTCTAAAAACATTTAACAATAGATTCCAAATTCGCGGAGAAGCCCATTCTAAAATATTTTTTCTTTCTCATTCATCAACTCCGTATGTCTCTCCAGATACGCACGTTTCGGACGCATGCACCTACAACTACGATTCTCTCCCCGCATGACTCTCCAAACATCTGTAATAGTCTTGATGTTAGAATAAGGCTCCCCCATGTCTCGTGCGACGTTCGTGACTCCTCCGCCGCACCTTCTAGTAGGGGACCATCAGCATCCAGCCGCACCTCCCAGGCCGGCCTTTCCTCCTTGGTCACCACGACCGCCCGCCCCCATCGCCATACCACCCTGGAGTACAACGAACTGCGCGGAAAGGGTTTGCGCTTTCGCTGTAAACAACCATATTCTCTGACACATGTCTGTCCACTGAAGGAGTTGCAGGTCCTCATGTATGCTGACGAGGACGAGGTGACGACTGCTGAACTGGACACCCTGCTGCTAGAGGATGATCCTCCTGAGGAGCCGACGCAGCTCAGCCTACAACGTTTAGAGCTTTCGTGTTCTTCTACAAGGGGCATCTCAGGATCCCGCACCATGAAGCTCCAGGAATGACTCCAGGGAACACCGGGAGTGTTCATGATCGATAGTGGCGTGAGCCACAACTTTATCTCCTACGACTTCGTGACGCACTTGCAGTTGCCTTTAGGTCTGACACAAAGTTTTGTCATTCACCTCGGTGATGGCCATCGATTGCCGACTCTAGGCCTATGTCATGACCTCTCTCTTCAGTTGGGAGAGTTACCGCCCCCGCAGATTTCCATGTTGTCCACTTAGGTGGGGTCAACGCCATTCTGGGCATCATCTGGTTGCATACTTTGGGTGACATCAAAGTCTGCAACGCTTATTGGAAAGGATGCATTTTCGGGAGGCCTCCTGCATCCCTTGCCCATTCCCGATCTCATATGGAAAGATGTGGCGATGGATTTCATCACACGCCCTCGCGATCCTCAGGGTACGACTGCATCCTAGTGGTGGTGGACCGATTGTCCAAATACGATTACTTTATAGCCTTGCGCCACCCAATTACAGCTCCAACGGTGGCTGAGGCATTTAATTCTGGCGTCGTCCCCGACTACACAGTTTTCCTCGATCCACCATCAACGATCATGATCTGGTTTTCATGAGTTCCTTCTGGCAGGAGTTTTTCAAACTCCAAGGCACACAACTCTAGATGAGTTCGGCTTACCACCCCCAGACGAGACGGGCAGTCCGAGGTTACGAACCGCTGCTTGGAGACATACTTGTGTTGTTTCGTCTCCAATCGCCCCCGTGACTGGAGCAAATGGTTGGGGTGGGCCGAGTTCTCTTACAACACCTCCTTTCAGTACTCGGCCGACATGACCCCCTTCCAGGCTGTCTACGGCCGACTGCCACCCACCTTGATCCAGCACCTTCCGGGAGAATGTCTCGTCGGGGCAGCGCGCACCCGGCTTTTGGACCGGGACGAGATTCTCCGGATCTTGAAGACCCACCTCCTCCACGCACAGCAGAAGATGCTCCATCACGCGAACAAGCGTCAGAGGGATATTAAGTTTCAAGTGAGGGACGCGGTATTCGTCAAGCTTCGACCTTACTGACTTCAGTGGCGTCCCGCTCTCATCCCAAGCTATCGGCTCGTTTCTATTGCCCGTTCGAGGTGATTGCCTGCATCGGCGAGGTGGCCTACCGCCTCCGTATGCCCTCCCATAGTCGCATACATCCAGTCTTCCACGTATCCCAACTCAAGCGGGTGGAAGGAGACCGCCCAGTCGAAGCAATCCTTCCACCGTACATGACATCTGACGGCTCCACCGTTTACCTTCCTGAGGCAATCTTGGATCGCAAACCCGTAACTGTGGAGGGTAGGGTCCGAGATCAAGTTCTGGTTGCATGGTGCAACCGGCCTCACTCCGAGGCGACATGGTTGGATCGTGACGACTTTCACAGCCAGTTTCCGGAGTATTGCTTTGAGGACAAGACAAATTTTCCAGATGAGGACATTGTTACGGATACAGAGGATGACCTAGAGGAAGGAGCATCGTTGACATGTCGCGTATATTCTCGAAGGAGTAGACCGACTGATGGGACTACAACAGAACGCTTGGAGTGATCGTCTCAAGTATGTTATTTTATTTCTTCGTTTTGTTAATTTATTTTATTGTTGTACTTTATTTTCATTTCTCTTTGGGCAAGAGAGGTTATATAACTCCCGACCCCTTCCCTTGTGGTCTGGTCTTGTATTTGGATTTTGAAAAAGTTATTGGATCCTAGGGCTGGCCAAGTGGGATCTTCCCCTTGGAGTGTTCTGTTTAATTAGGGTGTAACACACACATGAGTATCTCCACACGAGCTTCGTCTGTGCTCAATGCTCTCGTGCGGGCTTCGCCTGCATCCAGGAGGGTTCCGCCAGTGCTCGCTACTCTCGGGTGTGACCGTGCCGGTCACGACATTCACTCGGCCCCACGTCGCTACTGCAACTCGCGCACCCCAGAGCACAATGACTGAGTGAAGTGTAGTTTACCTGAAGGGAAAATGCGAAGATTGAGCAATGGAAAAAAAACATTTTGCTCTTATACTAAATTGTACATTACACCTCTATATATACATAAATATGAGAGATCTTAGGCCAATATTAGAGGGGTGGGTGGAACAAAAAAGAAAGAGAAAAAAGATATATGCTTTTACAATGAGCTTTTATACAATTCAACTGTATCCAAATGTAATTCTAATAAATAGTCCATAAACTATTATATTTACACCTATTTTTCAAATATTTTACTTCCAAGAATGAGTATATAAGAATTCACTTTTAACCTGTGTCTATGAAGGTAGTAATGGAATCTCAAATGCAAGACACAGAAATATACTGTATGTATTCAATTTCATATAGTACAGAGAAGAGTTAAAGAAACCAAGAATGAAATGTTATCACTTCTTACCTTAATTTTTGATTTGAGATTTACAGGGCCATCTTTAGTGGTATCACTGAAAGTATCACCATTAAATGATTCATGTACAGTACTACGGATATCACGCTTTCTTTTTTGAGGCAATGCTATTGATGATAATGTAGGGTCGCCCAAAGCAACCACATCCAGAGCACCATGTGCCAAACCAACGGAGGCTGTTCATGAAGCATCAAAAGATGTTAGGTCATGATCGTTCACTCAAAAACTGAAGCTTTAGACATTGAAGAAGAGAAGAGGAGATGGCTCACGATTCATCTTAAGCTGTCGCACGGCTCTAGATGAATCTGTAGATGGCGATTGAGGAATAGAAGTTTTATGAGGAAATTTCTTATTCTGATAACCAAGTAAATGACAATATAGATCCCTGTCCAGGTTGAAGCGGTCAAAAGAGAAAATAATCAGAGGGAGGAGTAAGTCTTATCGCCAATTATTGAAATGAAAATCAAGAGACAAGAATAGCACATTGAAATGAAAATCAAGAGACAAGAATAGCACATTAGAGAAAGAAAATTAAAAGGTTATCAGTGTGAAACAAAGGAATCCTCAATCTCTTTACTTATGGATTAAGCCAATCAGCAGAGCAGTTATATACTGTTAATCGTGTGAACAGGTCATTCTCTAAAGCAATCGCGCATATCGTGAAGAGAATTTTTCAAACCAGAAGATTTCTGAAACTTAGAAGTTGTTCGAAACAAATCATGTTGGAAAAAAACTATTATTTGAAAGGAGTGTTATTTCAGTTATTTCAAGCTCTCTCTCTCTCTCTCTTTATATATATATATATATATATATATATATATATATATATATATATATATATATATATATATATATATATATATATATATATATTTATTTATTATATAAGACAATATGCATATCTACACGCTCATATCATGCTTTTAATTACAACCATACGATTATATTCTAGCTGTATCTTACCCCTTTGACTAACTCACGACAGACACCCCCACCCACACGTGCACTATCATCGCACTCATTAACCCTCTCACAATCTTTGAAGAAACATAAATCCCTCTCTGATCTGTCCCTGCCTCTAGAAACGAAGACGAACTACCCTAACATCCCGCATTAGCCTATAGCAGCCCCCTTCAAATCCTGATGCCAAATGTTGTCAAAGGTGCAAGGCGCACCGAGGCGCAAAGGCCCCTGGAGCATAGGTGCAAAGCGCAGGTGCGCGCCTGAGGCACGTGAGGTGCAAAAATAGGGGGAAAAGGAAATTGAGCGAATTGGGCGCCCAAATCGCTGAAATTGGGCCAATTGGGCCCCCAATTTGCTGAAATTGGGCGAATTGGGACCCCAATTCGATGAAATTGGGCGAATTCGCTCAATTTCAGCGAATTGGCCGCCCAACTCGCCCAATTTCAGCGAATTGGGCGCCAATTTCAGCGATTTCAGTGAATTGAACGCCCAAGTGCGCCTAAGGGTGCCTCGGGTGCGTCTGAGATCATGTTTTTGCCCATCTCAATTTTTTTAAAAAAAACACCTTGAAAGGCCCATACGCACCTTTGGTGCGCCTGGGAGCCTGTAAGGCGCGCCTGAGGCACATCGCCCGCCTCAGCCGTGCTGAGTGTGCCCGCCTCAGCCGTGCTGAGTGTGCCCGCCTCAGCCGTGCTGAGTGTGCCCGCCTCAGCCGTGCTGAGGCACGGCGGGCTGCGCTCGGTGCGCCCAGCGCCTCAGGCGCGCCTTGACAACATAGCTGACGCCTGTCCATGAAGGTCTCTGCATCTGGAGCAAATTCCTTTTCCGACTGCTTCAACGGGAGCAAATCGGGACTCCTCTTTTACTCGGATCCCAAATAGCATTCACGTCAACCTTCATCTTCCCTAATCCAAAAGGAAAAGATCGCTTTTGCCGGGTTGCTATTCAACCCGACCCACACAGATCTCCTCCTTTCATTCCCCTACTTCAAAGACCTTCCCCTCTTCCGCAAGAGATGAAGATCTTCCCATCTACCTCGCAAGAGACGACGATCTTCCTGTCTACCTCGAAGGCAACGAACCCTCTCGATTCATTCTCCAATAACTCAGAACGAAAGCGTCCTCTCCCTCAAATCCTTCTGCATCTGCCTCCGCGTACAACCAAGGCCTACTGCAGCCGCCTGATTCCGATGCGTTCCACCGCCACTGACAATCGAAGTCATCTTTGTATCACCTTATAGATTCAACAAAAATTCTAACAGTTTTATAGATTCACCTGTGAAAGCTCTGTCTATGATATATCTCTTTGTTTTCTTGACACGGGAATTTCCTTTTTCTCAGATACTGATCCAATGTTTCAACTTTTGAAGCCCGGAACCTACATCGACTTTGTAAATCAAATGTTGTTCATTGTTGGGTTTTTTTGTCCATGGTTTTATTCATTTTCATTATTAGTCATTGAATTTCATGTGTTTCTAATGTTGAATAATGTTCGCCTTTGAGAATGGTTTCAAAGCTCTGTGGATTTGTGCGTGCAGCTATGAAGCACAGATACTTCTTCGAAGGCAGCGTACCCATAACGGATACGTATCTGGTATTGGTATGTACCCAATACTGAACGGATACACCTATTTGGACACACTTGGACATCATTCTGCATATTGCGATAGGAGTCTGTTTTTCTAGAGTAAACAAAAATTGGCTCTATGCTAGAAAGCGTTGGTACGTCCAATTAAGTTGTGTATCTGTATCGAGTATGTTTCTGATACCGGTACGTTTCTGTTACAAGTTTGTGTATTGAATGTGTTGATACGACACAAGTTATTAACAAAACAACTAACTTGTCTCTAGACTAATCGGAGATTGAAGATGATCTCCAACAATGAAGTTGGTATACAACAATGAAGAAAAAAAAAGACTGATGAGTACACTTAATTTTAATTTTATCTCTTTTGGTTAAACATATAAGATGCTAAATTTTGTACTATTTATGAATGTTTAAGGTTTGAAAATTTCATGTTGTGTTGCATTGATTTGTAGACTTGTACTTCAAGTTATGATGTTTGATGTTTTGAGAACTATTTATTGCACTTGTGATATATATATATATATATATATTATTTGTTATAACATATTATGTCGTACCGTATCCTTGTCGTTATTTTATGTACCGTCGTAGCGGGTACGTATCGTACCGGTACCCATACCGGTGCTTCCTAGACGTGCAGGTTGTGCATGTGAGAGCAAATACTAAGCGCATATTTGGATCTCATGTAACACCCCTATCCGTCGCATAGCATATAGCAGTAGGTCCGGCCGGGGCCCGACGCCATATACTACGGACAGACCGGTTGGTTACGCGTTGAAACCATTCAACCAATCATGTCGTCCTACACAACACCTAGCGGAAGCAAATTATTAAGTTGCAAAAGAAAATAAGAACCCTGCTACAAAGCATGAATGTCCACTACCAACTCAGGAATGTAATCATACACAAAAGAGAACTGGCCTTAAGGCCTTACATTGTTCACTTAACAAAATAGTGTTTTCCAAACTTCGGCACGCAGGCCGGCCATACATGAAAACGGGAAAGATACATAAGCAATTAGGCCTTCGAGGGCCGGCACAGCAACAAGGGCTTTAGCCCGCTATTTCCCGCTCTGCTCCGCAGCACCTGCAAGCCACAAACAACCGCCCGGTGGCAAACAATAGCAACGATCAGCAATGCTGACCAAATTATAACGATCCCGCCCCCAAAATCGGGGCGGCGATGCTCTTTCCCTGCACTTCATTAGTATAGGCAATACTATTAATGTGAACACACATCAACACAGGCGTAGGCTCGCACGGCCACACACCCCGTGCACTCAGGGCACATTCTCGGCGAACCAGCAAACGTCACGTCAATTCAAGCCATAGACGTTCCCAATCCACCACCGCCTCTTGAACGGTCGTCCATATGAGCATTTTGCCTTCCTGGCCTTGGTCACGGCAATTTAAGCCATAGACCGCCGAAGACCCTCATCCATGCCAACGGTCCTACCGAACGACATAGACCGGGTACGGTTCCGCCTGACCCGTGCTCATACCGCAACGGCAATTTAAGCCATATGCGCAGGTCAAGACTCACCGAGTCCCGTTTCCGCCACAACAATCACATAACCCGGTTATGTTCACGTTGGCTCCCCGGCCACCGTGTTGGCAAAACCCGCCTTTGCCCAGTTTTCCGGGTGCACCTTGGAGTTAATCTCCAAGGCTCCCTGATGCAATCTACCACGTAGAAAACCCGAAAAACACCCAAACACCCGGAGTCTTCCCCGGTTCAAATGCAATGCAACATCACCGATCCGGCTCTACTTGTCTGGATAGGCTTCACACACAATGTCTATGTCCGTTTTCGCATACGGACTCTACACAAGGGGGACTTCACATATCTACCCCAAGGAACGCTCCAACTCTTCGCTCACTCGCGAGAGCGGGCTTCCTATGCAAAGGAAAAGAGGGCTTCACATGCCCAAGGATGAGAAATCGTTACCCTTGCATTCTTCCGCGGCGCCATCGAAAACTATACGGTTGGAAAGCACCGCAACGGCGTCGCCTCCGCGGATCTGGACTCGGATCGTGATTCGGAACTCCGAAGCTCCTCCGGCGGCCGGATCTAGCCCTTCTTCCTCCTCCTTGCTCTCTCCTCTCTCTAGCTTTAAAAAGAGAACCACTCAAGAGAAAATGAGGGTTTCTAAACCCTATTCCCGGGTAAAACCATCCAGGAGTAGCCCCCCACCGTCGGATCCAAAGCCAAGGAAATGAACGGCCACGATTAAGCCTCAAATTATAAAATCTGGGCCGAACACGGGTTGGCACACGGCCGTGTGCCTGGCCGTGTAGCTCATTCGCCGTCTCGACCCAGATTGAAAACCAGCACACGGCATGTGACACGGCCTGCGACACGCCCGTGTCGCCTGCGACACGCCCGTGTCGGGACCCGTGTCACGCCCCCCGTGTGCAATAAATCGACACCTTGCAGTCAGAGTGGTACACGGCTTGGTGACACGGCATGGGACACGCCCGTGTCACATCTGACACGCCCGTGTCTGTGCCCGTGTCACGGCCCGTGTACCACTACGACGATTCCCTTGAGTGACACGGCCTGGGACACGCCCGTGTCCTAGGCCGTGTCCCTCCACACGACCATCGTCGACCTACACTGGTCGACTACACGGCCAGTTCGACGATTCGAGCTCGACACGCCCGACACGGCCTCCGACACGCCCGTGTCGGGGCCCGTGTCACCTACACCAAAAATCTGACTTGGCCAAAAACGATCCCCGTCGCTCCTACGACAAATTGGGGTGTTACAATTCTACCCCCCTTAAAGAATTTCGTCCACGAAATTAATAAAGGAAAACAGGACTTAACGTAAAACAGTACCTGAGCGGAATAATTCCGGGTACTCCTCGAGCATAGTCTGCTCCCGTTCCCAAGAGAGCTCCTCACGCCCGCAGTTATCCCATCGGACCTTAACCATCCGGATCTCCTTGTTACGAAGCCTCTTGACCTCAACATCTTCAATACGAACGGGCTTGACCCTTGTCGTCAACCCTTCGTCCACCGGCACTTGGTCAACCGCGATCACCTGCGAAGGCTCTTGCACCGCCTTCCGCAACACAAAAATGTGGAACACATCATGTAATCCACTCAACTCCACCGATAGCTTCAAACGGTATGCAGCTTCGCCGACTCGCTCCAGAACCTCAAAAGGTCCAAGGTATCTTGGGCTCAGCTTCTTCAAGCGTCTCACCCGCGAAACCCCCTTGAACGGCTTCACTTTCAGGTATACCCAATCGCCTACCGCGAACTCCACGTTCCGGTGCTTGGCATTGTAATACTTCGCCTGCCGGTCCTGAGCGATCAACAAGCGCTCCCGAATGATCCGTACTAACGAGGTAGCACTCTCCACCTCCTGTTTCTTGTACAACCTTGCCTCACCCGCTTCAAGCCACGATAACGGCGTGCGACACTTCCTACCACACAGGGCCTCGAAGGGCGCCATTTGTATACTCGCTTGGTAGCTGTTGTTGTACGCGAACTCCACCAAATAAAGGTGGTCTTCCCAATACTTCCCGAAGTCTAGAACACACATGTGGAGCATGTCCTCCAACGTTCTATTGACCCTCTCGGTCTGCCCATCCGTCTGCGGATGGAAAGCTGTGCTGAACTTTAACTTTGTTCCCAGCATCTGCTGCACCAACCTCCAATCATTTGACGTGAACCGCTCATCGCGATCACTCACAATGCTACGGGGCACACCATGCAGCCTAACAATATTGTCGACATACAACTTTGCCAATTTCTCCACTGGATCATCCTTCCTATGCGGAATGAAATGCGACACCTTGGTTAGTCGATCTACGATCACCCAGATGGCGTCGTTCCCCTTCTGCGACCTTGGCAACCCGTGCACAAAGTTCATAGATATATCGTCGAATTTCCACTCCGGTATAGGCAAGGACTTCAGAAATCCTCCTGGCTTTTGGCTCTCCGCCTTCACCAAGGCGCACGTTTGGCATTTAGCCACGTACAACGCCACATCTTTCTTAAGCCCCGGCCACCAAAACAGCTTCTTGAGATCACGATACATCTTCGTGCTCCCTGGGTGGATTGAGTACTTGGTATGATGAGTCTCGTACATCAACTCCGCCCGGAGGTTACCCCCACTCGGGACGCACAACCGATGATCCTTCCTTAACAAACCATCATCCACCGAGAACTGGGAATTTGACCCATCCAGAGCGGCCTCCAAAAGCTCCTTCATGGAGTCATCTAACTCCAATGCCTGCCGAACCCGGTCAGCCAGGTCATACTGCACCTCTGTCCAGTTTAACATTGCTTTGGCGCTCGTCTGCTTGTCAACGCAACAGATCTCAAGCTCCTCCAACTCCCGCACTAGCCGCTCATCATGCACCGACAACCGGTTGGCTCGGGCGGGAGCCCTGCGGCTCAGCGCATCCGCAACTGCGTTGCCCTTCCCGGGTACATAATGTATCTTGAAGGTGTAGTCCCCCAGGAACTCCATCCACCTCCTCTGCCTCATATTAAGGTCCTTTTGATCCAACAAGTATTTTAGGCTCTTGTGATCGGTGTATATATCGACTCTTACGCCGTATAGGTAGTGCCTCCACAACTTGAGTGCAAAAATCACGGCCGCCAACTCCAAGTCGTGCACCGGATAATTTCTTTCATGCACTTTCAGCTGACGCGATCCATACGCGATCACACTTCCATGCTGCAACAACACGCAGCCCAAGCCACTACCCGAAGCGTCGCTATACACCTCAAAGCCCTCGGTCCCACTCGGCGAACTAAGCACTGGCGCCGTGGTCAACCGCCTCTTCAGCTCCTCAAAAGCTTGCACGCACTCTTGCGTCCACAAGAATTTCTGATCCTTCCTTGTCAACTTCGTGAGAGGTAACGCTACCCGCGAGAAGTTCTCTACGAAGCGCCTGTAATATCCGGCAAGCCCGAGAAAACTACGGACTTCCGCGACAGAAGATAACGCAGGCCACTCCCGTATCGCAACAATCTTCGCTGGATCCACCGATATACCTTCCCCACTCACTATATGACCAAGGAACGCTACCGAGGGTAGCCAGAACTCGCACTTGGAGAACTTTGCGTAAAGCTCATTCCTCCTCAAAGTCTCCAACACCAAATGCAAATGCTTGAAGTGGTCTTCTTCGCACTGCGAGTATACCAAAATATCGTCAATAAAGACGTTCACAAAGCGATCCAGGAAATCTCTGAACGTCCTGTTCATCAGATCCATAAACACCGATGGCGCATTCGTCAGTCCAAACGGCATGACCGTGAACTCGAAATGCCCATACCTCGTACTGAACGCCGTCGCTTTTCCTTTCAATAAGGTTTTCAACTCCTCCATACCGGTCGTCATGGCCGCCACCGAATCCGTGAGAGTGGCCACCGTCCCCTCTAGGGTTTCGAGCCGTGCGGATTCCTCTTGCGTGCGCGTATTCACCATGTCGGAGACGAATCCTCTGATACCAAATGTTAAGACACTAGATAGATAGAGAGAGAGAGAGAGGGAGAGACTAGAGAGGAAGAGGAGGCTAAGAGGAATTAGGGTTAGAAGGAGGAAGGAGATTATACCTCAATTACTTGCCTCCTGAACCAAGAGGGGTTCCGGGATATAAATACCCGGAACCAAAGAGGGGCCGGCCAAAGGGGCCGGCCGGCCCCAATAGGGCTGAACCGAACCGGTTCAGCCCTATTTCGGCATCTTCAGAGATGGTTCAGCCCCGTTGTGTACGACATCCTTGCGTCTGCGAACATAGTGACGACCGGCAAAACGTTGCGGGGGCGTAACATTCCCCTCCCCATCAAGAACCAGCTTGTCCTCAAGGTGGTAGTCGGGGTAGAGTTCCTTGAAATCGAAGAAATCCACCCAAGAGTTTTGTGCCGGGGACAGGTTCTTCCACTTGACCAAGAGTTCGGGCCGGAATTCGGTGCCCCGGTGCTTCCATCTGCTTTGTAAAACATCCTCTGGAAGTGGCCTCAGCTCACCCGCTGCCGTAACGTCAGGCAAGAGAGCAGACGGTTGGATATGCTGGCCCACCTTTCTCTTGAGCAATGAAACGTGAAAAGTGGGATGGATGCGGGAGCCCGGCGGCAAAGCCAAGGTGTAAGCTACCGGCCCCACCCTGCTGATGATCTGAAAGGGGTCGTAGTAGCGCGGGGATAACTTCTGATTGCCACGGGCTGCAACAGATAATTGCCGATATGGTTGTAACTTGAGAAAAACCTCATCACCGACGTCGAATTCCCGCTCAGTGCGGTGCTTGTCCGCTTGCACCTTCATACGATCCTGGGCCAAACGGAGGTTGGCCCGAAGAGTGACCATCATGCGATCGCGGTCCAGAAGAGCCCGATCAACCGCCGGTAGAGCGGTGCTACCCGGCTCATAAGTGCCCAAGGTCGGAGGTGGCCGACCGTAAACAACCTCAAATGGCGTCATCCTGCTGGCGGAGTGATAAGACGTGTTATAACAGTATTCGGCCCAATGTAACCACTCTGGCCAAGTGCGGGGCTCATCCATCACAAAGCACCGAAGATATGTCTCCACCCCTCGGTTAAGAACTTCTGTTTGGCCATCCGATTGCGGATGGTTGGCCGTGCTGAAATGTAAGCGAGTTCCTTGTAAGCGGAATAACTCCCTCCAAAAGCTACTAACGAAGGTCGGGTCACGATCAGAAATAATCGCGCGAGGAACGCCATGCAGACGCACAATCTCTCTAGCAAAGAGGGCGGCCACCGAGTCTCCAGTGTAAGGGTGGCTGAGGGCAATAAAGTGGCCATACTTGGAGAGTTTATCCACTACTACCAAAATGACCGACTTCCCTTTTGATTTAGGCAACCCGTCGATGAAGTCCATGGACACCGTGTCCCAAATAAGCTGCGGGATGTCCAACGGAACAAGCAGCCCCGCGGGTGAAGAAGTCTCATATTTCTGCCGCTGGCAGATCTCACACTGGCGAACAAACTGCTGAATGTCCCGTCGCATGCCCGCCCAAAAGACATTGGCCCGCGCCCGCTGAAGGGTTCGAAGTACTCCGGCATGTCCCCCCGTAGGCGACGAGTGAAACTCATGCATCAAAACTGTTCTCCAAGCTGATGCGGCCGGCACCACCACTCGGCCCCTAAAGTGAAGACGACCATTACATAAATGATAACCAGGCGTAACAGTCTCGCCCTGCTGCAAAGCCTCCACTAACGGCCGCAAGGTGTCCGAGCCCATGACTTCCTCGTGAATGTCGGCCAAAGAATCGAGCAAGGGTCCCGTAATGTGAGTGAGAGCTGCCTCCGGCAAGCGAGAGAGAGCATCAGCGACGACATTATCCTTGCCGCGCCGATAAACGATCTCATAATCATATCCCAAGAGCTTTGTAACCCACTTCTGTTGGAGAGGCGAGGAGACCCGTTGGTCCAGAAAATGTTTTAAGCTTTGATGATCCGTGCGCACCTTAAAGTGCCGCCCCAACAAGTACGGCCGCCAAACGCCCATCGCATTAATGATTGCTAACATTTCTTTTTCGTAAGCCGACAGGCCCAGAGTACGAGGGGCTAACGCCCTACTATAGAAAGCTATAGGCCGTCCCTCCTGCATCAAGACGGCGCCGATGCCCACCCCCGACGCATCCGTCTCGAGGACGAATTCCTTCGCAAAATCTGGTAAGGCAAGAACAGGCGTGGTCGTCATGGCCTGTTTGAGGGCCTGGAAGGCGCCCTCTGCCTCTTCTCCCCAAGAAAAAGAATCCTTCTGCAAAAGCTGAGTCAAAGGTCGTGCTATCTTGCCATAATCCCGGACGAACCGCCTGTAGTATCCCGTGAGACCCAAAAATCCGCGCAAGGCACGCACTGTAACTGGCCGCGGCCACGATTGCATACTCTGAATTTTTCGTGGGTCGGCCCGCACGCCCTGACCTGAGACCATGTGGCCCAAGTATTCCACCTCCTCCTGACCAAATGAGCACTTAGAACGGTTGGCGTAAAGACGGTGTTGCCGAAGTCGGCATAGGACCTGTTCCACATGTCCCACATGATCCTCCCAACTAGCACTGTAAATGAGAATGTCGTCGAAGAATATCAGCACAAAAGTCCGCAAGAAATCCCGAAAAATCTCATTCATGTTGGCCTGGAATGTCGCAGGTCCGCCAGTCAAGTCATTGACCATGACCAAGAACTCATAATGGCCGTCATGTGTTCGGAAAGCCGTCTTGTGGATATCTTCTTGGGCCATGAGAATCTGATAATATCCAGAGCGAAGATCTAACTTGGTAAAAAGTTGTGCTCCATGCAGTTCATCCAGCAGCTCCTCAATGCGAGGAATCGGAAAGTTATCCTTGATCGTGGCGCCATTCAAGGCGCGGTAGTCCACACAAAACCTCCATGAACCGTCTTTTTTCTTGACCAGAATGATGGGAGCGGAGAAGGAACTAGTACTTGGCCGAATGATACCGGCCTCCAACATCTCCCGGACACTCCGCTCGATTTCCGCCTTCTGAATGTGTGGGTAGCGATATAGTCGCACATTAGTAGGCTCGGCGCCCGCCTTGAGCGGAATACGATGATCCCGGAACCGAGGCGGTGGCAGAGTACGGGGCTCCTGAAAAACGTCAGCGTAATCTGTCAAAATGGACTGTAAGTGAACTGGTACCTCAGAATTGCCGGAGTCGCCGGTCTGAACCTCCCGTAGAATGGCCATCACTTGCCCGTCTCCGCTCAACTGTTGCATGCTGCGAAGAGATACCTCCTTAATAGGAGAAGACATAAGACCCCGCAGGCAGAACTGTTGCTCCCCGAGCACAAACTCCATGGTCATGTGCGCCCAATCAAAAGTTACCCGTTGTAATTGGCGTAACCACTGAACTCCCAAGACCATATCCGAGCCACGAATAGGTAGCAAGTAGACGTCCGTTCGTCCCGCATAGTCTCCTATCCGCAGTTCCACTCCCTTCAGCACCCCTTCACATTGCAACTTACTGCCATCCGCTACCATAACATGGAAGGCAGCCCCCTTGTCGACCCCGTGTCCAACTCTCCCTGCCACATCGGGATGCACAAAGTTGTGGGTGCTCCCACTGTCCACCAAAATAGTAACCTTCTCCTGGGCGATCCGACCCGCCAGCCGCATTGTAAGCGGAGGAACGCACCCTTCCAAAGCATGTATAGAGACCCCAAACTCAGTGTCTTCCAAGTCCACCTCCAATTCATCCTCGTCGGCCGCCGGTGCTTCCTCAGCCTCCTGATATAACATGAAGGCTTGTGTCCTCTGGCATTTATGGCCCGGAGCAAACTTCTCATCACAATTGAAGCATAGACCCTTCTCTTTGCGAGCTTGCAACTCACTCCAAGACAAGCGAGTCACCGTCGGCTTGTTAGCCGTAGGTTGTTCCCGCTGTGCAACCGTAGTAGTAGTAGTGCTGGCCGAGGGGGGCCTATTCTGCATGCGGCCTCTCTGCCTGCTGAACCGCTCCTCCTGAATACGGGCCAAGGTAATGGCGTGGTTCAACGACTGAGGCATGAGTGCCTGCACCTCATCACGAATATAATCCTTGAGACCGGAGATGAAGCAACTGTATAACGTCCTTTCTGGCCATTGCACCCGATTCGCCAACTTCTCGAACTCCGTGCGGTACTCCATCACAGAACCCTTCTGGCGGAGTTTCTGAAGCATGGCCTCATAGTTCTTATACTCTAGCGGACCAAATCGAGCCGTAAAGCCCTCCACAAACTCCCCCCAGGGCACGTACTCCCGTCCCCGCAGGAACCACTGTGTCCATTGGAAAGCGTCATCCTTTAGGTGAAAAGACGCCAACTGCACCCATTGGCCTTCAGGAACATCTTGATATTGAAAGAAGAGTTCGGCCTTCTGAATCCATTCCAAGGTGTCACCACCCTCGAACTCCGGAAAATACATGCGAGACAAGCCTGGAGACAAGCGATGCGGACCATGACCTCCTTCTCGCCTTCCGATATCGCCTTGCTCAAATACACCATAACCCGGTGGTTGGCCACCCCATGGTGGTCCATAAACCGGCGCACCCTGCTGTCCAAACCCCCGAGGAGGAGGAAGAAGACCTCCCCGCTGCTGTCCTGCCTGTTCCGGTGGCCGCCGCTGACCTGCGGCCTCATCCCAGCCCCGCCGCTGACCTGCGGCCTCATCCCAGCCCCGCCGCTGACCTGCGGCCTCATCCCAGCCACGCCGGAAGTCTGCGGGCTCATCCCAGCCCCAACGCCTCTGGTTCCGGCTTGCGACGGGCTCGCCGAAGCCGCTGTGCAAGGATGCGGGCGGCATCGGCCCCGCACAGTGCCCCGACCCCGATCCGCCAGCCCCGCCATACGCTCCTGTTGACGGAGGTGGAAAAAGACGCGATGCGTCGTCGCCGAGCCGCGCGACTCCGCCGTCCGTGGCCCTGCGCGCAACCACAGCCGGATCTTGTCCCGATCCGGCCGAATCATCTGTAGCCGTCGCTTTTCCTTTCAATAAGGTTTTCAACTCCTCCATACCGGTCGTCATGGCCGCCACCGAATCCGTGAGAGTGGCCACCGTCCCCTCTAGGGTTTCGAGCCGTGCGGATTCCTCTTGCGTGCGCGTATTCACCATGTCGGAGACGAATCCTCTGATACCAAATGTTAAGACACTAGATAGATAGAGAGAGAGAGAGAGGGAGAGAGACTAGAGAGGAAGAGGAGGCTAAGAGGAATTAGGGTTAGAAGGAGGAAGGAGATTATACCTCAATTACTTGCCTCCTGAACAAGAGGGGTTCCGGGATATAAATACCCGGAACCAAAGAGGGGCCGGCCGGCCGGCCAAAGGGGCCGGCCGGCCCCAATAGGGCTGAACCGAACCGGTTCAGCCCTATTTCGGCATCTTCAGAGATGGTTCAGCCCCGTTGTGTACGACATCCTTGCGTCTGCGAACATAGTGACGACCGGCAAAACATTGCGGGGGCGTAACATTCCCCTCCCCATCAAGAACCAGCTTGTCCTCAAGGTGGTAGTCGGGGTAGAGTTCCTTGAAATCGAAGAAATCCACCCAAGAGTTTTGTGCCGGGGACAGGTTCTTCCACTTGACCAAGAGTTCGGACCGGAATTCGGTGCCCCGGTGCTTCCATCTGCTTTGTAAAACATCCTCTGGAAGTGGCCTCAGCTCACCCGCTGCCGTAACGTCAGGCAAGAGAGCAGACGGTTGGATATGCTGACCTGCGGCCTCATCCCAGCCCCGCCGCTGACCTGCGGCCTCATCCCAGCCACGCCGGAAGCCTGCGGGCTCATCCCAGCCCCGACGCCTCTGGTTCCGGCTTGCGACGGGCTCGCCGAAGCCGCTGTGCAAGGATGCGGGCGGCATCGGCCCCGCACAGTGCCCCGACCCCGATCCGCCAGCCCCGCCATACGCTCCTGTTGACGGAGGGGGAAAAAGACGCGATGCGTCGTCGCCGAGCCGCGCGACTCCGCCGTCCGTGGCCCCGCGCGCAACCACAGCCGGATCTTGTCCCGATCCGGCCGAATCATCCGTAGCCGTCGCTTTTCCTTTCAATAAGGTTTTCAACTCCTCCATACCGGTCGTCATGGCCGCCACCGAATCCGTGAGAGTGGCCACCGTCCCCTCTAGGGTTTCGAGCCGTGCGGATTCCTCTTGCGTGCGCGTATTCACCATATCGGAGACGAATCCTCTGATACCAAATGTTAAGACACTAGATAGATAGAGAGAGAGAGAGGGAGAGAGACTAGAGAGGAAGAGGAGGCTAAGAGGAATTAGGGTTAGAAGAAGGAAGGAGATTATACCTCAATTACTTGCCTCCTGAACCAAGAGGGGTTCCGGGATATAAATACCCGGAACCAAAGAGGGGCCGGCCAAAGGGGCCGGCCGGCCCCAATAGGGCTGAACCGAACCGGTTCAGCCCTATTTCGGCATCTTCAGAGAGAGGGGCTGAACCGGATGGTTCAGCCCCGTTGTGTACGACATCCTTGCGTCTGCGAACATAGTGACGACCGGCAAAACGTTGCGGGGGCGTAACAGGGTACTTATTCTTCTCCGTCAGCTTGTTCAACTCTCTGTAGTCGATACACAGTCGCATACTCCCGTCCTTCTTCTTAACGAAGAGGACCGGTGCGCTCCAAGGCGACGAGCTTGGACGCACATATCCTTGCTCCATCAGCTCCTCTAGCTGAACTTTCAACTCTGCCATCTCCTTAGGCGTCAACCTATACGGAGCACGTGACACCGGTTTGGCCCCCGGTACGAGCTCGATGGTGAAATCAATCTCCCGCTGCGGTGGGGCTCCGGGAAGGCTATCCGGGAACACATCGGGGTATTCGCAAACCACGGGGATGCTATCCAACGGGGACTTTGGCTCCACAGCCCCCACTATTGCAAAGAACAGCTCTGCACCAGCACGAACTGCCTTCACCACCTGAAGAGCAGACATCAGTGTCCTGCTCGACCCCTTTAACCCCTCGAATGTAGTCTCCCGCCCTACACCCAGCTTGACCTCCTTCCGGTCACAGTCAATCCAAGCTTTCTGCTCTGACAGCCAATCCATTCCAAAGATCACGTCGAACTCTACTAGCGGCAGCAATGACGCTAGCAAGTCGAACTCTTGGCTCCCAATGTGAACCTTTACGGCGCACACCCTGTCCGCACGCATCGAGCACCCATTCGGTAGCAGCACATCCAACTTGTCCTTCGCCATCGAAGAAGGGACTCCGATGCGCGATATAAAGCTTTCGGACAAGAAGGAGTGTGAAGCTCCCGTATCGAACAGTGCCCGTGCCGGACTATCGTTAATCACAACAAAGCCTATACAAACAATATTAGGCTAACAAGCAATAGATAACGGTATTAAAGCTAACTTGCTATAAATTAACTCATACCTGTCACCACATCCGCTTGCTTGATGGCCTCCTGCTGGCCCAAGTTATAGACTCTAGGCTGAGTCGGAGCATAGTGGGACGCGGTCGACTCCACCGCTTTGCCCTTCTCCTCGTAGGTAGCTCCTTGTTTCCTTTCGGACTTTGAGCGTCACTCCAGCAATCACGGGCAAAGTGCCCCGGCTTCCCACACGTGAAACAAGCGCCCGGGGTTCGATTGGTAGTTGTCCCCGAGGCACCTGAAGCAGCTGGACCCGACGTCTTAGCTTTCTTATAGAATCTGCGGTAGCCCGACTTCGACGTAGTCGGTGCCTTGAACTCCGCTTTCTTGCTACCGGATTCCTTCTTTGCTTGGACATTCTTCATGTCCTTCTCCAAGGACCGGGCCGAATTGACCAGGGTCATGAAACCCTGCGCCTTGGGCCCCGACAGTAGCAACCTTAAATCATCTCTTAGCCCTTCATAGAAGCGACTCGTCTTGCGCTCCTCGTCTGCGAAGGTAGCGTCGGCATATCTCCCCAACCGAGTAAACTCGTGGAGGTACTCATCAACGGTACAATCCCCTTGCACCAACTTCTGAAATTCGCTTTCTAGCGCAATCCTCTGCGTCGAGGGGAGGTATCGAGCCATGAACAGTCTCGCAAACTCCTCCATCGAAACTTCGGCCAACGGCCTTCCCCGCAACTGATGTAGCTCTAGGCCTTCCCACCATAACCTTGCGTCCCCATCCAAAAGGAACGTCGCTATAGTGGTCTTCTGCCACTCTTCCGTTTCCGTCGCAGTCATCACCCTGTTGACCCTTGAGAGCCAATCCTCTGCTTGGGTCGGGGTTTCTGCGCCCGTGAATACAGGTGGGTGAAAGCCCATCACGTGCTTCAGTTGTCTTTCCGTTGCTCTCCGAGGCAACTCTGGCTCCAACACTACTTGCTCAACCCTCCTTTGCTCTGCCGTCTGAAGCGGTACTTGCTCCATAGCAGGAGCGGGCTGCTGCACCTGCCTTGCAGGCTGCGCATTGATCATTGCCATGACCGCTTCTGCCACCAACCTAATGGTCTCGGCAGACGGAGGTGTTGCAGGCGCATCGCTTGGCGCACTGCTCGCCTCAGAACCTGGCCGTTCAGACGGCTCAGCACCACTTCTGGTCACCTATAATCGTGCAAAACACCGATAAGCGACTCAAAAATTACTGCAAACAGCAATTATAGGAACACGCAGGTTCCTCAAACATGTATATTTTCATTCCTAAGTGGACATTCATGGGTTCTTTTCATGTTATAACGATGACACACGCATGTGCTCACCACCCCATAAAGTGAATTCGACCACGAATTCATTTAAGCTTGACCGAAACCAGTAGTCTGATACCAATTTGTAACACCCCTATCCGTCGCATAGCATATAGCAGTAGGTCCGGCCGGGGCCCGATGCCATATACTACGGACAGACCGGTTGGTTACGCGTTGAAACCATTCAACCAATCATGTCGTCCTACACAACACCTAGCGGAAGCAAATTATTAAGTTGCAAAAGAAAATAAGAACCCTGCTACAAAGCATGAATGTCCACTACCAACTCAGGAATGTAATCATACACAAAAGAGAACTGGCCTTAAGGCCTTACATTACTCAATTAACAAAATAGTGTTTTCCAAACTTCGGCACGCAGGCCGGCTATACATGAAAACGGGAAAGATACATAAGCAATTAGGCCTTCGAGGGCCGGCACAGCAACAAGGGCTTTAGCCCGCTATTTCCCGCTCTGCTCCGCAGCACCTGCAAGCCACAAACCACCGCCCGATGGTAAACAATAGCAAGCTGACCAAATTATAACGATCCCGCCCCCAAAATCGGGGCGGCGATGCTCTTTCCTTGCACTTCATTAGTATAGGCAATGCTATTAATGTGAACACACATCAACACAGGCGTAGGCTCGCACGGCCACACACCCCGTGCACTCAGGGCACATTCTCGGCGAACCAGCCAACGTCACGTCAATTCAAGCCATAGACGTTCCCAATCCACCACCGCCTCTTGAACGGTCGTCCATATGAGCATTTTGCCTTCCTGGCCTTGGTCACGGCAATTTAAGCCATAGACCGCCGAAGACCCTCATCCATGCCAACGGTCCTACCGAACGACATAGACCGGGTACGGTTCCGCCTGACCCGTGCTCATACCGCAACGACAATTTAAGCCATATGCGCAGGTCAAGACTCACCGAGTCCCGTTTCCGCCACAACAATCACATAACCCGGTTATGTTCACGTTGGCTCCCCGGCCACCGTGTTGGCAAAACCCGCCTTTGCCCAGTTTTCCGGGTGCACCTTGGAGTTAATCTCCAAGGCTCCCTGATGCAATCTACCACGTAGAAAACCCGAAAAACACCTAAACACCCGGAGTCTTCTCCGGTTCAAATGCAATGCAACATCACCGATCCGGCTCTACTTGTCCGGATAGGCTTCACACACAATGCCTATGTCCGTTTTCGCATACGGACTCTACACAAGGGGGACGTCACATATCTACCCCAAGGAACGCTCCAACTCTTCGCTCACTCGCAAGAGCGGGCTTCCTATGCAAAGGAAAAGAGGGCTTCACATGCCCAAGGATGAGAAATCGTTACCCTTGCATTCTTCCGCGGCGCCATCGAAAACTATACGGTTGGAAAGCACCACAACGGCGTCGCCTCCGCGGATCTGGACTCGGATCGTGATTCGGAACTCCGAAGCTCCTCCGGCGGCCGGATCTAGCCCTTCTTCCTCCTCCTTGCTCTCTCCTCTCTCTAGCTTTAGAAAGAGAACCACTCAAGAGAAAATGAGAGTTTCTAAACCCTATTCCCGGGTAAAACCATCCAGGAGCAGCCCCCCACCGTCGGATCCAAAGCCAAGGAAATGAACGGCCACGATTAAGCCTCAAATTATAAAATCTGGGCCGAACACGGGTTGGCACACGGCCGTGTGCCTGGCCGTGTAGCTCATTCGCCGTCTCGACCCAGATTGAAAACCAGCACACGGCATGTGACACGGCCTCCGACACGCCCGTGTCGCCTGCGACACGCCCGTGTCGGGACCCGTGTCACGCCCCCCGTGTGCAATAAATCGACACCTTGCAGTCAGAGTGATACACGGCTTGGTGACACGGCATGGGACACGCCCGTGTCACATCTGACACGCCCGTGTCTGTGCCCGTGTCACGGCCCGTGTACCACTACGACGATTCCCTTGAGTGACACGGCCTGGGACACGCCCGTGTCCTAGGCCGTGTCCCTTCACACGACCATCGTCGACCTACACTGGTCGACTACACGGCCAGTTCGACGATTCGAGCTCGACACGCCCGACACGGCCTCCAACACGCCCGTGTCGGGGCCCGTGTCACCTACACCAAAAATCTGACTTGGCCAAAAACGATCCCCGTCGCTCCTACGACAAATTGGGGTGTTACATCTCCCTCTTCCACCACATGTCCTGTTGGAATGCCATAATGTCTTCCAAGTGATGGTACCCCGGTCATTTTACTTATAATTTAATTTAAATGACATTGTCCATGTCTTAGCTTCAAGTCTATACCTGAGAATGAACATTTATCTCTCGACTTTGTGCGACCTGTGAATTTGTGTAAGTTACGTCCATGTTAATACTATTTTCACATTATATAAATATAAAACTTTATGAAGCATTCCGAAACATATAAAGCTAATGTGGACATGCAAATCTTAATAGTGCCAAATAGCTTTTCTTATTCTTCTTTCTTCCCTGTTGAAGCTCAGAACCATCTTTAGTTAGTTTTTAATTTTTGTGGTACAAAATAGCTTTGTTGAAAATAAACTTTTCAATATCATGACTTCAACCACCACATGGCTTCACCCACCATTATTCTGCTTACAAAATTCATGCTATGTTGGATGTTTGGGTTCTATTTTACCTTGCTATGTTGGTTGTCACTTGATATTATTCTCATGGTAAATGGATATTGTTTACTGATATGAAATTAATCTATTTTTTTGACATGATTTAGTCATCTGAACTTTGGGTTGGTCAGGGAAGAATGAAAGCCAAAAGTGATTTTATGAGAGACTTATTTAAAAATTAAAAAGAGTTGCACACCTCTCAAATTGATGCCTTCTTTCACAGGTCATTAATGACAGGTTTGGCATCGTTGATGGCTTGATGACCACGGTGCATGCAATCACCGGTCTATCAAATAGCTTCTCTTAATTTTGCATGTCAATTTTTTTCCATTTTTGTGATGATTGACATCGTTGAGGACTTTGAAACCAAGCTTGAAGATTGAATATATTTGTCCGGTCTCTTACATGTGCCTCCTTGACAACAAGGCTCCACCGCATTGTGTTCACAAATTTTTTCCAGAAGTTGGAAGGTATGACGTGATATGGATTCAATGGTGTATAGGACATCTGCCGTATGATGACATTATATCATGCATTATTATGCTTTTGTTTTTATTCCATGATTTTTTTATAATTCTATTTTTGTTTTCTTAGGATTTAAAGCTTGGCAGATTTCAGCCTTTTCTTAGGATTTATAGCTTGGGCCTTCATAAGAAGTGCATTCTGATTTCCTATAGGAATGTAGAGGTTCACAGTCTCACGGAATGTGTGTGTGTGTGAGAGAGAGAGAGCAAATGATTTCTTTGTCTTCAAAGAAATGTGAGAACGGGAGTCTTCTCTTGCTCTGAAGGAAATCCCTGCTCTGGAATCATTGGCAAAACAAGAAGAGCCAATGAAGTAGAAGGTAAACTCTACAAATCTATACTTTTAATAAAAGAATGTTAATAAGAGCCCTAGAATATTTGCTCCGGAGATTCTAGATCGTCGATTCAGGTTGAAATCCCGCTACTCTCCCCCACGACCGTATTTCACGATCCTTCATTTCACGCTCTTCATTTCATTTCAGCCAGACAACTCACGCTCTTCCAGTAGAAATTGAGAATGGGAAAGATTCTATTTCTCATACCCTAATACAAGGGTAGGCAATATATAGGATAAGTGACACGGGACCAGTATTGTGGATATCGGCCGACATGTCCGACATGAAGGTTTGGGAGGTAAAATGCCACAAAACCATTTTAAAATCTGGTCGTGGCGTTTTGAAAAAACGGCCTGCTATGTCGTTTTAACCGACATACCGGCTCCAAGAAAACGGGCATATCGCCGGTTTTTTAATTGATTTTTTAATTAAACCTAGTTGTTTTAACACCTCCGTTGTTTTAACTCTCCCCGACTCCGCTCATTTCATTTCACTCTGCCGCTCCTGCCCTAGCTCTCCCCGTCGCTCCTGCCCTAGCTCTCCATCGCGCGATGTCGGCACTCTATCTCTCTGGTTCTTTCTTCTTCCTGCTCGCTGGTGCTCTGTTGTTTTCTGGTTCTCTGTTGCTCTCTAGCTCGCTGGTGCTCTCCCTCTCCCGCACGTTGTTGGCACTTTATCTCTCTGGTTCTTTCTTCTCCCTGCTCGGTGGTGCTCTCTAGCTCTCTGGTCCTCTAGTGTTCTCCCTCTCTAGCTCGATGGTTCTTTCTTCTCCCTGCTCGTTGGTGCTCTCTATCTCTCTGGTTCTCTGGTGCTCTCCCTCTTTAGCTCGCAGGTGCTTTCGATCTCGGCACTCTCTCGGCTGGTGCATTCTTCTCCCTACCTCCCCCTCTCATTCTATAGCTCTGCATTTTGTTTTTTTGTGTGTTGGTTGTTGTGCTAGCTGCTGCTATGGTATCTTGTTGTCTTGCGCCCTACTGTCTTATTGGACAGCTGCCCTACTGCCTTGCTCCATGTTGCCTTATTTGTCGGTTGTAGCATGGTGGATGCCTTGTGGGTTATTGCAATCAATGACCCATTTAGTTGTTGGTGTCTGCCCTGTTGCCTTATTAGTTCAGTAAGGCATGGTGGTTGCCTTGTGGCTGACTTGCTGGTTGTAGCATGGTGGCTGCCCTGTTGCCTTATTAGTTGTTGCCATATTTTTATTTGACCCGTTTATTAATCAACAAATGATTTGAAATACCCTTATTAATAGTTATTTATCCAACTTCATTTTGCAATCAATGATGCATGTATATCCAATCACATTTTTAGTTGTCTTGCTGCTTTGTGCCTTTTGATAAATAAAATGTGAGATGCTTTGAAAGTTTGAAAGATACTTGAATGCTTTGTTCATTTTGTTGGATACTTTGAAAGTAAAAATGATACTTGAATGCTTTGTTCATTTTGTTGGATACTTTGAAAGTTTGAATGATATTTATAATTTTGTAGTTTGTATACTAGTATACTACTGAGGACGCAAAATGTTGCTGGATAAATAAAATATTGCGTGAATAATATAAAAGATATCTGAAGATCAAAAGATCTAAAGAAGTTATGAGGTTTTTCTAATATTGATTTTTTCAACTAATAATTTTTCTCGTGATGTAGTGATGTAAAATATTTTTTCATTTCATCTAACTAATATTAATTTCATTTCTTGACCTATTAGAATGGCTATTTCTGCTGGATCAAGGGAGGTTCCTGTATCACTGGTACCAACCAGTAGAGATCCGTTCTGGACATTTGGTGAGAAGTTGGTTGCAAACGACACCAACCGAATCAAATGCAACTACTGCAAGCAGACAATGAATGATGGAATTACACGTTTCAAGCATCACATGGCTGGGTGGAAGAGTAATGCTAAGCATTCCCTCAGGTCCCGCCGACGTTAAGGCTAAGGCGGAGTCGACCCTAAACTCAAATTTAGAGAGTAAGAGAGCTAAAAGTGCTAAGTTTCAAGAAATCTTGAATGAGGTGGTTGTTGGAGGAGTCCATGATAATCAAGAAGAGGACACTAACATACGTAAGAGAACAGGTTCAGAGGGTCCAATGG
Source organism: Platanthera zijinensis (assembly GCA_039513925.1). NCBI lineage: Eukaryota > Viridiplantae > Streptophyta > Magnoliopsida > Asparagales > Orchidaceae > Platanthera > Platanthera zijinensis. The sequence continues at coordinate 148,726,812 of CM077094.1, read as the reverse complement.
ACCAATTTGTTCATTCAGCTGCAGAGTCTACCAAGGGAAAAGATTTCCAACAGAGCACGATAGATAGTAAGTACAAAAAGAAAGACAGAGATGATTCTACCGTGTACATAGGTAGATGGGCATATGAAAACGGGATCCCGTTTAACGCCATATGTAATTCATCCTTCCAGCAGATGACGCATGTCATTGGGTTATGCGAACCTGGGATGAAGATCCCAACATTTTATGAGTTGGAAGACAAAATTTTGCAAGGGGAGGTGGTGAGGACGAATGAGATGTTGGACACATTCACCCAGACCTGCAAATTAAATGGCTGCACTATCATGACCGATGCGTGGACAGATCGAAAGGGTAGGAGCGTGATTAATATCATGATACATTGTAGTTCCGGAGTGGCATTTTGGCTTTCGAAGAATGTCTCCTCCACACACGATGGAAAGTTCATCTTTGATTACTTGGATGAGGTGATTGATAGCCCTGAGAGCCCAGGAGAGGACAATATCTTGCAGATAGTGACAGATAGAGAGTCTAATAATATGGCTGCTGCAAAGCTTATGGCTTTGAAAAAGCCTAAGATTTTTTGGACTTGTTGTGCGGCTCACACTATTAATCTACTGTTATAAGATATAAAAAAATTGAAGCCAATAAAGAGTGTTATCTCCTAGGGCCGCCAACTCTCTATCTTCATCTATGGTCACATCATCTCTCTCGATATGTTTAGAGAGTCAACAAAGGACTTGGACTCTCATGAGCTTATTCGACTAGGTGTGACTAGATTCGCTACCTCGTTTCTATCTTTAGAGACCATCTTAGAGAAGAAGAATCAATTTAGGGGTCTATTCACATCTGCAAAGTGGGCTGCGACAAAGTTGGCAAGTAGTGTCGAGGGAAAGCAGGTAAAACTATTACATCTTTATTCATTTCATTTAAAATATATGTTTTGAAAGTTTCCCTTTATAGTATTTTCTTAATAATTTATTTTGCATATGGTAGGCTGCAATGATAGTGATGAGCGTTAGATTTTGGGCGAATGTCGAGCTGGCTGTTGGTAATTCACGCCATTTAGGAAAGTTTTGAGAAGAGTCGATGGGGATACACCATCCATGGGGTGGTTATATGGGGATATCAAAAAAGATAGGGAAGAGGTTGTTGTTGTTCTCGATCACCAAGAGAACAAATATCTTCCTATATGGAAGTTGATTGATAGAAGATAAGAGAAGAAGATGAACAGCCCTCTACACCTTGCAGGTTATTACTTAAACCCAAATTTTTATTATTTTTGTCGAGTGGAGATTGAACAGCCCTCTGCATTTTGCAGATTATTACTTAAACTGATATTTTTATTATTCTCGTCGAGTGGAGATTGAGACTAATAGAAGGTTTATGAGTGGTTTTGTTGAGTGTCTCTCAAGAATATATAAGAAAGATCCTTCTACATAGGATCACATCAGTGCTGAGTTTGATATATACCAATACCAACAAGGGTTATTTGGTAAAGAGATGACAAATAGATAGCTACAAAATCCCAACTTAAATCCAGGTACATTTTAATATATATATTTATTAACTTTAATGATGTATTTATGTATAATAATTAATACATTGTGTTGTCATTTTAATTTTCACAGTACATTGATGGAGGCTTAATGGTGCTGATACGCAATACCTTAAAACTATGACTATGAAAATTTCAAGTCTGACTACTTCATTCTCTGCTGTGAGAGAAACTGGAGCACCTTCGAGATGGTATGCATTAATTTAGTTATTTAATTAAACATTAAAATTTTATTATATGATTGTATGCATTATTTAAATTTTTTTTAAATTTTGTAAATACATTCTAAAAAGAGGAATAAACTTGATAGCAAAAGATTGAACGATTTAGTATTTGTAAAGTTCAATGTTTTGCTGAAGTCAAAATATTCAGAGATATCTCGAGATCCATCGGCAGCTAAGAATGTTGATTCTGGAATGATACAAGAGTGAATGGTGAATGTTGATCCTGAGGGGGACGAAAATAAAGATGGCGATGATGAAGTCTTTCCTAGAGAGGGGCTGACATGGGCGCAAATTGGCAATATAATCGACGTTGATCATGACAAAAGGAGGTCTCAAAGACTATATACAAGCAAAGAAGTGACAATTAGTTATCAAAGAAGGGGAAAGAGAAAAGTATCTGAGGTGGACGAGGAAGATCTAGAGGGTTCATCAGATGAAGATCATATTCTATCTACTCTGTCGACTATAGATGAGTCTTTAAGTGATGAAGAATGAGGTATGTTTGAAATTTAATTTTTGAAATTTTGATCTTAAAATCACTAGTTTTACAATTTTTTATCTTTAAAGTGTTTTATGTTAATGTTACATATAGCTTTTAATATTTAAAAGTTCAATAGGTTGTAGAATAGGTAGTACTGTGACATATATAAAAAATAACATTTAATTACATATAAATTAATTAAATATTAAAATCCAATATATGAAATATTCCCAATATATAAAAAACCGACATGAAAACCCAAACCAACGTGTCCCTAACATCCGACATCTGCAACATTGCAAGTGACATATCACGTCTAAAGTGCAGCGAAAAATAAATAAATAAAATAAATATATTAAACTCTTCCCCTCATGTTGAGAGTATATATCAATCATTCCCAACTTGACAGTATTATCCATAAAATTGTCATGTCGTAATCCTTTGGTGAAGACGTCGGCTAGTTGATCTTGAGAATTCACAATAGATGTATACAATATACATATGTCTAGATGATCTTTGATGAAATGTCTGTAAACTTCAATATGCTTCGTCCCATCACGTTGAACCGGATTGTGTGCAATATTGATGGTGCCTTTGTTGTCGTAATAAATTGTAACAGGTTTGTTCACCAGGAGTCCCACATCCTGGAAAATTGTATTCAACCACAATCCCTCACATACTTCATGTTCCATAGCCCTATATTTTGCTTCGGCACTTGAGAGAGCAAAAATATTTTGTTTCTTGCTATTCCAATATACAAGATTTCCACCCACAAATGAGCACTATCCGGTAGTAGATTTTCTATCATCTTGTCTACCAGCCCAATCAGCATCTGTAAACACTTCACTTTTTAAAGGTTGACTAGCAGAGAATAGAATCTCACGTCCTGGAGAATTCTTAAGGTATCTTAACAACCGATATGCACCCTGTTGATGACGAATTGCGAGAGAGTTTATGAATCTACTTAGGACACTCACGACATACGTAATATTAGAGCGAATATGAGATAAGCATGTGTCTCCCAACCAATCGTTGGGTACTTACGATGTCAACTTTCTCCCCTTTAGTACCGACATCAATCTTGTGATTAGCTTCAATGGGTGTATCCACGGGAACACACTCAAGCATACCAGTTTCCACCACGATATCAAGGGTATACTTTCTCTGAGAGATGAAGATTCCCCGACGAGACCTTACTACTTCAATCCCCAAGAAATATTTCAACTTTCTCAGATCTATGACTTCGAATTCTTTGCCCAACTGTTCTTTCAAGTGCATGATTTCCTCTAGATCATTTACTGTAATGATGATGTCATCCACGTAAACAATGAGTATTGATATTTCAGTTCTACATGTCCAAAAGTACTTTTTGAAGTCAAAGGAGAACTATCATACGTAGGAAATAAGATGAGGAAGCAACGAACTTTCTTCAATAATGCTCTTCCCAGGAAGGATCATTCTCTCATGCTTGTTTCCGTCATTTTATGAGATGTTTGAGACATGAATTTCTGTTAAATTTCAATTTCTAACCAGACAAAAGCTAGTATATCTAATGCTCAATGAAAATCAAGATTATACAAAACAATTACTAAAATCTATTATGAATGGAAATGTAATGGCAATCACACCAAAAATGATATGTCTTAACATAGTGCGGTGCATTTTAAACAATTCAAACAGCTCTTTTGGTGTCCTGTGCCCAAAATTAAGAAAAAGCACAAGAAAAAAGCTCACCAATACTCATAGGTCATTTCCTTTAAGCGCATCTCAAGCTTTTGGTAAATGCTTGACCTCTCAAAATCTTGCTTATCATGTGTAGGCTTGATAAAATTTGCCTCGAGCACCCCTGAAAAATATTTTCATTTTGCAGAAGTTGACGATTAAATAGACATGGCTTCAAAATATTCCAGAGATAAAATGGAAAATGTGGTGATGCAAATAAATGGAGAACATGTTAAGGTTTATACCAACAACACCTCTGCCTTTGCCATACGAGTTGTGGGCAACCTTCCAAAAGGGCTATAGACAATAAAAAGCCAAACATATATGAGACAGCCATAACATGCTAAATACAATCATGAGTGCTAAAAATAAAGCAGTCAAAGACATGGGAAAATTACATTTGATTAAAATTCTTTGTTATAGATGCTTGTGTTGATCCATGAATGTAGAACAGAATTTCATGGTCTTTGATGACAGGAAAAAGTGAAAATGTTAAATGAAATATAAATGTGGTGGAAGGGAGAATGCTTGATGGACTTGGTAATTGGAAACACGCATGTGAAGAGAGATTTCTTTCTTCTACACAACTTGTAGGGAAAGGGAGGGGGGCTGAGGATTTTGAAAAAAATCTACAGTAGGTATTTGCATGCATGACCATAAGGGCGGAACAAGGGATAGGTAAATGGAGAAGGAATTTTTCCCCCTTTCCTCCTCTATCAACATAGGTGATGAAACCAAGGAGGAGCTGCTACATACGCTCTATCCATCATATCTGTGTTTGAGCAAAAGTATAATATGAGAAAGGCCATATTTTAGAATTCAAATTTTTTTGCTTTATCAGTTGTTTGCTCAACCAATGGTACAAAATACATAAAGTCGGAATAATCCTGCATTTGAACTAAAGCAGAAGTGGAAATCAATTATATTTTATCAACAAAAACAACATTCTCTTCAACATTTTCAATGGCATGTCTTACTGGAAAAAAAGGTAGTGAAGTAGGAGTGAGGAGTTCGAATTCACAATTTACATTAATCTTTGGTGCAGTGCAACCACCTTATAGAATTGTTTGAGGTTTTTGGTGCAGTTAATGCATTGCATTATTGTAGAATTCACCCCATGTGTCTGTCGATGTCATTTTCGGATGAAAGTCATGCCATCACCATCTATAAGAAATATATAGTTTTGTATGACTGCTAATATAACAGAATATTTTAGGAAATATTGCAGATATCCCGATATAATACAGAGTAAATATTGTATGTATCATTATGAGACCCATCAAAAATGTTGAAACATGAGAAATATTGAATTAAAAAATAATTTATGCCTATAAGAATTTTTTTAAGATACTATTCTCATATTTGTTAACTGTTATTGTTAGAAAATCTTAATTTTGCTAGTTATTATTGCTAGAAACATTTTAGTTTGTAAATTGTTTTCACTAGAATCTAAGAATATTTTAACATTTAATACATTAGTATATATAGAAGTTAGAAGTTCAAATTATATATCCTATATATAGACACACACACATATATATGCACTAGCGGTCAAGCATGAGGCTTCGCCTGCCCATGCACTTTTGAATCTTGTAAATACATATATTTAAAAACATGGTAAACTTGGAATAATGAATGTTACACCATTATATACATACATACATGACACTATGGCAGGCACGGGCCTCTGCCCCTACAGCCAAACATGATAGTATTCCGACCTTGACAGTGTACGAGGAACCCAAAGTGCCGCTGCGCGACAGTACTCTGACCAAGACATTGCCCCGGTACGACAACAAGGGGATGTTCAACATTTTTTCCATAACCTAAACTCTTACGCAACATGTCGTTCTTAACTCCACAAGAATCAACACAACCATCAGTTCTTAGTGAATCCACAATAACAGTTCTTAGGCAAGAACCCGGTACCAAGGGGTTAGTTCAACACAATATACGACACTCCATATTTTCTGCAACCGGCAATGCCTCAACATCCACTGTCTCACACAGCACACTGGGTCAACCTACAATAATAAGACAATCCAACACAGTTCCGGCTTAGACACAAGCTCTTCATAGCCAAGTTCACATTTCATTTCTGTAAAAAAGAGCTAAATAAAAAGCAAATTTTATTGCTCCAAACAGATAAACAATACAAATGTATGCCCGTTTATTTATAGAAACTGGGGGGCGAAAGAAGAATACAACAAGCGATGTGGGACTAAATACAAGCCGCGCGGTCTATGCGGTTTGACTTCGTCAAACTGCAAGATTATATAACGGAGAATACAACATTGGGAAGCCGCTGAGCTTCAACTGAAGAAAGACCCGAGACCGCTACTGTGGGATGGCACTAGACGGTTGTTGCGGATTACCACCAGACCGCAGCTGCGGATAGCCACCTGACCACGGTCGCGGGTTGCCTCCAGACCGCTGGAGCGGGAAATCGCCAGATCGCCACTGCGGGTTGTAACCAGGCTGCAGCTAGGGAGAAGCCATCAGACCGCAACTGTGGATAGCCACCTGACCACAGTCGTGAGTTGCCTCCAGACCGCTGGAGCGGGAAATCGCCAGATCGCCACTGCGGGTTGTAACCAAGCAGCAGCTAGGGAGAAGCCATCAGACCGTAACTACGGGTAGACCCCTGACCACAGTTACGGTTAGCCACCAGTTCGCAGTTGCATGTTGCCAACATGTCGCAGCTGTGGGTTGCCCCGCGGACTCTGATCTGTCAAACCGCTGATCTGTCAAACCGTCAGGGCTGCAACCAAACAGACCGCAACCTCTGTTTGCAAAGCCAAACTGCCCGATCACTGAAATCAGTAGACCGCTACGACTAGACAACAGACCGCACGGTCTCCTCAAGTTTCAACACTCCCCCTTAAGCTGGAACATATATGTCAACCATGCTCAGCTTGCTACAAACTTCCAAAAGAGGGGTAACTGGTTTGGTGAAGAAATCAGCTAGCTCTTTATAAGAGGTAACAAACGGTGTGCAGATTTGATTATTCAATATCTCATCTCTGATAAAGTGGCAATCCAATTCAATATGCTCTGTCCTCTTATAAAAGACTAGATTTCTCAAAATATATATAGCCGCCTTATTTTCACAGAATATTGGTAGGGGATGATCATAAACCTCTCACAAATCAAGCATAAGTGTCGGTAACCACTTCAGCTCACAAGCAGTTAGAGTCATGCTTCTATATTCGGCTTCCACACTTGACCTAGAAACTACAACCTCTTTCTTGCTCTTCCAGCTGACTAGATTCCCTCCAACGAACGTACAGAAATCAGACGTAGACTTCCTATCTTCCTTATCATCTGCATAACTAGCATCAGAAAATTCAAAATATGCCTCAATCTTCAAATGTTCTCTTTTTTAAAACAAAAGCTTTTTTCCTGGAGCACCTTTCACATATTCTAAGATCTTTAGAGCTGATTGTAGATGTCATTCCTTAAGAGTTTGCATAAATTGACTCACTCTTCTTACTGTATAACAAATATCCGGTCTTGTGACTGTCAGATAAATGAGTTTCCCCACAAGTCATCTGTATCTGATGCCATCTTCAAGAAGAGAAGAATTCTCACTCCAGCACTTGTCATCTCCAACAGCCATCAGAGAACGAGCAGGTTTATCCCCAAGAAGACCTGTTTGTTTCCGGAGATCCAAGTCATACTTCCGCTGTGAAAGAACTATAGAACCAGGCTTTCGGGATATCTCAATCCCCAAAAAGTATAAGGTAGAACTCATATCTTTGATAATAAAATGCTGAAGAAGATGCTTCTTTGTCATGTCAACACCTTCTTTATCATCCCCTGTAAGAAGAGTGTCATCCACATAAATAGCAAGAACAACAAGACCAACCGAAGTTTTGCGAATGAACAAAGAGTGATTTGCAGCACTCCGAGCAAACCCAATAACATAAATAACTTCGTTGAACTTTTCAAATCAAACCCTTGAACTTTGCTTAAGACCATAGATAGCCTTCCGCAATTTACACACCTGAGACTCCCCCTGAGCAACATACTCAGGAGGTTGCACCATATAGACTGTTTCCTGCAAATCACCATAAAGAAAGACATTCTTCACATCCAACTGAGACATCGCCCAGTCCCTGTTGACGGCCAGAGAAAAGAGAACACGGATTGTAGTAATCCGAGCAACAAGAGAGAACGTAACAAAGAAATCCACAACATATGTCTGTGTAAAACCCTTGGCAACAAGCCGAGTCTTATAAAGGTCAATAGTAGCATCAGAAAGAAACTTGACCACAAAGACCCAGCGACAACCAACCACATCAGCCCATGGAGGGGTGGGAACAAGAGTCCAAGTGTCCCGCTCATTGAGAGTTTTCATCTTCTCATCCATAGCGGCTTTCCAATGCGAAATAACGAGAGCTTCTTGATAGGTGACCGGAATAGCATTGACGGAAAGAGCGAGAGCAAAGCTTTTGCACTAAGGACACAACTGCGCAAAAGAAACTACATCCCGAATGGGATGTTGAGTGCAAGTTCGAACACATTTCCGAAGGGCAATCGGAAGATCAAGATCGAACAAGTCAACTGTATCAGATCCATCCAAAGGAAATATTGTTGGTCCAGGAGCTGTCAGTAGCGGCTCATCCGAAGAATCAGAGACAGGTGGAGAAGAAGAAAGAGCAGGCTCAGGAAAAGGTGCTGAAACAATAGGAAAAGAAGAACCATCAAATGGTGAAAAAGAAATATTAGATGCTGAAAGAGTAGATGTAAGAGAAAAAAACAGAGCATCCTCAAAGAAAGTGACGACCGCGGAAACGTACTGTTTCAGGAGAACATGATCATAACACCTATAGCCTTTTTGTGTCGGAAAATAGCCCAAAAAGATGCACTTCATAGAACGAGGAGAGAGTTTGTCACTATCAGAAGAAGGAGAGTGGACAAACGCAGTTAGTCCAAAGACACGAGGAGGTAAAGGAAACGGATTCGCATCAGGATACAAAATCAAGAATGGGGTTTTGCCGTTGAGAACCAAAGACGGAACTCGGTTGATGAGGAAACAAGAAAGAAGAACAACATGACTCCAATAGAACCGGAGAACATGCATATGAATGAAAAGGCTACGAGCCACATCCAGGAGATGTCGGTTCTTGCGTTCAGCAACACCATTCTGTTGAGAGTTGTAAGAACAAGTAGTCTGATGTACAATGTCACGATGCATTCAAAATAATGTAAACTGATGAGTTAGATGCTCTTTAGCATTATCAATGCAAAGTATCTTAATAGGGACACCAAACTGTGTACGGATCTCATTATAGAACGTAGTAAAAATAGAAAAAAATTCAGAACGTTCTTGTAACAAATACAACCATGTACACTTAGAGAAGTCAGCAATAAAAGTAATAAAATAGAAGTTATTCCTACCAATAGTCTGGATAGGAGCAGAACCCCAAACATCCGAATGAACAAGTTCAAAAAGACGAGAAGAACTACGTCCGTGTTTTGCTGGAAAAGTAAAATGGTGATGTTTGTCAAATTGACAAGCCTCGCAATTAAGAGAAAAGTCTCTCTGAGATAGATTAGGTAGAAGCTGATAAAGAATTTGAGAAGGAGGATACCCAAGGCGAAGATGTCACTGAAGAAGGGAAGAAGAGGAAAACAAGACTGAAACATTATCAAGGTAGAACAAGTCGTCGCTCTCAGTCCCAGTAGCAATTGTCTCCTTGGAGTGAAGATTCTGAAAAAAAACAAGTAGAAGCAGTAAAAATAGCAACACAATTCAACTGTTTGCAAAGAGAAGTAATAGAAAGGAGGTTGCAAGAAAAATTCGGGACATAAAGAGTGTCCTCAAGCTGAAGAGAAGGAGTGACATGCACTGTGCCAGACCCACAAATAGGAGACGGTGAACCATCTGCAACAAGAACTGGAGGAAACCTGTTATGTTTGTCTCGTCGAGAAAAAATACGAGAATTCCCTGTCATATGACTAGTGACACCTGAATCAATAAGCCACTACCCGTAGTGGCCAGCTGAGCAACACCCGAAGAGGTAGCAAGAGAAGAAGTAAAAAGAGAAGGAGGAGCGAATAGAGTAGAAGAAGAAGAGAGAGTCGGAGTGTCCATAGAAAGCAACAGGAAACCACACGGGTAGAGAAACAACCCGTGCGAGCACAACAGGAAAACAAAGCCGCGCGAACACAAGAGGGAAAAAGAAACCGCTCGAACAGAACAGGTCGCAAAGAAGAGCGACAAGCAATGGAGGGCGGGGCGGGAAGAATAGGTCGCGCGAGCAGAACAGGTTGCAAAGAAGACTGAAGGCGGTTAGAAAAAGAAACCGCGAGCAAAATGGAGTAAAGGACAGATTAGTTCTGATACCATGTAAAAAAGAGCTAAATAAACGACAAATTTTATTGCTCCAAAAAGATAAACAATACAAAGGTATGTCCCCATATTTATAAAAACTGGGGGAGAAAGGAGAATACAACAAACGATGTGAGATAAATACAAGCCGCGCGGTCTATGCGGTTTGACTTCGTCAAACCGCAAGATTATACAACGGAGAATACAGCACTGGGAAGCTGCTGAGCTTCAACTGATAGTACATTCTGGCATCTAGTGTCCTTATAAAACAGATAGTGTATCTGGCTATCATTGTTTTTTATGTTTATTGATGATCACTCACGCATAACATGGTTATACCCGATGTGTAATCGCTCCGAGCTTCCGCCTCTATTCCGCTCCTTTGCTGTTGAAACAAAATGCAATTTTTCCTCTATATTAAAACTCTTCGCGCTGATAATGCACGCGAATACACCACATGTGATGCAACCCGCGCCACGAGTTTTTATTTATTATTAGTGTTCCTGTCTTTTATTCTTGTAGCGCACAGTTTTGCGCATTTTTGGATTATTGTATAGCGTCGAGTTGTATTGCGCATGTTATGAGCGTCGTAGTGTTATTTTATATCGCGTACACTGTGGCGCAAATTTTGTTTGGCTCGTTGGTGTGACCGGCCAACGAGACCCTAAATGCAAAATTCCGGCAATTTAGGAGGTAGGTTAATTAAGGCAAACAAATTTAATTAACTATTTGAATATGTAATGTTCCCTTTATCTAGCCGGTCATACCTTGAATTTCCTCTATGTTTGATTTTGGCCTTTGGGTGAGCTTCGCTGACAATATCCACTTTCCCCTAATCCCTTATTATAAATCCCACCCTTTGTCACAGTTGGAACCCGACTGGAATAGAATTGATCGAACCCTCTTTAGGTTTCGATCAGTTCACCTCCAGCGCCGCCGCCTGATACTTCCTCTTCTTGCACCCTGCTCGACGGAACCTCTGACGTCGTCGTTCCCTCCTTCGCCTTCCAATGCTGTCGGCTTCGAAGCCTCTCCAAGCTGTTGTCGACCCCTCCTGCAATTGTCGACAAATCCACCTGCAATTTTCTTCGGTATTTTCATCAGGATCCAACCGTTCCTCGTCGTCTTGTTCCACCGCCGATGGAAAGGCTTCGTCCGCCTCCTCCTCTGACCGACGAAACCTCCAGCGAAGCTTTGCTGGTCGCCGATGTTGTCGGAGCTCTCCTGAGCACCGTTGATTCCTCCCGCTTCCTGTTCCAGACGATTGAGATTGATGTTCCAAGCCAGCTGCCAACTCAACTGCCAGACCGATGTTTTGCTCGTCACTGTCGCTTCTCCTAGGGTATACCTCTCCATTCCAGCTCGCATTCACTAGTTATTTTGTGCTTGAATTTTAAATGAATGGTTAATTATGATGAGTTTGCCACTAATTAATTGTGTCTCATGCATTATCGTTATTTCCATATCCGTATTGCCACTCACTCGATTGCTTTGTCTGTGGAGTAGTAATTTTGTAATGTTATTATGCACGTGCAATAGTCTTACGTTCGTGAGCGACACTTAAGTCGTTTTATTCGTTAGAAATAGCCCGCGAAGTTGCCCCGCGCCGCATTTCTTTTAAAGATCACAATTATTATATTTCAAAACTACAACTCTAGGTTTGAGTTCACATCAGTTTGGTGTGCCTGTTGGGATATCTCACTCCTACTATGGAATAGCCGAGCGGCGGTCGATTTAAAAATTCTAAGTTTAGGATTTAAAAATGGTGATTTAGATGTGCGTATTAAAGCTTTGCGGAAAGATGTTGAGTGCGTCACCGCAGAACACAAGCAGATTTTGAGGGGGTTGTGCATCTCTGTTCACAACCTAGAAGCGACAATGTGCACGCATTATGCTGCTCATGCATACCTCCCCACTTCGTATCACATAGCGGAGCCCGAGGTTAGGTCTTGCGATAGTCCTCTTCCTCGCCTCGTCAGTTTCACGATGAGCACTTGGGTCCCACCCTCCCCCATCGTGACACTCACTTTAGTCAAGGAGATTCTTCTGGAGCCCCTGCTCAAGAAAGAAGAGCTTTCTCCTATTCTTATCACCCCGACTGAAGTCGTGACTCCACCTGTCTCTGTTATAACACCTCCTTTGATCGAGGAGTTTCTTCTCGAGCCCTTACTCCAGGAAGAAGAGCTCCCTCCCACTTTTATCACGTTAGTTGAAGTCGTGTAATCACTTGCCTCTAGGACTACCTATTTTAGCAACTGAGTTATTTTCTGAGCCCCCGCTTTCACAAGAACTTATTAGTGGCGTGTTTCTCCCCTCAGATGACACATCGCCGCTCTCTTCTCCCCGAGGAGGAGTTGGCTAGTGATGAGGCCTTCAACTTAGAAGACATAGACTCGGTTGTCATATGTCCTGACCTTCTTAGCACACTACCGCCACAAACCCTTTAGCCCACAGACATTGTGCTTGGTGGCCCCTCTCTTGTGGCCCTTGAGGCACCACCTTTCATCGGCTTTATATTCGACGAGCACACATTGAGTTTCTTAGCCCACTGTCGCCCCAATCTCGTGATGCCACAAACATTGTGCTTGGTGACCACTCACTAGTGCCACTCGAGTCACCACCTTATGTAGATTTTATTTTTGGTGAGCACGTCTTTTGTTCACGTCACTTCCCATTAGTTTTAGGCGAGCATGTTGAGTCACCACATCACTACCGTTTGAGTGCTGACACTTATAGGTTTAGTAGTCTTGAGGGAGTCGAGACGATCCTTAGATTTTTTACTCCTCATAGAGACACCCGTTTCAAGTGATTTTTATGGAAAATTTTATATGATAAAATTGGGATCGCTTAAAATTTTTGGGACATGAGCAGAATTTCATCGGGTGAAATCAAAGTGATAGTCGATTTGGGTCTAGCAGACGTTCATAGGAATCTATCAAACGAGTATACTTTGCGTTATGAGTTACTGATTCCATGGGCTGATTCCACTTGCTTCCCGTTTCCCCCCTGCCACATATTTTCCCCACACACCGCCCATGTCATCCTCTAAAAGCTCTAATAATTATTATTTATTTAAATATTTTGCATGAAATTTTGACTAATGGATTGCGAGTTTTGGGGATGAGAGGTTACTTCCAGGTTTTGGGTCGCCGACGACATCAGCAGGAAAGTCATGCAGCACTCTCTGATCGACAGTTGGAATGCTGGTTACATCGATTCTCCACGGGATCGAGCTCTTTCAACCCCGGGAGAATTGATGCAACCCGCGTCGCGAGTTTTTATTTATTATTAGTGTACCTGTTTTCTATTTTTATAGTGCACACTTTTGCGCATTTTTGGATTATTATGTAGCGTCGAGTTGTATTGCGCTTGTTATAATCGTAGTGTTATTTTGTATCGCGCACACTGTGACGCAAATTTTGTTTGCCTCGTTGGTGTGACCGACCAACGAGACCCTAAATGCATAGATCCGGTAATTTAAGAGGTAGGTTAATTAGGGCAAGCAAATTTAATTAACTATTTGAATATGTAATGTTCCCTTTATCTAGCCGACCCCACCTTGAATTTCCTCTATGTTTGATTTTGGCCTTTGGGTAAGCTTGGCTACCAATATCCACTTTGCTCTAATCCCTTATTATAAATCCCACCCTTCGTCATTGTTGGAACCCGGCTGGAATAGAATTGATTGAACCCTCTTTAGGTTTCGATCAGTTCACCTCCAGTGTCGTCGCATGATTCTTCCTCTTCCTGCACCCTGCTCGACGGAACCTCTGACGTCGTCGTTCCCTCCTTCGCCTTCCAGTGCAGTCAACGCAAAAGCCTCTCCAAGCTGTCGTCAACCCCCACTGCAGCTGCCGACGAATCCGCCTGCAACTTTCTTCGACAGTTTCGGCAGGATCCAACCGCTCCTCGCCGTCCTGTTCCACTGCCGACGGAAAGGATTCATCCGCCTCTTCCTCTGACCGACGAAACCTCCAACGAAGCTTTGCTGGCAGCCGATGTTGTTGTCGGAGCTCTCCTGAGCACCGTCAATTCCTCCTGCTTCCTGTTCCAAACGATTGAGACTGATGTTCCAAGCGAGCTGTCAGCTCCACCGCCAGACCGATGTTTTGCTTGTCACCGTCGCTTCTCCTAGGGAATACCTCTTCATTCTTGCACGCACTCACTAGTAATTTTGTGCTTGAATTTTAAATGAATGGTTAATTATGATGAGCTAGGCCCTAATTAATTGTGTCTCCTGCATTATCGTTATCTCCATATTCGTGTTGCCACTCACACGGTTACTTTGCCTGTTGTGATTTCGGAACATTATTACGCATGTGCGGTAGTATTATGCTCGTGAGCGACGCCTAGGTCGTTTTATTCGTTAGAAATAGCCCGTTAAGTTGCCCTGCACCGCATTTATTTTAAAGATCACAATTATTATATTACAAAACTACACCCCTAGGTTTGAGTTCACATCAACATGCTTTTTAGAAAACATGCGCTCATTTGGGTATCCTCCACAAAACCTCATGTGCTTACACTCCGCAACTAAACGGTGTTGTTGAGCGAAAGAATTGCCATTTTCCAGAAGTTACAGTGGAAATCAGTAAAATGTTTTGGTGATGCCCTAAATCGGGCAACACATGTTCATATATATAGATTCGCTAACACGTGACATATCACGTGGAATACATAATCTCGATATCATAAAATAAGAGTGTATATTCAACTCTCCCCCTCAAGTTGGGAATATATATTGATCATTCACAATTTGTCAGTATTTTCCTTGAAGTTGTCGCTGCATAGCCCCTTGGTGAAAACATCGGCAAGCTGATCAAACAAGCTCACAAACGGAGTGCAGATATTCCCCTTATCGAGGTGGTATTTGATGAAGTGCCTATCAACTTCCACATGTTTGGTCTTGTCATGTTGAACTGGATTGTGTGCAATGTTGATGGCTGTCTTGTTGTCACAGTAGATAGTAATAGGTCTTTTCACTTGAAGGCCCAACTCTTGGAGAATGGTTCTTAACCACAGTCCCTCACAAACGCCTTGAGCCATAGCTCTGTATTCAGCTTCAGCGCTTGAGCGAGCAACCACGTTCTGCTTCTTGCTCTTCCATGAAACCAGGTTGCCTCCTACAAATGTGCAGTACCCTGTGGTTGACTTTCTGTCATCCTGACTACCGGCCCAATCAGCATCAGTAAATACCTCAAACCTCCAATGTCTGATTAGCCTTGAACAGAATCCCACGTCCGGGTGTCTTTTTGAGATATCGCAGCACCCTAAAGGCTGTCCGCTGATGACGCACCGTAGGGGAGTGCATATACCGACTTAGAACACCCACCGCATACGTGATATTTGGGCGAGTATGAGACAGATAAATGAGCCTCCCAACCAGTCGTTGGTATTTTGAGACGTCAGCTTTCTCCCCACTAATATCTGCATCAATCTTATGATTCGCCTCAATTGGAGTGTCAACTGGAGCACACCCAAGCATCCCAGTCTCCTCCAGAAGATCAAGAGTATACTTCCTTTGCGAGATGAAGATCCCCTGCCTGGACCTTGCAACTTCAATTTCCAAAAAATATTTAAGCTTTCCCAGGTCCTTGACTTCAAATTCTTCGCCCAGGTGTTTTTTCAAGTACTTGATCTCATCCAAGTCATCTCCGGTAATGATGATGTCGTCCACGTACACAATAAGGATAGAAACCAGAGCACCCTTCCTTTTGATGAAGAGGGTATGATCAGCTTGACTTTGAGTATATCCCAGACGTAGCATGGTCTTGTTAAAACGTCCAAACCACGCTCTCGGAGATTGTTTCAGGCCATACAGGGATTTTAGCAGCCGACAAACCCTCTGGTTGGACTCTTTGACGTCGAGGCCCGGAGGAATATCCATATAGACCTCCTCTTCCAGATCACCATGCAGGAATGTATTCTTGACATCGAGCTGCAGTAGCTCCCATCCACGAATCAGCGCACAAGAAAGAAGTACACGGATTGAGTTCATCTTGGCAACCGGAGCTCTGGTAGTCAATGCCTTGAGCTTGAGTATATCCTCGAGCCACTAAACGTGCTTTGTATCGCTCCACCACCCCATCATGGTTCTGTTTGACGGTGAAGACCCAACGAGATCCGACCGTTCGCTTCCCAAGGGGAAGGCTAGTGAGCCGCCATGTTTTATTTTTATCCAAGGCACTCAGTTCCTCCTTCATAGCTTGTTTCCATTCAGGTATCTGAACAGCCTCCTGCCATGTTTTAGGAATCACAATAGATGACAGAGTGGAGATAAAAGCTTTATGAGCTTGAGATAGATGAGTATAACAAATGTAGTTGGCAATGGGGTGTTTGGTGCTACACCTTTTACCTATAAGGCGTGCAAGAGGAACACAGAGGTCATCATCTGAATCTGGAGCTGAGACAGTCGCTGGCACTGGTGGAACATTCACAGTCTGCACTTGCTCAACAGTCCGGGGACGGCGTGAGTACGTGTATAATATAGGTGGAGCGGAATTGGAAAGGAGAGGAGTGTTAACAATTGAAAGAGGAGATTCGATGTTCAATCGACTCGATCGTCACTTCTCGTCTTCCCCTGACGAGGACGAAAGTACGACTCCCCCTCACGAAATGTAATATCCACAGTGCAATAGTAACGCCGAGTCGGAGGATGATAACAACGATACCCTTTGGTGGTAGGGGAGTACCCAACGAAAACACACCGTAGGGCACGTGCATCAAGTTTATTACGATGCGGGGTATGAACATGGACAAAACAGACGGAGGCAAAGATACGAGGAGCAAGATGAGAGGTATGGACGATGTGTTGTTTGGCAAGACGCGATAGGGGTGTATCAAAGGAAAGGGCATGAGACGGAAGACGATTAATGAGATGAGCAGCTGTAAGGACTGCATCACCCCAGTAGGATTTGGGAAGGTGCATAGAAATTAGTAAACACCGAGCCACCTCCAGCAAGTGTCGGTTCTTCCGTTCGGCCACCCCATTTTGGGTGGAAGTGTGGACGCACGTGGTTTGATGTATGATGCCATTAGTAGATAGATAGGCCCCAAAGGCAACCCGATCATCATATTCACCCCCATTATCGCTATGCAACACCCGAATTGTGCCACCAAATTGTTGGCTCACCATCTTATGAAACGTCTGAAAACAGAAAAGAACATCACTTTTCTTTTTAAGCAGATAAACCCACATAACGCGGGAGTGACAATCAATAAAAGTAACAAACCATTTATAACCAGATAAAGATAACACTGGGGACGGGCCCAAAACATCAGAGTGAATAACATCAAAAGGACACAAACTAGGGACAGAAAAATGAGTAGTACTCTGACGAACATGTTTAGAGCGCTCACATGTATCACAAGAGAAAGACTGAATTAAAGAGTTAAAAACAGGAAACAAATTAGTAAGATAAAGAGGCGAAGGGTGGCCAAGATGTTGGTGCCAACGCTGAATGTCATGTAGAGTTGGAGATCTGGTGGATGAAAAAGCACTAGAAGAAGACTGGTCCAGCAAGTACAGTCCACCAACGTTCCTACCACTGCCAAGTGTCCGCCTCGTAGCCAGATCCTAAAAAACACAAACATCAGGAAAGAAGGTCACAGAACAATTTAAAAAAGTAGTTAAGTGACTAATGGAAAGCAAATTGCGAGGAAAAGACGGGACATGCAGAACAGAGGACAGTGATAGGTCGGGAGAACAGGGGACAGTCTCTTTACCAGCGATTGCAGAGAGAGTCATTAGCAGCTATAACTTTATCACGACCAGAAAGAGGAGTATAAGAGGTAAAACCTGAGGCAGAACCAGTCATGTGATCGGTCGCCCCCGAGTCAATAATCCACGCGGAGGGAGAGGAGGACACAGAATGAGCATTGGAGAGACCCGAAGTAGCAACAGCAGCATGCAAGGTTGTAGATATCGGATATCGGGTTTATATCGGTTTGAGTTTGAAATGTCGTATGTCGGATTGCGGGGGATATATCGGGGATATTTTACAATATCGGAATTTAATAAAGATAACAATGTTTATAACAATTTTTTGCAAATAAGTAAAAATGTACAAACAATATATGGTTATACACTTTGCATTACATGTAACAAACTAACAATATGATTATAATGAAGTATTAAACAAAAATAAACACAATTGTGCATAATTGCATATTAATAAATGACAAATATTGAAAATGCGATCCTCGACCGTGAAATCCTTTTTAAAACCCCGTTTTTTTATAAAATAAAACCAAAAAATGTCGGCCGATATATTGCCCGGACCTGTTATATCCCGATATATCGCCGATATATATCCGATATTTTACAAACCTTTATTTTGCTCAAACATATCGATTTCGTTGCGGTTTACCCTCAAAACCTTTATGTCGACCGACATATCGGACATGTCGGCCGATATCTACAACAGTGGCAGCATGAGAACCAGCAGTAGGAGAGTCAGTGTGGGAGCGTAGCATGCGACGGAGAGCATCTAACTCGACAGCAGACAGGCCCCCAGAGGAGTCCTCCTGAACCTCAGTAGGGTGTGCAGAAAACTGAGTACGATCGCCAGACTGACGGCCACCACCACAGTACCCACCGCGACCCCGAGTACTAGGACCCCGACTAGCAGGGGCAAGGTGAGGATGTAAGCGAAAACATGAGTCCCTGGTATGGCCCTTCTTCCCACAGTGGCTACAAATAAGGGGTCCGCGTGAAGCCCCTGCAAGCGCAGAATGATCAGGAGCAGGAGCGGCACCAAGAGTACGACGACGATTCTCATCATTGAGAAGCATGCTAAAGGCTTCCCGAAGAGAGGGAAGTGGCTCACGATGGAGAACATGCAAGCGAACAACATCAAACTCCATGTTGAGTCTCATAAGAAAGACGTGGACACGGAAACGATCTCTGTCTTTCTGAAGGGCCAGCGCATCAGCAGTACAAGCAGCCGTAAAAGTATTGAAGAAGTCCAGTTCCTGATAGAGGCGCTCAAACTCGGAATAGTAGGCAGAAACAGACATAGAGCCCTGCTTCAGCTCCAGAACACGGCGAGTGAGCTCATACACTTGCATCGAACTGCCTGCCTGAGAGCAGGTATCACGGGCCCGAGTCCAAATATCATATGCGGAATCCAACAACATATAATTGTGATACACCAGAGGGGACATCGAGTGAAGTAACCACGAGACAACCAAAGAATTTTCTGCATCCCATTTTTTCCATGTGGGATCAGTACGTGGTGGCTCAAGGGTGGTACCATCAACAAGTCCATATAACTGTTGGCTGCGAATAGCATGTTGGGCCGCCCGGTACCACTCCAGATAATTCGTGCCATCCAAGGCAACTATCCTCAACGAGCTAGACAGGCCAGGGCTCTGAGGAGGGTTGGCAGAGGAACCGGTTGGAACACCGGAGTGAGGAGCCGTGGAGATAGTGCAGTGATCATCCATGGAGAAGAGAGTGAAGAGCTCCAAATCAGAGAAGACGGCCTCCAACGGGTCCCCCGTAGATCATGGCGCCGGAAGGAACACCGGAGGAGGTGAGCAAGATGTCTCCGGCTGCCTCATGGAGGACAAAACGGCCGGAGACGCGGGGGCCGCCCGGAAAACCGGGCGGAGAGGGCCCCCGGAAAAGACCGCTAGAGGAGAAGCGCCGCTGGAGAAGAAAGGCCGCTGGAAGAAGGCCGGCGATGGCGAGAAGGCCGTTGGAAGAAGGCCTCTGGAGAAGCGGAAAAGCAGGCGACCTAGTCGCGCGAGACAGGCGACCGGGCGACCGGGCGAACGGGGCGAGCGGGACGGAGAAGCGCCGGGAGAACGGGGCGAGCGGGACAAGTGACGGGGCGAGCGGGACGGAGAAGCAGCGGGAGACCTAGATCGCGAACGGGCGAGACGGAACAGAGACGAGCGGCGGAAGACCTAGTCCCTCTGATACCAAGTGGAAATCGGTAAAATGTTTTGGTGATGCTCTAAACCGGGCAACACATGTTCATATATATAGATTCGCTAACACGTGACATATCACGTGGAATACATAATCTCGATATCATAAAATAAGAGCGTATATTCAACTGTTACTTGTTCTCTCTTGTTCCAGACACACGTCCCCACCACCTTATGGCACTTTGCTGTCTCAACTGACTGCTATCTCATCAACCGCAAGCCCTCGTGCATTCTCAATTTCGCAACACATTTTTCTACCTTATTTCTTGATGCCCGTCCCTTTTCCTTGACCTCCTGAGTCTTCGACCGCGTCAATTTTATCCACCACCCGAGGTCCTCCCCCGATGACAAATTAGCTCCTCATGTTACATAATAAATGTTTGTTGGGTATTGCGCGCCCAAAATGAGAATGTCTGTTACTCCCAGTCTACTCGAAAGTTGGTTATGTCTGCTGATATGATGTTTTTTAGAATCAACCTTTCCATCTCCCCTCCACACCGACTATGTCGATTCCTGCTCTACCACATCCCCGTGATCCTACCCACTCTTCTCTTCCTCCTTTACTTTTGGCACCACCGCTCACCCCATAACCTCCTCTTCGAGTCTACACACGTCGTCTCTCTCGATCCAGAGTACCCGACCCTCTACTGCCTAACTGCAGATGGATCGGGCATTGTTGATTCAACACCATCCTCTATTGCCCATCTGCTCACTATTTATGTCTCCATGCATCGTCTCTCTACTGACCAACGCAGGTTTGTAACTTCTGTCTTATATTCCCACCCACTCCTCTATACAGAAGGCCCTTCAACATCTGGGGTGGCGGGCGATAATGGGCGAGGAAATGGATGCACTTTGGGCCAACCATACATGGGAAGTCATCCCTCGTCCTCCTAATCTGCGGGAAGCTGTAAGTGCATTTTCACCGTGAAGCATCATCCAGATGGGGCAATTGACCGCCTCAAGGCCCGTCTTGTTTTCAGAGGTTTTACTCAACAACACGGTCATGATTACGATTGCATCTTCTCTCCAGTCGCTAAACACAACACCGAGCGAATCATAAGTCTCTCTTTATGTCCATCGACATTGGTCGCTGCATCAAATTGACAACAAAAACACCTTCCTTAATGACGATCTTATGAAAACTGCACGTGCAACAACCTCCTGGTTATGCAACCACGAAGAATTCCCTAGTTTGTCATTTGAATAAATCACTCTATGACCTCAAACAGTCTCCGCGGTTGTATGGTTTGACAAGTTTAGCTGGGTGGTTTATAATTGTGGCTTCGTCTGAAGCTTGACAAACTTCTCCCTATTTGTTCGTTGACGTCCATCGGCCATATTGATTTTTATGGTTTATGTTGATGATATTCTTGTCAATGGTGATGATCTTCCTAGCATTACTCAAATCAAGAAAAATCTAGCCTGTCAACTCCAAACTAAAGATTTGGGTCGGCTCTAGTACTTCTTGAGGATTGAGGAAAACCGACGAACTAATGTTCCTGTCTTGTCTCAAAGTAAATGTTGCCTTGATCTACTTTATGATGCGGACTACTCTGGGTGTAAGCCTGTGGATACACCTATGGTGCCAATCACCAACTTTACGCTCATGGTTCAAACTCTGATCAACTTCTCCATAATCCGGAGTACTATCGTCGTCTCGTTGGCAAGCTTATCTATCTTACTGTCACACGACCCGATATATAATTAACGATCAGTGTGGCAAGTCAATTCATGCATGCTCCGCGGATCTCCCATCATCATGAAGTCAAACGTATTCTTAGATATTTGAAGAATATTCAGAGTCAAGGACTGGTGTGCAAGCTTTCCACTTCTCTATCTCTCATTGTATGTTGTGATGTTGAATATGTTGGGACCCTAGATGACTGTCGATCCACTAGTGGATACTACACGTATTTTGGCAAATATTTGGTTACCTGGCAAAGCAAGAAGCCAATTGTGGTTGCTCGCTCCTCTGCTGAAGTAGAATATCATTCCATGACCGCAGTCGTTTCAGAACTCACATGCCTAGAGAGTCTCCTTACTAATTTAAGAATCAAACTCCCATCACTGACTGTTCACTTTTGTGATAGCCAGGAAACTATCCATAATGATGAAAATCATGTGTTTCATGAGCGCACAAAATACATCGAAATTGACTGTCATTTTTGTATGAGAAAAGGTTCAACTTCGAAAATTGATTTAAAGACATGTGCCAACTGTGGATCGAGTTTCAGATGTTCTTACTAAGGCCTTCCCGTGCTCACTATTACCGACAGTTTTTTTTCAAGTTTGACCCCTACGACTTGTATGTATCAGCTTGTGGGGGGAGTGTTGGAGAATGCCAATAAAATAGTTTAGTCATTGGCATCGTAGTATTGTACTTATCACATGTATTAATGACTCATTGGGTCATCTCTCTCTTAGGCTCTTTTAGTCCCACATCTTAGATTCATTCATAGCTCCTTCTACAACTATTTATATAAGGAGCCTTGTGTACACGTGTTGAAAATATAAAAAGGAGACTATTTTATTTGCCTATTTGCTTATTCTCTAATTTTTGGGTTCATACAAAGAACATAAAAGCATAAACCAATGTCCAACACTACTGCTCATCAGTAACCATGAGATTAGGTCACATCATCAATTATTTGCCATTTGAGATCATCTGTCTAAGGAATGAGTCCAACATATATACAACTGGGCATTTTAGCCAGTCCAAAGTGGCAAAAAATTTAAAACTATATTATAATGTCAAAACCAATATGTTAATATTGGAGGAGATTGAAACATGTCAAAAGAGACTGGAGGAGATTAAAACATATGAACCGTTTGAAATGTTGGTTGGAGCTTTGGCCCCACAAGGTTTCTAATTAACCAGCATGTTCCATCCAAAACTCCAGCCTACTTGTTCCTAGGAAAAGTTTCATATTCTAAGGAAGCTTACCACGCAAACGGGCATTGGCTCAAGCATTACACTTAGATTCAATAATGGCCATAGGCAATAAAAAAATAATACATTTATCATGCTATAGATGGGAATACATAAATCCACATCCATCTTAAAGTACAAAAGTACGATGCTAGGTGAACATAAGTATGACGAAATTTATTCATTATGCTTGAATGATGTATAGACACTCCAATGTGTGGTCGTATATAGAATGGGGGCACTGGAGCACATGCCCTAGATAGCTAAAGTCCGCTTCACTAGTTGCGTGACTTGGTGAACCAATGTACCCCTTTGCCCCTCTTTACTCGGGATCTATAGATTTGCAAAAATCCCGACACTGAAAGAATACGAAATTCATGGGAACTTTCAAAGAAGGTATTGCAAACTAATTGTTGGCATTGTGTCGACTATTGGTGAGGCCGTCTTCTTCTCTTCTCTCATCTACTCCAATTTTTACATCTCCAATCAACTACTTATTGTAACAAAACAAGGGAGGCTATGCCAGAATGTTTTTTGGAGGAGATTTGTTGTGAACTACTCAAATCATTTCTCCTCTAATTAGTGATTAATTAAAATTAGTGTATAAATAACACCAAGTCCGGATGAAAAATGGTGAGGGTTGTGTTAGGTAGACGGCCAGCATAAAATTTAGTCACCCTTATGAATATGGATCATTTCCCCACTATAGTGGGATAAAGGCTTGAATGTTGTTGTTGTAGTGTATAAATAACTAGTGTATGTGATTGATTGCATCAGAGATTAAATTATGGATGAAGGGGAGTCTATGTGAAATGGACTTGGGATAGTAAACCGCATTTTTATGGCGTGCTTAAAAAACTCGCCGGCGACATCCCGAATTTGATGAGGCAGACTAAACTCAATTAATCGTGCCGGAGTGTGAGTACTTCTAGAATGGGTTCGTGGACCACATCAGAAAAAATAATAATGAGATTTCACTTAGTATAGGTTACTAAGGTTAGTTTGAGCCAAAACAAAAAATAATTTACGTATTTTGGGTTTAATCATTACACCGCCCCTGCTCAAATGAATGCATACAAAATGGAGGAGATCCACATCAACCAGAACATAATCCTTAATTCCAAATTGTACATTTTTCCTAATCAAAAGGGAGAAAATTATTACAAATGCTACCCTTAATTGAATACTTCTTCAGCATGCTGCTCCAACTAGTGAAAATCAACTATCCTACAATTACCTCTTATTCCTGCAAGATCATGAAATAAAACCAACCTAACACTCCAGTAAGTATCAGTTATTTTACTGGAAGCCCATTTAGGTTAGGAAGCATTGTCCCTCGGTTATAACTAAATTTCGTTGTTAAAATGCACAGTAAAATGAAAGTGTCTTAAACGTGATGTTACAAAGAAGCGTGTAGTACAAATGTTCTCATGAATAAAATTACAACTACTAAAATAGAATAACCACAATAAATATAAGGTCACTTTTATATGTATAAGATATCTCTAAAGGCAAACGTTGGAAATAAGAAAGCATTACCAGAATAAGGCGATTCTTGTGGTAGACATTGAAACCTTGAACATTAATGGTAGGAGCACCTTGAATGAACCCAATTGTAGTGTCCACAACTAACTGAACCAAAAAAACAGTAGTGAAAAGGTTGAAAATAACTCAAGAACGCAGGAAAAAATTTCTCTATTAGGAAGTCTACAACTGAAGAACAGGTAGTAATCCATCATTTATGAAATTTCTACAGCAGAGCAGAAATTACAGAATAAAGAACAATAAAGTCGGGCTCAAAACAAAACGTTAACTGATCAATCTGTTCAACTTGGTAATCTGTAACTTTTAATTTTGAACATGTTTTCTCGAAAATAAAAACCTTTTCAGGCTTGAATCCATAAGGCAGGGAGAAACTCATTAGAAAAGAAAGAGGACAAGCTTATTATTCAAAATGAAGGTGTTATGCACTCGCCTGTAACGCATTGGTAGAGTCACCAAAGGATGTAGGGAGGCGGAGATAAGAGTGGCAGAGGATACTTTGAAGCCGGAACCGCGACTGACTAGGCGGGATGTACTTCGGAGGAGAGAGCTACCAGAATCTTTTCAAAGGGGAAATGAATAGACTAACTTCTTGCATACCAATACAAGACTCCTATTGTTGTCAATCCAGTGAAGCTAAGGAGTTGGCAAGCCATGAAAAAACCAAGGAGGTTTCAGACTCTTATTGTTGTCAATCCGGAGAAGCCGGAGTGGGTTCCCTAGTGGTGTCCCTGACATATCCAATCATTCGTCAACTTTCAGGGAAAGGGTGATGGCGTGAGTAGGAGATTAAGTTTTTCTCATGGAAAGAGGAAAAACCGAGATCTGACACAGCAATGGAACCAAGAGAAATCAAAATAGGTGATAGGAAAGAGGAGAAAGAATCATCTTCTCAAGAGTGGAGGCGATTGGATATTGGAGAGGGAATCACAACTCCATTGAGGGTTCTAGCGCCCTTAAGCGGGGATCCACACAAAGCAAGGCTTTGCGCACAGGGAGCAGGAACAAGAATCCAAGCGGCGTGTGACAAAAAGGTCAGCGGACTGAATAGTCTGTCGCGCCTAAGACTCACTAGGCTCAGAGGATTGCGCCTTCGTGCACCTTTTTGCATCATTGGAGCATAAAATACACGTCTAGGTGCGATTTTTATTGTAAATTTTTTTCAAAATAAAGAAAAAAATAATATAACTCAATATTATTTTTGCAAGATTTAGTGTTTGTGAAACATAATCGAGCATTGAGACATAGATATGATGCAAGTGATCAGATTGATTCTGTTTTTTAAGAGAGATAAATAATAGTAATGAATTATTAATGAATAAAATAGATGAAAAATCTGATTTAAAAGATGAAGTGATGTTTGATGTTGATTATCTAAACTAAATATGGTTGCGCATTGCCTTCGTCAAGCACGCGCGTGCGCCTAGGATCCAAGACTCATTTACGCCTTTAATAACTAGGTGATGAGAAGCGACGAAAGGCGGAAGCAGGATCATGACTGAGTGGTGCGCGTGAGCGGAAATTAGGTGATGCAGGACAGGCGTCACACCTGCTTGCCACCCTAGAGTCCCACCAGGGGGCCCACCTTGGCGTCGCACCAAGGCGGCTTTATCAGGGCCGATGCTCGTACACCCCAACCCATCCTCGGCTCCACTACAGGGTCGATAGGTTTTTGAGACCAGGGCTCGATCCCCCAACCTCCTTGATAAAGAGCTCCCAAGCGAGCTCTAATCACAAACTGAGCCGCTTGAAATCTCTTATCAAGGAGGTCAGGGGATCGAGCCCTGGCCTCAACAATCTATCGGCCCTGCAGTGGAGTCGGGGATGGGTTGGACCCTAATAAAGTCGCCTTGGTGCGGCGCCAAGGTGAGCCCCCTGGTGGGACTCCAAGGTGGCAGACAGGTGTGACGCCTGTACTGCATCATAAAAATGCGGATCAGTTGATGATGAGAGCTCGCTTGAGAGCTCTTTATCAAGGAGGTCGGGGGATCGAGCCCTGGCCTCAACAACCTATCAGCCATGTAATGGAGCCGGGGATGGGGTGGGGTGTACGGGTCGCGGCCCTGATAAAGCCGCCTTGGTGCGATGCCAAGGTGGGCCCCCTGGTGGGACTCCAGGGTGACAGGCAGGTGTGACGCATGTCCTGCATCTTTAGGGCTCTGATACCATGTTAAAATTAGGATTCAATCATAATAATAAACATGAGTAACAATCATATATATATATATATATATATATATATATATATATTTACCCAAACCTCCCCTGTAAACTAGCATAATTAGTGAGAGCACCCCTCTTATTTTTGAAATTACAAAAAACTCCCCTTAAGTTTCCATTTTATTACCAAAACCTCCCCTGGTCTTTTCATTTCATTGCATCCATGAAGAGAAATACCCCCTGGACACTGCTCACCGAGGGGGGTGTTTTTGTGCATGGATGTTATGAAATTAAAACTTCAGGGGAGGTTTTTGTAATGAAATGAAAACTTTAGGGGAAGTTTTTGTAATTTCGAAAATAAGAGGGGCGTTGTCAGTAATTTAGCAAAGTTAGAGGGGAGGTCCCGGTAAATGGCCCTATATATATATATATATATATATATATATATATATATATATATATATATATATATATATATATATAGTAAAAAAAATACATAATAACACCATATGCTAACAGAAAAATATGATGAAGAATACTTGAAGAAACAATGACAAGAATTTCATAATAGATAACCCAAACCCAATGATTAGATGTTTAAAAAACATTATTCAAAGATTAATACTAATTTTTTTACGTATCTAATTACACAAACCTGGTTTGTATCAACTTGTGGTCTGTACCTAATGCACTCAATATACATTAAATCAGTAATTATGTGGTGAGGCATGACCTCTACTCCACGTAACAATATCTTGAAGTTTTCAGGCGTCTTCAGATATAAGATTGATGAGTATACCTGTAACATTGTAAACAAAATATGTTAATAAAGAAAGACCCGCTATTTCACTAGTCATGCAAAGCCTCTCAACTTACTCTAAGTGAATATTGATATCGAGTGGCAATACATTTTTGTGATAGATCAGCTTCGCTATTAACCTTCGCTATCACAACTTGCTTTTGCCCTCCAGTGATCATTATATCCTGCAAGCAAAAACAAGGATATCAATGCTTGGCTTTCAGTGATCAGTAAATAAATAAGCTATAGATTATAAAAAATTTTACTATACAAGAAAGGAAAATATAGGGAAGACATAAAAGTGAAGTGCAGTTCTTAAAAAGAAAATTTAAGCAAAATGAAGCTGTGCTAACCTCTGAATCAGTGTCAAAATCAAGCTCCATAATACCATCGTCATTCTGCCAGAGATTGAACACTATAACTTTGGTTCCATGATGTCCTATGTCATCAAACTGCTCACTAAATTCAAAGTAATTGTGAATTTCACTTTATGGAAAAGCAGTAAAGTGCAAACTTCCCTCCAGCCAAGAACAAGCAATGTTTGAATAGTTCCACAAAACGAGCAAGTAAATCATGCAATCAATGAGAAGTGGCAAAAATAAATGTAACAAAAATAAAAAATAAAACAGAAAATAAACAACAAAGGTAATCCTGAAACACTCCTTTAAATAGCATATAAAAACGGTGGATTATATTGCCCCATGAATCAGCTTATCAATAACCTGAATATCACAACCACATCATATTTTCAAGAATAGCAGAGGATGGAGAGGCAGAAAAAGTTACTAGCCAACAACATTACATTAAAAAATCTTCATGAGAGGTGCTACTAAATATCTAAATCAAAAGAGCATGACACTGAAATACAAAAGTGCATGTGCTTTTCATGCTACATTCCTGTATATAATTATAATTAGACTTTTAGTAGCATAAAAAAAGGACAGCATCTGCTGATAGTCAGAGTTTAAAGAAGGCCAGACAATGAGTCGGATCTACTATAATGCATTGATTGCACGCACACACAAATTATTAGGATTGGATTTCCACCTAATTGAAGTAGGAAATTATCACAATGCAATGCACTAGCTTCAGGTGGCAGCTCCTTTAAATACTAATGTATAAACAATTATCTACACCTACTCACACACACACACGCCACCTGGGATGAATAAGATGACAATTCTATTTTTCTACTCGGCTCCTAACATGGCATCAGAGCTCAAATTTCATCTTTGTTTTGAATTCATTGACCTCTACGATCAAATTTCCTTTTCTGCTCAATAGACGGCCTCGTTTCTTCTGCGATCAGCCATGTCGTCAAATTGATCCTTGTGTTTTTTTGTGATGGCCCGCGACTTCCACAACTTCTAGTGGTTGATCGGCCTCGACTTCACTACCTATAGACTCTGTCAACAACTCCTAGTGCTGAGCTTGCTCTCCATTTCAAAGGGTTTTTCCAGCACTGAGCTTGCTGAAATCTTTTCCTTCCACTCCACAATGTGGTACTGTTTCCACAGCTGTGTTGCAATTGGAAATCAACTCAACAATCAGTTTGAGAGCGTTGAACTAGGGGCGCTCAGTAGATAGATCCCATGGGTCAAGTACATCTTTATATCTGTTACTAGGAATTTATATTCCTTGATAAAAGAAGGCACTAAATCCGCATCCAACATAAACTACAAGCTCGTACCGATTTACAAATCCTCTTCCTCTTTCAATGTTCTCCACAGTAACACCCCATCACTCATGATTATATTTAGAAGTTCATGTGTGAGCTTCAGATATCTGATCAATTGGCTGCTACTTTATGAGCTAATTTTTTTGTCTTTGTAGGTTATATCATCCTCCTGGATTATTGACATTGGGGTTTCCTATCATATGACCAATGATGTTTCCTGATTTACCAGCCTTACTCCTATCGAGTCCTCTGCGCCATCTGCATAGCTGATGGAACCCTTCCCTTAAAGTTAATTGTGGTCCAGTTGTTGCTTTAATCCCACTTCCTTATTCAATGTGCTATTATGTCCCACACTTTATTATGAGTCTTCTGTTTGTTACTCAATTGATTGGCATATGTTAGACTACCCCTTTTCCCACTCCTTATTGTGCCCTACCTTCAGCTGCTAGCCTGGCTACTAGACTAATACCACAGTTTGTCTTGACACTATCACTTTACCTTCCACACCTGACATATGGCACATAAAACTAGCTCATATATCCCTCTTCCAAGGCTTCAGTTGTTGTCCTCTTCAGTTGTTTTAAGGAACTTCTCTGCAAAGTTTCCTACATATTGTGTTGTTGTATTCATGATCTTCATATTGCTAGTCTTTTACTAGCTAGTAAATCTGCATTTGTTAAACCTCATTCACACTGATATTTGGAGACCTGCTTCTCACCTCTCCAACGGGGAAACAAACTAATCATTACTAGCTAGTGAATATGTATCTGCTTTAACCTCGTTCATGCTAAAATTTGGGGATATGCTCCTCCATTCTATGTAGCACGGGGACGGAAACACAAAACGGGATACGATACGAAACAGATACGGAGAAAGTGAATTTAAAAAAATTAAGGAAACGTGAAACGTTTTTTATTATTTTAATATATATATATATATATATATATATATTAATATATGAATAAGACAACTAACAAACTATTTGTGCATCACTTAAAATTTTCATGATAATTTCATAAATGAAGACATGTATCTTGGTGATTTCAAAACTTTACGATAAATTAATAAATATCCATGTGATAACTCCATATCCAATTCCAGAATAACTTGTCCTAAGAACATTATTACAAAGTAATCCCAACGGTCAATTTCTAGGGCGAAGATAATAGAAATACACACACATACATCTCAACATTTCTATGGCAAAGAATCATTTCTAGGGCAAAAAAAGAGAAGCAAGAAGAAAACTGAAATTACTATGCCAAAAAAGAAAAAAAATCTGACTTCACTCAACTAATCAGCAAGCATACTCAATTTTAGGCAAACCGAAAAAGAAAAAAAAACAGAGCCTTACATGTGGCCGGCCGGTGAAGAGAAGAGGAGGTTGTCGTTGGAGAAGAAGGATTCACACGCTAATTCCAAGGTATGAGAACTCTAATGGGGATGTTTCTGGACTGGCTATGGATGTAATTAGAGGTTTGGGTCTGTTGGTGTACTGACAGGGGGTGGCTGGAAGTGCTGGAGGGAGAGGACTCTAATCTAAAGTCAGAAGAGGAAGAAGTTTCAAACCCTAGCAAGAAGAGGAAGAAGAAGAAGAAGAAGAGGAGGAAGAAAAAGAAGAAGAGGAGGAAGAAGAAAAAGAAGTAGAAGAAGAAGAGGAGGAAGAAGAGGAGAGGAGCTTACTAGTGACACGCCGACCGCAGAGTTTTTGTCGAGCGACAGAGGATCGTCGGGCAGCAGAGCTTTGTCGAGCGGGTAACCTAAAAAAAATCATCTCTAACCTAATATACGTGACAAGTTGCGGTGACGCGGTCAATAAGCGGGAGCCGCGTATCCAGCATGCGGGATACGCGACTCCTAAAATAATTTTATTTATTAATTAATAAAAAATGCTCCTGGCGTTTCGGATACGCGTTTCCGAGCGTTTCTCGTATCTGATATGCGTTCGAGTCTATACGTAAGCAATTTTAAAGTATTTGTGCTTCATAGCCTCCCCTTTCAAAAGGAGAATATATATTAGATCATTTTTGTCGATGATTTTTCTAAGTTTATGTGGATTTAACTGATATCAAGGAAATCAGAGGTCTTTCAAAAGTATCTTTAGTTTGCAAGGACGATTAGGACTAAAATCTCCTACAAAATCAAAATTCTTCACTCTAATCTAAAGGGGAGTATACCTACCCATTAATTTCATGAATTTATTGTGTCCCACGGGCTATGTAATTAAAGGCACAGAGGGACCCTGGACCCTAGGCCCAGGCACGCGTCTGAGGCACGTGAGGTGCAAAAATGGGAAAAATAAAAATAGCGAATTGGGCGCCCAATTCATGGAAAATCAACAAATTGGGCACCCAGTTACCTGAAATTGAGCCCAATTCGCTCAATTTCAGCGAACTGGGCGCCCAATTCGCTCAATTTCAGCGAACTGGGCGCCCAATTCGCTCAATTTCAGCGAACTGGGCGCCAAATTCGCTCAATTTCAGCGAACTGTGCGCCCAATTCGCTCAATTTCAGCGAACTGGGCGCCCAATTCGCTCAATTTCAGCGAACTGGGCGCCTGGTGCGACTCAGGTGCGCCTAGGGTGCGACTCAGGTGCGCCTAGGGTGGGCCTAGGACCGCCTTAGGCACATCGCCCGCCTAGGCCTTCCTGAGGCGCAACGGAGTGCGCCCGACGCCTCAGGAGCGCCTAGGCGCGCGCCTTGATAACACAGCCCGCGGGATGCTTGCTCATTTTCCTATCCACATGCTCATCAAGATAGTTGAGTGTAGTCATTTTCACATTCTTGATGTTACTATACCTCTTCTTTTGTCATCTTCTTTTCTTGTTCAATGTAGGGTAGAATATGTTCTCACAAGTGTGTTTTTTATCAACAAGATTTGACTCCTGTTCTTGATGGTGTGCCAGCTCATCAGAGGATATATGGTTGTCCATGATTAATCCCTACTATGGGTTTTTGGTTGCACTTACTTCATTCAATTACTTTTGACTAAACAAGACAAAATGTCTGCTAGAACTATCGTGTGTTTTCCTTGGTTATAGCAATGGGCATAAGGGTATGGTTGTTATGATCCTATTTTCATACGTCTTCATGTATCTTGTCATGTCATTTTTTCTAGAAGGTATATCTTATTATGATTTTCTTCGACCTTATGTTTGTGTAACCCCATCTGCGCCTCAAAAGCTTATTTTACATGACATTGAGACACCAACTCGACTTCATGCAAGAATTATGTATGTATTTTTTCCGTTATGTATTACTTTTATAATGCATTACTCTTGTGATACACACACACCACAATCCCTCTAAAGGGACTGGATTTTTCCTCCATTATCCAAATCTACGTGGTATCAGAGCTCGTAAGCTCTCACGAGTAACCTTTCGCAGCCACTGATGTGGCTACCACACCTTAGAGATCGCTACTTCTTCTGTTAATGTCCTAATCAAAGCTCAGTGGGAGGTGACGGCCTTATCTGAGGTCGTGATTGACGTCTCTGCCGATTCTACCTCCCATCGATTGATCGACGGACGCTCCTGCATCTCACAAACACTCATTCTTCTGAGATCGATTCATGTTCGTTCACCATTCTATCCTAACGTCAATAATTCCCTCTCGATCAAACCTTTATCGATTGATCAGGTTGCTGACATTCAGTTCAAGTTTGGAAAGCTCTTCTACATATCTTCAGATAGGATCTACTCTTACCTATGTCGAAAGATACCAACAAGGTTGCCTCTAGTGTACCACTTACTTACTGAAGTTTCCCCTTAAAGCCAGGGTTGCCAAGGCAACTCTGACCTCTTCCAATTTTCATTTATGAAAAAATAGTATGATTATTTCTCTTTCGGGCATACGCCGTATAAACCACCGTTCACGTCTTTTGTTCCATAAACCGTATAGTAAAAAGTGTGAAAATCGGTATAGCGATGATTACAAGATATTCACATTAATACATAGTTCAATGGGCCCCTCAATTCAGTAGATGTGTAAGAAATGTAGCAGAATAAAAGAACAGTATGACACTATTCACATGAAGTTCTCATAAACGAACAAGCCTACTCGTCTTGTTTTCCCAAATTGGCTGAATTGAAGTAAAAACATTCGCTCAGTTATAGAATATTTTATTGAGTGGAAGGTTCTTGTTGATGACATACTCTTTGTGAAATCCCTTCAACCCACAAGGAGAAGCTTGTACTCCTTTGTTTATTGAATAACCTAGCCCATATTTTCCATCATTAAAAATGATATTGTAAAAATTTGTGAAATGCGGAAAACGGGAAACGAGGTCGCATGAACACTCAACCTAACCAAGCCAAATAAACCAAATGCAAATAGAAGAGCAAGCAAATCTTATACTATCAAACTTCTTTACACTGTGAGGCATACATGGCGAGACATGATTCGCCAATGTACCTGATGGAAGCAAAAACATACAAGGCAAAAACTAGCCGCGCGGATAGAACTAGTAACCGCAAACTCTGCCGAACTGAACTAAGGAGTCCGTTGAAACCGTCAAGTCGCCAGATCGTAACATAACCGCGCGGACACCCCGTTATTCCAAGCTGAAGAACTCGGTCCGCAATCTGCAAGCCGCCTAACCGCGAGGTCGCCTAGCCGCCAGATATAGCGAACAGTTGCTGCCGAACTGAACAGACAGACCGCCAGAAGCGGACAACCTTATTGAACTGGGAAAGATTGTCAATGAGAAGACCGTCTGGTTGCAAGCCGCAACCTGCTGCTAACCGCCGATTGTATCTGCAACTATCCGCACTGATCTCTGACGCAAGTCAGAACCAAATCACCGGCTTCTCAGCGCTAGCCGCACAATCTGCAACAATAAAACCGGTTAACTTCTCAAACCGCGCGCTGTTGATGTGACAGAGGGTCTTATTTATAGACTCGGAGATGAGTGTGATCACCCCCCTAACCGATAGGATCACCACCCATCTCGCAGCTAGCACAAGTCCTATCCACATAGTGCGGACACAAAACCAGACCGCCAAGGTCGCACCATTACAGCTGAATAAGCCAGTCTGCCAAAGTCACACCAACAAGGCCGGACAGAAAGTCTATCCGCCTTGAACACCGTCAAGGCCAGAACCAGGACCAGTCCGCCACACCCGAGGGCACTGCGGATACAACCACCAGTCCGCAACACCCTGCGGACACTGCTCCAGTCTGCGCATCCACAGCCTGAGACTAAGACACAATCCCTCTTAGTCGAGCTTTCGGATAGACAGCCAGTCCGCACACTTTGAGCCCGCAGCTAGAGCATAAACCAGGCTCAGCCGAGCTGCCGAACTCGGCGGACATAAAAGCAGCCCGCAATAACCGGCGAACTCTGCGGACTAAGCACAAGCAAACTTGGTACAAATCCAGACCAAGTCCACACTGCCAAGAGTTCACGACGCGAACTCCATACCGGCGGACTCAAACACAAGTCCGCACTAACCGGCGAACTCCAACACGAGAACAAGACCAAAGGCACAAACATGTCGATCTTGCGAGCTCCAGAATAGTCCGCAATCAAGCCCGACTCGGCGAACTCCAGATGAGTCCGCAGCTCCCGCGGATAACAATCATATCCGCCCGGTTACAACCTGGGAACAGTTGACGCAGACACTTGCCGAACTGGTTAGTCGCCACACCTGTCCGCACAGTCCGCGCGAACAGTCCACCCAGGCCGCCACTTTCACTTCAAAAAATTTCAACAGATATGTTGGCCAATCTATCTACCTTACTATTATGTATAAGCATTTAACATAGAAAGGGTCGGTTACTGCTTCACCTGCTACTACTGTGGCACCCTTCGCCCTGCTGATTTCTTTTGGTATGATTTTCCCTTTGCCTCCCTAGGAGGATGTGGGGGAGGGGGAGTGGAGCCACATTGGTCGTGGTCAGAACCAGATACAAGACATTGCAATCATTGTGATCGCCATGGTCATACTACATAAATGTGTTGGACTCTCCATGGGAAGCCAGAATGGGCTTCCAAGCCCTTGTCCGAGTCTACATGCTTTGCATATGCTACTGAGATAAAGTTGTTGAGATTTTTGAGGATAAATATTGATGCTTGCAGCCCCTCCGGATGGAAGCAACTCCTCATATCAATCAACATGTATCACTCAACAATTAGTTAATTAGTTAGATGATTTTGGTGCCTCTAATCATCTGACTAGCATTGCAGATATCTTACATCCTTACCATACTCATAACGGTTGACAACTATAGTGAATAGGTCTGTCGTTCCAATAGTTGGATTTGGAGACGATTGTCACCCTAGATGTAATTTTATCATTTGTAGCACGTGTCACAATCAGCTTTCAATTTGTTGTCTATTAGTAAATTGTTACGGGACCATGACGAGGGTGATAACATGTGGCCTAAGTTATCAATATCTTTATTTTTTGCATTGTATCTTCTTTTGTGCGCACTATATTACTCGCATATCATGTATTCCACGTGGGGAGCATAATTGAAATATTATGGAACTTTTCCCACTCACTATCATCAATGTGTGAGTGAGATCTTGAAATGACATGGATGAAATTATAACTTAGTCTATCCCGTAGTCTCCTCTCCTTCTCATCTTGTCAAGTCGGGGCTAGGACTGAGCAAGATTCCATTCTTCCTCCTCTCTCAGTCGAGCTCGAAACTTGTTGTATCCTCCACCATTAAAAATGTTGTTTTAAGGGTCGAGAGGATCTTCTTTGAGACATCACCATCTCGCGACCACACATTCGCTCGAAATCAGAAGCACATAACATAAATGTACTCATGTATTGAATTATACTGCTATCTACATGTCTTCTCATTGCATTTTTTAGGAACAGTCAAGGAACCATATTATCAGTAGAGGAAAGTTGAGCGGTGGAGTGTTAATGAAGCTTCTTTTGTTACATGCTTGTGTTTCTGCCCAGATCATGTAACTTCATTATTTCCATGGTCATCCTCCTGATTTTGTTCTCCAGCGTGTGTCCCGAGTTAGGGTTTGTCCCCCAATTTGATTGTGAGCACGTCATTTTGCTAAACATCATCGAGACAATTATGTACCTCTTGATAATAATGAGCTTTGATTATATCTGACTATTTCTCAAGAAATTGAGGAAAAAAGATAACGAGAACAATTTTCAATAATTCCACAAATCACAAGAGAATCACAGAAAAATAAACGACAAACTAAAATAAAAGCTAAGTTAAAGAGAGTAAGGAATAAACGAGAAATAGAAATTGTATACAACTTGTAGGATTCCACTACCTTCACATAAACCAGTGCACCAAGGCTCCCCTTCTCATAAACCATAAACGACACATATATGTTGTAATATTAATAGGTGTATTGACTATGAATAGCCTTGTGTGTATGCCCTAATTGAAATTATGGTTCATTTCTTACAACTTGGTATCAGAGGTTGGACGAAACCCCGCATCCCTCCTTTTCGCTGCCCTGACTGCTCGCGATCCCGCCGCTGCATTCGCGATTCTACCGTTGCGTTCCGCCGCCCCGCCGCCCCGACTCCGCTCCTTCCACATTTGATGGAGGCAATCCCTCTCTCTGTCGACCCATCCAGTGGCTGCCCCTGCTGACTCCGACGGAGGAACCCCGCCTCCCTCCAGATCTACACTCGACGGAGGACCTCCGTCCCTAGGGCTGCGGGATCGCCCCTCCCGCCATTGTATCCTGCGGCCGCTGTTGTCTCTGGCTGCTGCAGTGGGCAACCAACTCGTCCACAACTAGTGGTTCTTCAGCGGCAACACCTCCGCATCCTAGAGGATCTGAGGATGTGGTGATCGGATCTAGGGCATGAGGAGGCATTGATTGGTACCGGACCGGCTGCGGTGATCGGTGAGAAAGTGGATCCATGGCATCGAAGGAAGGAACGATGGAAGATGTCTTCAAGATGTTGAGCCCGGATGGGTTGGCCATATTGTTGAGGGTGTTGAGTTCATTGCAACGGTCGGTGAAATTGGAACTTCCACCGATTGACTTGAAGCTTGACGGACTGACGACCTACCTGAGTTGGTCAGACGTGTGAAGAAAATCCCTGCAGAGAAACAGGTTGGGGGATTCCTGACAGGGGGGTTGAAGAAACCAGAGAACTCGGTTGGAGATGAGTGGGAGTCGGCCCACATGACGGTGTTTATGTGGCTTCTCAGCTCGGTTGTCTCATCGATTGCCACCATGGTAGATGGTCTCGAGACAGTTATGGAGGTTTGGGACAAGCTGAAGAACACATGATGGCGTGGGGAACACTATGCGGGTCTTCTAGGTGAATGGAGAAATTGATGACACTGCTCAAGGAGAGTGATGAGGAGCAGGAGGGGAGATCGAGGAGGAGAGGCGAGACGTGAGACCCACGACTTAAGGGGAGCTGCTGACATACAGTAGGAGGAGGAAGTTGTCAGCAGTACCAGATTCAGTGCATGTGCCTAGTCTAGCTCCCAATCCCTTGGCTACGTCACTCCCTACTCCTGGAACACCTACATCACCACAAGCCTCAGGTGATATCATTTTCCCTTCCCCTACTTCTCCTCTTACATTACGGAGGACTACTCGTAACAATGCGGAAAATCCTCCTGATAGATACGGTTGGGACCTTGCGTCTTTTGTCTCTTACGATCATATCTCCTCTACTCACAGAGCATTCATTGCATCTTTGGATAGTATTATTGTACCTAACAATTGGCAGGTTGCCAAAAATGATCCGAAATGGAAGGCAGCGATGAAGGAAGAGATGAGAGCTCTTGAGAAAAACAAGACATGGGAGCTGGTACAGCGGCCAAAGGACAAGAAGGTTGTTGGGTCCAAGTGGGTGTTCACTGTGAAGCAGAACCCAGATGGACAGATTGAGCGCTACAAGGCTCGATTGGTTGCCAAGGGGTACAGCCAGACCTACGGTATCGACTACGACAAGACATTTGCACCAGTTGCAAAGATGAGCACCGTTAGGACTCTGATTAGCCTAGCGGTGAATGGTGGATGGATGTTGCACCAACTAGATGTGAAGAACGCATTTCTTCACAAAGATCTGGCACAGGAGGTGTATATGGAGATACCACCAGGGTTTGACACGATGAAGACTAAAGGTAGAGTCTGCAGGGTGAAGAAATCTCTCTATGGGTTGATGCAGTCACCCCACGCGTGGTTCGACAGGTTCAGGAAAGTGATGATTGGGATGGGATATCACCAGATAATTGAAGATCACACAGTTTTCTCCAGGCAGAATGAAGGTCATATCACCATGCTTGCGGTGTATGTGGATGACATGATCATTACGGGGGATGATGAGCAGGAGATTGGCCGCCTCAAGGGGGCTCTGGGCAAGGAATTTGAGGTGAAAGATCTAGGCATTCTTAGATACTTCCTTGGGATTGAAATTGCTTATGGATGTTATGAAATTAAAACTTCAGGGGAGGTTTTTGTAATGAAATAAAAACTTGAGGGGAAGTTTTTGTAATTTCAAAAATAAGAGGGGTGTTGCCAGTAATTTAACAAAGTTAGAGGGGGACCGGTAAATGGCCATATATATATATATATATATATATATATATATATATATATATATATATAGTTAGAGGGGAGGTCCCGGTAATTTTTTTTACATTTGTAATTATGTTAATATCATTGTTTACTTGGGTATGTAATAGGTTTTAACATCTTTTGAAAGCAATATAATTATTGGTTTCAACTATATCAACTTGTACTTTTCATTAATGTGATCTGATAAATTTTTTTTTTGTGTATATGTCTAACTGAGATATTATTGCATATTGTGTACGTAAAACCTGCTAAACAAAATAGTGGGAGATTATTGAAAAAAAAACCCTCTGATGGGTAGAATAAGTCAATTAAAAGCATAATAATCACATATTTACTCCTTGTTATGTTAATCATATGTAATCCATATTGAAGAAGAGCTCAGTTATAGGCACTCACAAAGATTTGCATATATTTTTGAAGGCCATGAAGAATTCATTGAATAGCATTCTACAATTGCCGACCATGACTAGCTTTGATGATCGACGCTCATTGATTGTGCAAAATTTTTTTATCTTTATTTTAAAAAGTGGAAATTCTTATAGGACGCTTGGAAATTTCTTCTAAAAAATATACTTACGTGGATAGGTAGTGTTTTTAATTCTAGAATTGGAGGTTCATTGTAGGAGGTTTGAATTTTATCCAGCACTTTCTCTAGATTTTCAAATTATGCTGTGCGAGTGGAAGATGATTCAATTTCAATAGAAGTCGTCATAAAAATCTCTTAAATCATAGTTTGGGGGTAGAGATTTAGTAAGTGAAGATATATACAATATCCGTAGTAATAGTATTTATAAAATAACAGGAGTCGTCATTTTCTAAAGAATTTCTCATTGAATAATTAAAAATAAAAGTGACAGCGCGCCACGATTGATGCACGTGTATTCCCACAGGAGGCGGTGATTCGTTGCTCGGATAGACGGTCAGAGTTCGTGGTTGCGTCCGCATGGTCGATCTGAGTCAGATTCATAAGAACTTTTTATATTTTGAAATGTATTTAGCCCCCGATCGGTCCAGACATTTTAAGCCATCCGATTCGGGTGGTTTTATTTTAATTTTGTTTTGTGGTTATGCAGCGGTTTATTTTAGGGTTTTATAAATAGGGGAAGCGGTTCACGGAAGAGAGGATCGCAGGTTTTGGGAAATTCCAGGAACCGATCGGTCACAGAAGGTGCAACGCCTTCCTCCGCCTCTACCGGTGCGATGTCGGGACGACTCCCTCCGCCTCTCCTCCTTCCCCTATCCCGAGACCGCCGGAAGTCAGCCTTTCCCTCCCCTCCTCTCCACATGTGGCCACGGTAAACCATCTCCTCCATATTCCAAGTCCGCAGCCCACTCAACCCTCCTGCATGCTACTCACCCCGACGGCCACCTCCGGTCGGCAACCTCCACTCCCAGCTCTGTAACAACCACCCCGCCTGAAGTCCACCCCTTTCCCCACCTCCTCCACCACCGGAAACACCAACTTCCGCCTTCCCCATCTCCGTCTTCCACGAAGCCTCCCCAGAAGACCACTCCCTTGCCGAAAACCCTCACCCTCCCAGGAAATAAAACCCAAACCAGCCCCCACTTCCCTGAAAACCACTATTAACCCTTCGAAACCACTAACAGTCCCTATCCCCGCTACCGGCGTCAACCCCCGCTTGTTCCAACCGTGGATGCCCGCCAATGCCGCCTGCATGTGTGAATTGGGGTAAAGGTCATTTATTTTCTTGTTGTTTATTTTGGCAACTCATATTGTGGTGGACTTTGTCATTTTATGTTATTAGTTCCACTGTTGTATTATTTGCAGGATTTATTCTGTGTGTGTTTGATTAATTGTGTCTCGTTTGGTTTGTGATCAATATTTGTTATATTGAATGAAAGTTTTGGCAAAGTTTCGCACTTGTTAATTGGTTATAATAATTAATTACGTGTTGTAATTTTGTGAATCGCTCTTTCACTTAACCGCATTTAGGGTTGCATTTAGAGGATTCACCCCGTGTCTGCCTTACCATTGCATCAAATTGGTATCAAAGGACTAGGTTATGGTCATTTGCATGTTACGTAGTGGTAGGGAATATCGTCAGTCCATGTCAAGTCACAATCACACCGACGATAGGACCGCTAGTTCACAGATAGACATGACACCCGCCGAGTTTCAACGGTTGGTTCTCGACCGATTTGATCGGATGGGAACCCAATTCAAAACTCTTAGGGGTGATATTGCGAGGGTTGGCACAAGGGTTAATCAGTTAGAGATGCCTAGAGGTCGAGTGACTCCTCCCCCTATTGAGGAGCCCCATGAGGGCCCACGAGACGCTACACCTCCTCCAGAGATACGTGGTAGAGATATCCCTCGCCGAGATCCCCCTCCCTTTGCGAGAGGGAGTTATCGTCGTGGATACAAGTACAGGCGAGATCCAGGGAGGGATCACCGTCCTCCTGATAAGCCTCGTCCTCCCCCACCATGTCGGAGAGATCGAGCACGATACGATTATGATTATGAGGATGATTATGGTGATTACCGTGAGCCGCGTCAGGGGATGACTCCAGAGGAGGATGACATCACCCGGCGCATTCGCATTGATGCGTCATCCTTCGACGGTCACCTACACCCGAAGGATGACATAAGATTATGATTATGAGAATGATTATGGTGATTACCGTGAGCCGCGTCAAGGGATGACTCCAGAGGAGGATGACATCACCCGGCGCATTCGCATTGATGCGTCATCCTTCGACGGTCACCTACACCCGAAGGCATTTAGTGATTGACTCATGAACATGGATCACTATTTTGACTGATTTGAGATGAGAGACGAGTGGCGAGTGCGATTCGCCAAAATAAAGTTGATCGGACAGGCAAAAATTTATTGGTCGAATCTCGAGAGATCTTTTGAGCGGGATGGTTACTACCCAATCACTCGACGAGATGAGATGAAACAACGCTTCCAAGATAAATACCTCCCCGTTTCGTATCGAAATCAACTTTTAGATCAGCTCTACGAGCTACGTCAGGGGACTCTCTCTGTTGCAGATTATATGTCCTGATTTGGCATGCTAGTGGTTCGCAGTGATATTATGGAGGAGCATGACGCCACTGCATCACACTTTCGTGTTGGACTTAGAGCGAACATCCGGAGGGAACTAATACTCCATAATATGGACATGGTTGAGCAAGTCTTTCAGCTCGCTCTAAAGTACGAGCAATATTTATGTATTGCGGGCCCTAGGCAGGTCACCACTCGACCCGATGCCACCACAGCTAGGAGACCCCCTCTTGCTGTAACACCCCTTCCCAGTATTTCAGAAATAAGTCGTCCGGTCGGGTCAGCGATATAAAGAAAACTAGGAAACAGTATTAAAAACTAATATACAGCAGGTAAAGAAGCATCTACTAAAAATTTACAACTTACAACGGAAGCTAGAAAAATAAACTAAGGGTAAACACATACCTCAAATCTGGATTCACAGAGCCACTAAACATGAATGAAAATCCAAATAACTGAAAATCTGTATAACATTAATAATCTGATACAAGTTATATAAAACATTAACCAGGTACATTGTCCACATCTACAAGTACATGCTGAAATAGAGTAAACTGAATGAGAAAAATACTACAAACTGACGCCACCATAACGCTCATCCTAGACGTAGTTTCTCACTTGGGTCACATAAAAAACATTGCCCACGAGGGGTCAGAGTAAAGAAAAATAACTCCTCCTAGTGACACTAAAAACAATTTTCATATGATGAATGCATGACTTTAGAAAAACAATTTTGTGCATTAAAAACCTTTTATGTTATATGTTATGCATGCCTTCGCATTACTTCCTGGTCAAAACATCTATTTGTCTATGTACGTGACTTTTAGTTCACTAACCCAAGTCCCGACATTCACTATCTAGTGTACTGTCTCACGTCAGGTCTATACTTGAGTTCTAGGTGGCTTCTAACCTGCATATCTACTTGGAAGGCTCTATGCAGAGTAGCTCCTAACGCGCAACTGAAACTGGCGACCCGAGACCATCTTACGAACTCAATTGTTCTAGTGTCGCGCGGACACGGTCTCGAATCTACTAATTGTCTTAAAGGGAAGTAAACTCCCAAGACTAAATTGCTCACAAGATACCATATGCCTTATGAGAAAGGTAGTGCGCCTCTACCGAGCACGGAAAGACTTGTGTGCTCATTGACCTTTCGGTCTGATGCTACTCTGCTTGGGATATCTCTTTTGGTGGACTACTGAGCGACCCTTGACTTTCTTGTGGTCGACTTGAAGGGACATTCACGTCCTTGGTCGGACAACCTCCAAATCCACGTACGCGGGTAAAGTTTCGTACCTAAAACAACTGTTCATAATTTGGCTAACTTGGGCATGGAAAAGGGCGTCATCCTACACGTTTTCCACGACCATTTTCCTACCGCCACAACTTTCCTATGCATGTTTATGATGCTTGTACGAAACTTACTCATGCGTATAGAAAATATAATTTTTGCTACGTCTAACTAACATAAATTAAATTTCCTTACAACGGTGTTGCGGCGCTCGTATACTCGGCGCGGCGACATTAGCTTTTCCGAAGGCAATCCTACTGATGGGGATCTTCAGAAAACTGCCTCGACCCCTCCAAAGTCCTGCAATAAAGGGCAGCCCTAATTTCATAATTTTTCCCTTACAATTTTCCGGAGGAAAATTTCTATATAACTAGGGTTGTAAAATACAAGTGCTAAACTTCGAATATTACCTTAACGGGGAGGGGAGTGAGGCTCCCAAAATGCCCTACACAAATTCCGCGGTGGAACTCGAATCCCAAAACCTAAATAGGGCAAAGGAAATGAAAACTTAGTCTATCTTAACTTCCAAATCAACTGATTACCATGTAGGAATAAGGAGAAGGGAGACATAAAACTCACCGGAACCACAATCGTTGACCTAGCCTTTGATTCCACCGGCTAGGGTTGAAACCCGGCACTTCCACGGCCAAGGAATGAAGAGGAACACTCACTGGCGCACGTAGAGGAAGGAGAAGCCGGAGTGGACTTCTGGAGGAGAATCGGGCGTCAGCTAGGGCAGCGGAGGCGTCGTCGCTTGCGGAAACGGAAGGCGTCGGGTTGCGGTTCTGCGGTTTTTCTCCCGTAAGAAATGAGAGGCGTGCGGGTTATGAAATGTCAGGAGAGGGGTTTATGTGTTTTGGGTATGCGGTTCATTGATAACCGCATGAGGAGAAGGGGGGAAATTGCTATTGGCACCCCAAACTCCCACTAATTCTTTTGAATACTTACTGAAATCGCCGCGCGCGTCGATTCTAAAAATAACATGCGTTACGCACTATTATTAATGCACTTAACGAACTAACGGTCGCTATTATTTGGAAAAGTAACATTATACCTTGACGACACACTGCCTCGATCAAAAACCGTCGCGACTTGCCCCTACAATTTTAAATAAATTTCGCGTCAGCATAGGATGTTACACTTGCCACGACTACTGACACCCCTCTGGCTCCCGCAGACACGGCGGGAAAAGCTATTGTACTTGGAGACCCCAAGCCCGGGGACGTCCAATGTTATCGGTGTTCTGGCAGAGGACATTTCGCAGTGTAGTGTCTGACTAGGAATTTACTGATTGAGGATTCGGGAGAACCCAACGCTGAGGTTG
Source organism: Platanthera zijinensis (assembly GCA_039513925.1). Classification (NCBI taxonomy): domain Eukaryota; kingdom Viridiplantae; phylum Streptophyta; class Magnoliopsida; order Asparagales; family Orchidaceae; genus Platanthera; species Platanthera zijinensis. The sequence goes on along the minus strand of CM077094.1, from coordinate 148,682,260 downwards.
AGGATGTAGCCTTTGAGGAAATTACTCCCGTCGTAGAGGATGGATGGGAGAGCGATGTTGAGACATCACTAGGGTTAGGAGTCCTCCGCCGCCTTCTCCACGCCCCATGCATCGAGGAAGATTGGTGTCGCACCACTATTTTCTTCACGTATTTTTCGAAGGCAGGAGGCCCCTGTAAGCTCGTTATTGATAGTAGGAGCTGCGTAAACATAATTGCTAAGAAAGGGTTGGAGAGGATGCAGCTTATGGCCGAACCACATCCGCATCCATACAGTGTTTTATGGGTAGACAAGTCCACCATCCAGGTTACACAGAGATGCATGGTGTCGATTTGTCTGACGACCATGGAGGATCAGGTCTGGTGTGACGTTATCCTTGTGGATGTCGCACACGTTCTTCTCGGGTGACCCTGGTTATATGATCATGATGTCGCGTGTTATGGCCAGTCCAACACGTGTGTATTCTTCGACAAGGGTCAAAAGATTACCCTTACCCCGACCCAGCCAAGGGATCCTCCCAAGGGCAAGGTCGAGTCGTCTGCTAATGCGGGATCTTCGAGGCCCCTTCATGTCTTGAGGAAGGGTGAATTCCTGAGAGAGAGTTTTGGGGCAGAGGCTGTGTTTTGTGAGGCGGCCACGATGGCGACTAAGACACCTATCAAGACTGAGACTAATGAAGTCATTGTTGAACCTCTGGATAAGCCTCTGGATGAGCCACTACTCCCTTGGGAGGTTCATGAGGATATCATTGACTTTGTTGTAGATGACCTACTTGTTCTCATGGACACTACCATTACTAGTGTTATCTTGTTGGAGGGCCAACATGCCATTGTTGACCTCCTGAAAGGCTTTGACGAGTTTTCCCTCCTACACTTTAGTGATGGATCGTGTATCCGCACTAGTGATCATCTCACACGTGATGACTTTTGATATACACCCCCTGATGAGCCACCTGATGGGCTTTATCATTTGAGAGGTACTCATCACACTAGTGCTACGCACTATTTTGTCACCATCTACGACGCCCCCACGGGTGATGACGTCGATCACACCAGATTTTTTATCGACCACCCGGTCATCCTCCTGATAGGCCACCCCATGTTAGTGATACCCAAGTCATTGTCAGGCTTTTCCTTAAGAAGTGTATCGAGTATGTTGTGCTCCATTTGTATCATTCACTTCATTTTTATGAGCCGGTTGAGTCACTTGTGCATCATTTGCATGCACTACATGAGTCGGTCTGTAACAAAATTGCAGCTAGTAATGATTGTTATAAAGTTCAAGCAGACCAGCACAAGCGGGAGCTAATCTTTAAGACGGAGAACAAGTATTGATTCACATTCGATCTGAGAGAGTACCGCAAGGACCAGCAAAAAAATTAAGCGCACGCAAAATAGACCCATATACAGTTGTATTGCGGATTGGTACGAACGCATATGAGATAGACATCCATCATGGTATGGGCATCAGCCAGAGGATTCAACGTAGAAGATTTGACTCCTTACTACGAGGAGCACGTGTATGTGGACCCCTTTTTCACACCCCTACCAGAGCCTTTTTTTTTCTTAGCCCCTATACCTGAGCTTTCGCCTCATATTGCCTCCACCAGTCTCTCTTTGTTGCCACCCGCGGAGTCGCGGCATACAAATCGCATTGCACCATCGGTGGTTCCACCGACACTACAGTCAGACGGAGATAGATTATGGTCAGACGGAGATACATTATTGTCAGACGGAGATGCAACAAAGCCAACGCGACAAGGTTCTACAGACGGTGTTCTTCTAATCATCGACCGCGATTACTACATCGCGGGCGGGCGAGATATTGTGTGCCACTACACAGTGCCACTTGGATATTTTCAGAGGAGCGCGAGAGACTCTCCCCATGGCTACACAGCAAGGATGACCACCTGAACTCATCGGAGATGAGTGCTTTTAAGAGGGAGAGAGTTGACGGCGCGCCACGACCGACGCACGTGTATTCCCGCAGGAGACGGTGATCCGTTGCTCGGATGGACGATCAGAGTCTTTGGTTGCGTCCAGATGGTCGATCTGAGTCAGATTCATATAGGACTTTTTATATTTTGAGATGTATTTAGCCCCCGATCGGTCCAGACATTTTGAGTCGTCCGATTCAGGTGATTTGATTTTAGTTTTGTTATGTGATTATGTAGTGGTATTTTAGGGTTTTATAAATAGGGGCAGTGGTTCACGGAAGAGGGGATCGCAGGTTTTGGGAAATTCAGAGAACCGCTCGGTCACAGAAGGTTTGACGCCTTCCTCCGCCTCTCCCGGTGCGACGTCGGGACGACTCCCTCCGCCTCTCCTCCTTCCCCCATCCTGAGACTGTCGGAAGCCCGCTTCTCCCTCCCCTCCTCTCCACATGTGGCCACGGTAAACCATCTCCACCATATTTCAAGTATGCAGCCCACTCAACCCTCCCGCCTGCTACTCACCCCGACGGCCACCTCCAGTCGGCAACCTCCACTCCCTGCTCTGTAACAACCACCCCAACTGAAGTCCACCCCTTTCCCCCACCACCTCCACAACCGGAAACACCAATTTCTGCCTTCCCCATCTCCCTCTTCCACGAAACCTCCCCAGAAGACCACTCCCTTGTCGAAAACCTTCACCCTACCAGGAAATAAAACCCAAACCAGCCCCCACTTCCCTGACAGCCACTATTCACCCTTCCAAACCACTAACAGTCCCTATCCCCGCTACCGACATCAACCCCCACTTGTTCCAACCGTGGATGCCCGCCAACGCCGGTTGCATGTATGAAATGGAGTAAAGGTCATTTCTTTTCTTGTTTTTTTATTTTGGCAACTCATATCATGGTGGACTTTATCGTTTTATATTATTAGTTTCTTTGTTGTATTATTTGCAGGATTTACTTTATGTGTGCTTGATTAACTGCGTCTCGTTTGGTTTGTGATCAATATTTGTTATATTAAATCAAAGTTTTGGTAAAGTTTGGCACTTGTTAATTGGTTATAATAATTAATTACTTGTTGTAATTTGATGGACCGCTCTTGCACTTCACCGCATTTAGAGCTGCATTTAGAGGATTCACTCCATGTCTGCCTTACCACTGCATCAAAAAGTGAAGTCTTCATCCTCGGCCCCAAGTCGAGGGATTTCCAGTACTAACATCAATAATAGCACAAGCGCTGGCTAAGAAAGGAAACACGAGGATGAAGGGTAACCCAGTATCCTACTTATCAAGGAAGACGAAATCTGTCAGGAATATACATTTATCAAGCTTTATAAAAACAGTCACGATAATATCTAATAAACATTTTTTAGAATGATTTGCTACTTGAATGTCCATTCTAATCAGAGTTGGTTATCCTAGGACCATTTTTCTAAATAAAGAGTGGCATCAAATTTATACTAACCCCTTGATCAGCTAAGGCATGTTGAACTAAAAGATTGTCAATATAACAAGGATATAAAAACTCCTTGGATCTGTAAGCTATTTGGGAATTTTTTAATAAGATTTTGGAGCGTTCCACATTGAGGGTAACTATAGATAGATCCTCCAATATTTAAATGTTGGGGAATAGATCCATCGAAAAAAAAATTTATCTTGGCATTAGGAAATAAATGGGGATGGTTGTGTTAGGTAGACGTCCCGTGTTAAATTTAGTCACCCTTATGAATATGGATCATTTGAGAAATTGTGCAAAAGCAAGGTAGTTCCCCCTAAGGAACGCGTCGTATAGTTTGAATGCAGCGTCTTGGCAAGGGCCGCTATATCTTCAGGACTTTGGTATAGTATAAAATATACAAGAGTCCTCGTCGTATGGTCCAAATGCGGCATTTTGGCATGGGTCACTCCACCTCCAAGGGGACTTGGGTGCAGTGTTAAATAGGTAAAAGTCCTCGCATATTGATGGGGATATATGATATCATGCACCAGGAGGGGTTCGCCGCAAGGCGGGACCCACGTTCGTGTATTTGCACAGGAGGGCTTGATTGGATCGCCGATCTGACTCCGAGGATGTGTCCGGATCCGTGTTGCGAGTCAAAATCATATATTACCTTAGTATTTTTGGGTTTTTATTTGATGTATTTGAGTGGCCCAACCTCCGACCAATCATAGTCGTCGATGGTGGGATGCTCTAGTTCTTCTTTTATTATAAATAAATAGGTAGTGGGCTGGTTTAGATATTGCAGAATTTGGAGAATAACATTCCCGGATTCCCGCAATCCCTCTACGGTGCCGACTCTGTGGAACCCAAGGTGACGACTCCTATGTGTGTATCTCCCTCCCCAAGATTTGACATAACCCTAAGCCACTTTTCCCCCTCCAAATCCCCTTGCCACCACCTCCAAGCCCCCCAAAACCAGTCGCCTCCCTACTGTCCTGCTTCCCTAGGTTCAGTCACGTCTCCTTCAAGCATAGCTCCACCGCCGCCCCTCCACAATCCCCTCCAACAAGCCACCGCCAAGTCCCCTCCCCCCCCCCCATTGTCGCCCCCCTCCCCCACACAAGCCCTGGACACCCCGCCACCCTTCCCTACTTCTCCCAACAACCGGCCAAAGTCCCCCCTGTCGTCGGATTTGCCCTCCACAACCACTCATCTCGTGGAACCATTTCCAATCAGACCACCCTATCCAAATCAGTCCAAATTTGGACTATTGCAACCCCGATCCGCCATTTCCCCTCACCCTCTCCTCATCTCCTAGCCCGGATCCGCTACAAAACATCGGATCCATCATTCCCTCGTTCAGATCTACCCATACGTCGTCGGATCTACTCATTTCCGATCTGTTTCACCTTCCACCGTCAAGGACAGCCACCTATGTCGTTCTCCACGCCTCTGATTCCACCTCGCCTCGCCGTCCACGCATCTCCTACTCTGAATTCTTCAGTGCCTTGGTCAGCCCAATGTTGTCAAGATCGCGATCTGGATCGTATGATCGCACGATCTTATGATCCGGAATTTTAATTTCGATCCGGATCGGTTTTGGGATCGAAATCCTGCTTGACCAGCGATGGATCGTGTGTCGGGTTATAGGATCGTGATCCATTAGCGACCCTTACGATCCTACCTTAAATATAAAAAAATCGACGCCCCCCTTTTATTTCACTCTCGCCTTGCGTTAGTCACGTAACCTAAAAGGCATTGGCGGCTTCGACTCCTCCAGAAACCCTCGGCGAGCTGCAAGTAAGTGCCGAACTGCTGAAGATCTGTCTCCTCTTCCAGAAACCCTGTCGAGTTCTTCCAGTGAAGCTCTGCCGCTGATTTTTTGTTGGTGCTTTAGTGCTTACGTTTTTTTGTACGAACTCTGCTAGGGAACGAGTAAGGTAAGAGTGACGCTACATCTCCAGGCATTCAATACTCATCTTGGAAGTTAGAAGGAACCTACACAGGTAGTCAGGTACCATACTTCTAAGTTTTGATTCATCTCCTTTGATCCTACTCATTTATGTGATTTTTAACATTTTTTTGAAGTTTGTTTAGATGTTCTCGATACACGCATTCTAGAATGTGCTGACTGTTGAGATTCCATGTTGTTTCCCCTTCAATTTGAAATGTCTCCACAGTATAAATTGTTGTGTTCTTGCAATTTGGATGTCGAGATGTTAATATTTTTACCCTAGTTTTTGAATTTGAGGCTTGTTTTGTCTCATGAGGTAATAGCTTCTTTCTGTCCTCATCATGTTGGTTGCAAGCTTTCATGTGGGTGGAATTTCATGTTCTTTGGCCATTAAGACCTATATTTTTTAATATGGGGTAATTCTTTGTTGTGTGTTATATAGTTTTTTGAAGAATAAATCTCATTTTAGTTTGATGTACATAATTAATCTAGTTCAAGGTTATAAATTGCTTTGGTTACTGAAGATAGTTTGGTGAATGACTCAGCTGAATTTGAAGCAGCAATTGAAAGTGGTGAAAGAAATTCTGTACGGACTTTATGTGAAAAAAAGTCTCAGGATTCTTTGTGTGTCAGCTTTTTGGAGCATTGTGTTACTTGGAATTGTCTTTGCTATTTGTGTTGTTCAAATTTTACTGAATTTTGAGCATGTATTTGAATATTTATGGATAGGTCTGACGATGAAAAGGAAGCATGGGCTTTTTTGAAGGTTATGTTTGAAGAAGATGGGACAGTTAGGACAAAACTGTTTACTCATCTTGGCTTTAAAGTTGCAAATGTAGAGTCGGAAGTTACAACTTACAACTGACGAACTAGGCAAGGAGTTGACTTAAGCACTTCTTTGGAACAAATGAGGATTCAATAAGATTTTTACATTTACTACACTACCCAGGTACATTTATAATTATAATTGTTTCATTATGCATGTTCTTATTTTGTCTTACACTTAGGATCTGTTCTATTAATAATAATCTTATAGTCAACAAATGAAAATGATTAATTATATAGTTTTTAGTATTGATTATTTGTGTAATTGTATGATATCAAATTCAATTTCATCATTTAAGCCTTACTTTATGAATGTAGTAGGATCTTACAATCCTCGATCCGATCATATGATTCAATCTGATCCAACCCCTGAAACGATCCCACCTGGGATCTCGATCCTGACAACCTTGGGTCATCCCACAACTTGGAGAGTTTTTGTTGTATTGGACTTATTATTTTCAGCAAATTTGTATTTGATTGGATTCTCTATATTTTTTTGGGATTTCTACTTGTAGAAAATTTGCATTGAATCGCTTGTGACTTGCAGGTGGGATTTATTCGCCGCACGCTTAGCCTTGGCCCTCTAAGCGGAGGAAAGCCATTAAATATTTGTTTACATAATGCTATTTCTCTATTTAATTTATTTTTGCATGGGTTGAATCTATATTGCTTGAATTAATTTGTCGTCATCACCGACGTATCATTGCACTTAGATTTGGGTTAGTGTGTCAAGTCTACATTTCACCCCTAGAAGTCTTGATTTTGTGCATCCGCATAGCCTACCCTACATCAGTTGATATTAGAGCCCAGGTCGGGCCGTTTGCATGCTCCGTAGTGGTAGGATTTTTAGAGCAAGCATGTCAGATCCACTAGTCACTAACGACCGAGCAGCAAGCTCGAATTCGGGTGCCACTTTTGCTGAGTTTCAACGTCGTATTCAAGATCGTTTGAACACGTTAGGTACCCAGTTTGACAATGTGTGTCATGAGCTCGCCGAGGTGAAACTCTGTTTTTATCATTTAGAGAATGTCAGATACACTCCTGCACAACACGATACTCGCTTGAGGATGACCTTGGAGCTCCCCCTCGTCTTGACCAGCGTCTGATGGATGGTAAGCCTCCCATAGACCGTTACCGTCGTGATATTCCTCCCCGAGCCTCAGCCTAACCCCAGAGATCGTGTGCCCCACACGGTCTCCGCAACCATCACCGAGACAAATATTATCCCCCGGGTCGGAGAGAGTGTGGTCCCTCACCCACTCGATATGATTACGTCCATGATGATTATCCTGAAGATTACCCCGACGCACGGAGAGGTGGCCATGCCTACGACAGCACTCGCCGTATTCTCCTCGACGTCCCTTCATTTGATGGCCGCCTGGACCTAAAATCCATCAGCGATTGGCTCCTAGACATGAACCATTACTTCGAGTGGTATGATATGGGTGGCGAGCGTTGTGTTCGCATCGCCAAAATGAAACTGGTTGGGCATACCAAATTATTCTAAATTAGCGTAGAGAGAGTTGTTGAGCGGGATGACTATTATCTTATCACATGATGGGATGATATGAAACAGAGGTTGAAGGATAAGTATTTTCATGCCTCCTACCGAGACCAGTGGTTTGATCAGTTACAGAACTTACGACAAGGGTCACTTACTGTCGTCGAGTATATGGCTCGCTTCGATGAGCTTGTCGTTAGGAGTGACATTTCGGAGGAGCTCGTTGTCACCGCCTCTCGTTTCAAGGCTGGCCTATGTTCAGAGATTCAGAGAGAGTTGATTCTCCATCATCTCGAGACTGTCGATCAGATATTTCAGCTCGCTCTAGAGTACAAGCTTCATGGGAGAACGCCCTATGTTATTAAATTCGCATGTGTTATTCAATGGGTGAACAAAAAAAAGTTGGAATTTCAGTTTCATGGGAGAACGCCCAAGTTCATATTTTTTGTAATATATGTATTCGAGAAATCAAGCTAGGAAATTGACCAATCACTCACTTCAGCAAGGAGGGCTGGAAAAACTTTATAGATAATTTCAAAGAGTGCACGAGACTAGCATATGATCGGGCTTAGTAAAAAAATAAATGAGACCAGTTAAAGAGGGATTGGAAGCTATGACGAGATCTAAAAGGAGGGGAGACAATGACACTGCATAATTTTATTTGGAGGCACGCCTCGCGTGTGGATCGAGAGTGTATTGCATATTATTGGATGCTAACCTTGTGCACCTAGAGGCGTATCAACATAAAGCAACTCGTAATCAAACCACCACTAATGCAAATCTAAACATTGAAACTGTAACAATTGAAAGAACTGGGGCAAATGAAATGTTTGTATTATGAGATTTTATAATCGAACACTTACAAAATGATCGCACGTACAATATTTTTTTGTAGTTAAAAACAATAAATGATTTACATCAGAATCAGTGATCACATATTTCTTCGGCATGCAGTTAAACATATTTGGTGCAGAAGTGTGGGGATCGAATGATGCAGTTGCATAAGAAAAAATTGTTGCAGCTTAATTTTATGATTTCTACAAACTCCGATTATGTAATATTAATATTTGACAAAATATTTAAATTTTTGTACTCATTTCGTTTACAATTACTTTAATTTTCAATAAGCCATCACACAGTTACTCTGTCAAAAAGAGTACAGTTTGCTTCACTGCTCAAACTGCACGGGAAAAGCAGATCTTCTGAAAAGTTTCACTGTTTCTCTCATCATTTGCAAAACAGCTGATTTTCTCACCACTCTGCAAATCAGCTACTTCTCTAGTCGTTGCAGCTAAGTCAAATAGAGCCTAAGTTTTATAGCAACAACAACAAAAACACTCAAGCCTTTACCCCACTATAGTGGGGTCGGCTATATGGATCCCATGTTGCTATTGTGAAATTTAGTCATAATCTCACTAATGCCTAAGTACATCATGTCGTTTCTTATAGTTTCATTTCAAGCCTTTATTGGTCTACCCCTCCCCTCGTTTAACATGCATACTGACTAAACTCTCACAACGCCTAACGGGTGCCTCTAATGGTCTCATTTGTACACACTGGACCATCTTAGTTGAGCTTCTCGCATCTTCTCTACAATTGGTGTCACTTTTGTCTTATCCCAGATACATTCATTCCTAATTTTATCTAGTTTCGTGTGTCCATACATCCACTTAAGCATTCTCATCTCCGCAAATCCCATTTTTTGCTCATATACACAATTCACTGCCCAATACTCAAAATCGTAGAGCATCGATGGTCTAATTACAGTACGGTAAAACCTGTTTGAATTTTATGTATCACATCTTTATCTGCACCTTCATCTTTTTGAACTATCGATCCCAGATATTTAAAGCACTCATTGTGTGAAACATCTTGATCGCTTAACTCAATAATTGAGTCATCCCACTATTAAATCTAAGCTTCATAAGCATCGTCCTTCTTGCACTGCTAAATTTAAGCCTCATATACTAAGTTTTATAGCAATTAAAGAAAATTTAAAAGCTAAATATCCTTAATTGATTATAATTCTTCATCTGCTTAATAAATTTATGTTAAAATCATATAAATAACAAGTAATAAATATGTTGAACTTTTAAAATCTTTGTAATAGAAAAAAAATAATGTAAAATAATTATACAAAATTGACTATTAGAATAACAAATTAAAATAATGAAACAATAAATCAAATTGATTTAAACATGCATAATATAATATGCATATATGATTTAGACATACATTGTTAGACTACTAACATAACATGACATAAAATAAAATAACTGACGATATGTTCAAAAGTCATGTCGGTCATTATATAAAAAAAATCAGGTATATCTGTCTATATTTTATAAAAGAACAATCAATTTTTTAAAAAAAGATTGACGTTTTACCTTAAACACGACATGTCGGAGGACATTTAACACAACGGTGGTCTTTGGCGGGGAAAGATAACTATTGGTGGACTGGACAAGCTACGGGTCAACTCATCTTGATCTAGTTAATCAAAGATAATGCTCGTAATGTAGAGCTAGGTGAAATATTTGATCGATAAACTCAAAACGATGAGTAGGCTCTCCATGAATTTTAGTGTGAAGCCCAGATCGAAATCGAGACGCATCTGTAATAGGCTCCTCCTGAATATCACTCCTCACTACTAACTCATGGAATTGAGTCATATTATCGACAACAGACAGAGTCCCTTCCTGAAGATCGTGTATTTGGTCAAGGAGCTGACTCTTATAGGACACCGAAAGAAACTTTCTCCTCAATATTCGCTTCAGATATGTACATCAGGACATGGAGCGGAGACCATTATGCTCAATCCTATGCTCTAGGTCAATCTGATAAATCTAAGTCTGATCTTAAAGCTTCAATTTAGCAAATCTAACATGACACTCGGCAGATACCTCATACCAATTAAAACATTCTTCCATGCTTAATAGAAGTGCATTTGAGGCTAATTGGTCGTCAAAGGATAGTGCATCTATCCTAAATCTTCGTGTGATATCATATCATCCTGGCGATAATTTCGTAAATAAGATCCATGATACTCATCATAGTAATCGTCTCTACCAGAATTAAATTGTGCTAAAGAATGTTCAACATGATTTCTATAAATGGGGGGTTCACTGGCAATGATGATCATCATAATAATACGAAAATCTCTCCAGAAGAATTTTACGGGATCGGGAGATTCTGGTTCCCCAAATAGAGGAGAGGTGTAACGACGACTATTGTGAAAAGATATGAAAGGTTTATAGACTATAGCCCCGTGTATCCTAGACTTAGCCCATACATGGGGCTCTGATACCTAACTAACGCAAGATGGATGTATTCAGTGATGTAATCGTGTAATAACGAAAACACTAATCAATGAGTGTTAGTGTCGTGTCGTGGGGAAATGTAAATTGATGCAATGCACATGTCATTGTCCAATATTTAAATACAATGCATTTGAAATTATTAGAAGAATTCACAAGCAGGAACGATAAAGCTTAGAAATTAGAAACACAAGCAAGAACCAATTAAAATTGAAGGAAAAAGTGCTTCAATTAAATGTTCGGCGACTACACCTTTCGAGTAGAATAAAAAATGAACAAACTTCTACAAATTTAGATTCCAAACAATATGTTTCTTCACCGATTAAACAACAAAGAGTAATATTAACTTCGAATTAGAACATAGTTTCCAGAAGAGTTGGAGTGTGGGGATGAGTACTTGAGGGTGCTGAAATGGAAATAGTGAGCGCCTTCAGGTTGGGGCTGAATTGCATTTAGTGGATGCTGATAGTAAGTCCACGCAGTGATAGGGTGCTGAGACATGAATTCTGGTTGCTGACGTGAATTTTGGTTGCTGACATGAAGGATGGAAGGCAGATTGTGATACAATCCTTTTTGGTTTAATTACCGTTAATGTCGTTGTTGGTTATTATTTTAGTTATATCCTGTACATGAGTGGTTAGTTGTGGTTGTAACAGTTGGGAGTTGTCCCCAAACGTGTGTTTAGTGGCACTGAGAGGTGTCACGGTTCCTTCCAAAAGCCTATAAATGGTCTTGTATGTGTTCTGATTAGATATGAAAAATATTAACGTGAATTCCTATTTGTCTATTTCCCTTGTTCAGCCAACTCTCTGAACTTCCCTCAGGAAACTCCTCTGTTCTTCCTCCAGGCTTTTGCCTCAGAAAATTCTTTCCCCCTATTTCTCTACAATCCACTTTTGATCATATCAATTGGTATCAGAGCCAGACGATTCTCCAGCCGCCGCTGTAATAGAGATCAGAGGACTGGAATATCAAGTGCTACGGCCGGAACTCCATCAAATGCAACAAATGATGCAGGACATGCATCGCCACCAAGCTAAGACGATGGAAACATTGTGAGACATGCTCGCATCACTAGTCGCAAGACGCGGGACTGCATCTTCCCCTCAACCAGTAGCTTGGAGGTTTCGCCATCATCATCAGGAAACTTGCCTCCCGCCGTCCAACCAGGAACAAATTAATGGCGATGTGTGGCTGCCGACGGACTTCGCCAACCCTCCAAATCCTCAGCCTTAATCCAACAAAGTCTCATCCAGAATTCCTGTAAGATATCTCCTTGACAAAAATCAAATGCTCTGGCTCAAGCCCAGTTTCCGGAATGCCAGAATTTCAACGGGACCTCAACGCGGTCGAGCACATTCGAGACTACCGCATAACCATGTCGACGAAGGATATGATCCGACACCCAATCGCTTCTACAGTCCTGCGCTTAGTTATAAAAGGCGCAAGGCGCACCAAGGCGCAAAGGGTCTTGGAGCCTAGGCGCAAGGCTCAAGGCGCAGGCGCGCGCCCGAAGAAGGCAAGACGCAACCACATTCATTTTAAATAATCAGCATCAAACATCAATTCATCTTTTTGAACAAGTTCTTTATATATTCTACTCATTAGTCATTCATTACTATCATTTATATCTCTTAAAAAATAAAATCAAAATGGTCTCTTGCATCATATCTAAGTCTTTACGATCGATTATGTTTCAAGAACACTAAGGCTCCGTTTGTGGGGACTTATTTTCATTGGTCAAGAGGTCATGACCGCATGAATCAGACCTTAATTAAGTCCTGATTCATGCGGTCATGACCGCTTGACCGGTGAAAATAAGTCCCCCCAAACGGTGCCTAAATTGTATAAAAATTAATGAGTTCTTACATCATTTTTTTCATTATTTTGAAAACAAAAGGTTTACATCAAAAAACGCATTCATGTGCGCCTTTAATGTTCAAAGGCGCAAAAAAGGCGCACGAAGGCGCAAACCTCTGAGCCTGGTGAGCATGGAGCCTTAGGCGCGCCTTTAACAACATAGGTCCTGCGGCGGCAACCGGGAACTTCCTGCATGACAAGTTTGGCAGACGTCGACAACCACGAGTTAGCCACCAAGCTTGGAGTCAATGGAGAACTAAGCTTAAGGGAAAAACTTTTGAGCATCACCTCCCCTCCAGTTACCATTCCCCTGAGCATTATGATTCGGAAGATTCCATCAGGCCAAGGAAAATCATGAGTGGGTGTGATGCCAAGTGGGAAGACTATGCGGAGGGTTAGTATGTGTTCTGATTAGATGAAGAATATTAATGAGAATTCCAATTTGTCTATTTCCCTTGTTCAGCCACCTCTAGGAACTTCCCTCAAGGAACTCCTCTGTTCTTCCTCCGAGCTTTGCCTCGGGAAGTTCTTTCCCCCTATTTCTCTATGATCCATTTCGGATCATATCAGGTTGAAGGGCAGTGGATGGGATTCAGGATGTGGGAGGGGTTTGGTTGCCTTCAGGAGGTAGGGAAAAGGTTCGGCAGTGTTTGGAAAGCAGAACTTATGTGATAATTGTCGTGGATCAGCAGTTATTGCAGGAAATAAGGAAGTTGTTGCAAGAATTAGAGATAGTTAGTGGAGTTATGGGTGGTTATATGAGTAATTTGGTGGTGGGTAAAGTAGTTAATGGTGGTTATAAGGAAGTTATGGAAGAGAGTAGTTACGCTGACTTCGGCACCATGGATCCACGGAATTGGCACAGTGGGACAGCCGCAAAAGCCCGGAATTTTTGACCAAAATCTGTGATCCCTTAAAATCAACATTTAGACCTCTACTTAGACTTAAAACCCACTACAGATGACCAAGATGAACCGAAACATAAATTCACTAATTTACAAGAAATAAAAATACATAAAATATGTCGTCGTTAGTCTAGTACAAACAATCATGGGCTTAAAACCTCGCATCGTGGTCCCCATCAGCTGGTACAAACAATCGTGTTGCATAGCTTGCATAAGCACGGTGTGCCCTCGCATCACTGTCTAAACTCCACCTATCGGAGCAAAACTGCACCCACTGGAGTCCAATCTGCCCAACGATATCAAATTCCAGCGCAGCTTAGATATCAAGTGTACCCACTCAAGCCGACGCACTGCTCCGTCATGCATCCGGATATCCATTGTCCCTATCCTTGTGACCTCACATGTTGAGCCGTCACCCAGAAAGACCAACCCACTTGTCACCTCCGATGAATTGAACATCGCCACATCTGAGCAAATGTGTTACGAATCACCAAAATCCAGCTATCAGAGTCGCATAGACTCTCAACAATGGTAAGAGACACATCACTATCCACTACCATGACTACCGCCGCCTTGCCCGCACTCTGGGTGTCCCCAGAAATTTGAGCATGCTTGACTCCACCTCCGATGTAGGTTGACTCGTGAAGGTTCTCATAATTTTCATCCCTCCACTGAATTGTGAACACCATCACTCGATGTAAATGGTCGGATCATAGAAATCTAATTTCTATTATCTTATTTTTGATCCACATCACTCTCAAAGTTCAATCAATATAATTACACCTTAATATAACCTTCCTAATTTTGCTACAAATTCATATTAGCATTTTTTTTGCCATTATTGAAGGAGATTCAACACTATTTATTTTACGGCCCAACACTCGGATTCACACAATATCACTGGTCTAATTGTGATTTTATAAAATTTACCTTTAAGTCTCCATAATATCCACTTGTAAAACACTTATCAATGACAGCAAATGAAATGACTCAATTAAACACGTATTGTCATCCCTAAACAATAAGCATTTGCTTTGTTGTTTTTAAGATCAGTTGGGTAGCAAGAATTCTGAAGGATATCAGATATAATACAAATAAATATGCAAGAATTCTGAAGGAAAAAGTAATCTGCAACTTGCCTGCTTCAACAGTTCAGCTTCTGTAGCAAACGGGGACCATTTCAATACTGCAGTCAAATTTGTAGAGAACTGCTTTTCATCAGTGCGAAGTAGATGAACCAATGAACCTGTTGCAGAACTAAACTCATAATCTACCTGCAATAATAAGAAAAAAGAAGCATAAAGGAAAACTATCACATAAAAGTGAATCCTATATTTCTGTACAAGTAATCATAAACAAAAGCTCCATCCAAATAATGGAAAGGGCATTTTTTAGTGAATCTTACCACCGGAACCACTATGTCATCGCATCCTGTTTGCCTTAGAAAGGTATAAGAAAGTAGACCAACACTCTGAGTCAATCTACTGTTACAATCACAATGTTTGTATTAGGAAAACCCAATAAAATACAAGTTTAAGCAAATTATTTTTTTGAAAATATAACTGAGTTATAATCACATCAGTCATAAGAATGAAAAGTTAAAAATAATCAGACTTATACAGAAGCTTGTTAAGCTAAAAATTCCAAACTCAATACATATTTTACGGAGTGCCCCGGAAATATGAATAAGTACACAAAGTGGGAGCAGAAATAGCGCACCAATACAGCTTTTTAAGTACAATTGTTAAAAGGAGCAACACAATTGTGGGGCAAATATAAGCGATAACCAGAAAATAGAAAAGGTAGAGTTAAAGTTGATGAGAAGTTCTCCAAGTATGAGGCCAGCCATGATGGAAGGCTTCATTAGTTACTTTTTATGCTCAACAAATGTGATGTCGAAGGTATTGACCCCATCTGAATGATCCTTTGGATATACGCTAGGCGACCAAATAGTGAGCATCTATGGAGCACGGATACTAAAAAATGGGCAATGTATCGACTCGAACGCGTATCGGATACAGGAAACGCACGGAAATGCGCGGAAACGCGTTTCCGAAACTGCAGGAAACGCAATTAAAAATAAAAAATAAAAAATATTTCGGATTTGCGTATCCCGCTAGGGGATACGCGAATCTCACGATATAGGCGGCTCGCGTAGCGTATTTCATTTTCATTAGGTTTTCAATTTCGCGCCGCTCCACTCTCCCGATCCCGGTGCTGCTCCACTCTCCCGATCCCGGCGCTGCTCCAGCGCCCCACACTGCGCCCGACTCTGGTGCGATCCCGATCCCGACTGTGGTAAGCTTCTTCTTCTTCTTTTGTTGCACCATCTTCTTCTGCACCTTCTTCTGCACCTTCTTCTGCACCTTCTTCTTCTGCACCTTCTTCTTCTTCTGCACCTCCTCCTCCTCTCCTCCTCCTCTCCTCCTCCTCTTCTTCCTCCTCCTTTTTCTTCCTCTTCCTCCTCTTCCTCTTCTTCCTCTTCTTCTTCTTCCTCTTCTTCTTTTAAGCTTTTTTTTCGTGTTAAGCTTTTTCTGTTAACTGTATGTAAAACATATGTAGAGCATTTCATTAGTTTCAATATTTGTACCGGAATATATGTAGAGCATTTCATTATCTCTGTTAGTATGATCTCTGTTAACTGTATGTAAAGCATTTCATTAGTATAAACTATTTGTACCAGTATAAACTTTTTCTTAAGTAGTATTTTTAGTTGTTAGCTTTTTCTTATGTAGTATAAGCTAATTAACGTTGCTCTAGACATGGATTCAAGTAGCTTTTTTTTGTATGTATGTTGTTAAATCCTAATTGTTGTTATGATTTCATTATTGTTTAAATTAGGTTTCATTATTGTATAACATGGATTCAAGTAGCAGCGTTACTGAAAATGATGAAAAGCCTTTTTGGAAATATGTGACAAGAGGGAACAAGTTAACTGAAGGAGGTAGAAGTATAAGTTGGACATGTAATTTTTGTGGTAAGCCTTACAAAAGCTCATACACTCGTGTGAAGGGTCATTTATTGAAAATCAAAAGTAGTGAAATTGGAGCGTGTAACAAAGTTCCGGCTTCCACATACAAGAACATGTTGAAGGAAGATAAAGATGCTCAAGAGCTTATTGAGCGAAGACTTCAAAAATTTATACCGGTAGCTCCAAGTACTTCAAATGGAGTTGGAAGTGTTGGGAGTGTTGGTGATAAGCGGGGAAGAAATGATGGTCCAAGCGATGGAAAAAAGAATCCAATTTCTAGTGCATTCAATAATGAGGATGGAGCTCATTTAGATGTTTTAATTGCCAGAGCATTTTTTTCAGCAGGGTTGCCTTTCAATCTTGCAAGAAATCCTTATTGGAGGGAATCTTATTCTTTTGCCACTAATAATAACCTTGTGGGATACGTACCACCCGGATATAATTCTTTAAGAACCACATTATTGTTGAAGGAAAAGATCGAAATTGAAAAAAGATTAGCTCTTATTCGAGGGATGTGGATAGAGAAAGGAGTTAGTATTGTAAGCGACGGATGGAGCGATCCACAAAGAAGACAACTCATTAATTTTATGGCAATAACATATTCAAAAGCAATGTTCTTGAAGGCGGTTAATTGTGAAGGTCAAACCAAAAACAAGTATTTTATTGCCTCTTTGATTAAAGAGGTCATTTTAGAAATTGGATATGAAAAGGTTGTTCAGATTATAACAGATAATGCGGCGAATTGCAAGGGGGCGGGACAACTAATTGAGAGTGAGTTTCCATCAATCTTTTGGACTCCTTGTGTGGTGCACACTCTCAATCTAGCTTTGAAGACTATATGTGTCGCTAAGAATTCAGAGAATAATGCGGTTACGTATGAAGAATGTTCGTAGATTACTCGTATTGGTGATGATGCCATGTTTATTAAAAACTATATAATGAATCATTCCATGAGATTGACAATGTTTAATGAGTTTGTTAGTTTGAAATTATTATCTATTGCTGAAACTCGTTTGCAATGATCATCATGTTAAAACGATTCAAGCTTATAAAGAATGGACTCCAAAGAATGGTTATTAGTGATCATTGGCTTCTATATCGTGATGATGATATGGAAAAGGCAAGACATGTGAAAGAGAAGGTTTTAGATGATGATTGGTGGGCTTCCATTGAGTATATTCTTTCATTCACTGCTCTGATCTATGACATGATACGCTTTTGCGATACGGATAAGCCTTGTCTTCATCTAATATATGATATGTGGGATACAATGATTGAAAGGGTGAGGAAAGCTATCTACTCTCATGAGAGAAAAAGAGAAGAAGATGTGTCTACCTTTTTTGAGGTATTACATGCTATCCTTGTGGATCGTTGGAACAAAAATAACACTCCACTTCATTGCTTTGCGCATTGATTGAACCCAAGGTACTTATCTTTTTAATTATAAATTTATATTTTGTCTTAATGTCTTTTGTTTGATTAATTTTTAACTCAATCTTTTTTATTTCACTAGATATTATAGTGAACAATGGTTAGCGGAGGATCCAAATAGAGTTGCTCCTCATAAAGATCCGGAAGTTAGCAAGGAAAGACTTAAATGCTTGAAAAAGTATTTCCCAAGCTTAATGGAGCGCAATGTGGTCGCCAAGGAGTATGCGGAATTCATTGATAAATCCGGGGATTTTAATGATTATGATTCAATTCAAAATCGTTATCTCTTAGATCCAAAGACTTGGTGGCTAAATCATGGATCGCCGGCCCCTTCACTTCAAACCATTGCATTAAAATTATTAGTACAACCATCATCTTCTCCATGTGCCGAGAGAAATTGGAGCACTTACTCTTTTATTCATTTAATGAAAAGGAATAGAATGACACCACAACATGCAGAAGATTTAATAAATATTCATAGCAATCTTCAAGTTCTTTCTAGAAGAGATCAAAAATACAATGAAGGAGAGTCTACATTGTGGGATATTGCGGACGATGACTTTGAGTCATTCGAAGATATAGGTACACTTGAGATAGCTAATTTATCGCTTGATGAACCAAGGTTGGAGCTCTCGATTATTGAAGAAGATGATCAAGTTGATACTTGATACTATTGGAGAGAATATTTAATTTTTAAACTTGATATTTTGCAAGTGAATGTAACAAAACAATGATCAATTGATGTGATGATGTATTGATGTGGACATGTGATAGATTGTTTTTTACGGTGCTTGTTTCCTTGAATGTTATTTATAGCATTATATGAAATGTCAATGATATATAATATAGTCTTATTTAATTTTTTCGTTATATGTACAAATAGTTTATTAGTTATCTTATTCTTATATTAATTAGTACTTATATTAAAATAATTAAAAACGTTTCCCGTATCCTTATTTTTTAAAAAATCATGTTTCCGGTATCCGTTTCGTATCGTATCTTGTATCCTGTTTCCGTCCCCGTGCATCATAGGTGAGCATAGTGCTTCATGATATTTGGTTGCAGCATCTAGAGAATATACTTTATCTCAGTAGGGTCAATCTAAACATTTAACACTAGATGAAAAACACTAGGAATTTCTTATAAGAGACGCCAAGAGAGAAGTAAAGTAACTTCATAGTGAGGTTGTGCTTACTCAGATACTCAAACACAATAATCAAGGCCTGGAGATGATATGTGCAGAGTTTCAATTTTACATGAGTCCATTAATGCAGTAATTGACCCACTGGAACATGAGGTCAACAAAGATGTATGTCATGGCCCGTTGGTAGGCCACATCACCATTATTGAGGTTGAAAAGTATCACTTTGTAGCTTAATTTGGTGACAGGAAATTTAAAGCAAGTTTGTTTCTAATCTTCAGGAACAAGCTTGAATTGGTTATACCTTAAAGACCAGTCCATTAAAGTAAACACATGTTATCGATTATGACTCCAACCATAGGAAGCCGGAAGCCATCCTTCAGCAAGCTTGATTCAGGTCGATAAAATTGAATTATACCATGACTTGACAATTCTTGTTTCTTGCCAGTATTTTATCCAGTCAACAAGCAACTTTTTGTCGGGGAAATCACTTGTTATTTGACCTCAAATACCATGCGTCAGGATGATTATTACATTAATTGCTTCCAAACCTTGATGGCAAGCTAGTGAACGTCAATGACAGGGGAGAGCCCTGACATCTCGGTGTAAATCCAAGTAAAGACTAAAGACGACACTATTTTTTGGAGAGTTTCTATGTCTCACAAGGTTATGAATATCAGATATCGGATTTCAATATCTTATAAAACATTTTTTATGTTGCTAATTATAACTATATGTTCTAAAAGTTAAAAAAAAAACTAATATAGCAAGTAGACATGAGTTATGTATATCCAAAAATAAATTTGAAGAATATCTATAATAAAATAATATTAACAAATACAATGGATATATTATAAAATATATTTAATTTTATACAAAATTTTATATTGATAACAACACGTTTTATAGCAAATAAAGAAGATTTAAAAGCTAAATATATTTCTTTGATTATAAGTCATAAAAATAAGATAACAACACGTTATAATATTTTTTTATAACATGAAATAAGAAAAATATATTTTAAAATAATGATACAAAAGTAATTGTAAGAACAACGCATATTATAGAGAACGAAATAATAAGTCCAATCAATTTAAACATATATAATATATATTGTTAGTCTACTTACTATTACCTAAAATAAAATAGCTTGCAATATGTTCAAAAATTGTGTCGGCCGATATATCAAAAAGTACGGATATGTCGGCTTATATTTTACTAAAGAACGTAATCTGTTTTTAAGAAAGAAAAATCATTTTTCCAACAAAAACGATATGTCGAAGGATATTTAAAACAGCGATGTCTCAAACCTCACTTGTTGATAGTTGAGCGTAATGAAGGTAGGGTGAAGTTCTCCATTAGAGACTAAGTTGATCTTAGTAGGCTCATCGACTTTAACCGTCTAATCATCTTTGACCTCTAATTTAAATGCACCCAAAGGATTTATTATAGGCAATTCGCCGTACCATCTACATCAGTAATTAATATGAATATGACCCTCCGGTCCCACAACCACCTCATCGTGCTATCATCATAGCCTCGATTGTATCTATGTTCTATGTATCCCTAAGTGGCATTATTGTAATTACATTGTATGCCCACTCCCACATATATAAATGAGTGGAGTAGAGTCATTTGAGTATATCTTTAGATCCATTGTCATGTTTAGGCTCTCATAAGTGAGAAGAGCTCCTATAAGAATAATGCCCTCAAGAGATGGATATCGAACATGCCTCAATATATTAAACTGTAATTTCAACTAATTTACTTCTTGTTTGGCTCGACGATAGAGAGTAACTATCATTTGGTCCGCTCTGCCACTCCATTAAGGTTCCATCTAAAACCCTACCTCGTCTTCCTCCTGAGTCCCAGTACCACTTTATGGCACAATCATGGGCGCCTCCGCGCTCCCATTTTCGCCGGACTAAGCGCTACCCTCTCTCCCTGTTGTGATCGTCTTCCAGAAGCGCATCAAGAATACTTACACAAGCACACTCACATATCTTCGCTCGTGAATTTTTACCCGCAATCGACGTCGCTCGTGCATATCCGACGATGTTAGTTGAGCACTCCTCCCACGATGCACGGTGTTGTCTCCTCCAACTTTGGACCAATCCAATGCAAACGCGCCTCACACTCCTCTGATGGCTCTTCTTCCATGCACGACCCTCCCTCTAGCATCAGCGTCCCATTCAAGAACTACTCCAGCTGATCCTCCTCGAATATGACTCCAAAAGCCCGAATTCACCAATTGGTCACCCTCCAGCGACCACCCAAAGCTTGTCAGCAACCTGAAACAATGCCACCATCCAATGCTCACTCCTCACTCTCCTATGATTCATGGAACCAACTCATTCCATGGCTTTCTATGTTGTGGAGAGTGCCTTTGCTTCGGTTTCCACTGATTCCACTCGCTTAGATCGTGTCAAAAGCTTGGTTAGAATACCTCACGCTCCTCTTTTGTGAACTTGCAGTAACTGCCAACAACCTTCAAACACCACCTTCGCCCCTCCTCCACCACCGGTTGCATACTTACCATTCATTGACTACATGGGGTTCCTACAACCAACCCAGGACATTCAATTGGCCCACCTCCACCTAATTGAGATTACAGTGTTCGATAGCACCGACCCCTTTGGTTGGATTGCCCGTGTCGAATAATTTTTCAACCTCCAGTCTAGCAAGCCAACCAAAAAAATTTGTAGTGACCATCCACATGAAATGTCATTCGCTCCACTGGCTTATTTGCACATGCAAAAATGTCATTGATCTCCCCTGACCAACATTGAAGGAGGAACTCCTCTACCACCATGGCATGCATCAAGCAGTTAATAACTACGAGTGTCTCAGATCCATTCACCAATTTGACACCATCAAGACCTATATCGCCAAGTTCATCGAGGTCTCCACACAAGTTACCAAATTCTCACCTAACCAATACCCGGGGTACTTCCTAGAGGGCTTGCACTGCCACATCCGCATGTGTCTATGTGTCCACAACTATACTTTCTCCCGCATCATGGAGCAAGCTCGTTACCTCGACAATAAACTCTACACAGCCCAGCCTCCCTCCTCTACTCGGCCATCCCACCAGCCTCTTCCACCACAGAAAACTCATCCACCACTCCATCTCATAGATCCTCTGCCTCCACATGGACCTTTGTTATTCGGCCCGCCACCGCAATCGTTGGTACCCCACCACCTCAGTATTTCTCTCAGCAAGAGTATGTCAAGCTTCGTTGGAAGGGATTCTGCTTTCATAAAGTTTTTGTTTCCGCCAATTGTACTCGTCCAGACACAAAGGCCCCCACAAGTACCTGTGCTTGTTGCTCAGTTGAAGACTATGATAGCGGCATTGTTGACTTGGATCCTCTGATACTCGATGCTAACCCCTACGGACCTTAACTGTAAGGACAAGGTCAATTTCGAGAGGAGAATGTTCATATAAATATGACCATCTGGGCCCACAACTGCCTCACCAAGTGTTGTCATTGTAGTCACTCATGTCACCCCTACTTGTGTTGTAATACTTGTGCTTGTTACATTGTATGCTCGCTCTCCCTAAATAAGGGAGTGGTGGAGGAGAGTCACTTGAGAATCTTGGATCTATTGTTTGTTTAAACTCTCGTAGGAAAGAACAGCTCTTAGAGGGATCCTGCGCTCAAGAGTTGGATATTGAGCATACCTCGATATATTGTATTTTGATCTAAATTAATATACTTCTTGGTTGGTTCGACAATAGTGATTAGCTATCAATAATCATCACCTTTATGATGGTGCGACAAATCCCCGAAGGGTGATGCTTGTTCTCAAAACCATTGAGACCCTTCCTTTCTAGTAATAATAGGTCAAGCATTTCACAAGCACTCACTTTATCAAGCATCCCTGCTTGATCATCTAGTTGAGATCCAACCATATTCTAGGGGTTAGGGAAGAATACATACAAATTTCATTGCAAAGTTAATATATGTGTAGGTGTACACCAAGTTGTCGGACTGTTCATTTTTGAGGAGCTAAGAAGAAAGTTTTCATCTTCTCCACAATATCCATCAGTCACGAGCCTTCCCGTAATGTGTCAATATCAAATCGGAGGTGGTGACGGTGGCGGGGATATAAGGGATTCTAGCTCAACCTACGAAGAATGCAATGAGGGAGCCTATCTTAACCTAAAAGAGAAGAGGAAGGGAAGAGCAGCACTCAACCCTTACTATAACATGGAGAGGAGGAGAAAGAACAAAGAGAGAGAGAGAGAGAGAGATTTAAAATTCTTCCATTGTTTCCCTTCATTCATGACCCAAGGGTCTATATAAATAATTACATGATGGCTAAATCGTAATAAGTCTGAGCACTTGGACTTATATAAAATAACATATACTAAACTCGAGGACATAACATGATAATTAAAAGACGCAACATGCAGCGAGATAAACATAAATTAAAATATACATAAAATAAATGGATAACAGGTCGTGTGGGACCATAACATCTCACTCGTCCTTCAAATCGAGTTTTCCCTCAAACTCAAATAAGGATAACACAACTTGACCATCTGGCACCTTAATTTCCCGCTAAAACGGCATCTTGTAGCGCGTCGTTGAAGTGAAAGCTGCATCGAGCAGAAAGACTTCATTATGCTCACAAAGGCCACAAAGGATGGTGAGTTTGTAGAAGAAGCATAACTTGCGAGGCGAAGTGATCAAGGAAGGTACGGCAATGCGATTGTTAAGTGATTGAAATATGGCAGGGTTCATTGTACGAGGTCAGATGAGAAGGGCAGCAGTGGGGCTGGTTGGAGAGAAGCGTTTAACTATCAGAAGGAGGGGTAATTGAGAGTGTTGGTAGGAGGAGAACCATAGGGGTTGGTGGCTGCAAGGATTGATACAACAATCAGGCTCGACATCGAAGATGCTTGCTGCATGAACTGCAACAAGGGAACACCTGGAGACGATGGTGGGGAGATGGGTATTGCGATGATTGGTGGGGTTTCTTCATGCTCTAATTGGATCGAAAGCTCTACAATGAGATCGGGTCCCCGAATTATCCAAACATTGTGAGTCGATAACTCTGTGGAAGGATGGAGATCGATGGCCTTTCGAACATCAGTGGAAGGAAGGAGGACCAAGTATGTTGTGTTCTTTGTCTCGGCGGTGGTGGGAGGATCAATGGCTCTGATACAAAATTTGTTATGGATCTTCTTGTAGTACGCGCATATCTAGTTGAAGGTGGTGGAGGGGATACAAGGAGCCAAACTCAAACTACGGAGAATGTGATGAGGGATCTAAGCTCAACATAAGAGAGAAGAGTAAGCGGGGTGTCGTAGGCAATACTAATAATAACTTGGAGAGAGAGAAAGAGATTTAAGATTATTTCATTGCTTCCCTTCATTCATGACCAAAGGGGTCTATATATAGAATTACACTATGGAAAAATCATAATAAGTCCAAGCACTTGGACTTAAATAAAAAAAACATATGTTAAACTTGCTGACATGATGATTAAAAGAAGTGATATGCATCGACACAAACATAAATTTAAACATGCATAAAATAAATGGATAACATGTGAAGTGGGACAATAACACGACCATAATAAAGGTACGGTCTTATAAGCACTATAAGACTTCTGATGACTCGGTCATAGTTTTGTTGCGACCTTTAGGAGAGGCAATTTCGATAGGTGTTTGGCGAAGAAGTCTATGTATTTTTTACTTGGAACATTCTACAGGAAAGAATAAAAAAACATTTTTCTCTCGAATATTTTGTCTCCCTACTTGAACACTTTTTTAAAATCCATCTTATTCTAAATATCTCTGCAACACATAGGATAGGTAAGGACAAATCGATACTGAAAAAAACACAAAAAGGAGAGAAATAATCCAAATATTTTATTAATTTTCTCATATTCACATATATACAAATGTTTATGCATTTATATAGAAAGAGAGGAAGGAGTTACAATCTCATTTTAAGATGTAAATACTAAAACCTAAAGAGGTATTGTGATCTAGCTGGGCCTTCCTATGGGACTTTGTACATAGTTTATTTAACACTCCCCTGCAAGCTAAATTATACAGATCGTAAAAACCAAGCTTGGACAAAAACTGATAATAAAGCGGATGTGGTAAGGCCTTAGTGAGAATATCAGCAACTTACCCAGCAGTAGGAACATATTTTAATTCCAATTTCTTCATTTGAACCTTCTCCGGAATGAAGTGACAATCAACTTCAATGTGTTTGGTACGTTCATGAAACACAGGATTCTTAGCAATACGTATAGCAACTTGATTGTTGCAAAAGAGAGTGACTGGTAAGGGAAGTTTAACACCCAGGTCACTAACAAGGCTTTCAACCAAGTAAGCTCGAACACAACAGAGATCATTGAATGATACTAAGCTTCGGTCGATGAGTGAACAACCATAGACTGCTTCTTGCTGTGCTAGGGGATAAGGTGTCCACCAAAGTGTGTACAATATCCACTTGTGGAACGACGATCATCCAGAGAGCCGTAATCAGCATCAAAGTGGGAAATAAGAGAAGGAAGAAAAATAAGGCGTGTATACAAGTTCTTGTCCAGAAGCAGTCTTCAAGTATCAAAGGAACTGCCTGGAGGTGAGAGATTTGTGGAGTATGCATGAATCGACGGAGAACTCAAACAACAAAGGATTTCTCAAGTCTTGCAACTGTAAGATGGATCAGCTTCCTTACAAGAAAATAATAATTCTTGCTTGAAAGGAGTAGATCGGAATTTGGGGCATGAGCGCAGAGCTTGTGACTGACATCCATTTAGAGTGTCAGCGGGCTTGCATCCAGAGTAGCCAGCATCATGAAGCAGGTCAAGACAGTACTTTCGTTGAGATAGGACAAGGAAAACAGGACGCCGAGCTACCTCGAGACCAAAGAAGTGCCGAAGATTTTCCAATTCTTTATTTTGAAAAGCAGAGGTCAAGTGTTGTTTGATCATGTGCATTCATTTAACATCATCAGCCGTAATCAAGATATCTCTAAATAAACCAAGAGAATTATCGTGTATGTCGAACTATGTCAAGTAAACAAAGAGAAATCAACTGAGCTTCGAGTGAACCGAATATTACGAACAACCTAACTAAACTTGTCAAACTATGTTTGAGGAGGCTGTTTGAGACCATAGAGAGATTTTTTGAGATGACATACAAGGGACTCCTCAATGGACTCAAACCCGGGAGGTTGTTGCATATAGACAGTCTCCAGCAGATCGTCATTGAGAAAAACATATTTGACATCCAATTGATGCAATTGTCATTGTCGATGAATAGCTAGGAAGATTAAGACACGAACAATATTCAGTTTTACAACATGTGAGAACTGAGGTCTCGTCATAATCAAGGTCATGTTATTGAGCGAACTCAAGAGCCACAAGATCAGCCTTAAGTCGTTGAGTTGTCCCATCCAAATCATGTTTGATGATAAATACCTACTTACAACACACACAAGGTTGTCCAGGTGGAAGGGGAACACGAGTCCAAGTCTGATTTGCCCAAAGAGCAGTCATTTCCTCATTCAAGACCGTATGCCGCCCCGGATGCTGAAGAGACTCCTATAGAGACTTAGGGGTGGAAATAAACAACAAAAAAGTTGCAAATTTGTGAAACACCGAAGAGAGGCGATGCAAGGACACATAATTCTCCATAAAGTAAGCAGTTGATGCGGGTGCCGGATTTTTAGGCCGCGCGATATCATTAGTAGAGGGTAATTGTCTTAGGGCATCAAAACGAGGAGGAGGACAAGTGTACACAAAAAAGAGGCGGCTCAGAGGGTATGGTGATCGGTGTTGGGATTAAAGATGGTAGATGAGAAGTAAAAAGAACGATAGGGCGCGGTAGTGTTGTAGGTGTTGGTGAAATTGGGCAGGAAGAATGAAAAGGAAGGTCTGCGAGGAAGACCACATCCGCAAAAGTAACAACCTTGTGATCGTCGGCATAGTAACAGACATAACCTTTTTGAGTGTGAGAGTAACCAACGAACAAATATTTGATAGCACGAGTCGGTGTAGGGTCCAAGGCAGTGGGCATAGCGGGTACATCCAAAGACGCAAGGAGTGACTGGAAAGCGAGGTGTGGAAGGAAATTGAACACTTATGGTATGACATAGTTGAGAATGGAGGAGGGCATGTGATTGAAGAGGTAGCAAACTGTGGAAACCGCGAAATGCTAATAATGTTTGGCAACCTTCATTTGAAACATAAGTGAGCGAGCGACCTCTAAAACGCGATGATTATTGCGCTCAACTATACCTTTTTTTGGGGAAGGGGGCATAAGCACATGAGGTTTGATGGATGATTCCTGACTCAGTACATAGAATATTAAACACATGACTCGTGTATTCACATGCATGGTCGGTGTTGGTTGTTTTAATGGAGATTGAAAATTGTGTACGAGTTTCAAGAATAAAGGCACGAAGCACATGAAGGAGTTCAGAATGATTGTGAAGTAAATATAACCACATCATGCAATAGTAATCATCAATAAATGTAAGAAAAATGGTAACCAAAAACACCAGCCATTTTATAAGGACCCTAAATATCAGGATGTACTAAATCTAAAGAAGCATCACTCTGAGTACAATGAGGGATAAAAGAAAACCATGTTGTTTTCCAATGATACAAGATTCACAAGTAAAGTATGTGAGGGATAGATTGGGAAGAACTTTTCTTGAAAATTTGGAGAGGAGCGTGCCCAAGACGTCAGTTCCAGACAACAGAGGTAAGGGAGGAGAGAACTGTGGGAGAAACGTTTAGAATGTAGAGCCTGTTGGACAATCACCCTTCACCAATGATATTATGCGTCTATCGATCCTGCACAATAAAAGAAGAAGAAGAGAAGGCTATAGTGCAGTCAAGATCTTGAGTAAGATGACAAACAGAAAGATAGTTGAAAGGAGAGCCTGAAAATGAAGAACCGAGCGAAGGGAGATAGATTAAGTGAGAGATACATCAGTAGAACCGAAAACCGGGGTGGTGTCACCATTGGACAATGTGATGAATTTGGGATGCACAGAGTTAAAGTACTGAGATGGTTTCTGCAGAGTAATATGGTGGGTGGCACCAGAGTCCACAATCCAAGTGGAACTAAGGGAGAGACGGGAGATGCCTTCATTAGAGATAGATGCAACAGAGCCAAATGAATGACTGATCATCCCCTGAAGATGTTGGAGTTGTGTGTGCAAGGAATCAATATTGATGCTAGTGGTTTAAGGAATATCGACCGCAACGGAGGCATGTTATTGTGGTGGCACATCATGCTTACGATAGTATGTTGCCTCAAGATGACCAACCCGACCACAATGAATACACTGAGGGAGAGTCATTCTGGTGCAACCCTGTCCTCGAGAGCCGATGCGAGCTTCACGAGCTGAAGGAGTGGGGTGAGATGGATTGGAGTACTGGAGGAGAGTCGGAGAAAGTCTCGAGAACATCGGGGGGTGGGGTGACTTTTAAAATCATAGAGCACACATCTGAAAGAGAAGGAATGGTGAAGAAAGAAAGAATTTGAGCCTTAATGTTGTGAAGATGAGGCGGGATACGGGACATCATCATGGCGATGCCAACAGCTTCTTTTTGGGCACGTTGGACAACGAGGTCCACTGGTGGAGGCTGATGTTGAATCCAGGACTCGACTAGAGTTTTGGAGCATGCCACAAGGGGGGTTATTAAGTTTCCAGTCACCCCTGCGTCAAGAGATTAAAGGTCTGTGAAGATATCAAACCGGTGTTGCAAGCTGTCCATATCAGAATAAAGGGAGTGAAGTTCCTCCCAAATGACCTTGGCCGACTCTTGATACTTGGTCATTTGATATGGTTCACTATCCATAGAGTCGAGGATCCATTATTGGACATGACATTCATCACGAAGTCATTCCTAGGTGGGCTCAGTAAGTGTAGTCTTAGTCTTATGATGGGGTCCTTGGTCTGAAAAACACGGCGAACAAAGTGCACCAACTCAACAAAGTTTTTCCCACTAAGAGAGATAGTGGTGATTCGAAGTTCATCATGAACTTCTGGTAGGGGAGTCGCAGCACGGGCCGGAAGAGACGGGAAATCATTCAAGTAGATTGAAGAAGGTGAGGAGCGCGGCAAAAACTTGTGGGGAGGAGGGTCGAGGTGATGTAGAGGATACGGTCACATTGAAGGACTGAGAGGGAGAAAGGCAGGAGAACTCCCAGTGAGCAGCAATGGTTACGATATGGACGAGAAGGACAACTCGCGGGAAAGCCAGCGGCGATGAACTTGGCGAGCAAAAGTGGTTACGACCTGGTCGCGGTCACACCAAAGAGAAGAGCAGTAGTTGAGATTTTACGGACACGTATCATGCGACCTAGGCGAGTAGGAGAGCTCACATGAAAACCAACGGCTACGAATTTGGCGAGCATGAGAGCTCGCAGAAAAGCAAGCGGCGACGAACTTGGCAAGCAATAGCGGTTACGATTTGGGCGTTGTCATGTCGAGGAGATGAGCAGTAGGCATAGGCGCACACGAGGACCAGCGAGGAGGCGGACATTAAGTACGCATAGGCAGCGACGGGAGTAGAAGAGGCGGTAACAGTGCTCGTGAGCTCAAATTAACGCAATTGCGAAAACAGGCGGCGAGTTCGCAGAGCTAATGAGTCGAAGGAGAAGCGAACGCAGAGTTCGCAAAGCAAGCAGCGATGCGACAGACAGACAGGAGGGGGCGGTGGGTCCCAGAGGAGAGCTTAAACTTCTATAAAGAGGGACCAAGGAGAGCTAATGACTAGGGGATCTCACAAGAGCCATGCGAGAGCTGACAGCAAGCTCAAAGAAAGGAGACGTACGGTTAGACGAGGAGACCGCAAAAGGGGAAAACGAGTTTGCACGGCCCAGGCCGAAAACTATAGCAAATCCCAAAAAGGACGAAAACACGGAAAAGAGAGAAATAATCCAAATATTTTATTAATTTTCTCACATTCACATACATACAAGTATTTGTACACTTATATAGGAAGAGAGAAAGGAGTTTAATCTCATTCTAAGATGTGAGACTAAAACCCAAAGAGGTAGTGGGCTCTAGTTGGGCATATAGGCCTTTGTACATAGTTTATTCAAAAGATACAAATTTCGTTTCAAAGTTGATACATTCCATTACAATATGGTCGTTCACTAATAAAACTTTGTAATCTAATATACATTTCACCTCTAGCACGAGTATTAATTTGTTTTTCTTGATTAAAGAAGGGTTGCCTTAACTTACTAAGAACAAAAAAACTATAGCATCCTCCAATTTGATGTAGTCAAAGAAGCATTAGTAATGTATACTAGGGTGGGTCGAGAAAAAAAAATATTAGTACTGTTGGAAAAATCCATGTAAAGTGGTCCATTTATTTGTATTTCTTTTTTTCTCCTCTTTAGTCTCACATCATGTACAGAACTCTCCTCTCTTTCTCCCTCCAATAAATGTGTTTTCATATCTTGTATTTGATTATTGAGAAAGTATATACAAGTTTGAGGATTTCTCTACATGGTATCAGAGGATACGGTCCGGCCTGTTTTTTTTCTAACCGCCTGCTCTTCCGGCTTACCGGGCGGCTTGTCCTCCTGCTTTGTCACAGTGTCTTGCGGCCTGCTCTTTCTCTAACCGCTTCCCGGTGGTTAGAATCTCTGTAACCGCGGCTTCCCGCGCGGTTAAGTTTTTTCTAACCGCTTCCTCTGCTCTCTCTCTCTCTCGTGGCTTCCACCTCATCTTCTCCTTCTCATCCCTTTTTATAACCTTTCTATCAGGCGGGGCCTTCCCACCCGCGCTTCTCCTTCTATACTCGTTGCGGCCTCCTTGTCTACCCGCTGAGTTCTGGCCTTCTCGTTGCTTTGCTCCCTGCTCGCCGCGGCTTGTCTTAGTCGCCGCGGCTTGTCCTAGTCGCCGCGGCTTGTCCTAGTCGCCGCGGCTTGTCCTAGTCGCCGCGGCTTGTCCTAGTCGCCGCGGCTTGTCCTAGTCGCCGCGGCTTGTCCTAGTCGCCGCGGCTTGTCCTAGTCGCCGCGGCTTGTCCTAGTCGCCGCGGCTTGTCCTAGTCGCCGCGGCTTTGTCCTAGTCGCCGCGGCTTTGTCCTAGTCGCCGCGGCTTGTCCTAGTCGCCGCGGCTTGTCCTAGTCGCCGCGGCTTGTCCTAGTCGCCGCGGCTTGTCCTAGTCGCCGCGGCTTGTCCTAGTCGCCGCGGCTTGTCCTAGTCGCCGCGGCTTGTCCTAGTCGCCGCGGCTTGTCCTAGTCGCCGCGGCTTGTCCTAGTCGCCGCGGCTTGTCCTAGTCGCCGCGGCTTGTCCTAGTCGCCGCGGCTTGTCCTAGTCGCCGCGGCTTGTCCTAGTCGCCGCGGCTTGTCCTAGTCGCCGCGGCTTGTCCTAGTCGCCGCGGCTTGTCCTAGTCGCCGCGGCTTGTCCTAGTCGCCGCGGCTTGTCCTAGTCGCCGCGGCTTGTCCTAGTCGCCGCGGCTTGTCCTAGTCGCCGCGGCTTGTCCTAGTCGCCGCGGCTTGTCCTAGTCGCCGCGGCTTGTCCTAGTCGCCGCGGCTTGTCCTAGTCGCCGCGGCTTGTCCTAGTCGCCGCGGCTTGTCCTAGTCGCCGCGGCTTGTCCTAGTCGCCGCGGCTTGTCCTAGTCGCCGCGGCTTGTCCTAGTCGCCGCGGCTTGTCCTAGTCGCCGCGGCTTGTCTTAGTTGCCGAGGTTTGTCTTAGTCGTCGCGGCTTCTCTTCTCATCGCTCCCTGCTCGCCGCTCTGCTTCCTGCTTTGCTTCCTGCTCGCTGCTCTGCTTCCTGCTCGCCGTGACTTGTTGTAGTCGACGCGACTTTCCTCTTCCTGGCGCGCTCTGCATCTTGGTCGCGGCATCTTCCATTGTCGTTGGTGTACTCACCGTGACCGTGCGGCCTACTCGACAGGCCTGTTCTTTGCTTACCCGCTACGACTTATCTCCTCGAAGGCGGCTTCTCTCTACTGCGAGCTCCGCATATTGGTCGCGGCATACAACTTGGCCGCTGGTGTGTTATAACCGTGACCGCGCGGCTTCTCGTCGTCTCTAGTCGCGGAGGCTTCTCCCAGCTAACCGCTCCGCATTCTGGTCGCGGCAGCTTCGTTGCCTTACCGCTGGTGTGTTGTCACCAAGCCCGTGCGGTCTCCCCTCTGTTCGCTGTTTTTTTTGTCCGCCGGCCTAGCCTCCTGCTCGCCGTGCCATGGGGTCCTCTCCTGATTCTACCAGACAGACGGCTTCCTCATCTGCATACCGCCCGGCCTCCGTCCTTGAACTCCGTGATGAGTTGCGGATTATTACTATTTCGTTAGCCGGCAACAAGAACTTTGTGGAGTGGGTACACTCTGTTCGCCGCGTCTTACAGTCCAAAGGCTTTCTACATCACTTGACCCAAGCGGCTCCTGCTTCTCCTACTGATGATTGGTTGCGCAACGATGGTCGGATTCAGACATGGCTCCTCAACTCCGTTGATACCGAACCATACCGCATGACCTTGTATCACGAAACGGCCAAGGCAATGTGGGATGAGCTCCAGTCTCTATATTCCGGTAAAGATAGTCTTCAGCACCTCTATGACATCATCACTGATCTTCAGACCCATGATGTTGGCGGGGCAACCGACCTCACCTCCTTTGTTGCTCGGGCAAAGACTCTGGTTGAAGCGTGGATCCAACATCAACCTCCTACACTGGATCTTGTTGCACAACGTGCTCAAAAAGAAGTCAGTGTTATCATAATGATGGCTCGTGTACCACCTCATCTTCAGAGTGTTCGGGCTCAGATCCTCTCCTCGGCTGTTATCCCCTCACTATCAGATGTGTGTTCCATGTTGCTCAAGGTCTCACAACCTCCTGATAGTTCTGCTCCTCCGTCACCGGCTCTCTTTCAGCAGACTTCTGCACCCCTACTGCCTTCCCCTCCTCCTGCTCATGGAGGGCGTTCCGGATCTCAGGGCCGAGGTCGGGGAGGCCGGCCTCGACAAAGTGTTCCTTCTGTGGTAAGGACGGCCACCTTGAGGCCACCTGCTATCGCAAGTATGGGCTTCCTCCTCGTCCACAGGCCACCATTGCTGCTACCGACTCTTCCTCTGCTCGTACTGACCTTGAAGAGGTCCGCCTTCAGCTCCAACAACTTCATGGTCTGCTCAGTCGCCCACCTGCCTCCGTTGCCTCTGCTGTCTCCATCTCCCAAGAAGGTATCGTTTGTCTCTCCACTAGTCCGCGCTGGATAATGGACTCATGTGTCACTCACATCACCTCCCTGCTGCCACATCAATACCTGGATTCTCCTCATCCTAAGTGTATCACAGTGTCCAATGGGGACACTGTTCCCGTCTCCGGGTCTGCTGATATCCCTCTCACTTCTCCCTCTTTGCGCTCGGCTCTTCATGTTTCGGGCTCCCCGTTTAATTTACTCTTTGTTGGTCGCCTGACTAATGATTTAAATTTCTCTGTAACCATTACCTCTTCTTCTTTTCTGATACAGGATCGACAGACACGGACTATCATTGGTAAGGGGAGACTGCAGAACGGGCTCTACCTCCTTGATGACTCTCCGGCTATCCTCTCTTCCATTTCCTTCGTCGATTAGCATCGGCGTCTTGGGCATGCCCCTTTACCAGTCCTCCATAAAGCTCTACCAGATGTATCTCTACCTTTTTTCAGTGTGAATCATGTGTGTTTGGCAAACAGCCTCGTTCATCTTTTATGTCTTAATGTACTCGGAGCACTGCTCTTTTTTATTTTAGTACACTCCAATATTTGGGGTCCGTACAAAGTCACAAGTATTTCTGGTTTTCAGTACTTTCTGACTTGTATTGATGATTAGTCCCGAATGACGTGTCTATACTTACTTCGTGATCGCTCCGAGCTTCAACTTTTCTTTCGGGCTTTTCTCCTTGACACCCGCACGCAATTCTCCACGAACATCAAAACTATTCGCACTGATAACGCTCTCGAATACAGTAGCCACAAATTTGCGACTCTTTGCTCTGACTTTGGGGTCATTCACCAAACTTTATGTGTCTATACCCCCCAAGAAAACGGAGTCGATGAACGTAAGAATCGACATCTTTTGG
This sequence comes from Platanthera zijinensis, assembly GCA_039513925.1. Lineage (NCBI taxonomy): Eukaryota > Viridiplantae > Streptophyta > Magnoliopsida > Asparagales > Orchidaceae > Platanthera > Platanthera zijinensis. Next base: position 148,647,916 of record CM077094.1, on the reverse strand, counting down.
ATGTGGCCCGCTCCATAATGCTTCAAATGCGCGTTCCCAAAGCTTATTGGAACTTTCCCCTTTCGACGGCTTGCTATCTGATTAAGCGTCTTCCTTCCCCCATACTCCACAATGCCACTTCGTTCAGCCTCATGTTCCCGTCTACTCCGGCATTCTCTCTCACACCCTGCATCTTTGGGTGGACTTGCTATGTTCACACTCTTAGTCCATCCATGGACAAATTGGATCCCCGAGCAGCCAAACACATCTTTGTTGGCTACTCCCGGACTCAGAAAGGCTACGTCTGCAACTCTCCAGCTACCCGCAAGGTGACAGTCTCTGATGATGTTACCTTTCGGGAGGATCTTCCTTTCTTCTCTACTCCAGATCATACACCTCTACCACCAACCATCCTACGTCCTGTCATTCCCATTACCACTCCACCACCAAGCATTCCTGCCCAGGCTCCCCCTGTTTCCAGGCAACCTGTTATACGTGTCTACACTCGTCGTCATCCTGCCTCTGGTGCCCCACTGCAGTCGGCTTCGACCTCTGATGCTCCGCATCCAGCTGATCCGGCACCAGAATCTACAGCTCATCTCATGGAGAATTATGTATCCTTACATCGCCTATCTCCACAACTTCAAACTTTTGTCACTTCATTATCCTCGATTTTTGTACCTAACTCTGTGCAGGAGACTCTCCAACATCCTGGCTGGCGGGTGGCCATGGAAGAAAAAATAACAGCTCTCTGGGCAAACCAGACCTGGAACTTGGTACCTCTATCTACCAGTCAGACACCTGTTGGGTGTAAATGAGTTTTTGTCATCAAACATGCTCCTGATGGGACGATTGACCGTCTAAATGCCTGTCTGGTGGCTCGTGGCTTCACCCAACAGCAAGCTCTCGATTATGAGGAAACATTCTCCCAGGTGGCCAAGCTTAACACCGTTCGTGTTCTCCTCTCTGTGGCTGTGCATCGCCTATGGACCCTACACCAACTGGACATCAAAAATGTGTTTCTCAACGGCGACCTCCAGGAAACGGTTTATATGAAGAAACCTCCCAGGTTTGAGACCACGGGGGAGTCCAGAGTTTGTCATCTTAAGAAGTCCATCTATAGTCTCAAACAATCCCCTCGGGCATGGTTTGACAAGTTCAGTAAGGCCGTCCGGCAAATCGGCTTTACTCGGAGTTCAGCTGACTTCTCTCTGTTCACGCGTCATCAGACAATGGGAACTGTTCTTCTATTGGTTTATGTTGATGACATCTTAATCACTGGAGACGGTTCAAAGGGCATCCACGCGGTCAAACAGCACCTCAACTCCATCTTTCAAACAAAAGATCTTGGGCATCTTCGATACTTCCTCGGTCTTAAGGTCACAAGGCGATTGGATGGTCATGTCATCTCCCAAAGGAAGTACTGCCTAGATCTCCTTCATGATGCTGGCTACTCTAGATGCAAGCCTACTACTACTCCAATGGATGCAAATAATAAGCTGTGTGCACAATCTTCTGAGGCAGATCATCCTCTTCAAAATATGGAATACTATCGACGACTGGTTGGGAAATTGATCTATCTAATGGTCACAAGACCGGATATATTCATTGTCGTTGGGGTGGTCAGCAGGTTTATGCATGCCCCGCGAACATCTCACCTTCAAGATGTTGAGCGCATCCTTAGATACCTTAAAACCATAGTTGTCAAGGCGCGCGCCTAGGCGCGCCTGAGGCGCCGGGTGCACCAGGCGCAGCCCGACGTGCCTCAGCACAGCTGAGGCGGGCGATGTGCCCCGGGCGCGCCTAGGCGCTCGCCTTACAGGCTCGTAGGCACGCCAAAGGCGCGCCCAGGCCTTTCAAGGTTTTTTTTTTAAAAAAAAATTGATATGGGCAAAACAATGATCTTAGACGCACCCGAGGCACCCCTAGGCGCACTTGGGCGCCCAATTCGCTGAAATTGAGCGCATTGGGCGCCCAATTCGCTGAAATTGAGCGAATTGGGCGCCCATTCGCTGAAATTGAGCGAATTGGGCGTCCATTCGCTGAAAATCAGCTAATTGGGCTCCCAATTCACTGAAATTCAGTGAATTCGCTCAATTTCAGTCAATTGGGCGCCCAATTCGCTCAATTTCAGTCAATTGGGCGCCCAATCGCTCAATTTCAGCGAATTGGGCGCCCACTCGCTCAATTTCAGCGAATTGGGCGCCCAATTCGCTCAATTTCAGCGAATTGGGAGCCCAATTCACTCAATTTCCTTTTTCCCCAATTTTTGCGCCTCACGTGCCTCATGCGCGCGCCTGCGCCTAGGCTCCAGGAGCCCTTTGCGCCTCGGTGCGCCTTGCGCCTTTGATAACTTAGCTTAAAACATCTCCAGGTCAAGGATTGGTATACTGTTAGATTATATAATTCCTTATTTATGTTTATTAATTGTAACACCTCTATATATAGAGGACTCTTTGTTTTGCAATGGCGAATCTAATTTCTCTCGGTCAACATGGTATCAGAGGGACCCGTGCCCTAATTCGCCCCCCGCACTCGCGCGCTCGCCGCTCTTACGTCGCTAGTCGCGCCCGCCTCGCGCCTCCCGCTCCGCAAGCCGCAACCTGTCCCGCTTCCGATCCTCCCCTCCCGCTTCGTTAGCCGCTCGCCGTTCCGCCCCTCTCCGCACGCCGCCCTCTCGGCACTCGTTCCCGGCCGCTCGCCCTCCGGTTTTTTTTCTTCTGGCGCCGGAATGATCCTGCAATGAGTTTCTGCTTCTTCCGACGTCGTTTTCTTCTCGTAATGGCTTCCTTGTGGATGGATCCTTTCCCCTTCTCCGTCCATCTCTTGATGCCCTAATCCTTGGGCGGTTTCCCTCTCCGGATTTCTCTTCCGGACCTTTTTCCTCTCCCCCAGGATTTCTATTCCTTAGATATGGAGACTAATGGCGCAGATTCTCCCTCTCTCTCAACCGGAGTCACTCCGGCTCCTTCCGGTGTCTCTTCTCCGGCTATTACCTATCGTGGAACCACCGAACATACTACCTCTCAAATCACTACCATCCGCCTTGATGACGGCAATTATCTCTCGTGGTCACGGTCTATCACCCTTGCTCTCAAAAGTCGGCGCCTCTATGGCTATGTCACGGGCCAAATGAAGGAACCGGATAGGAATTCTCCTGAATGGCAGCAGTGGGAGTCCGAGAATTCCTTGGTTATGTCTTGGCTTATCAACTCTATGCAGGGGTCCATTGCCCGCAACTATCTCTTCCTCGACAATGCCACTGACATTTGGCGTCGTGCTGAGGCTACTTACTCTCGTCGGGGCAATGCTGCCCAGATCTTTCAGTTGCGCCGCAAGATCAGCTTACTTCGGCAGGGTGACCGTTCTCCTTCTGTGTACTACTAGGAGTTCACACAACTTTATCAAGAGTATGATCATTTTGATTCTCTTGTCTTTGTAAGCCCCATCGATGAGGCAATGGTTCGGGCCCGGGATGACCGTAATCGCATATTTGAATTCCTTCATGGATTACATCGTGACTTTGACCAGATCAGCGTTCAGATCCTTGGCCGACTGCAGATACCTTCTCTTCCTGAGGTCTACAGCATTGTACAACAAGAGTTTGATCGTCGTCAGACACTTCTCCCTGACTCTGTGCCGGAGGGCTCTGCTTTGGCTGCTACCACCCCCTCTCTTCTTGGTACTAGGCCATCCCGAGACTTCAAGTAGAAGGGTTCAGATAAGGATCATCTCCTGTGTGACTATTGTGGCAAGGGTCGCCATACTCGGGACACCTGCTTCAAGCTACATGGATTTCCTACTCCAAGAGGGGGTGCTCCACCTCGTGGAGGCTGTGGTTCTGGACGCTTCTCAGGTCGACATGCTGCTCTGCCCCGTGCAGCCCATCTTGCTGATGCTCCTACAGATACCTCTCCTGGATACTTTGGTACAGATGTTGCTGCTACCCCGGGTGGCTTTACTGCGGATGAAATGTTGGCTCTCCGACGCATGATGCAGGGCATGTCTACTGAGCCATCGTCCTCTTACGCTCATACAGGATTGCCAGGTGTCTACTCAGCTGTTTCTTCGTCTTCTACTCAATGGGTCATTGACTCTGGGGCTACGGATCATATGACCGGGTCATCCACAGGTTTTGTTTCCTATACCCCTCTGTCTGGGCGTGATAAGGTGAGTATTGCTGATGGTTCTCTTGCCCCTATTGCTGGCAAGGGTACCATCCCCTACTCCTCTCTCACTCTGTCCTCGGTTCTTCATGTACCCACCTTTACTCGTAACCTTCTTTCAATTAGTCATTTAACTAACTCCATGCATTGCTCTGTGACATTCCTTCCCTCCTCTTGTGTCTTTCAGGACCTGACAACGGGGAAGGTGATTGGCTCTGGTAGTATGGTGGACGGTCTCTATGTTCTTGATCCTGGCACTGCTTCTCCTACCACGGCTCTTCATTCCAGCACTACCCATCCTCTGTACCCCTGGCATTGTCTCCTGGGCCACCCTCCTATCTCTATTATGAAATTATTATTTCCTGCTATGTCTAATGCTGTTTTTGAAACCTTTGTCTGTGATGTCTGTAATCTAAACAAACATCATCGTACTTCATTTAAGCATGCTTCGCTACCTAGTTCTATTCCATTTGTTGTTATTCATAGTGATATATGGGGTCCTTGTCGTGTTCCTTCCATTTCTGGGTGTGCATGGTTTGTTACTTTTATTGATTGTTTCTCTCGTACTACCTGGTTGTACTTACTACATCGTAAAAGTGATGTATTCTCTGTTTTTCGGCGCTTTCATAGCATGGTTTCTTGTCAATTTCAATCTAAAATAAAAGTTCTTCGTAGTGACAATGGTCGCGAATACATTGATTCGTAGTTTGAAAACTATCTTGCTGATCACGGCATCCTCCACCAGACTACATGTGTTTATTCTCCAGCCCAAAATGGGGTGGCTGAGCGGAAGAATCGCCACCTCCTGGAGGTTGCCCGCTGTCTGTTGTCCACCATGCATCTTCCAAAATTTTATTGGGGAGATGTTGTCATGACTGCGGCATACCTTATCAATCGCATGCCAACGCGTGTCCTTGGGCATTCCACTCCCCTTCATACCCTCCGGGTGCGCCCTACACAGCTTCCTCCTAAAGTGTTTGGTTGTGTTTGCTTTGTTCACATCCACCAACCCCGCCCCTCTAAACTGGATCCTCGTGCTCTCAAGTGTGTCTTTATCGGTTGCTCACCTACACAAAAAGGGTACAAGTGTTTTCATCCTCCTACCAGGAAAGTGTATGTTAGTATGGATGTCACATTCCGTGAATCCGAGTCCTACTATCCTATCACTGACTCTCCGTCTCCAGGTGATTCCCCGTCTTCGGGTGTTTCTCTACCCGTTCCTCCACCATATCCCTCACTTCAGGGGGAGACTCTACCAGTGGAAGTGAGTCCTCCAATACCAGTGGAGGAGAGCCCCTCTCCTCTACCTTCATCTTCCTTCATACCTTCACCACCCCCAATCCTGCAGGTATATACCCGGCGTGTCATGCGGCCAAGCACACAAGCCCCCACTATGCTACCGGAACAGTCAGTGGATCCTGACTCAGGGCCTTCTGATCTTCCGATTGCCCTTCGAAAAGGTACCAGGTCTTGTACTAACCATCCCTTATCAAATTTTGTATCTTATGCTGCGCTTTCTACCCCCTACAAGTCCTTTGTCTCTTCCCTCTACACTGCCTCTATTCCTGCATCTTGGCAACAGGCTCTGGCAGTCCCTGTGTGGCGTGAGGCGATGATGGAGGAAATGAAGGCTCTGGAAAAAAATCATACATGGGACTTGGTTCCTCTCCCCAATGGCAAGAAACTTGTTGGGTGCAAATGGGTGTTCTCGGTGAAACAGAACCCACAAGGAATTATTGAAAGATGTAAGGCGAGATTGGTTGCAAGAGGTTATACCCAAACCCACGGCGTTGATTATCAGGAGACGTTCGCCCCGGTGGCCAAGATGAATACTATCCGGGTCTTACTTTCCGTTGCGGTTTGCAAACATTGGGACCAATTTCAGCTGGATGTGAAGAATGTCTTTCTCCACGGTGACTTGGAGGAGGAGGTCTATATGTCGATTCCCCCGGGTCTTGCTCCTGTTGGTTCTATTGGAAAAGTGTGTAGACTATTGAAGGCTCTCTATGGGTTGAAGCAGTCCCCAAGAGCATGGTTTGGCTGGTTCCACAAGGCCATGATGTCATTTGGGTACTATCAGAGCAATGCTGACCACACATTGTTCATTAAACGTAGATTTGGAAAACTTACTGCTCTCATTGTGTATGTTGACAATATTGTCATAACTGGTAATGATATGGAAGAAATTCAGAGCTTGAAACAAAAGCTAGCTGGAGAGTTTGAGGTCAAGGACCTGGGAAAACTCAGATATTTCTTGGGAATAGAAGTTGCCAGATCTAAGCGGGGGATCTTCATCTCTCAACAAAAGTATACGTAGATCTCCTTGAGAAGATGGGAATGAGTGGATGCAGACCGGCCGACACTCCAATTGAAGCAAATCACCGTCTATCGCGGGATGATGGAGTGGACATCGAAGATGTCTCAGGGTTCCAAAGATTAGTAGGGAGGTTGATATACCTGTCCCATACTCGCCCAGATATTTCCTATGCAGTGAGTGTTGTGAGCCAGTACATGCATGCTCCCAAGACCCGACACATGGATGTTGCTCAAAGAATTTTACGGTATCTCAAGTCTTCACCAGGAAGGGGTATCCTGTTTGCCCCAAACACCGGCCTAAAGGTTGAAGTCTACACTGATGCTGATTGGGCAGGATCTGTTGATGATAGACGTTCAACTTCGGGATACTGTTCTCTCGTTGGAGGCAATCTTGTTACTTGGAGGAGCAAGAAGCAGCAAGTTGTGGCACGCTCTAGTGCTGAGGCCGAGTTCAGAGCTATGGCTCAAGGGGTCTGTGAAGGCTTATGGCTTCGTGCCTTAATGCGTGATGAGTGATCTTGGTTTCGAAGAAGGACTCATCCTTCTGTATTGTGACAACAAGTCGGCCATCAGTATCGCACACAATCCCGTTCAACATGACCGAACGAAACACATCGAGGCGGATCGACACTTCATCAAGGAGAATATTGAGCGAGGGATTGTGTGTACTCCCTTCGTGCCCTCCAACAGGCAGCTAGCAGATATTCTCACGAAAGGATTAAGTGGGAACACATTTAGCAAGATTGTGGACAAGTTGGGCATGATCAACATCACTTGCCCAACTTGAGGGGGAGTGTTAGATTATATAATTCCTTATTTATGTTTATTAATTGTAACACCTCTATATATAGAGGACTCCTTGTTTTGCAATGGCGAATCTAATTTCTCTCGGTCAACATATACAAAACCTCATCTTCTACTCCAACATTGGTTGTGTATTCTGATGCAGACTATGCCGGTTCCTTGGATGATCGTCGGTCAACCAGTGGCTTTTGTACCTATTTTGGAGGTCATCTCGTTACCTGGCGAAGTAAGAAACAAGCAGTGGTTGTTCAATCCTCAGCTGAAGCAGAATACTGATCGATGGCATCTGTTGTCTCTGAGCTTACCTGGCTTGAAAGTCTCTTTGCCGATCTAAGGGTAAAACTTCCCTCACCTGCCATCATGTTATGCGACAGCCAAGCGGCTATACACATTGCAAAGAATTCAGTCTTTCATGAAAGAACAAAACATATTGAAGTGGACTGTCACTTTATCCGGGAGAAAGTCCAAATGAAGAAGATAGAATTGAAGCATGTTCCGGGTACTGAACAAGTTGCTGATATCCTCACAAAGGCTCTACCAAGTACCCTATTTTACCAGTGTCTGTCCAAGCTAGGTGCATACGACTTGTACGCTCCAGCTTGCGGGGGAGTGTTGGAAAAGCTCATGTAAAGTGGCCCATTTATTTGTATTTCTTCTTTTCTCCTCTTTAGTCCCACATCATGTATAGGACTCTCTTCTCTCCTTCTCCCTCCTATAAATGTGTATTAATACCTTGTATTTGATTATTGAGAAAGTATATACAAGTTTGAGGATTTGTCTACAAGTACAAATTTAATATCAAAATTCAAAAAATGTACTAAAAAACCAGCACTCTTACATGTCCTATTGAAACAAAACAATCAATCTGCTCCAAAAACGAGCCCCAACAAGGGATCTTCACGTAATATTGATTCCACTGTAGCACAAAAAACAGTGGAAAGGAGAAATATTACTATTATGTTGCCCTAAATCGGGTCAAGCATATACATAGGACATACAACACGTGACATATCACGTGAACAAAGAAGCGGGAAAAAATAAAAAATGTAAACCAAAACGCGTACAACGCGTATATTCAACTCTCCGGCTCAAGTTGGGAATATATATTGATCATCCCCAACTTGACTGTATCGTTCATGAAGTTATCATAGCTTAACCCCTTGGTGAAGACATCTGCTAGTTGATCATACGAATTCACAAACGGAGTGCAGATATTTCTCTTGTCTAGGAAATGTCTGTCAACTTCAACATGCTTTGTCCTATCATGTTGAACCGGATTGTGAGCAATACTGATGGCAGTTTTGTTGTCGCAGTAGATAGTAATTGGTTTGTTCACCTGGAGACCCATGGAGAATTGTCTTCAACCACAATCATTCACAAACTCCTTGCGCCATAACCCTATATTCTGCTTCAGCGCTTGAGCGAGCAACAACATTATGTTTCTTGCTTTTCCACGATACAAGGTTGCTGCCCACAAACGAGCAATACCCGGTGGTAGACTTTCTATCGTTTGACTACCGGCCCAATCGGCATCTGTAAATACTTCAATTTTCAAAGGTTGGTTTGCAAAGAACAGAATCCCGCGTCTTGGAGACTTCTTGAGGTATCTCAATACCCGATATGTTGTCTGTTGATGGTGAATTGTAGGAGAGTGCATGAAGCTACTTAAGACATCTACGACATACGTAATATCAGGGCGAGTATGAGATAAATATATGAGTCTCTCAATCAATCGTTGGTACCTTGAAACATTCACTTTCTTCGCAAGTATCAGCATCAATCTTGTGATTAGCCTCAATAGGTGTATCCACGGGAGCACACTCAAGCATCCCAGTTTCCTCCAGAAGATCAAGGGTGTACTTTCTCTGAAATATGAAGATCCCCCGCCGAGACCTCACAACTTCAATTCCCAAGAAGTATTTCAACTTCCTCAAATCTTTGACTTCAAATTCTTTACCCAATTGTTCTTTCAAGTGTACGATCTCCTCTAGATCATCTCTTGTAATGAATATGTCATCCGCGTACACAATAAGAATCAATACTTGAGCTCCTCTCCATTTGATAAAGAGAGTATGATCAGTCTATCCTTGAGTATAGCCTAGTTGAAGCATGGTCTTGTTAAACCTTCCAAACCAAGCTCTAGGGAACTGCTTCAGACCATATAGGGATTTCTACAGACGATAGACCTTTTCATTGAACCCTTCTTTGGTAAAACCGGGAAGGATAGTCATGTAGACTTCTTCTTCCAGATCACCATGCAAGAATGCATTTTTGACATCAAGTTGTTGTAACTCTCACCCACGACAAGCAGTAAAAGAGAGGATCGCATGAATAGAATTCATCTTTGCAACAGGGGCAAAGGTTTCTTGGTAGTCAATTCCTTGGATTTGGGTATACCCTTGAGCGACCAAGCGTGTTTTATACCACTCCACCAACCCATCTTGATTCTGCTTAACAGAGAAGATCCAGTGTGATCCAACCGTTCGCTTCCCAAGGGGAAGCCATGATCCATTTTATTTCCAAGACACGCATCTCTTCTTCCATAGTCTGTTTACACTCAGGTATCTAAACAGCCTCCTGCCAGGTCTTAGGAATCATAATAGAGGAAAGAGATGAGATAAAAGCTTTGTGAGCCTGAGAGAGATGAGTGTGAGAGATGTAGTTAGCAATGGGGTGTTTGGTGCCACCAATTTTACCTTTAAGACGAGAAAGGGAAACATGGAGGTCATCATCAAAATCTGGAGTGGAGACACACACCGGCACCGGTAGAAAATCCACGGTCTGTACTTTGCTCAGCAGTCCGAGGTCTGCGAGAGTATGTATATAATATAAGAGGAATAGAGGTGGGAGGAACAGAAGTAGTATTAGGAACAGGACTAAGGGGAATATGAGGAGGCAACAATTGGCAGAGGAGAGTTGATGGTCTCGTCACTGTTATTACTCGTCTCCCCCTGACACGGACTAAAATACGACTCCCCCTCACAAAAAGTAACATCAACAGTGCAGTAATAGCGACGTGTAGGGGGTGATAACACTTATACCCTTTGGTGGTAGGAGAGTAGCCAACGAAAACACAGCGGAGGGAGCGAGCATCCAGTTTATCGCGATGCGGGGTATGAACATGAACAAAGCAGACTGAGCCAAAGATGCGAGGAGCGATGTGAGAGGTGTGGACTATGTGGTTCTTGCCTAAACGGGAGAGGGAGATATCGTAGGAAATGGAGAGAGACGAAAAACAATTAATGAGATGAGTGGAAGTCAGCATCGCATCACCCCAATAAGACTTAGGAAGGTTCGTTGCAATTAACAAACACCGAGCAACCTCCAATAAGTGCCTATTTTTTTGTTCGACTACATCATTTTGAGTTGAAGTGTGGACACAAGTAATTTGGTGTATAATGTCATGTTCGGTAAGATAGACACCAAACGCTTCCCGATCATCATATTCCCCACCATTATCACTACAAAGCACACGAATGGTGTCGTTGAACTGAGTCACAACCATTTGATGAAAGGACTGAAAGCAAGAAAACACGTCACTCTTCCTTTTTAATAAATAAATTCAAGTAGTATAAGAATAACAATCAATAAATGTAACAAACTATTTATAGCCAGATAAAGATAACATGGGGGGAGGGGGACTCCAACATCAGAATGTATAACATCAAAAGAACAGAAATTAGGAAAAGAAACATGACTGATACTCTGACGAACATGTTTTGAGCGTTCACATGTGTCACGAGTAAACGATTTTATTAAACAACTTAAAGCAGGAAACAGTTTGGTAAGACAGAAAGCAGAAGGATGGTCAAGGCGCGGAAAATAGTGTCGGATGTCATATAGAGTCGAAGCACTGGTGGTGGAAAGAGCACTGGGAGATAACGACTAGTTCAGCAATTACAGCCCGCCAACGTTCCTACCAATGTCAAGCATTTGTTTCGTATCCAGATCCTGAAACACACAAACATCAGAAAAAAAAAAGATTACGGAGCAATTTAAAGAAGAAGTGGCTCATGGAGAGAAGATTTCGAGGAAACGAAGGGACATGCAAAACCAAAGAGAGAGAGAGGTCGGGAAAACAGGCAACGGTTCCTTTGCCCGCAATAGAAGAAAGGGAACCATTAGCAGCAATGACCTTATCACGACCAGAGAGAGGAGTATAGGAGGTAAAACCTGAGGCAGAGCCAGTCATGTGATCCGTCGCACCCGAGTCAATGATCCACTCGGAAGGGGATGAAGACACAGCATGAGCACTGGAGATACCTGAAGTAGCAAACGCAGCAGTGGAATCAGAGGATGGGGGGTCAGACTGGGAACGCAACATGCGGAGAAAGGCCTCTAACTCCATCGCAGAAAGGCCCCCAGAGTTGTCCTCATAAACCTTAGTGGAATGCGCAGAATACTGAGTGTGGGCTCCAGCCTGACGACCACCACCATGGTAACCACCTCTCCCACGAGCACCAGAACTCCGGCCAGAGGGAGCAAGGAGAGGATGGAGACGAAAACAAACGTCTTTAGTATGTCCTTTCTTCCTACAATGGTTGCATAAAGGTGGAGGTCCTCGAGTAATCCCAGCAACAGAGTGGTCGATAGAGGAACCCAGAGAGCGGCAACGATTCTCATCACTGAGGAGCATACTGAAGGCTTCCCGAAGAGAGGGAAGAGGCTCGCAATGGAGGACATGCAGGCAAACTGCATCAAATTTCATATTGAGCCCCATAAGAAAGATGTGAACCCAAAAGCGATCTTTATCCTTTTGAAGAGCCTGTGCATCGACAGTGCAAGCAGCGATAAAGGTCCTGAAGTAATTCAGTTCCTGATACAGGAATTCAAACTCAGAGTAGTAGGAAGAGACAGTCATGGTGCCCTGCTTCAGCTCCAACACATGTCGACCGAGCTCATAAATCTGCGTCGAACTGCCTGCCTGAGAGTAGGTATCAAGGGCTCGCTTCCAAATTTCATAAGCAGAATCCAAAGCATGTAGCTTTGATACACCTGAGGGGACATAGAGTGAAATAACAACGAGACAACCAAGGAATTATCTGCATCCCATTTTCTCCATGAGGGATCGGTACGTGGTGGCTCAACAGTGGTACCATCAATATGCTCGTATAACTGGTGACTTCGAATAGCATTATGTGTTGCCCTGGACCATTCCAGATAATTTGTGTCATCCAAGGCAACAGTAGTGATTTTCAACAAGCTCGATTGGTCGTGCCTCCGAGGAGGGTCTACAGAGGGACCGTGGAGGGCATCCAGTGTGAGGAGACGATGAGATTTCAGAGGAATCACCCATCGATAACTGTCTGAAGAAAACTAGCAAGACAAGGATTTCAAATCGGAAGAAACCACATCTTACAAGTGTCTCTTAGGTCGTGTCGTCGGAGAGGACACCGGAGTATGCGACCACGATGTCTCTGGCAGCCCCTCATGGAGGACAAAACGATCGAAGACAAAGGGCCACACGGAGAAACCGGGCGGAGAAGGCAGCTGAAGAGGGATGCCGCCGAAGAGGGTAGAGGGAACGCCACCGAAGAAAACTAGGCGCTAGAGGAGCGGTCGAAGAGGAGCGGCGAAGGCCCGAGGCAAGGGCAGCGCGGGAGTCGCACGCTGGCGGTAGCGGGCGGGAGTCGCGCCCCTGGAGAGCTATTGCGGAACGGGGAGGGCGCGGATCAGCGGGGAAGCTGTCGCGGGCGGGCGTGGATTGTCGGGATCCGGACACAATCGACGACGGAAGCGTGTGATCTCGGCGAAGACGAACTCGGCAAACGCGGCTAGGGCGGACGGGATCGGGAGATTTGGCTCTGATACCAAGTGGAAAGGAGAAATATTACTATTTTGTTGCCCTAAATCGGGCCAAGCATACATATATATAGGACATACAACACGTGACATATCACGTGAACAAAGAAGCGGGAAAAAATAAAAACGTAAGCCAAAACGTGTATAACGCGTATATTCAACTAAAACAACTTTCCAATCTTCCACCAAAAAATTAAAATTAAATTTTAGGTAAGTCATTGAGGTAGAGGTTCACATAGAAGAACGTAATAAAGGACATGATAAAATATGCCGTCAAAGATAGGGTTCGATCTATAACTCAAGATAGCCCTCCACCAACAACCATACATCAAATACTAGGGCAAGAAACACTACAACAAAGAAATATTAAGTACAAGAAACGCTACAACAAAAAAATACTTAATACAAGAAATACTACAATAAGGAACTTAGATTAAAAATAAACAGAGAAAGGAGATATAAGTCATGCAAAGTTCACCACAGGTGAAGATATTACAATAGTCATCACTCTTAAAGATAACAACCCTTTACCTCGCCATGACAGAAGAATCTCAAGTGATATGACCAAGGATTTCCTGGAGGAAGCTTGACAAGTTAGGAGAGACCGTATTCAATTCTTCGATTTTTCACTCCTAGGGCTTGACTGCTTTGTAAAACAAAGATGAAATGATGTGAGGAAGAGTTGGGCCTTGTTGTTAAGTAAAAAAAAAACTAGATCATTATCAACTGGTTCGGTCAGTTCAAGAAATAATCCACACAACCCAATTGTAACGGAAAAAGGTAAATAGAGGGAGATCTTCATTCTGTGCAGTCAACAATGCTGCAATGGCCGGAAAACTGCCTGAGGGAAAAAGGCAGGAAAGGCTTCTCATGGGAAATTGGAAACATTTTTCAATGAAGAAGCAAGTTAGGGCAAGGAGGATTTGAGTTCCTTCAGTTTGAGATGTATCACCTAGAGTTCATGGAGTAAGATATCAGTTGTTTTCATGCTTATTGTTTGCTTGTTGCAAGACATTCTTAATCTTACGGGCATATTTGTAAATTTGTAGGTGTGCCAGCTTTAATCTATTTTGGATCCATTTTGGTAGATTTTAGTTTAATCATAAACTAATTAAGGAAAGGGAATGAAAATCATGTAATCACATTAGAAGGTGCACAAAATAATATATTTCCTAAACTCTGCAAAGTGCTATCACTAGGGTTTGCGGGAACAAAAATTTTTCTCAAATCCATCTTTCTTAACTGTCACATCTTAGGGAGCAAATAAGGGGTTCAAAATCAATATGGAAGCAAGGATAAAGTCAAAATCACATATTTACAATTTTTAACATATAGAAACAATACAACAGAACATGCTACACGAATTAATTGTCATAAGGCAGACAAAATGGCCAACTTCAAGGCATTAAGTCAAAATTCTAGTCAAAATTGGCATATTTGCAATGCTCCCAAATAGGTCTCTTAACTAGGCGGCCACCTCAAGAAAATAATGTTACGAAAAAAGGCTCATGGATTTTATGTAGATAAAAGAAATAAAAATTTGGTAAATAAAAAAGAAAATGAATAAAAAATGTCAAAGGGAGGCAGTTAAAAAACAAGTATTTGTTTTTGTCATAAAGAAAAGTGTTTGTATAATCACACTGAACAGATATTATCAAGTATAAACTTAAATGAACTAAGGAATTTATGACTTCAAGAAAACATGGTTTAGCATGCTAGCGTTAGTGATTCATCAATAAAAGTTCAGGTTGGAAAAAAAACCTTCTCTTTATGCAACAACTGAAGACGATCACATCTGCTCCAAGACGCATAGTGCTAGTCTTAAAACCATTCCCGTCTAGACAAGACATCCGTAAGTACAAGTAGGAAAAGAATGACAAGTAGAATTCATATTCAAGTTAATCAGTACATTGTCCAATAGTTGAACCGGACTGCTTATCAGAAAATCCAAAACTCATGCATCGCCGCAAGGATTCTGGATCCATTCCGCCTCCATCATCTTAAGAATAATCAGATTAAATTAGAAACGACTTCGCATAAAAATAAAAGGGTGTTGTTACTAGCAAACCCAGTTTGGTTTCTAGCAAACCATTACTATTAGCAAACCCTCATTTTTCAAAATGGTTATTTGAAAACCATTTTCTTACTAGCAAACCAACATAATTTTTTTTAAAAAAAAATTAAATTTTGCTTAAAACATTCATTCTTTCAAAATAACCCGCTGCATATAATGACATTACAAATGATTTCAAATGTATTCATGGAGCCGCTTTCCCTTATGTTAGCATTATAGAGGAGTCAAAATGTCGCAAATGTTTAGTATGTCCAAAACTATTTTTTCAACAAAATATCATTATCTGCACAAAAATCTTTAAACAAAATATCGGTCGGTTTAGAAATATATTTGATTTCTAATTCCTATAAGGATGTGTTGTATATACGAGTTAAGTGTATATAAGAATATATACGTCCTTTTGAACTGCGTCTTATATGTACAATTTCATGAGAAGTGTTCAACATGAAAGTTGTAGATCTCGACGAGATCTACAATTTTCATGTTAAACACTTTTTGATTTGAAGCACTTTAGACCCCCGATTTGGCCCCTGAAAAAAGTTACGTCGTATATATGTACGGACGCCCGGGATCAGCGTGACTTTTTCGGGGGCCAAATCGAGGGCATAAACGGCTTCAAATCAAAAAGTGTTCAACATGAAAGTTGTTGAACACTTTTTGATTTGAAGTCGTTTAGACCCTCGATTTGGGCTCCGAAAAAAGTCACGCCGAAAATCTGTACGTTCCGTGCATGTCTTTTTCGGGACCAAATTGGAGGCCTAAATGGCTTCAAATCAAAAAATGATCAACATGAAAGTTGTAAATCTCGATGAGATCTACAACTTTCATGTTGATCACTTTTTCAAATGAAAAATATTTGGGGCTCAAAATTCAAAAATACAAAAATTGTCAAAAAGTAAGATTGGTTTGCTAGTAGTAATTTTTGGGAAGAGAAAAAAATGACTGAATCTGTTTTTTTCTGGTTTGCTAGAAACGAAAGTGGGTTTGCTAATAACAGCACCCAAATAAAATAAACCAACAATAATGGTTAAAACGTACATCTAAGATAATACGTTTAACCCTTCAGATTGTATCAATCGAACCAAGAGTAATAAGTGGTACTATCAATGGAACCATCTTGTCTCCTAAGACAGTGCCAATTGAACCAAGAGAAGTACTATACCTTTAATAAGCAAAGCAGGATCGCCATTTCGAGGATTTGAAAATTTATCTATGATGACAAAGGTGGCGCCATTGTGAACCTATTATATGCAATTCAAATCGCTCTTACACATCAATCCTATCATCAAAAAAACATTTATTACAGATTCCAAAATTCAACAATTCATAAAAATAATATGATATGTGTCTACACTTTTGTTAATTTTAGAGACCACTTATGTATACATGCAAATAAAAAAGGTCCACGTCAAGAAAACCTTATTCAAGTTGTGTAATAGTTGTGTAACAATGTGATGAATTTTTCTTTAAGTGCAAACTAGTACACATATCATTGTCAAAACCAATAGCCTTTTCCCAACTATTTGAGATCGTCTTTGTGAATCCTCATGTTTCATTTATTCCAATCGAATGTTTGTCAATGATGCTAAACCTAAACTAGGTAGAATATCTTGAACATTTTTAGCCATGTTACTTTGGTTCTATCTCTTCTTCTATCTAATCATTTGCTACGAACACTATGCACTCGTTTAATTGGGGCATTTTCTAACCTTCATTTTACATGCTCATAATTACCTAAGTTATTATACTACATGTTATAGAAGTCAGCCCCATTATTCATCTAATATATAATTTTTAATTTATCTTTTCCATTTAAGCTACACATCCATCTTAGCATCTCATTTTTGTCACAATCAACTTATATATCAACTTAAAAAATTTAACTTCAAGTTTCGATGATAACAACTTATAGTTCTTCTGAGCTACTACTCAATTTTAACAAGTCAGTAGTAAACCCCATAAGATCATCTACATATCATCATTCTTTAACTAGTTTACTTAAATATGTTAAGCATACATCTCTTTATCTTCTAATGAGATAGATTGATAATTACTAAAATTCACCAACATTGCAAACCATATACCTAGTCTTTGTTCAAATAAATGAAGCTTTCTACCCTCTAAACAATTTCATGATTGTTCCAATTACTTAATTCTATAGACATCTCACAAAGCACAACTATGCCCTCAGGAAAAAGTATATACCATGTTCGAATATCATTTCCAAGCAATTTCATAATTATTATCAAAAAATATGAACTGAATGTTGATACTTGATGTAAATCAATCATATGTATTTTCAAGATTGTTAACGCAAATATAAAGATCTTCTCTTTGATAAAATATTAAGTGAAGAATCTTCTTATTTCACTTAAATAAAAGTTACAGTTTCATGTAAATTTATACAAGAGGGAAGGACTCTCAAAAGCTCCATAGGAGAAGTGGGACAAATAAATAGGAGAGAAGGGAGCACGGGCCCAAATATGGGCATTTGCTATTTGGCCTTGAACACTCCCCCTCAAGCTTGGAGGATATATATTTACAACATCAATTAAACGTGTGTGTGTGCGCGTGCGCACGAGTGACAGGCACGGGGCTTCGCCCCTAAGGCCAATCGCGACACAACCCCAACATGTACGGGGCTCCGCCCATATCAATTAATTAATGCAGCTTAAAATAAACACCCTATCAATTAATTAATGCAGAAAGTCATTATACAACACTTTTCAATTTTTATTTTAAAAAAATCATCTTAATGCATATATTATTATGCATGTTCAACCAATTTTAATGAAATTGACGAGTTTAATGGTAGCTCTTCGAAAATACCGTTGACATGTCTAATGACAGTCTTCCTCGAAAAGACCGCGGACATGTCAAATGATAGCCTACTATAGTAGGTATAGGAGATCTACTAAAAACTTTTTTGATTTTATGAATTTTCATCATTATTTTTAATGCGGGATATGGTGTAATTACTTAAATGGGTAATGTATATCATTTTTTTAATATATTATATTATATGTTAAGTCATTATATTGAAAAAATAAGGCTATATTTGGCAAGTTTAAATGTTTCAACAAAGCCAACTTTTCCCTTTTAATATAGTAAAGATATATATACAACACCCTTTGGTGACTTTCCAAGTTTATCTCTACTATTACAAAATTTACAATTTCTTTAATCCATCTGTTTTTCTTTAATTTTAAAAAAGATGTTCTCATATAGGTGAAGTCCCAAGGCTACAAAAAAAAATGTGTTCTACCTGATGCTCGCAAACCCCGTGCACACGACAAAATCGAGCAACGTACGGAGTATAGCACTTTGGGGGTTTCCGAGTGACAGGAGCATCATCGCATCGGGGCAATGTCGTGGTCAGGGTACGATCATGCGCCCCCCCCCCCCCCGGTGCACTGTCGCTCGTGTGTGTGCGTCTGTCTATATATATATATATATATATATATATATATATATATATATATATATATATATATATAAGTACATTAAAGAAGTAGTTTTGAGTTGTAGAATTAATCTTAGTCATCTAATATGTGTCAACCTTTTGATCTGAGTCATCTAATCAAGAAAGAGAGAAGAGAGAGGAAATCTTGGCCATCCTATCCCTAAATGTAGGGATAGGAGTGCGAGGGGGAGAGAAGTGAGAGGGAGAGAGAAATTGAATTTTTATGTAGAAATTAACATTTTTTTACAAAATAAAAACAGGAATATTGATTCATATTTTTTACGGTCATTTTAAGTATTCATATGTATATGTTTTGAATAAAAGTAAGTGCTCATATGCGCGCTCAGCGCTCTTATAGGCGGGCACAGCCCGATCATATGCGGGTGCACAGCCCGATCATATGCGGGTGCAGCCTGCTTGAATGCGGGCGCAGCCCGCTCGAATGAGGGCGCAGCCCGCTCGAATGAGGGCGCAGCCCGCTCGAATGAGGGCGCAGCCCGCTCGAATGAGGGCACAACTTGCTCGAATGCGGGTGAAACCAGCTAAGTGTAAGCGAGCAGGGGCGATGCACTTTACCGAGACCTCCCCTATAAGTGTTTTAAATTTTAGATTGCACCCCTCTTACTTTAGAAATTACAAAAACCTCACGGGTAAATTTATATCACACAGCATTCATGCACAGAAAGACCCCCCCCCCCTCTCCTGAAAATTTACTCCAAGGGGGTATTTTTGTGCATGGATATTATGGAATATAAATTTCCATGGGATATTTTTGTAATTCAAAAGTAAGAGGGGTGCAACCTGTAATTATGCTAACTTTCGGGGGGAGTTTTGGTAATTATTCATATATATATATATATATATATATATATATATATAATATTTCTATTTATATTTATATATAAATATATCATACTGAGATTGTTATATAAGTATTGAGTTCTCCACCCACTAAGAATTTTGCTGAGGTCGGCATCTTGATCTTCATATTTTACTAATGGAGTGTAGATATTTTGGGAAATTACCACATCTCAAATGAAATGAAAATCTACTTCAATATATTTCTTACATTCGTGAACAACTAGGTTACTGACAATGAATATAGCTACGTGATTATCACAATATGGAAGAATGGCAGTGAAAGTAGAGTGTCCAAACATCCGGAAGAGACTTGACACTGAATAATATACAAGTGCCCTGGGTAATCACTTTATTTTTTTGTTTTGGGACTAGATCTTGATGCTACATTTTGTTTTTTTGCTACGTCATGTGACAAGATTTTTTCCAACCAAAGTACAGTAGTCAGAAGTCGACTTTTACTGAGTCGGGAGCCAACATAGTCAACATCCAATAATATCAAGGTGACCATTTCTTGTAAAATAGTCATTTTCCTGGCGGCCCTTTTAGAAACCGAAGAACTTGTAGTATAGCATCCTAGAGGTATTTTCTAGGTTTTCCCATAAATTGATCGATCACTCCAACGGTGAATGATCTGTCAGGCCGAGTAACTATTAAGTGTATTAATTTGTCTACTAATCTCTTAACTGTTTGACATCGATAAGTTCTTTCAAATCAATTTCTCATAGGGAGTTAGTTTAATACATAGGAGAGAGTGCAAGTTTTTCCCCTTGTTGTCATTTTTTCTCAATAAGTTAATATCAGATTTGTTGTGTGCTACCTAAATTATTATAAAGTACCGAAGTTTGCTAGATCCTTGGTTACATGGTATTTCTTAAGGTACTCCTTTGTAGTTTGCACTTTTGTCAAGTCATTTCCCGAAAGCGCAATATCATTTGCGTATACTATCAAAATAACAACACCAATTTCAGAAACTTTCACAAGCACCGAATAGTTACAGTGTGAACGTTTAAACCCAAATAGCATTAAGGCATGAGAGAATTTGTTAAACCAAGCACATAAACTCCATAAATGGATTCGTTCAACTTGCAAACTTTTCCAAAAAAACTCCCTCCGGGCAACAAACCCCGAAGGTTGCTCTATTTAAAAAATTTCAAGGAGAACCCTTTAGAGGAAAGAATTCTTGATATCAAGCTGGTACATGGGCTATTCTTAGTAAACTACAACAGATATCAAACGCGAGTAGAGTTTAACCAAGTAACCTGAGAGAAGATTTTAAAGAAATCAACACCATATGTTTGTGTACCCTTTAGCCATAAAGCGAGCTTTAAAGCTTTCCACAGTACTATCAGGTAGATATTTGATGGTGAAGATCCGTTTACACTCAACTATCTCTGAAGTCGGGTGTTGAGGTACAAGATCGTACGTGTGTCAAGCCTACAACGTATTCATCTCTTTTTTGCATTACTTCTTGTCAGTTAGAATGCACCATGGCCTTAGCAACAGTCTTAGGTATAGTAATTGAAGATAAAACTGCAGTAAAGTGATCATTAGACATAATGTGAAATGTAATATTTAACGCAATGGCGCCACGATTTTCGTGAAGTAATGGGAAAATCAAGGTCAAAAGAAGCAACTATGAGAAAGGATTACCATGTTCGGAATCTTCTGGGAAAGAAGAGATAACGATGGAAGTCAGTTGGAAGAGGTTTATGATGTTGCTCATATACCTGCAGAGGTGGGTTAGTAAAAGTAGGATGCTCAAGAAATATAGGAATGGGCAGAAGGGTCATAGTAGTTATGGGAATTTTATCAGGGGTGAAGAATGGAATGTCTTCAAAAAAGTTGACGACACTGACATAACTCTTCTTTTCAACAGAGTCGTAACACCAGTACCCCCTTTTGAGTGTGAGAGTAACAAAGGAAAATGGGTCAAATTGCACGCTATGATGTTAAAGGCGCGTCTAAGACTCAAGGCTCACCAGGCTCAGACGTTTGCGCCTTCGTGCGCCTTATTTGTGTCTTTAGAACATAAAAAAGCGCTCCTGAGTTAGATTTTTGTTATAAATTTTTAAAAAAAAAAATAAAGAAACAAATATTGTAAGAACTCAATAATTTTTGATTGATTTGGTGTTTGTGATAGATAATTGCGTTGGGACTCAAGGCTCACTAAGATATGACATCTTGACCACGAGTAACTATCCTTTATCCTCGTCCACCGTCTCGCCCTCCAGAAGTAGCAGCAAGTGCAAAAGCATCTCCAAGAGTAGTTAGTGTGGTGAGTGGGCGGGAAAGTTTGGCATACAGTTTAGTAAAACTAGGAAAAGATAATATGTGAGAATCTGATGTTTAATGGAGTCATGGAATAATGGAAACTTAGCAAAAAATCAAGCAAGGGTCAGTTCATCTCATTGTTGTTGTTGTAGAATTATCATAATTGTACGGAGGGGTGATAAAAATTGAGTTTCTCACAAAGGCCCGTGGAGGCAGAGAAAAAATTGTAAACGAGGCCAGATCCTCGAGGTACATGGTTCCCCGTCGTTGATGTAGATCAAATATACGAAAAGGATTTTTCCTCAATGAGGAAAGATATGCAAGATGATCGCATATCGTCTTCACAGTTTCTAGGTAGCCAAGGGTGTTGATGATGGAAAGGTCTAACACTATTGAACACGATCATGCAACCGATCTCCACCAAGAAGCCAATCATTAAATGACCACATCTTTTAGAAATTAGTCTTCTTTACTAATGACACTTTTGTCTTAGTCACATCCACTAAATTGGATGTGACCAACTATCTCGTCTAGTCGCAATCATTCCAGATTTAATACGAACCAAATCAAATCATATGGTACTCAGTCATATGCTTTTTCAAGATAATTAAAGCACATATGAAGATCTTTTTGATCATAGTACTTCTTCAATAATTTTATTAACACAAAAAAAATTTGTAGATTGTAGCAGATCTTCCTAGCAGTAAACCAAAATAATATTCTAAAAGTGACAGTAATTTTTCTACGCCTATGACACATAACTCTTTCTCATAGTTTCAAGGTTTGACTCATAAGCTTAATTCCTCTATAAATGATCTTATCCTCATTTGTTCTTAAATATTGACACGAAAACGTTCTTCTACATTTCAGAATTTTATTACAAAGACTTTTCAAGCACATCTTGTAATATACTACATAACTCCCCAATCTCAACTAATACAAAATGATAAAGAGGCCCTGACTATTTATCATGCTCATTCTGGTAGCTAACTAGCTATATATGCTAAAACTACACAGTATTCAATATTTTTTCATTTAGGAACATTATTTTAAACTATTCATTACCCGAACCTCTCTTGTGATTTTACATAATTGCAGGCTGCAACCCGTCTATTTTTTGAAATGACAAAACATCTCCCCTGAGTTTATATTTCATAACATGCATGCACAAAAACATCCCTTGTGGTCCAGGGAGGTATTGTTATGCATGCATGCTATGAAATGTAAACTCATATTGAACATTTTTGAAATTTCAAAAAATAAATGGGTGCAACCTATAATTTTGCAAACTTACATGGAATATCCTGATAAAAGGCCCTTATTTTAAATCTATAAAGATTTCATTTTGGTTAACAACACTCCAGCCTTTATCCCACTATAGTGGGGTCGGCTATATGGATCCTTTGTTGCCATTGTGCCCTATCTTTTGTCATAATCTCACTAATGCCTAAGTACAACATGTCTTTCCTTACAGTTTCATTCCAAGTCTTTACTGGTCTACCCCTCCCTCGTTTAACATGCCTAGTGACTAGACTCTCACAATGCCTAACATGTGCCTCGAATGGTCTCCTTTGTACGTGTCCAAACCATCTTAGACGGGCTTCTCGCAACGCCTAACAATACCTCCCTTGTTTTCCTCTAACATTAATTAAATAAATTCATTAAACATACGACTTCTGTAGTCCCTCATAACTTTCAAATCTCAACTATTATTTCTCATAGTACTAATTAACATTACTATAGGGTTTAATAGAACCAACACCGCATCACATATTCAAATTAACAAATATAAATCAAAAGTTTCTAATTGATCTCCCTCCTCCATTGCAAGTGCTCATAAACTCCTAGCTTTTATTTTTTTTTATATGAATCGAGTACCACTAAAAATGTAAGGTTACCACTGGTAATATTTAAGGTACATTGGTTTGGGTAGAATTGGGGGCCTGAAATTAGACTTTGAGATTCAATTCCAATGAAAATGGACCTCCAATTCCGATCCATCAATTCCAACCAACTGAACGGGCACTTAAGAATACTCCGACAACCACTTCATCTATTAAACATTCACTATAATCCTACTATATCTTTTGTGGGTGCATCAAAACAGGGATCTTTGAGTTCTCACCTTAAGTGACAGGTTTTTTATCATCCATTGTTCATATCTAAAGAAAAAGTGCTAGTAAACAACTTCCTTATATAAATATATAATAAATAGAACGTGTTTGGTCTTTCAATAACACCCCCACCCTTATCTCCCATATGTGTCAATTAAGATAATACTTAAGAAAATAGTACTGATTACCTCGTCAATTGCATTATCGAGTAACTCTGCTATTGCTGCCATAACATGAAAAGTAAATGCAGAAAGCATTAGAGAGAAAAATGATGCATCTACTATCTAGGAACATAATAGGAGAATTTTAGAAGTGCACTGAACATACCACCAAAAGCCCATTTATGTGAAGTAGCATTTGAATGGAGAAATTTAGGATGGATACGCAACCGGTTCTTTCCATCTAAAAGCATATACAACTTACATCAGACATATTCTGTATGTAAAAGTCAGCCTTATGAGGAAACTAGTGTATGCAAGTAAGATACTCCTAGGTAATGGCTCAAGAGTATGTCCAAGCTCATATTCGCCAGATTTCCAAAATTGCCTGCAAGGTGGCCGATAAGAACCCCTAAAAGTTTTCATAGATTGAGCCTTGTCCTCGAGCAAATTCCCAGGAACAATTATCGAAGAGTAGCTAGCTGTCCCTTTAGAAGCTGCTGATAATATAATGGGCTTAACATCTTGAATATCCTCAGATTCCGCTTCATTATCGCTTGACAAATCAATGATCTCCGGAGCACTCATGTTGATGAATAAACGGTCAAAACTCTGAATTGTGGATGAGAAACAACAATAAAAGGGTATTATGTAAGCATTGCGCAGAAATTAAGTCTTAGAGAATTTTTCTAACAATCAGAAGACCACTAAAATGAACTGGTGCCATTGTAAAAACTGTGGACACCAACCCTCCAATTTGACAGTTAAGTGTTCCAATATTGTTGCAAAAAAGTAAGTTTTAGTTAATCTAATCCAATTTGGAAAGCTTAATGTCAATGCTTAAACATTAAATTAGTGAAGTCAAAGCAAGTTGACCTTAAGTCAGAAATGTTTTTTTATATTTTGAACAGTTACCTAATAACCACAGCAACTGCAACATCAAAGCACAATTCCCAACTTAATAAAACAAATTACAGTCCAGTATAGTGAATCTTCCAGAAATATGTAGAAACTCAAAAAAAATACCAACAACACAAGGAGACTGTTATTCCAAAGCACATGGAAAAATTTCTGTCACATGGCAGCAAATTCAACAACCAACTCCATACACTCACTACTTCCTGGCTCGATATTTAAACGCAAATTACATACAGAAATAATAAGATTAGCTCGCGTAAACAGACATAAATAGGTCAACTATGCAGAAAAAATGTTAAGCGTTCCACCTTGATTTAAAAAGCATAAGTTTTTGACATCACAAGGAAGATCTCTACAACAGAAACAAAATAGCACTGTTAGAAAAAGAATAATTATCAAATGCCACTCAATGGTATTGATCGCTTGCGTCATTAAACTCAGCCCACCGGATTTGTGAAAGATCCCTATGAGGAACCAAAGTTTAATATTATTTATATTTTGCAGAATCTTTTGTGCCTTCTTCTGATAACGTGATGGTTGATGTATTATCTATAGCCACAATGCCATTAACTTGACATACTACAGACTTATGCTACTAATCATTTTTTCTGCGCATAAAAATATTCCAAACAATAAATTAAAATGCTTAAGCACTAGGACGAGATTGTGCGATGGGTGAAGGTATTGTTGGAACCAAATACTCTGCATGAGGAATATTGTGTTATAGAGCACTATCACCATCAGCTATCGTACTTTCATCGTCAAACACTGTACATGGGGGTCACGATACCACCAGCTCGAGAGAGTGGATGGGTGTATGTACAAATGCACACATGTGCGGACAAACCAAGATGGTGGCTATAAGATTTAGTTTCTTTCATTCTCTGAGCAATAATTTCTCTGCATGCTAACAGAGAGAGGTTGAAACTTAATACACTAGCGGAAGCTCAATCATTCGTTGCTCTGTAAGATAGTTAATCGCTTCTTCAGTCAAAATTTACCACAGATTTGTGCAATAGTAAAACCTTTCCTTTCATCTATCGCACCAAGCATCAAGGAATATCAGTTGACTTCAACTTTAGTTATTTGTCGGCACTTTCATCAACTTCAATCAACGGCATCAATGTTAAGACCGTCGTTGGGTAAGCTAATTTTTTTTTATTAAAGAGTCTTATCTTCTTCCCCGGAAATATAGCTACTTTGTGTGACAGCTATTGAATTTGACTTTGACATTTTCCTTGGTAACATGATTGCTCTATGTAATAGCTATGGTTACACGACTGTTGTTGGAACACATTGCCAAAACCATCACCTGAAACCACATGGTCGTTGATGCATATTACAAGTTAATATGATAATAGGCATTGTGTCCCGTGATTTATGCGTGATTGTTGATCATTGTGTGACACCGTGATTGTCAATTGTTGTGTGACAATGTGATTTTGATCTTTTTTAACTATATGAGACTTTTTTAGCTAGATTATGAATAGGACTTCCCGGGCCTACAACCACCTCTCCAAGAGTCATCATCTTTGTATCGCACGTGTTTCCTATTTACCTATGTAGCTCTAGTGACATTTTGGTAATATTTGATGTATTCCCACTACCCCCTATATAAGGGAGGAGAGAGGAGACTTACAGTCATCTTTGGAATTACAAGGTTTGATCTCTCATTTAGAGAGGGGTTTCAAGAGGAACCAACCCTCAGAAGCTAGGCGTGAGCATACCTCGTGAGTAGTAATCCACACTTTATTTTAATGAGATTCTGATTTGATTTGATAGTCGATGCTATCAATTGGTCCGAACTGTCTATCTCGGCTACCCGTCGACTTCCCCTTCACTAAGGGTTTCAGCCATACTTCCTAATCCCATGATCCTTGTGATCTGTGTAGTGTCGGTCCTGGCGAACCGCAATTTCATTCTCCGGAGGGTTTACATTCTGCATACAAACAGTGATCTCATAATCCACTTGCGTTATGCACTTCCTTCAGCACATGATGACGGACGTGCATCCCTCATCAATCGACACTTCCAACTGTTTGGCGCCCTATTTCTTCCTTCGAACTAGCGCTTTCTCGCTTCCATCCCAGGATAAACATGCCAAGCGACTATGTCTTCTCAACATCGTCTTGTGTGTGCGCACAAGAGTTATCAGCCCACAGCTCAGAGAAACTCGCACGCTCACCCGCAACCTGGACATGCATAGGCAACTCATCATCCAGCGCTTATTCCACCCCTTATGCAGACCTCCCAGTTGCTCGATCACCTTCCTCTGGCTTTCTAGCTTCATAAAAATGAAATGTTCCAAGATATTCGTGCCGACGAGGATGCATTCACTTTGGTATCAACAGATGCCACCAGCTTGAATTGACTGGAAACCCAACTGGAAGACCACCATTTCACTGCTAGCTCTCCACCATTGTCGTTGACCGTCAACCGCTCCCCCTCCACCACTACCCTCATATAAACCCATTATTAACTACATGGTGTTCCTATACTCCATCATGGGCATTCACTCGGCCACCTCCGTCGCATTAAAATATCAGTGTATGACAGGACTAACCCATCGACTGGATCGCCCGAGAATAATTCTCCGATCTCAAATTAACTCACACAAATCAGATGCTCTAAATGATGGTGATCTACATGGAAGTCCTTGAGCTCCATTAGGTGTGTTGGACACGCCAAAACATTCCTAATCTCTCATGGACCACACTTAAGGAACTCATTCGCCACTATAACAATCGTCAAGGAAGATATAGGTATGAGCAACTTTGTTGGTCAATTTGACTTCGTTGTGGCATGTATCATTAAGTTCATCGAGGTTTCCGCAAACGTGACAGACCTCTCATGCATCACTAAGTTCATCGAGTTTTCCACATACATGGCAGGCCTCACCTCGGATCATTACATCGATATTTCTTAATTAGTCACCAACCCCACATTAATGCACCTTCGTGTTTGCAACCACCTGAGCTATAGAGCAAGCTCATTGCCCTGACGAGTAACATTGAGTGACCACAACGCCTCCCTCTTCCCAATCATCCTCTCAGTCGCTACCACCTCTCAAAACCCATCTACCACTTCACTAACGGGAGCATCAGCCTCCGATTGGGCTCCATTTCGGTCAGCAACCACTTCCACCAACAATACATCCACCACCCAAGTGTCTGTCTCACCAAGAGTACCAAGAGCTCGGTCGGAATGTCCTATTATTTCCATCGCAAGTATATGTGCTCCCCAACACACAACTGCACCTCAAAGAACTGTGCTTGTTGGTCGCTACTAAATATGATGACCCCAACTTTACAGTTTGAATCCTTATACGCTTGTTAACAACCCATTTGGGTCTCAACCTTAAGAGAAAGGTCGGTTTTCAAGGCGGGAATATTGATACGAATACGAATTCTTGGTCCCACAAATGCCTATTTGAATGACGTCATCGTAGTATCACACATTTTTCCTATCTACCTATGTAGCCCTAATGACATTTTGTAATATTTGATACTTGCCAAAGGGAATTCTTAGAGTCATTTTTGGGACTTCTAGCTTCGATCTCTCATTTGGAGACGGGCTTCAAGAGAGAGCCAACCCCCGAAAAGTAAGCACAAGCATACCACACGAGTTGTATCCCGCGCTTTTATTTTAATGAAATTCTATTTTAATAAGTGTGTGCTATCACTAGATATCACAAACAAGGATATTAATATATGGGTGATCAAGATCACATCCTTACATATTTGAGCATGTGGGGACAATTTTGACGGGTGGAGTCATGTACTGTATTGTGCTCTACATGCACAGAAGAAAGCACAACATTTAACTGATCTACCACTTAATAAAGAGTGAGATCCATGTGGAGGAAGAAGAGGATGACAAAGTATATGAATCCTTAATGAATGAATCCTCCTTAATGAATGAAGTGGATTCATCTGTGGCATTCTACCAGAATCGTACGCATACATCTAGAAATGTATGGGACCAATGATCTATGGTGGCCCTTCAATATGACTAGGTCTTCGCAATCAATTAGATGTTTTGTGGTTTATCTGACAAAACTGTGACATGGGGTTTTGCTGAGTACAAACTATTGTTTGAAGAGTTTAACTCAGTAATGTCTCGGTCTAACAATATTGCCAATCTGAAGAAGCAACTATATTAGTTGAGTTTGCTTTTGTTCAAGTGTAACACTCACCCAATATTTGAAACAATGGCATCTCAGATTATGACAACCGAAATTACAAATATGAGAGATGTTTTGTCCATGTTTGTCAGCCTCGAGAAGGATACAAAGGTTGTGAGTTCCTATGCACCAGCCTACTCTTTAGATAACACAGCTTTGGTAGTAATTCCCAAATCCCAATTATACCCATAAGAGGAGGTAGGGGCGTAGTAGTCATAGAGAAGGTCGTCGAGGTAGTAGTTACTGGAAAATTTTTTGATGATTTGATGGAACGTGTTAATAAGATATGATAATTATTAATTGAGCTTAGTACGTATGTAATCTCATGTGGACTTAGAATGTTCAAAAAATTACATCTGAAGACTTGAAGAAGACGCCAACCAACAGTCGATGATCGCCTACCCTAACTACTTTCGGATATCAAAGTTCGTCGGGCTTACGTTCAACGATCGGTTATTAGTCGGTCGGGCCTGTTCGTTGCTAATAATTCTTGTGTTTGCGGACCGAATCCAAAGATCATTCACCGTGAAGCAGAAAGCAGAATTACAAAAAGATATTCGATCAACCATTGAGCCAGAACCGTTTGTCGACTGGGCCCTTTCAATAAGAGATCATTGAACACAGTTCTCGAAGAAAAGTTGATAGTTGAGTGACCAGCCTACCTTTGCTGACCGAAAACTTGATCATAAAAGTAATCACAGAATGAACTCTCCAAGAGAATAAATGGAAATCGTCGAGTGTCACTCCTTGAGCACGATCTATGTTTGTCGACTGAAGACCTTCATGTTAAAGCAGTCCAAGAACGAAGACCGTTATTCTCCATTCGCTGAGCGGTTGTTCCATGATCGCCGACCGAAGTTCAAAATGTCAAGACCAGTATTATAGATATTACTGTTCAGAGGAAAAGTAAAGAGTCGTTAATGTAGTTCATCCCTCTTAGAACTTGTGCAGTCGAAAGATAAAAAAATTTGGGAAATATAAAAACTTTCTGAGAATTTTTTTAACATAATAAGATGCAGACAGAGCTAAAACAAGAAAAGCAAAAATATAATCTCTCGACCTGAAGCTCTTGTGAAATGCTAGAAATAGCTCTGCGTAGAAGTTGTAGAAGAGCAAAAAAATCTAGAGAAGATGAAGATCATCATCAATCTTCTAAACACTATCCACATCATTCTCATTGTAAAAGAATTTCAAGTTGTTAGGTTTCAAGTTCAAGTGTGATTATTGAGGCTCTAAAGAAAAAAAATTTGTGATGCAACATATGTCGTATCATTTCATTTTTTTCACACCTTTGTATTGTTGTCAAGTTTTATGTGATCACATGTTTCCGTGTATTTCGTTTTTTATGTTCACACATGTTATTCTCATTCTTGTAACTGTGTTTGCATCGGACATCTCACTCGTGCACGCTCTTACGACATATTGGCGTGACTGGGAAAATAAGACTCTGAATGCAAAGATTCGACAAATTAGGGTTAAATGTTAATTAGGGCAAGCTCACCGATTGAGGTGTTGTCGTGTGACCTTGAGATCATGGGTTCGACTCCTGGAAGCAGACTCTTGCAAAAATGCACGGTAAGGTTTGCATACATTTCACCCATGTGGTGGGACCCTTCCCCGGACCCTCGCTCTGCGGGGATGTCTTGTGCACTGGGCTTCCCCTGCCCATTGGAAACAACACCAAATGAAGAAAGAACCCTTAAAATTTTGCAAGTAATTTGACAAATTATCCTATTTTATATACCAATCAAATACCCTAAATTAAACCCCTCCCCCCTTTATAATAGTCGGTTTTCCCTCATCCCAAAGGATGGTTGGATAAATCGAAGACCAGAAACCTTAATTATGTTTTCGGAAGTCCAACTCGACCACGGTGCCTTACGCGAGCACTATTCACCTTCCAACCGCCAGACGAACCCCTTCCAGAAACCAATATCGTCGTCAAACACCTCCACGAGCGTCAGCGACCTCTCCTTTGTGAACCCCCACCTCCCAGTGAAATTAGCAAGTCGTCGTCGAATCGACCGCCCCCACCCCCAAAACGTCGATATCCACCATTAACACGGCCAGCTCCCTGCTCCTTCGTCTGGCCTCTCTCCTCCTCTGATCAACCACCACCTAATGTCTTCTCCTCCCCATCTACCACCAACTACAACCACAATTATTGTTCCCTCTGACTAGCCACCCAACTTCCACCAGAGCCCTTGATTCAGTGTTTCAAAGTTTGTATAGGTAGCAACCCTTCCTACAGCCAGCGAGGAATTAGATCTGATGTTGCGTTTGAATCAATGGTATACCTCTCCTTCCTTGATCATATTTTGTTTAGTTATATTTGATTCTTATATCTTTAATGATCACTTGAATCAAAGCTTGGTTGCCTGTAATTTTTCATAAAACATGTTTGTTGTTAATTTTCAAATTTGTGTTCATCGTTGTTATATTCTCATGCATATGGAATGTTGGTTTATGTTCACTCATTGTTCGACTGTTAGATCTTTGCACAATTCTTGCAAATCCTATATTCATTATCTTCTTTTATTGTTAAACGAGCTGACACAAGCATCGCCTCAAAGTTGTTATTCATTATCTTCTTTCATTATCCTATATTCATTATCTTCTTTCATTATCCTATATTCATTAACTTAATTAAGATCACAATTTATTTAATAAAAACTCCTCAAAGTTGTTATTAGCTTAAAGGGCAACAGTTTTTCATAACAAAATTTTGTTCATTTTATTGGGAAGTCATATAATGTTTGTCCACCTCCATACTTAAAAATGTGGAAGTCCCACCATAAGAACAAAGGGAAAACCAGGAATGATTAAAATCATGAGTTTACAAATGTGGTCATTGATCACCGCTATGTGGACATTGATTGCCCGTTAGGCGATCGCCCATCACACCAATCCCAAATTGTTGACCTAGAGATCTTTAATCGACTCTGTGGTGCACTACTGGATCAGTTGCCATCGTTTGGGAACTAGCTACTCGAAATTCGATCGTCGATCACAGCCTAGATCCACAATCGTTGACTGATCATTAGATTCCCAATCGCAGATTGATTACTCGATAACTGGTCGTCCAGTAGAAATGATTTTTTGATATTACTAGGTCTACTGTTATTCCTTTAAGGAAGAGGACGTATGGTAAATTTAAATGCTTCTATTGTGGAAAGGTTGGTCAATTTATGATTGATTACTGATATAACCATAAACATATACTCTTCATGGTAGTTTTATCAAAAGAAGTCAAGGGTCGTGAGAAAGTTATGGTATTCACCCCAAATCCTATTTGGGGAACAATTTATTTTATTGCAAGTACAAAAATGTCCAAGAACTACCAAGAAGCACACTTGGTAATTGGACAGTGGTTGCTCCATGCCTATGAAGCACGGATACTTCCTCGAAGGAAGCGTGCTCGTACCGGATACGTATCCGGTACCGGTACGTACCCGATACTTGACAGATACACCTATGTGGACACACTTGAACTTAGCACATCATTCTGCATATTGTGATAGAAGTTAGTTTTTCTAGCATAAACAAAAGTTGGTTTTATGCTAGTAAGTGTTAGTATGTCCTATTAAGTAGTGTATCTGTACCGAGTATGTTTCTGGTACTGGTACGCTTCTGTTGCAAGTACGTGTATTGAACGTGTTGATACAACGCAAGTTATTAACAAAACGGCTAACTTGTCTCTAAACTAACCGGAGATTGAAAATGTTGATCTCCAACAATGAAGTTGATCTCCAACAATGAAGAGAAGAAAAAAAAGACTAATGTGTAGACTTCATTTTAATTTTATCTCTTTCGGTTAAACATATAAGATGTTAAACTTTATAATATTTATGAATGCTTAATGTTTGAAAACTTCATGTTATATTGCATTGATTTGTGGGCTTGTACTTCAAGTTATGATTTAAGTTTGATGTTTCAATGTTTTGAGAACTATTTATTGCACTTGTGATATATATAAATTATATTTGTTATAACATATCATGTAGTGCCCGTATTCTTGTTTTTTTAAAATTTTGACGCACCGCCGTACCGGGTATGTATCGTACCCGGTACCTGTACCCGTACTGGTGCTTCCTGGCTCCATGCATATAACTAGAGATGAAAGTCTACTGATAGATTATTGTGATAGAAGAGATTCTAAGGTCATATTTGGAGACTCAAACCATGGATGCACCAAATACTATGGTAATTTTTCTTTTAGTAATATAATCTTTACGTATGTTGCTTATGTGAAAGGATTGCACCACAATCTAATAAGCATTATAGTGGGCAAGATTTATATTGTTGGCATAAGTCATGTGGAGACTTATGTTCGTCTCACGGTCTACTACTCAACCATTATGATTTATGGAATAGGAGGCTTGCTTATTTAATATAAACTCCTTCATGTTGTTGTTAGCTAAAGGACAATAGCTTTCCATAACAAAAGTCTGGTCATCATCCTCATCGTACCAATGGAAAGTCATATAATGTTTGACAACCTCCATACTTAAAAATGAGAAAGTCACACGATAAGGTCAAAGGAAAAAACCAGGATTAATTAAAATCATGAGTTTACGAATGTGGATATTGATTGTCCGTTAGGCGATCGCCCATCGCACCAATCACAAATCGTCTATCTGGAGATCTCTGATCGACTTTGTGGTAAACTATTAGATTAGCTGTCGTCGGTTGGGAATTAGCTACTCAAAATCCGATCGTCGATCAGCGATCGCAACCTAGATCCACGATCATCGACTTATTATTAAGTCCCTAATCGTCGATGGATTGCTCGGTCACCGGCCATCCAGTAGAGAGGATTTTGTGATATTATTGGGTCTACCATTTTTCCTTTAGGGACGAGGAGGTATGGTAAATTTGAAAGCTTTTGTTTGGGTAAGATTGGTGAATTTATGATTGATTATTGGTATAACCACAAACAAATACTCTCATGGTAATTTTTATCAGGAGTCAATGGATGGTGAGAATGTTATGGTATTTACCACATATTCTATTGGAGGAACATTTTTTGTATTGCATGTACAGAAATGTCCAAGATCCACCAAGAAGCACACTTGGTACGTAGACAGGGATTGCTCCGAGCATATGACAAGAGATGAAAGTCTACTAATAAACAATTGTGCTAGAACAGAGTTTAAGGTCATATTTGGAAACTCAAACCATGAATACACCAAATACTATGGTAACTTAAAGTTCCTTATGTGAAAGGATTACAGTACAATCTGACGGCGCGCCACGACCGACGCGCGCGTATATTCCCGCAGGCGGCGGTGATCCGCTGCCCGGACGGGCGATCGGAGCCCGTAGTCGCGTCCGGATGATCGTTTCGAGTCTCTTGTATTTTATGTTTTTTATTCTGAGATGTATTTAACACCGATCGGCCCAAACAATCCTAGCCATCTGACCGGGGTGATTTTCTTTCTAGTGTACAGTGCAATTGATGAGCGGTTTTCACTTAGGCTTATATAACCCGACGGTTGGGGGAGATGAGGTATCGAGAGTGTGGAGCAAAATCCCGAACCGTCAGTCTCAGGTTGGTGCGACGCCAACCCCTCCCGTCTCCCCTTTCCGGTGCGACGTCGGCGACGTCGGCGACGCCTCCTCTACCTCCCTCTCCGGTAAACCCCTCCGCCTCCACCTCCCTCTCCGGTAAACCCCTCCGCCTCCTCCGCCTCCCTCTCCGGTAAACCCCTCTGCCTCCTCCGCCTCCCTCTTCCTCTTCCTTTCCAGTCCATTCCCACCGAGCTCGATAACCACTAAACCTGCCTCCTACTTTCACGATATACCCCTGACCGCCCCTTCTTTCTCCCAATCCATATCGCCACCCCTGCAGCAGTCTCCTCTCTGTCTTCCTCATCTTCCCCTGCTTCTGCGCTCCCAGTTGAAGTCGAACTCCCAACTAAACCCCTTTCCCCTCCGCCTGACGACCAACAGCCGCACTCCTCCCCTTCCTCCTCCCTGCACCAACCCGACACCATTGATTCTTCCCTCTCCCTATAGCCCCATTCCACCCGCAACTACCCCTACTACAACCCCTACAGCTCCAGCCCAACTGTCCAGCCCCTGGCCTCTACCTCCACCTAATTACACAACTCACCCACTACTTCCTACAACCTCCTCTCTCAGTCCTTCCAAATGACACTCCGCCCTTCCCTACCCGGGCACCATCTTCTCTTACTTTGACCATTGATGTCTGCCAACCACCGCCACCGCTGCTGTCTACACGTGAAAATTGTGTTATAAAGTCCTGTCTTTTAATGTTGTTTATTTTGGCACCTATATTGTGTAGTGGATGTTCACTTGAAATGTTATTAGTGTTATTCGTCGTGTGATTTGCAGGGTTTCTTCTGCGCTTGCTTGAAAGTAATTGCGCCTCTTTCGTTTTTGCAAAATTAATACTTTGTCCACCGTTAATTAATTGTTTGCAACTGCATGTGCACCTGTTGTTAATGCATAATAAATAATTACTTGTTTGCAATTTTAGCGGACCACTTGTGCACTTTTATTACACGTCATTTCATTTAGAACCACATTAAACGAGTCCACCTCCGCGCCTACCACTGCATCAAATTGGTATCAGAGGCAGGTTAGGGTCATTGCATGTTACGTAGTGGTAGGGATTATCGTCAGTCCATGTCGAGTCAAAATCACTCCGATGATAGGACCGCTAGATCTCAAACGGACATGACACCCGTGGAATTTGAAAGGCTTGTCCCCGATCGATTTGATCAAATGGGTGTCAAATTCGACACACTGCGAGGGTTAGTACGAGAGTAGACCAGTTAGAGACACCTAGAGATCGAACGAACCCTCCACCTAATGAGGAGCCTCTCGAGGACCTTCGAGATGCCACACCACCTCCCCGGAGACGTGGTAGAGACAGCCCTCGCCGAGATATCCCACCTCCACCTAGAGCGAATTATCGTCGTGGTTACGAGTTTCGACGAGATCGTCTACTGGATGAACCTCGTCCTCCACCACCTTGTCGTAGAGATAAACCCCGATATGATTATGACGATTACGGTGACTTCTGAGAGCCCCGTCGTGGGATGACTCCAGAGGAGGATGACATCATCCGACGGATCCGTATTGATGCTCCCACCTTCGATGGTCACCTGGACCCGAAGGCGTTTAGTGATTGGCTCATGGACATGGACCACTACTTTGACTGGTTCGAGATGAGCGACGAGAGGCGAGTACGATTCGCGAAGATGAAACTAATTGGCCAAGCAAAGATATATCGGTCGAGTCTGGAGAGATCTTTGGAGCGTGATGGCTACTACCCCATTACCTGATGGGATGAGATGAAGCAGCGCTTGCAGAGTTGCAGGATAAGTATCTTCCTGCTTCCTATCGAGATCAGTTGTTAGATCAGTTGTACGCGCTACGTCAGGGTACTATTTTTGTTGCTGATTACATGTCTCGATTTGACGAACTCGTAGTTCGTAGCGACATTATGGAGGAGCCTATTGCCTCTGCCCCGCGCTTTCGTGCGGGCCTTAGATCAGACATCCGAAGGGAACTAATCCCCCATAGGATGGAGTCGGTTGAGCAGATATTTCAGCTTGCCCTCAAATACGAGCAGTATTTGCGTTCAGCCGGCCCGAGACAGACTTCCACTATACCCGATGCTTCTGCATTTAGGAAGTCAGCCCCTACCACGACTTCTGCCACCCCTCGCGCTCCCACAGACACGACGGGGAAGGCTATTGTTCCTGGAGTCCCCAAGCCTAGGGGCGTCCAATGTGATCGTTGTTCTGGCATGGGGCATTTTGCAGCACAATGCCCTACTCGTGTAGTGCATGTATAGATGCTCCTATAAAAGGTGGCAAGTCCATGAAAACTACGACCGAACTGAAGGCACGGACAAACCTCCTATAAAAGGTGGCAAGTCCATGAAAACTACGAGCCTCATGGATGTTTGTCAGAGTGGGCCACTCTCGGATCGCCCTGACATTTTAAGGATCGACAGAAATACCCGAAGCCGATACAACATAACCCAAGAAGTGAACGGATTTGGATAGGAACAAGCATTTTTCAAGTTGATGTATAGATGCTCCTTTCGGAGAAGCTCGAACACCAGACGAATGTGGCGTAAATGTTCGGTGCGACCCTGGCTGTATATCAAAATATCATCGAAATATACGACCAAGAATTTGCCCATATAGGACCGTAGAACCTGAGTCATCACCCTCATAAATGTACTGGGTGTGTTCGATAACCCGAACGGCATCACCATCCACTCGTACAAGAGGATTTGACTCCTTACTACGAGGAGCATGTGTATGTGGACCCACTCACCACACCTCTACCCGAGCCTTCATCTGTCATAGCCCCACCACCTGAGCCTTCCCCTCCTATTGCCTCCACCAGTCCCTCTTTGTCGCCACCAACGGTGTCGCGACATGCAGATCGAGTTGCACCACCGACGGTTCCACCGACATCATTGCCAGACGGAGATACATCATTTCCAGACGGAGATACATCAGTGTCAGACGGAGATACATTAGTACCACCTGCTTCTACAGACGACATGCTTCAGATCGTCGATGACGACTTCTACGCCGCGGGCGGGCGAAATACCCTACGCTATCTTGTCTGTTGGAGCGGTCGGCCCTTGCATGATGCTACTTGGATTTCCTCGGAGGAGCTTCAGAGACTCGCCCCACGGATGCTCAGCGAGTACAGCCACCTACACTCATCGAAGTTGAGGCCTTTAAGCCGGGGGGAGTTGACGGCGCGCCACGACCGACGCGCGTATATTCCCACAGGAGGCGGTGATCCGCTGCCCGGACGGGCGATTGGAGACCGTAGTCGCATCCGGATGATCTTTTCGAGTCTCTTTTGTATTTTATGTTTTTTATTTTGAGATGTATTTAACCCCTGATCAGCCCAAACAATCTTATCCATCAGATCGGGGTGATTTTCTTTCTAGTGTACAGTGCAGTTGATGGGCGGTTTTCACTTAGGCTTATATAACTCGGCGGTAGGGGGAGATGAGGTATCGAGAGTTTGGAGCAAAATCCTGAACCGTCGGTCTCAGGTTGGTGCGACGTCAACCCCTCTCCTCTCCCCTTTCCGGTGCGACGCCGGCAACGCCTCCCTCTCTAGTAAACCCCTTCGCCTCCTCTGGTAAACCCCTCCGCCTCCTCCGCCTCCCTCTCCGGTAAACCCCTCCGCCTCCTCCGCCTCCCTCTCCGGTAAACCCCTCCGCCTCCTCCGCCTCCTCCGCCTCCCTCTCCGGTAAACCCCTTCGCCTCCTCCGCCTCCCTCTCTGATAAACCCCTTCGCCTCCTCCGCCTCCCACTTCCTCTTCCTTTCCAGTACATTCCCATCGAGCCCGATAACCAATAAACCCGCCTCCTACTTTCACGATATACCCATGTCCGCCCCTTTCTTTCTCCCAATCAAGATCGCCACCCCTGCAGCAGTCTCCTCTCCTTCTTCCTCATCTTCCCCTGCTTCCACGCTCCCAGTTGAAGCCGAACTCCCAACTAAACCCATTTCCCCTCCGCCTGACGACCAACAGCCGCACTCCTCCCCTTCCTCCTCCCTGCACAAGCCCGACACCACTGATTCTTCCTTCTCCCTATAGCCCCATTCCACCCGCAACTACCCCTACTACAACCCCTACAGTTCCAGCCCAACTGTCCAGCCCTTGGCCTCTACCTCCACCTAATTCCACAACTCACCCACTACTTCCTACAACCTACTCTCTCAATCCTTCCAAATCACAACCAGCCCTTCCCTACCCGGGCACCACCTCCGCTTACTTTGACCATTGATGTCTGCCAACCACCGCCACCGCTGCTGCCTACACGTGAAAATTGTGGTATAAAGTCCTGTCTTTTACTGTTGTTTATTTTGGCATCTATATTGTGTAGTGGATGTTCACTTAAATGTTAGTAGTGTTATTCGTCGTGTGATTTGCAAGGTTTCTTCTACGCTTGCTTGAAAGTAATTGCGTCTCTTTCGTTTTTGCAAAATTAATACTTTGTCCTCCATTAATTAATTGTTTGCAACTGCATGTGCACCTGTTGTTAATGCATAATAAATAATTACTTGTTTGTAATTTTAGCGGACCACTTGTGCACTTTTATTACACGTCATTGCATCTAGGACCACATTAAACGAATCTGCCTCCGCGCCTACCACTGCATCACAATCTAATAAGCATTATAGTGGACAAGGTTTATATTGTTGACTTAAGTCATGTGGAGACTAATGTTTGTCTCATGGCGTGCTCTCTCAACCTTTGTGATTTGTGGCATAGGAGGCTTGCACGCATAAATATTAAAATTTTATCAAAATTATCTAGTTCAAATTTAGTTAGAGGTTAACCCAGCTCAAAATATGTAAAGAATAAACCATGTAAAGCTTGTTAATTAGAAAAGTAAACAAAGGACTCCCTTAAAAGTAAAATTGTAAATGTTACCCCCTTATATTTCTTACATATGAATTTATTTGGCTCAATTGTTATTACTTGTTTAGAAGGAAAAAGATATTCCCTTGTAATTATTAATGATTATTTTAGATTTACATGAGTTTTCTTTTTGAAAAGTAAGTCTGAGAAATTTAGTATTCTAACTAAATTTCCAGTACAAATACAAAATAAGATGAATAGTTGAGTAGTTATGATCAACAGTAATCGTAATACTAAATTTGAATCTATTGAATGAGACAGTTTTGTAAATCTGAAGGTATAAACAATATTTTTCATCTCTTAGAAATTCAGATCAAAATGGAGTTGCTGAGATATAGAATAAAACACATAGAGTCGGGTAAGACCTTACTTGTTGAAGTCTAAGTACATATGTACTTTTGAGTTGGAGAAGTAAATAATACATGTCATGTGTTGAATCAATTTTTAATCAGCATACTACATGGAAAGACTCCTTATGACTAGTAAAAGGAAGAAAATCAAACATTTCTCATTTCAAAGTATTTTGGTGCATTTGTTATATATTGAATAATGATAAATTGGTTTTAACTAAATTAAAAGCCAAAGAAGATAAAGGAAAAAAAAATTGTGGAAATACACGAAAAATAGGAGAAATAAAAAAAATTATTAATCTCTCAATTGTTGAATACATACATGTATTTATACATTTATATAGGAAGGGAGAGGGGAATAACTCTCAATCTAAGATGTGAGACTAAAAACTAAAGAGTAAGAAGACTCAGGATAGGCCTCGCACTGGGTCTTTACATATCTTTCTTTCAACACTCCCCGCAAGATGGAGCACACAAATCGTAAGCACCCAGCTTGGACAAAAACTGATAAAACAACAGGTGTGGTAAAGCTTTCAGTAACTTGTTCAGCAGCAGGAGCATGTTTTAATTCCAACTTCTACAATTGAACTTTCTCCCGAATTAAATGACAGTCAACTTCAATGAGTTTGGTTCGTTCATGGAATACAGGATTCTTAGCAATGTGTATAGCCGCTTGACTGTCGTAAAGTAAAGTGGTTGGTGAGAAAAGTTTGACTCCCAAATCATTTAGAAGACTTTCTTTCTATCCATGTAAGCTTAGACACAACAACCGCCATTGAACGATACTCGGCTTCGGCAGATGAGCTAGCAACTGCAGATGGTTTCTTGCTACACCAGGTAATAAGGTATCCTTCAAAGTAAGTACAAAATCCACTTATGGAACGTCGATCATCCAGGGAGCCAGCATAATCAAGATGAAAATAGGGAATCAAAGATAAAGGAGAAGAGAAAGAAGAGGGTTTGTATACAAGCCCTTGTCCAGGAGCAGAATTCAAATATCTGAGGATACGCTTGATGGCCTGGAGGTGAGACATTCGTGGAGAATGAATGAATTGGCTTAAAACTCCAGCAGGAAATGAGATATTCGGTCTTGCAACTGTTAGATAAATTAATTTTCCTGCAAGACGTCGATAATACTCTGGGTTTGGAAGAAGTAGATCGGAGTCGGAGGCATGACCACAGAGCTTATGGTTGACATCCATAGGACTGTCAGCAGGCTTGCATCCAGTATAGTCAGCGTAATGAAAAAGGTCAAGACAGTACTTTCAGTGGGATAGGACGAGACTATCAGGACATTTCGCAACCTCAAGGTCAAGAAAATCTCGAAGATTTCACAAATCTTTAGTTTGATAAATTGAATTCAAATAATGCTTGATCATTTGTATTCCTTTGGAATCATCTCCTGTAATTAGAATATAATCGACATAAACTAAGAGAATAACTGTGACTGTCGATTGATGACGAGTAAAGAGAGAACTCTGTCGAGCTCCGAGTGAATCCAACATCACGAATGAACTTGTCAAACCATGCGCGAGGAGATAGTTTGAGACCATAATAGATTTCTTAAGGTGACAAACAAGTAACTCCCCCGTGATATCAAACCGAGAAGCTGGTGCATAAAGACGGTTTCTTGAAAGTTGTCATAGAAAAAGACATTCTTGACATTCAATTGATGTAAGGGTCACTGATGATGAACAGCCAAGAAGATTGGGACACAAACAGTGTTCAGTCTTTCTTTGATACCATGTGAAAATATACGAAAAACAGGAGAAATAAAATAAAATTGTATTAATCTCTCAATTGTTGAATGCATACATGTATTTGTTCCTTTTTATAGGAAGAACATGTATATAACTATTGAGAGTCGAGATATTCTACATAATGTGAATATTCTAACAAAGAGTTTGATTTTAGTTCAAAATGATCAATATGTAGAATTAGAACAAGTAATTGCTGAGATTCGTGCTGGAACGTCCACTTTTCATTTTAAAGAGGGTTCAAAAACATATTTATTCTGAGTAAGAAGGAGAAATGCATTGGAGTACTGATGGCTATCATGCATCCATTTATCTGGTGCGTTGCTTGACTGCTTCTTTATAGTCAATAGAAGAGGGGATGCACTACCTTCCAATGCCGCAGTGGCGTTCTTCCTTACCTGACACCAGGCCAGTCAATCTTCTTTCTTTCTCTGAGATAGCGAATCCAATTTCTTCCTTTTTTCACCTGGGTTGGCCATCGCTTAGCAAACGAAATAGGAATTACCACATCCACAAGCCTATCAACTCATAAGCACCAATACGTTAGGTTGAAGGGAGCACGGTCCGCCAAAATCGGCATAGATTAGGTGTTATTGATGGAACATGGTAAGCCCATCTTTCTCCATATGGAAATGTTGCGGGCACATAGAGATGTGGGTAGAGGAAGTCTCAAAAAGCGACGAGTTGTAGGTCATGTGACCTGCAACGAAAAAGTGGCTGACTGGGCTTTCTCCTGGATCAAAGCAAATCAGCTCGCCGAATTCATCTCTTTCAAAAGGAAGGGGATAATGAAGCTCGAAGATAAGGAAGCGAAAGCTCACTCTGCCAAGCCACAATTCTAATGGATAGTCATTGTGACCTTGGTGTATATAGCAAGAACCTGCTCAAAGTGACGAGATTTTTAGAAGAATATGGCAACCTGCGGCTGAGCCGAATAGAGTTGGTTGAAAAGATTGAGGAAGAGCTCTGAACATAACTAAAGTTTGCACCTCTGATGAAGAAGGTGAAGCTAGAAGTCTTATTACCTAGAGATTTATTCCCACTCCCAGTAGCGTAATCGGGATCGGGCTTCAGTAGTTCGCATGGAAAGTATTTGTAAGCAGGCGAGCGCTACACTCGCGAGTGAAGGTGCTGGAGCTCAAGAAAAAGAAGAAAGTAGAAATTCAGTTTCAAAGCTTGGGAGCAACCTGCTATCTATCGATAGGCGAGAACATACTGCTATTGGCTGCTTTGCCTATCTATTCTATTATGGCCAGCTTGGAGACATCATAGGAAGACCTTCCGGATCATAGCTTCATTCATTCGTTGAACCTTGGGGATAACCATTAGCATTGAGGTCTGTCGAGTAAAATTCAACCTTGTATATACTATCTCAATAATCAAATACACAGTATGAATACACATTTATAGAAGGGAGAAAGAGAGAAGAGAGTCTTATACAAGATGTGGGACTAAAGAGGAGAAAAGAAGAAATACAAATA
Organism: Platanthera zijinensis; assembly: GCA_039513925.1. Taxonomy (NCBI): domain Eukaryota; kingdom Viridiplantae; phylum Streptophyta; class Magnoliopsida; order Asparagales; family Orchidaceae; genus Platanthera; species Platanthera zijinensis. The sequence goes on along the minus strand of CM077094.1, from coordinate 148,604,778 downwards.
AATGGGCCACTTTACATGGGCTTTTCCAACACTCCCCCGCAAGCTGGAGCATACAAGTCGTATGAACCAAGCTTGGACAGACACTGGTAGAATAGGGTACTGGGTAGAGCCTTTGTGAGGATATCAGCAACTTGTTCAGTATCCGGAACATGCTTCAATACTATCTTCTTCATTTGGACTTTCTCCCGGATAAAGTGACAGTCTACTTCGATATATTTCGTTCTTTCATGAAAGACTGGAATCTTCGCAATATGTATTGCCGCTTGGCTGTCACATAACAAGATGGCAGATGAAGGAAGTTTTACCCTTAGATCGGCAAGGAGACTTTCAAGCCAGGTAAGCTCAGAGACAACAGATGTCATCGATCAGTATTCTGCTTCAGCTGATGATCGAGCAACCACTGCTTGTTTCTTACTTCGTCAGGTGACGAGATGTCCTCCAAAATAGGTACAGAAACCACTGGTTGACCGGCGATCATCCAAGAAACCGGCATAGTCTGCATCAGAGTACGCAACCAATGTTGGAGTAGAGGATGAGGTTTTGTATACCAATCCTTGACCCGGGACTGTTTTAACTTTTAAGGTATCTAAGGATGCGCTCAACAGCTTGAAGGTGAGATGTTCGCGGAGCATGCATAAACCTGTTGAACACCCCAACAGCGAAGGAAATATCTGGTCTTGTGACCGTTAGATAGATCAATTTTCCAACCAATTGTCGATAGTATTCCGGATTTTGAAGCGGGAGGTCTATATCAGAAGAATGTGCACACAACTTATGATTTGCATCCATAGGAGTAGTAGTAGGCTTGCATCCCGAATAGCCAACATCTGGAAAGAGATCCAGGCAGTACTTCCTTTGGGAGATGACGAGTCCATCTGAACGTCTTGCGACCTCAAGACCAAGGAAGTAACGAAGATGTCCCAGATCTTTTGTTTGAAAGACAGAGCTGAAGTGTTGTTTGACTGTTTGGATGCCCTTTGAATCGTCTCCAGTGATTAAGATATCATTAACATAAACCAACAGAAGAACAGTTCTAGTTGCCTGATGACGCGTGAACAGTGAAAAGTCAGCTGAACTCCGAGTAAAGCCGACTTGTGGGACGGCCTTACTGAACTTGTCAAACCATGCCCGAGGGGATTGTTTGAGACCATAGATGGACTTCTTAAGATGACAAACTCGGGACTCCCCCGTGGTCTCAAACCCGGGAGGTTGCTGCATGTAAACAGTTTCGTGGAGATCGTCATTGAGGGATGCATTTTTTATGTCCAGTTGGTGTAATGGCCATTGGCGATGCACAGCCACGGAGAGAAGAACACGAACAGTGTTCAGCTTGGCCAAAGGAGAGAATGTTTCCTCATAATCGAGGTCGTGTTGTTGGGTGAAGCCACGAGCCACCAGGCGGGCCTTCAGACGATCAATCGTCCCATCAGGGGCATGCTTGATCACAAAGACCCATTTACACCCAACAGGTGTCTGACCAGTAGGTAATGGTACCAAGTTTCAGGTCTGGTCAGCCCAGAGAGCCGTCATTTCTTCTTCCATGGCCACCCGCCAGCCAGGATGTTGGAGAGCCTCCTGCACAGAGTTAGGTACAAAAATCGAGGATAATGAAGTGGCAAAAGTCTGAAGTTGTGGAGATAGACGATGTAAGGATACATAATTCGTCATGGGATGAGCTGTAGATTCCGGTGTCGGATCAGCGGGACTCGGAGCATCAGAGGTCGAGGCAGACTGCAGTGGGGCACTGGAGGCAGGAGGGCGACGAGTGTAGACACGAATAACAGGAGGCTTGGCAACAGGGGGTCCTGGGCCGGAGGTCTTGGTGGTGGAGGAGTAGTAACGGGAATGACAGGACGTAAGACGGTTGGTGGTGGAGGTTTAGGATCTGAAGCAGAGAAGAAAGGAAGATCCTTCCGAAAGGTAACATCAGCAGAGACTGTCACCTTGCGGGTAGCCAGAGAGTAGCAGACGTAGTCTTTCTGTATCCGTGAGTAGCCAACAAAGATGTGTTTGGCTGCCCGGGGATCCAATTTGTCCAAGGATGGACCAAGGGTGTGAACGTAGCAAGTGCACCCAAAGATGCGGGGTGTGAGAGAAAATGTCGGAGTAGTCGGGAACATGAGACTGAATGGAGTGACATTGTGGAGGATGAGGGAAGGAAGACGGTTAATCAGATAGCAAGCCGTTCCAATAAGTTTTGGGAACATGCATTTGAAGCATGATGGAGAGGGCCACATCAAGAAGATGTCGATTCTTCCGCTCAGCAACTCTGTTTTGTTGGGAGGTATAGGCACATGAAGTTTGGTGAATAACCCCAAAGTCAGAGCAAAGAGTCGCAAATTCGTGGCTAGTGTATTCACGAGCATTATCCGTGCGGAGAGTTTTGATGTTTGTGGAGAATTGCGTGTGGGTCTCAAGAACGAAAGTCCGAAAGACACAAGGAAGCTCGGAGCGATCGCGAAGTAGGTATAGCCATGTCATTCGCGAATAATCATCAATAAAGGTTAAAAAATAACGATAATCAGAAATGCTAGTAACTTTGTACGAACCCCAAATATCGGAGTGTACTAAAATAAAAGGAGCAGTGCTCCGAGTACAATGAGATGAAAAAGATAAACGAGGTTGCTTGCCTAACACACATGATTCACACTGAAAAGAAGGTAAAGATACATCTGGTAGAGCTTTCTGGACGACTGGTAAAGGGGCATGGCCAAGACACCGATGTCAATCGACGGAAGAGACAGAAGAGAGGATAGCTGGAGAGTCATCAAGGAGGTAGAGCCCATTTTGCAGTCGCCTCTTACCAATGATATACCGCGTCCTGTGATCCTGTATCAGAAAAGAAGAAAAGGTGAAGGTTACAGAGCAATTTAAATCATTAGTCAGGCGACCAACAGAAAGCAAATTAAACGGGGAGCCCGGAACATGAAGAGTCGAGCGTAGAGAGAGAGAAGAAGTGAGAGGGATATCAGCCGAGCCAGAGACACGGAATAGTGTCCTCATTGGCCACTGTGATACACTTAGGATGAGGAGAATCCAGGTATTGATGTGGCCGCAGGGAGGTGATGTGATGGGTGGCACCTGAGTCTACTATCCATCGCGGACTAGTGGAGAGACAAGTGATACCTTCTTGGGAGATGGAGGCAGCAGAGGCAACGGAAGCAGGTGGGCGACTGAGCAGACCATAAAGTTGTTGGAGCTGAAGGCGGACCTCTTCAAGGTCAATACGAGCGGAGGAGTCGGTAGCAACAACAGTGGCCTGTGGACAAGGAGGAAGCCCATGCTTGCGATAGCATGTGGCCTCAAGGTGACTGTCCTTACCGCAGAAGGAACACTTTGGGCGAGGCCGGCCTCCCCGTCCGCGGCCCCGAGATCCAGAACGCCCCCGGCGAGGAGGGGGGAAGGCAGCAGGGGTGCAGATGTCTGCTGCAGGAGAGCCGGGGACGGAGGAGCAGAACTATCAGGAGGCGGTGAGACTTTGAGCAGCATGGAACACACACCTGATACTGAGAGGGTAGCAGCCGAGGAGAGGATCTGGGCCCGAACACTCTGAAGATGAGGTGGAACACGAGCCATCATCATGGCCACACCGACAACTTCTTTTTGAGCTCGTTGTGCAGCAAGATCCAACGTAGGAGATTGATGTTGGATCCATGCTTCAACTAGAGTCTTGGCCCGAGCAACAAAGGAGGTGAGGTCGGTGGCCCCGCCAACATTAAGGGACTGGAGATCAGTGATGATGTCATAAAGATGCTGGAGACTATCTTTACCGGAATATAGAGACTGGAGCTCATCCCACATTGCCTTGGCCGTTTTGTGATACATGGTCATGCGGTAGGGTTCGGTATCAAGGGAATTGAGGAGCCATGTCTGAACCCGACCATCGTTGCGCAACCAATCGTCAGTAGGAACAGCAGGAGGCGCTTGGGTCAAGTGATCTAGAAAACCTTTGGACTGTAGTACGCGGCGAACAGAGTGTACCCAATCCACGAAGTTCTTCTTCCCAGCTAGAGAAATGGCAGTAATCCGTAATTCATCACGGAAATCAGGGGCAGAGGCCGGGCGGTCTGTAGAGGAAGAAGTCGTCTGTCCGGTTGACTCAGGAGAGGTCGTCATGGCTAGGCGAGCAGGAGGCTAGGCCGACGGACAGGAAAACAGCGACCAGACAGGAGACCGCGCGGTCTAGGGTGACGACCCACCAGCGGCAAGGCAATGAGGCCGTCGCGACCAGAATGCGGAGCGGATAGCTAGGAGAAGCCGCACGGTCACGGTGATAATACACCAGCGGCAAGGAGGATGCCACGACCAATATGCGGAGCCTGCAACAAAGAGGGGAAACTGTCAGCGACAAGACAGGTCACAGCGACTAAGCGATGAAGAGGCCAAAAGAGGACCACACGGTCACGATGAGTACACCAGCGGCAAGGGGAGATGTCGCGACTTAGATGCGGAGCTTGCCGAGAAGAGGAGAAGCTGCAGGACGAGACACAAAGCGCGGCGAGAAGAGAAGCCGTGGCGACTAAGGCAAGTCGCGGCGAGCAGGGAGCAGAGCAGCGAGAAGGAAGAGCTTGGCGGGTAGACTAGGAGACCGCAGCGAGTAAGATACTCAACTCGCGGCGAGAAGAGAAACCGCGGCGACTAAGACAAGTCGCGGCGAGCGGGAAGAAGGAAAGCGGGTAGATGATATGGAGAGTAGTGAGAGGGAGACCGCGCAGGCAGAGGAAAACAAGGAAGGGAAGGCCCCACCTGTTAGAAAGGTTATAAAGGGGGGAGGAGAAGAAGAGGTGGAAGCCACGAGAGAGACAGAGCAGAAGAAGCGGTTAGAATAACCTTATCCGCGCGGGAAGACGCGGTTATGGAGACTGAGGCTAGAAAAAGGGCAGGTCGCACGACACTACGGCTAAGCAGGAGATGAAGTCGCCCGGTAAGCCGGAAGAACAGGCCGGACCGTCTGGCTCTGATACCATGTAGAGAAAAACTCAACCTTGTATATACTATCTCAATAATCAAATACACAGTATGAATACACATTTATAGGAGGGAGAAAGAGAGAAGAGAGTCATATACAAGATGCAGGACTAAAGAGGAGAAAAGAAGAAATACAAATAAATGGGTCACTTTACATGGGCTTTTCCAACAAAGGTCAATCACCGCCTCTATCATACATATGACATTACATGACGCGAGAGCGCATGGTCAACACAGACCTAAAGCGCCTTCGTATACGTCCCCTTATTTGCCCCATCCATTCAGTATTCTTTCTCATAAAGAAATGGAAAAAAAACTAGAATTCTGAATAGACCTTTCTTTCCCCTTCAAGTGTCAAAGACTCGATTGTTGGCTCTCTTTGTGCATCGATACAAAAGTCACTTACCGTCCCGTGGGTTGGAGAAAGATGATCTTAAGAGAATCAATGAATTGATACGAATAAGAAACTCGAAAGTGATTCCTTTCAGAAGAAAAGCATTAAGAAGAATATGATATGAGAGAGGGGAAAAACTCTCAATCTAAGATGTGCGACTAAAACCTAAATAGGAAGAGGACCCAAGATGTACTTGCATTGGGCCTTCACATATCTTTCTTTCAGCACACTCCAACAACAAAGTTTATATATGTTATAATAAGAGGACTTGCATTGGGCCTTCACTTTTCACGAGTTGAGATTAATATCTCTGTGAAAAAAATTCCTTCTGCTTTGATTTAACAGGTTAACAAACTCTCAATTGCAAAAGAGGCTGAAGCTGACCCAGATCGCTTTATTCCCTTAAGAGAAAAGTGATGCTAAAGAAGAAGAGATAGTAAAAAATAACTCAGAAGAGTCAATGGCAGAAAATTTTGAAGAAGCTCCACAAGAAGTTGAAGAAAAAGAGAATATAACCAGACCTTCAAGAAGTTGGATCTTGCCAACTACTCCCTCAAAAGAATATCATCTTGTGAAGGATCTTGCCATTTATCAAATGATTTAAAATTTTGAAGATGATGTAAGGATAAGATCAGATACTAATAATGAGTTACTGTTAGTTTTTATTTGACAGGCAGAGTTGTAGTGCCTAAAAGTTTGAAAAAGCTAACAATTATATGCAATACGAGCTAGAACAGTTTGGAAGGAAAAAATGTGTGGACATTGGTAGAGAAGTCAAAGAACCATCCTATAGTTGATATCAAGTGAGTCTACAGAACAAACTGGACATAGATGGTGTGATAATAAGAAATAAGTAACTAGAGGCCATAGACAGGAGAAATGAAAATATTTACTCCAATTGCTACACTGAAAGCTATTAGACTTTTCTTGGCTTATGCAGCACACCATGGGATAAAGGTGCTTCAAATGAATGTAAAGAATGTATTTCTCAATGGCAAGCTGCAAGAAGAAGTATATGTGGCTCAGCAACTAAGTTTTGTTTCCTTGACTCATCATAATTATGTTTATAGATTAGATAAGGACATTTATGGTCTCAAGCATGCCTTTAGAGCTCGGTATGAGATTTTATCCACTTTTCTTCTAGAAAATTATTTTGTCGGAAAACAAGTGGATAATACTCTTTTAACTAGGAAATATAAGAGAAGCTTCTTATTGTTCAAATTTATGTTTGTGATACTATATTTGGCAACTCAGATGATAACGTTTACAAGAGATGTGTCTATCTCATGTAAAACAAATTTGAAATGAGAAGCATGAAAGAATTGACGTTTTTCTAGGTGTTTAAGGTAAAGTAATTTAATAAAGGTATCTTCATTTCCCAATTCAAATACACTAGAGAAATTCTCGAGCAATTTGGAATGGAGATTGCTTCTTTCTTAAGGCCCTCATGGCAACTAATATAGTTATAGGCAATGATGTTAATGGGAAATCTATAGATTGTAGGTTTTATAAAAGTATCATAGAATTTCTTTTATATTTGACAGCTAGTAAACCAAATATAATATTTGCAACATGTTTGTGTCAGATTTCAAGTAGTATCAAAAGAATCTCATTTGACTCATGTTAAAACATTTCTAAGATATCTCAAAGGCGTGACAGAGTTTAGTCTATGGTATTCTAGGGAGTCCGAGTTTATACTAAGTTACTAACTGATTTTTTCAGATGCAGGATTCAGGGTGTAGAATTGATAGGAAGTGTATTTTCTAGTACCTGCCAATTTTTTGGATCAAGATTGGTGTCATGTAGTAAGAAGCGGAATATTATTTCTATATTCACAACTAAAGTTTAATGCATTGTTGCAGGGAGCTGTTGTGCACAGTTGTTATGGATCTAGAATTATAGGTATGATTTTTTGAATATACTTATTTTTTGTGGTAACACTAGTGCTACTTCAATTTCTCCAAATCATGTATTGCATAGCAGAACAAAGTACATTGAAATAAGTCATCATTTCATAAGGAAAAATGCAGAGAAATGCAATGTCTATGGAATTTATTTCTTAGATAAACAAAATGTTGATATCTTTACAAAACCTCTTATGAAGTGAAGTTGACTTATTTCACTAATGAGTTGGGGATGCTGAACAATATTGGTTGAAAAGAAATAATGCTAGTTTTATTTATTGATAAATTGTTATTAGCACTTTCATTAGTATTTTTCAATTGGTATTAATTTGTGTTCATGTTATGCACTTCTTGCTCTCATTTGTGTTTACTGTTAGCATTGTTTATGTTCGGATGCTTTATAGATTTAACATAGTTTAGTGTGCATAATCATTAAAATCATAACAAGAGTAACATAAAATAATAAACTCAGATTTCTCTTAGATTTGGTCTCGAAAAGAACATTATCTATGTGCTGACCGGCCCATCAACGATAGTATAATACTCTGAATCACTGATCATGATTCTTGCTTATGATCAGTTGATCGTTGTCAGTCGATCGCCAATTGCATCTAGACTCAATTGCGGCAAAGCCTTATAGAGGTATCATTGGATCTCCTCCAACGTCCAACATGTCAATATTTTATAATGTTAAATGCATTCCATATGTTATCAATTTGTACTTATCTTGGAAGTTTGCTAGTAGTATTCTCAATGTGTTATTATTTATTAACATTTTATTTAAGTTATTTTGGATGTGCTTATACTTTATTTTTTTTAATATACCGGAAAAGATCGTGAGCAGCTCGAGCTCAAATTGAGCTAGTGGAGCTCATGAGTCGAGCTCGAGCTCCAAATATAGGTCTCAAGCTTGAGCTTGTATAGGCGAGCTCATTGAGCTCAAGCTTGAGATTTTTGCCAATCTCGACTTGGGCTTGTTGGAATATGCTTGAATATTAAATTTTATGTTGTTACGGTGTTAGCGTGTGGTAGTGTGTGTATCATCACGTATACCCATATATATATATATATATGGGAGCCTAGTGTTAATTGAATTATTATTCAATTTTCCTCAACATGGTATCACAGCCCCCTCAGGGTTTTTTTGATCCCGTTGTTGCCGCACAGCCCCGTCTCTCCCGCTCCCGCTCAGCCTTGTCTCTCGATCCCGGAGCTCAGCCCCGTCCCGCACAGCTCCGACCACGTCTCCTGTCGCGTGACCCGCGCGTTTTCTTCGTCGTGTAACCCGCACCTCCTGTCGCGTGCGTCTCGCGCTTCTCCTCCGTCGAACCCGTTCTCCTTCTTCTTCCTCTTCTTCTCTCGTGCTCTAGGGACGCCGGCTCCATGAAGTCTTGATTTCTTAGATGTTGGCAGTCCCTTCGTCTCTTCCCCTCTTTCTATGAGGGTTGTTTTTCCTTCAATATCCTTATGATTATTTGGTGTGTCCTCGATTTCTATTCGGGGTTTCCTTATGTTTGGAAGTGAATCCTTTACCACCAAGTCTTCCGGTAGAGTAGCCCCTCCTACTCCAGCTTCCGTTGGACCTTACCGCGTCCCCTCGGACCATGGTACTCTTCAGATTACCAATATGAAATTGGATGGTTCCAACTACCTCCCGTGGGCTCGCTCCATCAATCTTGCCCTCAAAAGTCGCCGATTATTTGGCCATGTCAGTGGCGCGGTGAAGGCCCCTGCGTCTGACTCTCCAGAGTGGCTTCAGTGGGAGTCGGACAACTCCCTGGTAATGTCTTGGCTACTTAACTCTATGATGGAGTCCATATCTCGAAACTATCTGTTCTTGGATACAGCAGAGGATATTTGAAAGCGTGGAGAGACTACTTATTCTGGTCGAGGCAATGTTGCTCAGATCTACCAACTTCATAGCCGGTTGTTCCTCCTGCGACAGGGTGATCGACCTCCCTCAGCCTACTACTCGGAGTTCACCCAACTCTATCAAGAGTATGATCATTTTGATTCTCTGACACCGGTATCTCCTGAAGATGAGGTGCTTGTCCGAGCAAGAGAAGAACGCAATCGCATCTTCGAGTTCCTCCATGGCTTACATCGAGATTTTGATCTGATCAGCATTCAGATTCTTGGTCACTCTCCTCTAACTTCTCTGCCCGAGGTGTACTGCCTTGTCCAACAGGAATTCGATCACCGCCTGACTCTGCTTCCGGACTCTGCCACCGAGGGATATGCCTTTGTCTCTCTTTCTCAGCATGGGGTTCGACCTGCTCGCGACACTAGATTGAGGACTACAGAGAAAGATCACCTAATCTGTGATTATTGCGGGAAGGCCCACCATACTAGAGACACCTGCTTCAAGCTTCATGGTTTTCCACCTTGAGGCGGCCCTGCCGCTCGTGGAGGTCGGGGAGGTGGTCGTTCTCAGTACAGGCCTCCTCTGCCTCGATCGGCCCACTTATCTGATGCTGGGGAGGATTCTACTGCTCCTCATTCTCTGGATTCCAATATGGCCCCCTTGGTTCTTTCGGCTGAAGAAATTCTGGCGTTTCGTCGGATGATGCTCGGACCTCCAGCAGAGCCGTCTAGTTCTGTCTCCTCTTCATATGCTCATCAGGGACCTGCAGGTGCTCACTCGGCTTCCTCCCACCTTTCCACTCAGTGGATCATTGATTTCGGGGCTACAGAACACATGACCGGCTCGGTCACAGGTTTTACATACCTCTGTCTGGCAAGGACAAAGTGAGCATTGCTGATGGATCGCTATCTCTCATTGTTGGGAAAGGATCCATTCCATGCTCCTCTTTTATCCTCTCCTTTGTTCTTCATATTCCTGCTTTCACCCGCAATCTCCTCTTTATTAATCATCTGACTAACTCTATGAATTGCTCAATGACTTTCTTTCCGACCTTTTGTGTTTTTCAGGACCTGAAGACGGGGACGGTAATTGACTCTGGTAGACTATGCAACGGGATTTACGTGTTCGACCTCTCTACTTCCACTCCCTCCAGCATCACTCGGCCACCCAAAGCCCTTCTTGCTTGCTCGTCCCTCTGAGTTGGATTCCTGGCATTGTCGACTAGGACATCTTCCAGTCGATATTATGAGGCGTTTGCTTCCTCATATGTCTTCTACTTCGTTTAATGTTTTTCATTGTGATGAGTGTGATCTGGCTAAACATCATCGTAGTATTCTTCCTCTTAATTCTCCTAGTAGCTCTGTTCCTTTTGCAGTTATTCATACTGATGTTTGGGGCCCTAGCCCTAATGCCTCTATTTTTGGTTACTCGTGGCTTGTTTCTTTTACTGAATGTTACTCTCATTGTACCTGGGTTTACTTAATGAAACATAAAAGTGAGGTGTTCTTTATTTTGCAGTGCTTTCACAAGATGGTCACTACTTAATATGTTGTTATTGTTAAAATTCTGTGTAGCGACAATGGTCGTGAATATATAGACGCTCGCCTTAACAACTATCTGAGTGACCTAGGTATCATTCATCAAACCTCTTGTGTGTGCACCCCTGCTCAGAATGGGGTGGCTGAGCATAAGAATCGGCACCTTCTTGAGGTGGCTCGGTGTCACCTTCGGATGCATCTCCCGAAGTATTACTTGGGTGATGCGGTTCTCACCGCGGCCTACCTCATCAATCGTATTTATACGCGGGTCCTTGAGTTTCAGACCCCTCTCACCACTCTAGGGTTTGTCCTACCTCTCTCTCTCTCTGTGTGTATTTGGATGTGTTTGTTTTGTCCACACCCAGCCTAAAACCAAACTTGATCCCCGCGCCCTGAAGTGTGTGTTTCTCGGCTACTCACCAACTCAAAAGGGCTATAGGTGCTTCCATCCTGTTACCAAGAGGGTATTTGTTATCATGGATGTCGCCTTCTAGGAATCTGAATCTTATTATGGGAACTCTCTTTAGGGGGAGACTACAGCTACAGAAGTGAGTTCCCCTCCTTTTGTTCCTTTGCATATACCTATGTTTATGGTGCCACCTCCCGTTCCTACTACTCATGTTCCTCTGATGCCCCCACCTACTTCTGGGAACCCCGTGATTCCTTCTCTTTTGCAGGTATAGAAGGGGCGCGAACACTCAGACTCTTGTTATTCAACCGGTGTCGTCATCCAACCCATCGTCAGGTACTAACAAAGGTAGTTCTACTTCTACACTGCATCATCTTTCCCACTTTGTGACTTATGACTCTCTGTCTCCTACACATAGAGCATTTGTCACCTCCTTGGCCTCCATTTTTATTCCCCAATCTTGGCAGGAAGCTCTTGAGCATAGTGACTGAAAGGTAGTCATGTTGGAAGAAATGGGAGCTCTTGACAAGAACAATACTTGGGAGCTGGTCCAACTTCCTAAAGGGAAAATAGTGGTGGGATGCAAGTGGGTTTTCTCTGTGAAGCAAAACTCTCAAGGCCTTGTGGAACGATACAAAGTCAGGCTGGTGGCGAGAGGATATACGCAGATTGCGGGCATTGACTATAAGGAGACATTTGCTCCAGTTGCAAAAATGAACTCCATCAGGATCTTTCTTTCAGTTGCTGTGTGTAAAGGGTGGAATCTCCTTTAGTTGGATGTGAAGAGCGCTTTTCTCCACGGTGATCTTGAGGAGGAAGTCTACATGTCATTACCTCCTGGTGTTAGTCAAGAAGGATTGGCAGGGAAAGTGTGCAAGGTGAAGAAAGCTTTGTATGGCTTGAAGCAATCTCCACGGGCGTGATTCATGAGATTTCACCGGGCTATGATCTCTTTCGGGTACAAACAGAGCAATCTTGATCACACCTTATTTCTGAAACATGGCAAGGGCAAGGTGGCTGCTCTCATTGTCTATGTGGATGATATAGTAATAACCGGTGATATTGAAGAGGTTGAACTTCTAAAGTCCGGATTGTCTAAGGAATTTGAAGTGAAAGATCATGGTCCCCTCAAGTATTTTCTGGGCATCGAGGTGGCAAGATCCAAGTATGAGATCTTTAAATCTCAAAGGAAGTATGTTCTGGACTTGCTTGAGAGAACTGGAATGCTCGGGTGTGGGCCGGCAGATACCCCAATTGAGGTCAATCACAAACTTGGAAGAGATGGAGAAGTTGTTGATGACGTATCTGGCTTCCAACGACTGGTGGGAAAGCTTATTTATCTCTTTCACACTCGACCGGACATATCCTATGTTGTGGGGGTCCTTAGTCAGTACATGCATTCACCTAGATCACTTCACCTGGATGATGCATATAGAGTTTTGAGGTATCTCAAATCCACTCCTGGCAGGGGAATTTTGTTCTCACCCAATGAGGCATTGACCGTGGAGGTCTATACGGATGCGGACTGGGCAGATACAGTTGATGACCGAAGGTCAGCATCCGGGTGTTATTCTCTTGTTGGGGAGAACTTGGCAATCTGAAGAAGAAAAAAACATGTAGCCAGATCCAACACAGAGGCGGAATTTTGTGATATGGCGCAGGGGTTATGTGAAGGGTTGTGGATCCAGTCGATCATGAAGGACCTTGGCGTGGAGTGTGACGGTCCAATCAGGATCTATTGCGATAATAAAGCTGCAATCAGCATTGACCATAATCCAGTGTAACGCGATCGCACCAAACATGTGGAGATCGACAAACACTTCATCAAAAAAAATATTATTAGGGGGATTGTGAGAACTTCGTTTGTTCCATCAAACCAGCAGCTTGCAGATGTGCTTACCAGAGGGCTGAGTCTGAACTCGTTTGACAGAATACTGGGCAAGTTGGGCATGACAGACATCACACGCCCAACTTGAGGGGGAGTGTTGGAATATGCTTGAATATTGAATTTTATGATGTTACGGTGTTAGCGTGTGGTAGTGTGTATCATCATGTATACCCATATATATATATATATATATATATATATATATATATATATATATATATATATGGGTATACTAGTGTTAATTGAATTATTATTCTATTTTCCTTAATAGGACTTTACTCGTTTGCACCCCTACTCACGCAGAGTCACCCCTACTCACGCAGAGTCGAATGGTCTCCTTCATGTCAAGGAGATAGTTGGATCCCCACCTTATCCCCTTGGATCTTGCTAAGTGCAAGAGGAAGCACTTCAACTCGTCGTAGATAGTGGCGCTCTCATTAGCGAGGTTGAAGAACCAGTAAACTACAGCCCCTTCCAGTAAAGAGGTGGCGCCACTTCAGGCTGTCGGGGATAATCCTTACTGACAGCAAAGATTTGAATCTCCAAATATGGCTCTATGAATTTTTGCTCCTGTTGAAATTGGGGAGCTTTGGCTACATAAGTGTTGAGAGATTACAGCACCTGAAGGGTAGCAAGTCATCGACATTGTCATCATCAATGTCAGTTCCAACCTCCAAAGCGGCGAGAAATTCCAGTTCCCGACGGGCAACACGAGTGTCTGGTTCACAAAATATTGGAGTATGTCACTGAGGCTGCGGGGTTCTTCTTGTGGTGTCATTGAAGGTAGTCAATGGATTACGCGGGCTGTTGGTGGAGTTGATGGGAGAAGGAACGGCATGGTTGGGGAGGAAGAGGGATACATTTGTTGAGGTGTTGAGGATTTAGGGAACTGAGTGGATGAAGTTAGATCGTGGATGTTGGTAAGAGTTTGCACCACTTGAACTAGACAGATCAACGTTTGTTGGATGGTGGTCAACTCTTGCTTGGTCATAGGCTCTGAGCCCGACAACATGCATGGGTCGCGATTGTCCGCCATTGACTCCCATTTAAGATTCTAATTGGATGTTTGTACTCACCGCATCTTTTAGGGTGTTGAATCCAGAATTTTCGATGGAAGAGATTGGGCAAAACATACATCGAAATGCAGGCAGAGATGCTTAGGGAGAACTTGCCACTAAATCAGAACCTTAGAGTTCCTAACCAAAGTTCAAGATGACCGCCTAATTGAAGAAGATGGTCGCCATGTGTAAAGCATGTGGAACATATTGGCAGAGATCGACTGAGGGTCGTGATAACAGTTTGTCATGTAACAGGAAGTAGTTATCAAAGCATATTCCATGGGACTAAAAATACCATTGAGATTCATCTACTTGTCCCCCCAAGATCTCTATGATGTAGACCAGCGGCGACAATGTTGCACGTGAAAACTTTGCTTTATAGAACAGAGTCGAGCGAGAATCATGTGGTGAGTAAAGCGCTAACCAGGTAGAGAGGAAACCAGGGCGTAGCCTTGCGAGGAATAATCCATGTGAGCGGGAAACACCTGTCACATTTTGCATGATTGCATGAATGACTCGACCTCCTCCTCTATTGACTCTGTCACTCTGGGATGTTCACGCCCTTACGTCTTCTCTGCTTTTCGGAGCTCGCCTTGTTCCTCTACCGACAGCTTCTTTTAGGGCAGACCCCTAGGAAACACCAGTACGGGTACCGGTTACGATACGTATCTGGTAAGACGGTAGGAAAAATTTTAAAAAAAAATACGTGTACACCGAGATACGTTGTATTTAATATAATAAATATATATGTATATATCGCAAATGCAATTATAAATTCTCAAAACAATAAAACATAAAGCATAAATAATCCATTAAAGTACAAGCCCATAAATAATGCAATATAACATGAAGTTCTTAGACATGAAATATTCATAATCATTCAAATTTAACGATGTTCATCACTCATTTTCTTCATCTTCCTCCGTATTGTTGGAGATCAAGGCATCTTCAATTTTTGGCTCGTCTAAAGACAAGTTGGCAATCGTAAGCATGCCAACTCCATCAAAAGGATTTGCCCATGCATCTCATCCTATATCCCACATTCTACTCCTTCCTTAATTGTAGATTTTGTTCCTCCTCAAAATTAGGCGTATATTACTATGTACATACACCAAATCATCAGCTCATTGTGATAGAATTTTGTTTCTTCTCAATGAGTGAATGAATTAGTATGTGCTCCAATTTCTCTCACAACAGAACGATGAAGAATGTTGACATAAAAGCTTCAAAGCAATTTTTTACAATTTAGGTGTTGAAGTTCAATTGTAACTCCACCAATTTTTGAGCAATAATGAAACTCTACTCTTCAAACTATTTGACTCATTAAAAGCTTGACCATGCCCCGTGAACCTAGAAAACTTATTGATTATTATATTCCTCTCCATCGCATCAGGAGAGTATCTTCTTAAGCATTTATTTCTCTCCAAAGAAATCTTCTCATCTGTATTTGGAGCAACTCTATTTGGCCCTTTATCAAGTCATTCTCGACTATAATACTTACAAATAAAAGCAAATAGTAAATAAATAAATCATAGTAAATGTTAAATATCAAATCAGTAAAAATATTACTTTGGATTAAGAGAATTAGTCATGTAATGTAGTAGCGTGCAACTCTTGGTCCATCGATCAACGAGGACATCATAAATTGCCCATAAAGAGGGCAATGAGCTTCCAGGTCCATTAACTTTTCATGTTTATATATTTCAATCTTTACATTTTCTATCATTGAATCACACATGTCACATACCAAATGAAGGTTGGGTTTGTCTGTATCACAAACCCTAAGCATATCATATATGGGTCTTGTTATATCAAGGATCTTGTCCACATCATCACATTATTTGTCACTATAGATGATGTTTTTAATCTTTAGAGGTTTCTCGACATCATTTGCTCTATACATAGTCCATTCGGGACATCCAACCATATTAAGCAAGCTCATCTTCGCAAGTTTAAACCTCTTCAACATCACAATAGTGGAAGCAAATCGTGTTTCAGCAACTGCAAGCAACTTCAGTAAAACAGAAGAGTTATACATGTTCAACCTGTATTGATGATTCATTATGAATGTCATGATTGATTGAGCTTCAATTGCTACTTGAGTTATCCATTCGCATTGTTCTCTAATTGTTGCACAACAATCAGTATTATTGGATACACAAATATTTTTTAATGATAGATTTAAGGTGTACACAACACAAGATGTCCAAAAAAATATGTGGGAATCATGCCTCCACAATTGCTCTCGCTGCCTTACACACCGATGCATTATCAGTGATAACTTGTATAACATTTTTGGCACCAACTTCATTAATAACTTTAATCATCAAATTTGCAATATAATGTCTATCCTTGTATTCTCCTGATGCATCAAAATGCCTTTAAAAAAATGAGACCATCCTCAGAGGCAGCCATAAAATTAATCAGAGGTCTTCTTTGAGCATCTGTCCAACCATCACTAACTAAGTGGATTCCCTTTTGGGGTCAAGTATCTTTAATTGGCTGAAGCATTCTAGTGATATTGGATTTTTCTTTTTGCACAAGTATAGTTCTTAGAGTCTATCTAGAAGCAACAAATTCATCAGGATTGTGATTAGCAGAAAATTTATATGACTAATATAATATGGATTTCTAGTTAGATAAAATGACAAATCGCCAGAATAGAACATCCTAACTATGTGGCTCCTCAACTCATCTCTACCTTTATTTTGGGAAGTCATATTAATAGGTCTGCCTCTTCTTTTTTTGTTTCCCCAACTAATTAAGAAGTTTGACTTGCATTAGAAAATGATAGTACCTTGGGAGCCGGTATTCATTTTTCTTTTTTTGGAAAGCCATATCAATAGGTCCACCTCTTCTTTTTTTGTTTCCTCAACTAATTAAGAAGTTTGACTTGCATTATGAAACGATAGTACCTTGAGAGTCGGCTTGCATTTTTCTTCTAAGAGAAAAACCACTCTTTGAAGCACTTTTAAATACGCTGGGTCACATTTGGACATACCTTAATACCATTCTCAGATATTTTTAGCAAGTGACTCTTTATCCTAGAATATGAGCCGTTGAAATCAATCTCACAAAAATTGCATCTCCATTTTCTGTTTTCGCCACCAACTTCTCTATTATAGATAGAAGATACATAATCCCAGAGTGGTCCATTATCTTCCTTGTTTGCGTCATCAGAAATAAATCTACTTGTTGTAATAAGAAAATAGCAGAAAAAAATATATAATAAACATTCATCCCTAATTTAGTGTCTGAGGAAGATAATTATATAATAGTTATTGCACAAACATAAAGCTGCAAAATATTGAAAATAAAAGAAATATATTACCAAAAGAAATTGCTACAAAATATTAGGAGTTGTATTTGAAATAAGTTACCAAAATAAATGGCTGCAGTTGACTTCAAGTATTAGAGGATACTGCAAAGTCATTAACAGCATAATGAATAAAATCATATTTTTATATACATTACAATGGGCTACTTTTCTAGCATCGATCATGTGCATATAAAGATTAAAAAACAGATCATTAAAGGCATTAAAAGGTAAAAGTTAATAAACCAGACAGAGTTCTCACCCATTATAGCAATATTTAAGTAGCATTTTAAAGTTAATTGACACCTGTTCTATTGATGATATGCATAATTAGTCACTTGGATTATATTTTCATGAGTTCATTATCAGCGCATGATTATGTCTCCACAGACTTTGAGTTGGGTTCAGAACAAGTTTGTCAGAGAGCCGAAGGAGTGGAAGAGATCCGAGGTTGGGTCGAGCTCAGATATTTGTGAGTTCCATATTATTTTAAAATTGAATGGAGTAATGTTTAATGCAGTGTTTACTTAGTTTATCACTTGATACATAATTATTAGTGCATCATTAGTGATATAATGAAGGTAATTGGCAACTGTTCTATTGAAGATATGCTTAATTATATAGTAACAATCCTTCTCCAAGGTAACGACTATTCAAATGTTTCTTGAAACTTCTGGCAATCTCAACGTGTTCCGTTGCTCTTCTTCCAAGAGAAGAAAAGATCCTTGTGTTCTAAATTTCAAGTGAACCAAGCAAGCAGCTTTTTCTCTACTCTAATTCCATTCAGTTATAACCCAACTTAGCAAGAGTAAAATTATGCATTCTTTGATTTGAAAATGTGTGAAAATCTAAAATTAAGCATTCTTTGATTTGAAAATATTCGTAGGATTTCAATGCAAAATTATGCATTCTTTGATTTGCATTGGGAAAAATAGTTAGCATTTCACGCAATAGCTTGTTGGATATGCATATCATTAAAAGTGGATAGCTCTTTTAGCATATACGAGCATCTCCGCACGGGCTTTGTTAATGCTCGATGTTGTCGGGCGGGATTCACCTACATCCACGCGAGCTCCGCCTGCATGAAGCCCATGCTCACTACTCTCTGATGCATGGGCTTTGCCCGTGATCTATCGGAATGCCTCGCCGCTCGACCCCCCCCCCCCCCCCCGAGCCCAAACTCGTTGTTCTCGAGTACGACAGTACCCCGGTCACGACTGCTTCCTAGTCCGGCGTCGCTCCAGCCACTCGCCATCACCTGGAGCACTATATTATGCAGGATGTTGATGTTGTACTTGTGCTCTGGGGGGTTACGAGTGGCTAGAGCAACGTCGGACTAAGAAGTTGTCGTGACCAGGGTACTGCCGCACCCGAGAGCAGGGAGCACGGGCTCGGGGATGCAAGTGGCAAGGCATTCCAATCGAACACGGGCGAAACCCATGCAGAGATGCTCGTATTATTAATAAATGTGGGCCTTCCTTTTCTACGTATTATTAGCAATCGCGCCCTAGTTAGCAAGCAAAGCGTGCGGCCACATCGCCTCTCTGCACCATGCAATTATAGCGAGCGTGACAACGGGATCTCGCATGAAGCCTCTATGCCGGTGTTTTATGCTCTCGGACGGGCTTCGCCCGTATCCATGTGGGCTTTGCCCGCATGAAGCCTTTTCTCACTAATCTCAAGTGCACGAGCTTTGCCAATAATCTACTGGAATGCCTCACCGCTCGCACCTCTCGAGCCCATGCTCGCTGCTCTCGGGTGCGACAGTACTCTGATCACGACAGCTTCCCAGTCCGACGTCGCTCCAACCACTCGTAACCGCCCAGAGCACAAAGACAACATCAACCATCATGCATAGTATAGTGCTCCGAGTGGTGGTGAGTAGCTGGAGCGACGTCAAGGTGGAAAGTTGTCGTGATCGATGTACTATCGTGCTCGAGAGCAGCTAAAATAGGCTCGGGCGAGCGGCGAGGCATTCAAGTCGATCAAGGGTGAAGCATGTGCACTCGAAAGTAGTAAGCAAGGGCTTTGTGCGGGCGGAGCTCGCGTGGATGCGGGTGAAGCCCGTTCAAAAGCATCAAACATGAGCGAAGACCGTGTGAAGATGCTCGTATACAATAAAAAAATGATATGATTTTAATGATGTGCATATCCAGCAAACTATTGAGTGAAATGCTAAGAACTTTTACACATTGAAATCAAAGAATGCAAATCAAAGAATGCATAATCATGCATTGAAATCCAAACGACCTTTTTACACATTTGTAAATCAAAGAATGCATATAATTAAAGAATGTATATAATTAAAGAATGTATAATTTTAGTCCTACTAAATTGGGTTATAACTGAATGAAATTAGAGTAAAGAAAAATCTGCTTGCCATGGGCATTTGAAATCCAGCACACAGGGGTGTCTTATTCTCTTGGAAGAAGAGTAACGAAACAGGTTGAGATTGTCGGAAGCTCTGAGAAACTTTTGAACAGTCGTTACCTTGGAAAAGAATTGTTATCGTATAATTAAACATATCTTCAGTAGAATATTTGCCAATTACCCTCATTATATCAACAATGATGCGGTGATAATTATATATCAAGAGTATTAAACTAAATAAACACCGCAGTAAACATACTCATCTATTCAAATTTTTAAAAATGTGGAACTCACAAAGATTTGAGCTTCGCCCAACCTCGGATCTCTTCCACTCCTTCAGCTCTCCGGCAAACTTGTTCTAAACCAAACTTAAAGCCTATGGAGACATAATCATGAGCTGATAATAAGCTCATGAAAAATAAAATCCAAGTGACTGATTAAGCATATCATCAGAATAACAAATGTCGATTACCTTTAAAATGATACTCAAAGACTGCTATAAATATAATGGATGAAAACTTTGTCTGATTTATTATTTTTTACCTTTTAATGTATTTAATGATTTTTTTTTAATTTGTATATGTACATGATCCATGCTAGAAAGGTAGCCCAGTGTAATACATCCAAAAATATGATTTTATTCAATTTGTTGCTAACAACTTTGCAAATATTAACTAATAATTGAGTTAAATTTTTTCTAATCAATCAAGCCTATTTTTGGTTCTGAGTGTTGGGCAGTGAATTGTGTACATGAGCAAAAAATGGGAGTTGCGGAGATGAGAATGCTTAGGTGGATGTGTGGACAGAGACTGGATAAAATTAGGAATGAATGTATTAGGGATAAGACAGGAGTAGCACCGATTACAGAGAAGATGAGAGAAGCTCGACTAAGATGGTTTGGTCATGTACAAAGGAGACCATTAGAGACACATGTTAGGTGTTGTGAGAGTCTAGTCACTAGGCATATTAAACGAGGGAGGGGTAGACCAATAAAGACTTTGAATGAAACTATAAGGACATGACGTACTTAGGCATTAGTGAGATTATGACAAAAGATAGGGCACAATGGCGACAAAGAATCCATATAGCCGACCCCACTATAGTGGGATAAAGGCTTGGGTGTTGTTGTTATAATCAAGCCTATTTTTCATTCCATTGACATAAATGGGTTATGTTTTAGAATTTCAAATGGCCTGCCTACCATTTCCATTTTTTTCATTGAAATAGTTGGCCTTCTTTAAAATTATTTATTTTCAGAGGAATGAGATGTGAGATGAGAGCACAGATGTATGATGGAGCAGGTCAAAGCAAGATACCATAATGAAAGAAAATCAAAGAAAGAATAATTCACAAACACAAAATAATTCAAGCAGTTGCATAGGAAATAAAATGAATTAAAATTGTGAGCTTGATTTGATTTTTGTGTGAAAGAACTCTGTGGGCTGTATTTTTGTGCAGAAGATATTTGTGGCTTGTGTAGGTGGTCAAATCGGCACCAATGAACTGCGAAGGAAGGCGGCGATGGATCGTGAGGGGGCTGGAATCAGAGGAAGTAGAGGGAAAATGTAATAGGCTTTGTGCGCTGCTACAAGAAACTGTCGGAGAATGGCTGAAGGGGCGAAGTCAGGTGGTTGGATAGAAGGTTGAAGGAATAGCATCAAGTAATCTATGTTATAACTATCCTAACTATCTGCTAAAGGAAAACAAATTACCTTTATTGATCTCTCATAATCATTACATTGTCTTGTACATGTATTTGTAGAATAGAAAATGACTGTTCCTTCCATTTATCTAGCCTTTCATGTGGCCATTACAATGATACAACTTATATTAATACTAGTGTTGTGTTTTATGTAACAGTACCATTACATTCCTACCCTGTGACGGACAACGCCTTCGATTGTGGCATACACCAAGAATAATGAGCGGCGTGTGGGGCAGATTGTGAAGCGCCCGGCAGTGGTGAACCGGAGAACACCTTCACCGTGAATTGGTTCATTTGGAGGAAGATGTCGGAGGTGAACGAGGAGTCGAAAAGATTGTAGTTAATGACGAAACTGTCAAGAATGACGTTTTTTATGTCCTTGAAATCAGGGAAGGCTCTGAATGGGCATCTTTAAGCCTGGTATTAAAAGTCTTCATGGAAGTTGACACCAGACCATTTCCATGGGAATTTATCAGTGTGAAAATGCTGCTTTTGAGTATTGCGTCCTTTAAACGATCAAAATGTTGATTAGTTTCCATCTAGGAGGTAAATTCGGCAACCAAATCTTGCAAAATGTTGGCGAGCACTAAGAACGGCGACCGGCGAAGCACCTGACAGTGGTGAACCGGGAGAACTCCTTCGTGAAATGGTTCATTGGGAGGTAGAAGTTGGAGGTGAACGAGGAGTCGAAGCAGGTCTCATACAAGATCGTGAGAGATGAAAATGGGAATGTCCAGTCAGAGTTTTCAGCCATTGACAAGCAGGTTGTGGCTGAAGTAATTTTTGCATATTTTAATGATTCTGTTTTGCCTTTATAACCTCTGACAACTTCCTTTGCTCTACTCACATCATCTCTTTTGTCAGTAGAGGAAGGCTTATCTAGCACATGCTGCTTGACGAAGGGCTCAACGACATCAAGCCTATTATATCTGGAACATATGTTGCTTCTTGTATTCGCCAGATCTATGTCGCCTCTGCTCTGAGGCATATACAATCTCTGGGAACATAGTTGTGGCCCATTTTCTACCCTGATGGTACTTGATGCTTGACAGTTCATTGTAATGTCATCCTTCATATCAAAAGCATTGGGATGCAACGTCATGTTTGAAACATATAAGCCATTTGGAGCTCCTCTCAAAGAATCAATGGGGAACCATGTACCAATTTCTTCTAAAGGAATGTACTTCTCAATCGTACTTTGGGGATATGTTTGGTCATGCAATGGCCGCCAATGGGAATGTAGTGGAGTAGATTGACATGATCGTGTAGATCCTAGAACAGAACCTGGTAACACTAATTGGCGTAAATAAGTGGTTCAAGCGATTAAGTCATTCAAGGGCAGGCCACGATTCAAACGTTCAGTCAAGATTTAATACTTCAATACTCTTTCTTTTTCGGATCACGTCTCACGCTGGTCTCGCCGCTTACCAGCAAATAACCTAGTTTTTTTTCTTTTTCCCCTTTCAGCCCACACTCCAGCTGAATAAATCCCACGCCGCACTGTCGCACAGCTCGACCTTCAGTCCCAACCACCGTGATCAGCTTCCCCTACTGCTTCTCTCGCTCTCAGTAGTTCGCACTCCTTACTCTCTTGCATCCTCATGCCGCACCGTTGGACATCGACCTAAGCTTCCTCTCAAGGTACCTCCAAGCTCCAGCGTTGCACTCGTCGATGCTCCAGCGCTCCACTCAAGGTTTTTGCATTTTAAGGGCTACTTAATTTGTGTTTCTGCTACCATACTCCACGTCTTTGCTAGGTACTTCATTTTTTACTTATGATTTTAAATTTCATATATATATATATACACACACACGAGTGACAGGCACGGGGCTCCGCCCCAACGGCCAACAACAACAGTACTGCGACTATGACAGTGCACGGGGGCTCCCAGTGCCCCACGCGACAGTAGTCTGGCACATTTTTTAAAATTAAAGAAAAACCACGAAATTTTGTGATAAAATTTTATATACCATTCACCATCGCAGCCAACATTATTTTCAACATATATAAGTTAGCACCAGGGTGAGAATAACAAATGTGAGCATTATTTTCAACATACATAAGTTATCACCATACCACACATTCCAGAACATAGGTGTTAAAAAAAAATTATAAATTCAAGATTAAAAAACAGCACCTCATTTTTATCTTAGTTTGGTCTGGGGGTTGCTTGAATCACTTGATCATTTTTATATCTCAAAAAATTAAACCTACAACAATATTGTGTTTGTGTTAAGTGTTCAAACTGTTTCACACAAATAAGTAGAATTGATATCCATACCTCACATTTTTGTCATCAATGAGCATCTTAAAAGCATGAACCAACAATATTTATCACCACACAGAATTTCTACAAACTCTCAAGGAAAAATAAATATGGCAGAGCAGATGTATGGGTTGTGAAGGAGAGCTAAAGATCAGTTAAAAAAGTTAACTCAATAAGAAATAAAACCATCAGTACCTTTGAAATATATATGTGCTGCAGTGCAATCTGCCATAGAAGCGCAGAACATGAGTCCTACACAGTAGAGACGATAGAAATGAGAAGGGAATGTGAGTTTACTAATTTATGCACTATGGAGCTGTCAAAAATGAGAGGGGAATGCAATGGGATGAATGATTTGGGTGAAATCGAGGATTCCCTTACCTGAGAATGGACGGCAGAGCTGCAGATCCTTCCTTCGAAGGAGAGCGGGGAGATGGGCAACACTGCAAGGGAGAAGGTGGGGGAGGAGGATGAAAGCGTAGCAGATGAATTGTGGTTGTGGTTCCAAGGTAAGAGTTGACACGGGGAGGAATACCTGGAGTGGATGTGCAGTTGGGAGTCGAGTGAGAAGAAGCCTTTCGCAGAAGACACTGATTCCCTAATCCGTCGTTGAAGCATCGAGGCAAAGGCGCTTGGATGAGGGGTTCCTGGAAAATGACCTAGTTCGGCGGTGATGATGAGTTAAGCGACGACGTAGGGGGAGAGTAGAAATCATTTCTGGCGCGGCTAGGGCTTGGGAGGGGAAATGGCCCTTCGCTTCCGGCGATGATACGAGGAGCGAATTAATTGCCTTCTAGGCTCTGTTTGGGACAGAACTTGGGGATGGAAAAGTATCTGATCGGGCTCTGTTTGGGACACCTCTGGCGGCCCGTCAAAGCTCTTGTTCGGTTGTTTGTTTAGGTAGTTTTTAAAAAATTACTTTTGTAAAATCCTTCTTTTTCAGCTCTTTGAGAAGCAAGCGACCCCCCACGATCCAGAAAGCTGATTCACGGCTTTTTCTTTTTCGCGTGAACTGTTGCCTCCCCATCTCGTGCCTTGCCAGGCGGGAAAGACGATCCCCCTCTCGCAGCGATCCCTCACCCCGTCGGAAACGACGATCCCGTGCCTAGCTGTCGGAAACGACGATCTCGTGCCCTTGCCTGAGCCGACAACGACGATCCCGCGCCCTAGCCGACGACGACGATCCCCATGGAAACGATGATCCCGCTGCAAACCCGTTGTGATCCCGCTGCGCCGCCGACGACGATCCACCCCGCTGTAATCTCGTTGTGATCATGTTGTGTTCCGCTTCTCCTCTTAAGATTCCGAGCCCTAGCTACTCAGGTACCCTCTTTATGTGCTTCTTCTCTTAAGATCACGTCGTTTTTTCAATTTTTGCGCTCTCGCTTGATTTATATTATTTTTGTGCTTAATCCCCGGATGTTTTTTATGTGCTTGTGATGTGTATATGGTGTGAGTGTTTGCTTGTGTGTGTATATGGTGTGAGTGTGTGTTTGTGTGTGTTTGTGATGTGTACATGTTGTGATGTGTGTTGTGTATGTGTCTGTGAATTTGATGTGTTGTGTGAGTGTGTGTGAGTGTGTGTGAGTGTGTGTTTGTGATGTGTACGTGTTGTGATGTGTGTTGTGTATGTGTGTGTGTATTTGATGTGTTGTGTGTGTTGTGTCTGTGTGTTTGTGATTTGTATATGGTGTGAGTGTGTGTGTGTGTGTGATGTGTTGTGTGAGTGTGTGTGTGTATGGGATGTGTTTGTGCGTGTTTGTGTATATGTATGTGTGTTTGTGATTTGTATATAGTGTGACTGTGCTTGTGTGTTGTGTATGTGTGTTTGTGATTTATATATGGTGTGTGTGATTTATATATGGTGTGTGTGTGTGTTGTGTTTGTGTTGTGTTTGTGGGTGAATGTGAGTGTTGTGTGTGTTGTGTGTTTTGTGTGTTTTGTGTGTTTTGTGTGTTTTGTGTGTTTTGTGTGTTTTGTGTGTTTTGTGTGTTTTGTGTGTTTTGTGTGTTTTGTGTGTTTTGTGTGTTTTGTGTGTGTGAATGGGAATGTTGTGTGTGTGTGTGCGCGCGTGTGAATGTGAATGTTGTGTGTGTTTGTGTATGTTATGTGTGAGTGTGTGTGTGTTTTGTGTGAGTGTGTATGTATTTGTGTGTTTGTGTGTATGTGAGTGTTCTGTGTCCTGTTTGGTTGTGCATGTGACGTGTTATGTGTTTTTTTTTATATATATGTGTGTATATATTATGTTGTTTACAAGTACAACGAACTTTTGAACTTGAGCTGAGTTAAGTTAACGACAATGGTATCAAAATTACAGTATAATGGGTAAGCCAAAGGAAGGAGGAATCTCAGCGACTTGGGAGTCAAATGAAGTTTTATTATTTTGTGATCTTTGCATTAAAGAGATCGAGTTGGGCAATCGGCCAACCACCCACTTCAGCAAAGATGAGCGGAAGAATTTGATTGTGGCATTTAAAGAACGGATCGGAAAGACCTATGATCGATTGCAAATGAAAAATAAATGGGATCATCTGAAAAAGACTGAAAATTGTGGTAAATTGTTCAATAACTAGATTTTTTTATAATCATACAATATCAAATTTATGTGCTTAACATTTAAAATCATTATAGATAAATATTATTTAATAGATGTTGGATATCCATTAAAGATGGGCTATTTAAAACTATATCAAGATACAAGATATCATTTGGCAGATTATACTCGTGCGAGTCGACCTGTTCAAGGCAGATATGAATATTTTAATAAAGCACATTCATCTCTTCGAAGTGTTATAGAGCTGACATTTGGAGTTTGGAAGAAAAAGTGGCATATTCTTCAAAAGATGTCACAATACACTTTCAAGAAACAACGTGTGATAGTGTTGGCAGCTATGACATTGCATAACTTTATTTGTAGACATCAATCACGCTGGGACCCAGAATTTAATGCTTGTGATGTGAATCAGTCTTCATTCATACCATCAGAGGATGAGAACCCTAGAGCAGAGGAAGGCATTGAAACTGATATGTTTGATGCTGGGGGAGCTGATCATATGTCTGTCGTATGAGATAGTATTGCTGAAAAATTATACAACACTCGCAGGTAACATTTCGAAACATCTTTTATAAAAAATTTAGAAACCATCAAATTCAAAAGTTTGACTAATATCAATTTTTCATTGCACTGGTGAACTGAAATGAATGGAGAAGACAATATGCAACAATTGTTAACTTTTATTATTATTTCGTGAGCTATGTAGAACATTTCAATTTAATTATCTGTTTAATTATTCTCTACGAATAATATATATTTAAATATTTTGATTTATAAAAAACTGCTTCCGAAAAGCTATTCTTTCAAACAGCTCATATAGAAAAAGCTTTATGGCTTCGTTTGGGAGGACTTATTTTCACCGATCAAGCGGTCATGACCGGTGAAAATAAGTCCTCCCAAACGGAGCCTAGCTATATGAAGAGCACTTCTTCACAAACCATCCAAACAGTTTACAACTTTTTCAATACTGCTCCTGAAAAAGCCATACATAAAAAAGCTCTATTCCAACAACAGTTTTTTTATCCGCCAGAGCTGTCCCAAACAAAGCCCTAGACTTGGAGTAGATCTCTTAAAAAAGCTTTGCAGATAGAGCTGCAGACTGTTTGATAGAAAAAACTCTGAGAGTTCTTAGAAAGTGCTCTCAGAAAAGCTCTACAGATTTTTCCCTCAGACGGAATGTTTTCTTTCGGGCGCGATCCTTCATCCTGGAAGCAATTTTTTTTGCTATGGCGCGAATTTTTAACACTGTCCCATTTTTTCTCGCCCGGACATGGTTTTTGCTCGGACGCGATATTTTCCCCCGGAGGAAAAAATCGCGCCCTTGAGAAAAAATCTCGTTCGAGTGAAAATATCGCAACCTGCAGAAAATACTGCACCGGCAGAAAAAATCGCGTTCGGGCGAAAATATCACACCCGAGCAAAAAAATCACGCCCGAGCGAAAAACTCGTGCCCAGGCGAAAAAATTGCTCCCTGACAAAAAAATCGCGCATGTGCGAAAAAATTGTGTTCGGGCAAAAAAATCGCGTTCGAGTGAAAAAATCGCATCCGGACGAAAAATCGCGACAGAGCGAAAAATCGCGTCTGTGCGGAAAAATTGCATCTGGGCGAAAAAATCATGCTCGAGTGAAAAAAACACGCCCGGGGCAAATACTGCGTCCGGGCAAAAAAATTCGCGCACGTGTGAAAAAATCGTGTTCGGGCAGAAAATATCGTGTTCGAGCGAAAATATCGCATCTGGGCGAAAAAATTATGTCCACGTGAAAAAAAGTGCGTCCGAGCAAAAAATCGCATCCGGGTGAAAAAATCACATTTGAGCCAAAAAATCACATCCAGGTGAAAAGAATCACGACCGGGCAAAATAATTTGCGACCGGGCGAAAAAATTGTGTATGGAAGAAAAAATCGCGTCTGGGCGAAAAAACACGTCCGGACGAAAATAATCACGTCTGAACAAAAAATTATGCCCGAGCAGGGTCCGACCTAAGTCTGGTAGCAAAAAATTTTGGCCCAAGGGATTAATTTGCACCATTGCCATCCTCGCTAAAACGACTGTATATTATGACAATATCACTAGTGGATTCCCAGACTAGGCTAGGCCCATGTTTTTTTAATCTTTTGGTTTGTACGCAAAAACTCTATTGAAGAATCTAATTTTATTGTATGGGCAATTGGTTGACACTTGAGTAAAGACTCACATAATCTATCGAACTCTCGTAACAATAGTTTGGGGCGTTGTCTGTGAGAATTAAGGGTCCCACTTTTCTAAAGACTATTCAGAGATAATATGTATTCTACAATAATACAAGGGCATGAATAATGCTGGTTGGCACATTATTCGAGACAAGCTCCATTAATATTGATCATATAGGCACTCACTTATTAGTGTGCCCTCCTCGTACCATCCAAGGGCAGTTTTGATATGCTCGTCAAGATACACTACTCATAGCAGTGACGACGCACTCTTAGTGGTGACAAGTTTAACTTATAACCCAAGCAGTGTCTCGCCCCCCACCTTGCAATACCCATCTAACCAACTTTCTACAGTCTAATTTGAACGAGATATAATAGGGTTAGTTGTGCAACTCCAATTTAGCGAGCACAACCAGACCAAACCCAAGAGAGGTCAGGCGAGCTTTTGGGTAACAGGCAATCTCCAGGCAACAACAACGAGTTCACCGTCCTCACCTTTTGACTTGGGTACTCATCCCGATGCAAGAATTTTTCGATTAAACCATTTTTGGCTATTTGAAGACCATCAGGGTCTGCCCATAGTCTTTTCAAACAGTGGGATTTCGTTGTCTGTAGGTCAGTTGGGGGTGCAGATAGCAAAATTAAAAAGGCAGAGACCGATATTAGCAGACCAGAAAAGACCGCTCTACCCTCAAAGAGAGTTTGCCTATAAATAGACTCCCAAAGTACCTTGGAGAGGCTAACGCAGCCTCCCAGAGCTTTCAATTTCACGAGTTCTTGCTTTGTGTCATCCAAGGTGTCGAGCTTAACTTGGCTTTGGGAGGGGAAGTCGAGAGTAGCATTTCCAGGTGTATGACAGGACCTTTCCGCTGCAGCTCAACGGGTCTGTGTGTAGACGACTAATCTCCACAAAGTGAGGGCCAACTCCAAGCTTGGAATACCTCGTTCTTGCATGCCTTATGACGAGTCCAATAACCTGAACTGCTCCTTCTTAGTCCGAACTCCATTGAACCAGTATCCGGATTTCAACATTAGTTGAAGAAGAAAGCTAAGAAAAGATACGTCATATCGCATGACAGTGCAATTGCTCCATATCTGAGTGAATCTTGTTATATCTCATACTGCATTTGTTGAAACCGAAAAATCGGTCTCGAGGAGTTCACCCTTGGGGATCGCGCACCTACTTCTCTCCTGCGGACTAGGTAGCCAAAAACTTAGGACAAAGAACAGACCCATGGCTCCGGCACGGAGGTCCCACCACACACCCGGAAGATCTTAGAGCACTTCCCCTCAGCCAAGTGCTGAAGCTAAGGTACCTCAGAAAGCGCTAAAAGACTGGGCACAAGTAAGCATGCCTTCCTGAGGTACCCTTTGGGTCCTATTTATTGGATTCTGAAAACGACCTGCAAATAGCCAACCTCCGCTGTTTGGAACAGCTATGTGCAGGCCACCTGGGTCTGCCAATAGCGAGACTCTGCTTTTCTAACTGGCTATGGGCAGGCTTGCATGGGCAAAATGGTAAAAAAACATCCCACACAATACAGGGCGAAAAACCCCCACTGCCTCTACTCAACAAGGGCGGCGAGTGCCTGATGGAGCTTGCACTCGCTGCCTCAGCTCGGTAAGGGTGGCAAGTGCCTGATGGAGCTGGCACTCGCTGCCTCAGCTCGGCACCTTGGCGAGCTTGGACCCGACCTGCTCTACTCGCCTGTCGTGGCTTCGACGAACTGCCCGGAGTTCGTCGAACTGGGCTCGATGAACCCCACTGCGAGTTGGGGCTTCCTAGTCGTCTTGGCAAGCTGGACCGGGTGCCGAGGCGAGCTGGGCTCACGACATCGGGGTAGGGGCGTCGAGTATACTCGACTCACTCGACGCCGGGCTGAAGGCGCCGAGTGAACTTGCCGCTCGGGTCGGGGGCGTCGAGTGAACTCTACGCCTAGGACCCAGTTCACCCAGGGCTTGGGCTGGGCTCGGATGACCCCACTCGCCGGATAAGGGGTTGTACACAGAAGAAGAGGTCCACCGCGAACAAGCTAGCCGAGCCGATCAAGGAGGAGGTCGCCAAGCTCCTCAAAGCCGGCTTTGTATCCAAAATCCAATACCCCGACTGGGTCTCCAATGTAGTTATGGTTAAAAAAGGGACGGTCGGTGGCATATGTGTGTTGATTTTTCTTTGCTTAATAAATCATGCCCCAAGGATTGTTACCCCGTGTCTCGGATCGACGCGCTGGTTGACTCAGCCGTCGGTTTCCCTATAATGAGTTTTTTAGATGTATTTTCAGGTTATCACCAAATCAAGATGCATCCCCCGACGTAAAGGATGTCTCCTTCATCACGGGGGATGGATGCTACTGCTATAAGATGATGCCCTTTGGGCTGAAGAATACAGGTGTGACCTACCAAAAAACGATGGACCGCGTCTTCCGAAAGCAAAGGGGGCGGAACCTGGAGGTCTACGTAGATGATCTAATGCTCAAGAGTCGAGAGGTCGACTCCTACATCCGGGATCTGGAGGAGACCTTCGGCACCCTACGGGAATACAAAATGAGGCTGAACCCTTTGAAGCATGTCTTCGGGGCCAGCAAGGGGAAGTTCTTAGGCCACCACCTCACTCTCGCGGGGGTGGAGCCAAATCCGGACAAGGTCAAGGAAATCATGGAGTTGGGGTCGCCTCAGAATGCCAAGGAAGTTCAGCAGTTGACGGGAAGGTTGGTCGGGATTAGTAGGTTCCTTTACCGGGCAGGGTAAAAGTGCTCCCTCTTCTTCAAGGCGTTGAGGGGGGGGGGGAGATTTCAATGTACTAAGGAATGCGAGGAGACATTCCAGGCCTTGAAGAGGCAGCTCACCCAGGCCCCACTTCTTCAAGGACCGAAGGAGGGTGAGGACTTGTCCCTGTATATAGGGGTTGGGGCAGAGGCACTGAGTTTTGTGTTGGTCAGGGAGGAGGGTAAGAAATAGCTACACATTTACTACGTCAGCAGGGTCCTGAGGAAAACAGAACTCTGTTATCCCATCTTGGAGAATCTAGCATTCACTCTGGTCATCTCGGCCCGGAGGCTCCAGCCCTATTTCAAGGCACACTCTATCCGGGCGGTGACTGACCACCCCCTCCGTAACATCTTTGAAGGGGTGAAGCATTCAGGGAGGCTGGCAAAGTGGTCGGTGGAACTGAGTGAATTTGACATCTCCTTCATCCCTCGACTCTCGATCAAGGCGCAGGAGATGACCGACTTTCTAGCCGACTATGTGGTCGAGGTGGTAGAGGAGGAACTCACTCGCCCCGTCCCTTGGAAGGTCATGATGGACAATGCTTCAGGAAGACATTCCCTGGGGGTTGGGGTCATCTTGGAAAGCCCCCAGGGGACAAGGATCGAGCATACAGTGGCAGTGCATTTTCCCATCACCAACAATCAGGTCGAGTATGAAGCTGTGATCGCGGGTCTGCGCCTGGCCAGGGAATTGGGGGTGCATGATGTGGAGGTCCTCACTGACTCCATGGTGGTGGCTTCCCAGATCAACGAGGAGTTTGAAGTGAGGGAGCCCGCCCTGCAATCGTACTTAACCAAAATCAAGGGGATCATTAGAGTGTTCCAAACCTTCTCCATCCGACATATGCCCAGGGAAGAAAATGAACGGGTGGATCAGCTATCCAAGCATAGATCCCGGGTGGGGGTGTCATCACTGACATGTTTCGTCCATCCATCCATGAGGGGGAGTTGATGGAGGTGGACCAACACCCCTCGTGGATGGACTCATTCACAACATTCCTATCCACAGGGGAGTTCCCGGGGGGACGGATAAGAAGAGACTCAAGCACAAATCTGCATACTACCTCATGCACGACGGACAATTATATCGAAAGACTCTTTCAGGGTTGTTGGCTCGTTATATGACCGAGAGGGAAATACCGAGAATTCTGAAGGAGGTCCACTCCGGGGAGTGCTGTAGTCACTCAGGAGGTCGGACCCTGGAGGGAAGGATCATCAGGCAGGGGTACTTTTGTCCTACCCTGAGTCATGTTGTTGCCGACTTCGCAAAAAATGCCACAAATGTCAGATGTTCGCCCCCTCCAACTACAACCAGTCCAGCGGCTCAGGAGCATCACAGCTCCCTAGCCCTTCGCAATATGGGGGATGGATCTAGTAGGACCTTTTTCTCTGGCCAGCGGGCAGAGAAAGTTCCTGTTGGTGATGATCAACAATTTTTCTAAGTGGTTAGAGGTAAAGGCGCTTGCCAAGATGACCTCCCAGGTGATCAGGAATTTTGTTTGGGAGGCGATCATCTGCCGACATGGATTGCCCCGGGCCATTATCACTAATAATGGGCCGCAGTTCGCCAGCGCCGAGTTCATCAGCTTCTCTGGGGAGCTCGGAATCGATCTCAGGTTTGCTTCAGTTCACCACCCCAGGAGCAACGGGCAGGTGGAGGCGGCGAATAAGATCATCGTCAACCTCCTAAAGAAGAAGGTGGCAAATTTGAAGGGGAGCTGGGTCGAGCAACTCCCTTCAGTCCTCTGGGCCTTGTTAACTACCCCAAACACGGCCACGGGTGAGACTCCCTTCAAGCTTTCCTATGGTTGTGAGGTCGTGCTTCCAATAGAGTTTGAGGTCCGAACGCCTCGAGTGGCGGAAGCCCAGGAAGGCCGGGAAGAGTGGAGAGCCGGGAACGAGGAGGAGCTGTGTCTCTCCCTAGACCTGGTGGAGGAGCTGCATGATCTATCAGCTATCTGGCAGGGAGAGGTCAAACGCAGGATGACCGAGTACTTTGACAAACATGTCTGGGTTAAACAATTTACCGAAGGAGATCCGGTCCTGAAGAAGGTGGATGCGGCAGGGAGGTCGGCTGTCGTAAGAAAGCTCCATCCAAACTGGGAAGGTCCTTATATTGTACAGGAAGCACTAAGGTCGGGGGGATACTACCTCCAAAATGTGGAGGGCGAGACTTTAAGCCATACCTGGAGCGGCGATGACCTGAAGTGCTTCTATCCCTAAATTCGGTATATGCCTTTTTCATGAATAAAGATTGCCTCATTCTATTGATCTCATATTTCGATAATGACCTCAAATGTTTTAAGTATTCTCGCTCTGAGGTTAGGTCTCGATTCTCCCGCTGTCAGTCTCCCACCTAGCTGGTAGGGTTGGGATCTCGATGGACGTCGTTATGATCCTTGGGCTGAGCCCGGAGGATGCTCAACACCCACCGTCAGGCTCTCACCTATCTAATTGGTCCGGTGGTAGCACCCGAGAGTAGCAAATGTTCTAAGCATTCTCGCTCTGGGGTTAGGTCTTGATTCTCCCGCTGCCAGTCTCTCACCTAGCTGGCAGGGTCGGGGTCTCAATGGACGTCGTTATGACCCTAAGGCTGAGCCCGGAGGATGTTTAACACCCACCGTCAGGCTCTCACCTAGCTGATTGGTCTGGTGGTAGCCCCGGGAGTGGCAAATGTTCTAAGTATTCTCGCTCTGGGGTTAGGTCTCGATTCTCCCGCTGCCAGGCTCTCACCTAGCTGGCAGGGCTGGGGTATCGATGGACGTCGTTATGACCCTGGGGCTGAGCTCGAAAGATGTTCAACACCCATCATCAGGCTCTCACCTAGCTGATTGGTCCGGTGGTAGCACCCGGGAGTGGAAAATGTTCTAAGTATTCTCGCTCTGAGGTTAGGTCTCGATTCTCCCGCTGTCAGGCTCTCACCTAGCTGGTAGGTTTTGGGTCTCAATGGACTTCGTTATAACCTTGGGGCTGAGCCCGGAAGATGTTCAACACCCACTGTCAGGCTCTCACCTAGCTGATTGGTCCGGTGGTAGCACCCGAGAGTGGCAAATGTTCTAAGTATTCTCGCTCTGGGGTTAGGTCTCGATTCTCCCGCTGCCAGTCTCCCACCTAGCTGGAAGGGCTGGGGTTTCGATGGACATCATTATGACCCTGGAGCTGAGCTCGAAGGATGTTCAACACCCACCGTCAGGCTCACACCTAGCTGATTGGTCCGGTGGTAGCACCCGGAAGTGGCAAATGTTCTAAGTATTCTCGCTCTGGGGTTAGGTCTCGATTCTCCCGCTGTCAGTCTCCCACCTAGCTGGCAGGGCTGGGGTCTCGATGGACGTCGTTATGACTCTGGGACTGAGCCCGGAGGATGTTCAACACCCACCGTCAGGCTCTCACCTAGCTGATTGGTCCGGTGGTAGCACCCGGGAGTGGAAAATATTCTAAGTATTCTTGCTATGGGGTTATGTCTCGATTCTCCCGCCGCCAGGCTCCCACCTAGCTGGCAGGGCTGGGGTCTCGATAGACGTAGTTATGACCCTGGGGCTGAGCCCGGAGGATGTTCAACACCCGCCATCAGGCTCTCACCTAGCTGATTGGTCCGGTGGTAGCACCCGAGATCCCAAAGGCAAAAGAAGGATGGGATTCAACTCACATGCGAGTTGAGCACTCACGGGCGAGGTTAGCACCCACATGCGAGTCGAGCGCTCGCAGGCGAGTTGGACACTTGCGGCGAGCTGGGTGCTCGCGGGCGAGTCAAGCGCTCATGAACCTAACGACTACGGGCGCTCCGGGTCCAACGAAAACACGCGTCCTAACTCAGCATTCTATCAACGGAAACGAACTCGGTAAGGTCACCTAAGGTGGGAAACTCGCAGGTGAGTGCACCACAACAAACAAATCAAAGAGAAAAGAAGATGGGATTTTTTTTACAAATGTGGTTTCTCATTCTTTAACATCTGTTACAAAATAAGAACTCGCCTTCGCGAGGTTACAAAAAAGGGGAAGAAGGAATTACAAGTTATGCTCAGCTCTCGCCCTCCTCCCCTGACGTGCAGACTTCCTCGCCCTCGCGCCCTTTGCCCTTGTCCATCTTTCCGAAAAGCGAGGCAAAACTATCCTCCTTCTCGTCGGGCGGGCTCGGCGGGAACATGTCTGGCATAAGGTCACGAACTGCGACTTCTTCGCAGCCTTCCTCCAGTATCCCCGTGCCCCTAATGGCGTCCAGGAGGAACTCGGTAGACTCGATCGAATTGATTTGCAGCCGCTCCGCGACCTCCTTCTCACCGAAGAGCGCGACTTCTGATAGGGGAAGGGGGACATGCCACCACCCTCGGGAAGGAGAAGCTCTGCCTGCCGGAGTAGCTCGCTGTGAAGCCCCCGGTTCTGCTCCTTTAGCTGTCCCACCTCGGCCTCCAGCTGGGTGGCGCGAGTCTCCCGCTCGTCGGAGCGAGCTTCTTGCTCGGCAAGGCGAGCCTGCAGCTGAGCAACCTCCTCCTCCAACCCGATGGCACGGTCCTGCAACTCGCGCCCGGCCTCGACATCCTGTAGATCGAAAACTGAATATCGCGGCAAAAAGGTATTTTTAAGTAAAAATAGCAAGAGGCGGCCGACACTTACCAGCCCGCCTACAGTTCTCACGAGCAGATCCTCGACAATGCCGCATCGCCTCTCAGCATCAGCGGCCTTGTCCTTCGCAACGTCGCGCTCCTGCTCGGCTGTCAACAGGAGCCGGCTGAGGTTGAAGCTGCGGCACACCATCACGTGGTGCAACTCGAAGGACCGCATGTGGGCCCGCAGACCCTCATGACCCAGCTGGCGAGGGGTCATGTTCTTGAAGGCCTCGACACCGTCACGACCATAAAGGTCGAAGTCGAGTGCGTAGGCATGGCTGGCGGGAGGTTGGCGAGCACCCCACGAAGGGTGGCGAGTGGAAATAGAGACCCAGTGGGCCAATCCATCCCACTTAATCATCGGCTCGCCAGCCGAGTCCTTGCACTTCTTCCCCTTTGCCAAAAAGGGGGCGATCCTTGGTCAGGCCCAACTCGCGGGCACGGGCCCCTCAACGACCTCAGGTGCGGAAGGCCCGCGCCCCCTCGATCCTTCCCCGATGTTTCTTTCAGCGGGCTCTCCGGCGAGGCATCGTGAGAAGTCGCAGACAAGTCCATGTATTTGGGGGACTGCCTCTCCCCCCTGGAGACGACCTTGGCCTTCTTTTTCTTCTTATGATCCGGGGGCCGGCGAGGCGAGTCCGACCCCCCGGTGACAAACTGCCTCTTGCTAGAGGAGGGTTGGGATGCCACCTGATCATCTCGGCAAGCCTGCGCGGCCGCCCGAGCGAGTTGGAGCGGGTCGGAGTAGAGCCCCGAGTTCACAAAAGGCGGGTTCTCGGGGATGAGTCGCTCCCTATAAGAAAACTTAGATTTTGATATCATTTCTTCCTAGTCTAGCAAAAGCAGTGGGGAATCGAGGCATGCCTTCACCAGGGGGAACGGGCAGGAGAGAGTTGAGGCCTCGGTGGAGGTAGGCGACCTCAAAATCCTTCTGGAGGAAAAATTTATGGAGCTCGACGTCATTGTCGGACACCGAGGGTGGGCGGTATACCTCCTCGGCCTTCTGCTGGGGCGAGAAGGGGATGTTGCCGAGATCGCCCTTGATGAATACGATCTTGGTCAACCAGTTGTGGTACTTGTTCACGACCTCGCGAACTTTTATCAAGGTGCCGCCGAGGAAGGCGACTCCATCGGGGGTGGCTTTGTAGGAGAAAAACTTCCGGAAGACCGTCAAGTTGAACTCTATCCGCTCGCGGCGGAGGTAGCATGCGAATGCGATCATCATAGTAACGTCATTCGGGTTCACCTGGGTGGGTACCGCGCCGTAATACTTCAGCATCTGGCGGATCTCCGACCAAAGAGGCAGGAGCAACCCCATCTCAAAATGCGAGATGGGGAAGGCGAGTTTGTCCGGGTAGAAGGAGTTGATGGCTTCATGCTCAGACGGGAGGTGAGCTGTGAAGCTGGAGGGGACGTAGTCGGCCACGCACTCGGCGAGCTCCTCCGGGGTTATGTTCCCCTCAAAGAAACAGTGCTCAGCGAAGTGCCGAGCACACTTAGCCCACCCGTCAGAATCAGGGTTCCCCTTACCCATGCCTGCAGAGTCCAAGAGCGCGAGCACTAGAAGTAGTGTAAGGAAAAGGTACGAAGGTAATAAAGGAGTGACAGGGGTTGGTGGGGAGGCCTATTTATAGAGGGGGAAATTTGGGACTGAACCGACTTGTCTATCCAGCTCGCCTACCCCCAGTTCGCCGGCCGCCGCGAATTAACCCTGCACTAGGGCGAGATGGGATTGATGGGACGCTGATTGCTATGATTTAACATATTAACAATAATCGAAAAATGGTCCAAATTATTACAGATCCAAACAAAGCCCAAAGCAGGAATAAAAACCCCCGGCGCACGCGGACCAGGGGAAAATAGGGGCGAGTACCGGTAGGCCCATCAGGGGGGCCGTCTCTAGCTACCCCGGTCTCACGACCCTATCGTCGCGGGTCTCCACGCGCGAAGCTCGCGGAGTCACCCCAGGTTCCAGTGGACGGTCTGTAGGCTCTCGTCGATCTCGTCCAGAAGCATGGAAGAAGACGCCTCCTCAAACGCCAGGCTGACTCCCGCCATGTCCGCAAGCCGCGCGCACTCCCGCTGCAGCCTGAGGTTGTCCCTCCGCACCTCGTGGAACTCGCGCACTAGCTTCTTGAGAACCAGATGTTCCCACCTCGACCGTTCAGGTCCCTCCAACTCGGAATCCAGGAAGGCGTCCAGATTACGCGGAGAAGGGAGTGACGAGTATTGAATCTGGCCCGCGGGCTCGTCGGCCTCGGAATCCATGGTGAGGTCAGCGTGAACAGTTGCAGGGTTGAGTAAAAGGGGCGAGTGCCGCCGAAATAGGACAAGATTCGGGGAAGTTAGAAACTTACCGTGCACGGCCCGCTCCTCCAGGCCGACGCGAGGAGGGGGATTGCATAGAACCTTGCCACGGCCATGTCGAAGAGCCTCAGGAGAGAGGTGGGTAAAGCCGGGGGTGGGGATGACCTCGGTACCCCCCCCCCCCCCCCCCCCCCGCAGATGTAGAAGCGAGGGGTTGCTGTGAAGAAAGGCGAGTCGGCGACCTCGACTTCTGCAAGTCCAGACCCGTGGTCTCGAAGCTGGGAAGCAAGGCCCGCAGACGTGTGTCGGACCCCTGGTTCTGCGGGCTGTCGAGAGGGTCCTTGGCCTGTAGTGCGGATATCTCGCCGCTATTACCTCGGCTGGTCTGGTCGACGGAAAGGACGATGACATCCTTACCCTGGGGTTACAGAGTCGGCTGAGTGGAGGAACAAACCCCGTTATTCAGGACTGTCCTGAATTCATTGTAGATAGGTTCGACGTCCTTCGGAAGGGGCTTCACTTTTTTTGCCGAACTAAACTCGGCAAGGTTACGAGGCAGGGTGATAAGATCAGTCAATCCCGCGACGCGAGCTATAGTCTCCGCTCGAGAATGCGCCACTCGCTCTAGGACCTCCTTGGGAAGCGGCATCTTGACAAAGCTAAAGTAAGGAGAATAGCAAAGGTCAGCCAGGTATGCAGGCGCAAGTATATATAGCCACAAGAGGACCCCACCAGAAGATTCCCTCAGACCCTGCCACACTAGCTAAATCCTGTGGGGTTGGATGGTTCTTTCGAAGCTTATCCCAATCTCGCAAACAACGGGGATTGTGTACAACCCCATATCCGGTGAGTGGGGTCAATCGAGCCCAGCCCAAGCCCTGGGCAAACTGGGTCCTGGGCGTAGAGTTCACTCGGCGCCTTCAGCCCGACGTCGAGTGAGTCGAGTATACTCGACGCCCCTGCCCCGACGTCGTGAGCCCAGCTCGCCTCGACACCCGGTCCAGCTCGCCAAGGCGACCAGGGAGCCCCAACTTGCAGTGGGGTTCATTGAGCCCAGTTCGATGAACTCTGGGTCATTCGTCCAAGCCACGACAGGCGAGTAGAGCAGGTCGGGTCCAAGCTGGCCAAGGTGCCGAGCTGAGGCAGCGAGTGCCAGCTCCATCAGGCACTCGCCGCCCTTGCTGAGCTGAGGCAGCGAGTGTCAGCTCCATCAGGCACTCGCCGCCCTTGCCGAGTAGAGGCAGTGGGGGTTATTCGCCCTGTGTTGTGTGGGGTGTTTTTTTACCATTTTGCTCATGCGGGCCAGTCCATAGCCAGTTAGGACAGCGAAGTCTCGTTGTTGGCAAACCCAGGTGGCCTGCATATAGCTGTTCCAAACAGCGGAGGTTGGCTTTTTGCAGGTCATTTTAAGAATCCTATAAATAGCACCCAAGGGGTACCTCAGGAAGGCATGTTTACTTGTGCCCAGTCTTCTAGCGCTTTCTGAGGTACCTTAGCTTCAACACTTGGCTAAGGAGGGGAAGCGCTCTAAGATCTTCCAGGTGTGTGGTGGGACCTTCGTGCCGGAGCCATGGGTCTGTTCTTTGTCCTAAGTTTTTGGCTACCTAGTCCGCATGAGAGAAGTAGGTGCGCGATCACCCCTTCCCCAAGGGTGAACTCCCCGAGACTGATTTTTCGGTTTCAACAGCATTGTTGTTGGACAACGAAAACACACAAACTCTCACTTTAAACCTCTAGAGAGAGAAACTTTAATGATATTTAGGAATTCTCATTTCATTTCAATAATGAATTCATTAATTCCTTTTTGATTAATTAGTAATTAATTAAATATCATAAACCATATATTTAATATGCATATTTAGGACTTGGTTTCATAAACTAACATGATCAATCACTCCAATTTCCGTACATCCTTATGTGCGACCTTATAGGCTTGTATTAGTTGATTGTGGGATTAAACACTTGACTATTTTTAGATCACAAGATTCCAACATTGACTCAAACTCCCCACCTCAAGACACTTGACGTGATGAGTGACACCTCCAAACATTTTGGTTTTTTCCCGCGATGATAGAGCTGTTCGAAGAAATAAACTAGCTTAGTTGTAGGTTATTCCCAACAACATTCAAATACAATGTCATTGTTCATCTAGTTTTATTCTCTTCTCGTAGGGGAGAACAACAATTTCACATAATTGGCTCAATTGATTAATGGTCGATTCATTTCTCATCTCCAAAGAATCGAGGAAAGCTAAGTAAAGAAGAGTGACATCAACCCTCAGAATCTGCCCTAACTGGCTTAAAAAAACTAAGAGCACCATGATAGTACCATCACAATGCTCGACACGATTGATGGACAACATTAGGAATCGACTATGACACTGTTTGGGGGGACTTATTTTCACCGGTCAAGCGGTCATGACCGCATGAACCGGGACTTAATTAAGGTCTGATTCATGCGGTCATGACCGCTTGACCAGTGAAAATAAGTCCTCCCAAACGGAGCCTAAGTCCTTTTAACACTTCTTGCGCCAGCATACTTCTCACCATCGAGAATGATAAATCCAGACACGGTAGGTACTCGGGGATTTGGGCATGACCCAAAAAGTGTGCAAAGTCAGGAAAAAAATCGAGTGATTCTTTCAATGAGGATGTTCAGTTAAATCAATACAACGTGGTGTATTAAACGAGAAATTTTTGGGTCCGGGCCCCGTCTCCAGATTTGGAGACGGGGTCATTCTGATTTTGACACGTGACGAGTTATTTATTATCTTTCTGCGCTCTTCTTTGATCGCAAGATATACAAAAGTGATCGAAAGAGAAACCTAAATAATCGCAAGATATACAAAAATGATCGCAATATATACACAACTAATCGCAAGATATGCGAAAAAGATCGCACGAAAAATAAAATTGAACGTATATCTTGCGATCAGTTTCGTATACAGCATGATCACGATAAAATAATTTTGGATTGTACCAGTTTGGATCCAAAATTATTTTATTGCGATCATTTTGTATACAAAACTGATCGCAAGATATACGTTCAGTTTTATTTTTCTTGCGATCTTTTTTGTATATTTTGCGATCAATTTTATGTATATTGCGATCATTTTTGTATATCTTGCGATCAAAGAAGAGCGCGGAAAGATAATAAAAAAACTCGCCACGTGTCAAAATCGGAACGCCCCGTCTCCAAATCCTGAGACGGGGCCCGGACCCAAAAATTTCCCGTATTAAACCCAACGATGGCGCGCCCATCCATGGGAGGGGGCAAGCTCAACTGTAATGAGAGATGTATCAAGGCAAGCAAGCCGTCAAAGGAGCAAGGGTAGAGTTACCAAGTTCATCAAGTGATATCCTCGTGTCAATTCAAATGGAGAAGAGATAATGTAAGGTATGTGACGTCAATCTTCACTTAGAGGGGAGTGAATACACGATGTCTATTTTTTTTAAAATATTTGTGGAATTATGAAAATGTAAAAAGAGATAACCACACCAATCAACACAAATACAAAGCTATATTAGTCCCCGAGTTGGGTACGTCCACTTTCTCCCTTCGCTTATCTAACAATGTACTAGCCTCGACAAACTTCAACCAAAATCTCAGTTCCGCAAATCTTACAACTCAGATTCAATACTCTTACCTTAGGGATGCTAACTGATCCCCTATCTAAGATCCCCTTGCTCTGGATTCTACACTCGGGCCGCAAGGACCCTACCTCAGGTTCAAGCTAAAATCCTACCTAAGGTCATAATGGACCCTACCTCAAGTCATAAGTGTTGGAGCATGCATTTCATATCTTTTGGTTTGAGAATAATAAATATCGTTATGTATTTGATTTAGTATTTTGTGTATTTATATTGTGCATGTCATATAAGTATAAGCATAGATTGAATAAGAAGACAAGTCCCCGATCATGTGTGACCCAAGAGCGTGTGCACTTTAGAAACAACAAAAAGATGAGTGTTGATTGCTGAATTTCAAACGACCATAACTTTCAATCAAGGAAGAGTTGCAGACTATGCTACCCAATTTTGGAAAGAGAATGTCGTCATCCATAAACACAAAAAGTTTTGGCTAATGTTGGGCATTAAGAACTAACATTGACATTAACATCAATCAAAAAGGCAATATCGGCGTGACATGAATAATCAACGAGAAAGGAAGGTTGGGCGTAGCCATATTTAACAAGTACTAATGTGGTGTGTTAACACTATCGCCCGACGATAGTATATAAAAAGACTGAAATTCACGAAAGTATGATTTTCATATTTGTCACAATCCGTGTGTCACTTACTAAATATAGCTAACACTCAGCGTTAATACTAACGCCAACGCTAACTCTCGAGATCTATTTAGAGAGTGGTTCTTCTCCTTCTGGTGTTTTGATTCCTTTGCCTCTAAAGCCACAACTCTGAATAAGTTGAGAGAGGCTTATCTTCGGAGATAGAGAGAACTCCTTTGGGCAAACACAGATCTAAATGAGATTTTGAGAGAGAAGGGCTACAAGGCATATTCAACACGAAGGGTGAATGCATCAAGAACGTCGACACCTACATTGCCTTCATCTTCACCTCAGAAATCTGTGGGGAGTTTCTCTTACTTTTTACTTATCTTGTAATCCTTTTTATTTTATATTTGTTGTAATGAGAGTGGAGAAATTGTTCTGGGAGAACATAAGATTCTTGGAAGGATTCCTTGGGAAATTTGTCGATGATAGTGACGACAAAGTCTTGCGAGACTTAGGAGGAAAATCATTTAGAGTGGACATCAGATTCAAGGGAGGATTCCATAATTCGACGCGTATTGTGGCGATTAGGTCTAGGGTAAATCTAGGGGCGGTTCAAGGCCTTATTTGGGAGAAATTGAAAAGAATGTCAAAATACCAGGAATGTCACCTCTGATATCAAGAAACAACCTTGATTAAGCAGAAAACGGGAACCAGACGTAGGAACACTTCAACCATAACCAAGCTCAATAAACCAGATGAAAGGAAAGTAACAAGCAGGTCATGTATTAACAATCTTCTTTACAGCAAGAGGCATACATGACGAGACATGATTTCACAAAGTAAAACAAGGAAGCGGAAAATAATAAAAAGCAAGAAGCTGGGAGGACAGAAGCCGAGACCGTTGAAACCGCCCCCCTTGTCGAACTGAACAGCAAAGTCCGTCGAGACCGCGAGGTCGCGCGAACTACCCGTTATTCAAGCTGAAGAAGAGCTGTCCGCAAACTGCAAGCCGCCTAACCGCTGAGGTCGCCTAACCGCCAGTTAGACCGCGAACAGTGCTGCCGAACAGAGGAACAAACGGCCCACTGGCGGATAGCTTATTGAACTGGGAAATGCTAAAGAAGAGAAGGCTGCTGATCGCTAACCACGACCTGCAGCTTAACCATATGTTGATAACCGCGAGCTCCACTGATCCCTTACTTTAGTCAGAACCAAACACCTGGTTTCTCAGTGTTACCTACACAACTGTTCACTCTTGTGTGTTTTTTGATGTGATAGGGGAGTCCTATTTATAAGCACGGGAAGGAGTGTGATCACCGCTCCATGAGATAAAAAAACTGCCCCCAATCCGCAGCTAGCACAACTTGTCTGCACAGGTTGCAGGGACCATGCAGACAGACACCCAGTCCGCGCCAACTTGGATCAACTCCAAGTCCCACGAAGCACCTGGAGGATACAGAGCCATACCGCGTATCTGCAGCTCGCACCAAGGCCAGAGCCGAAGAGGCCGAGCATCCGGATAGCCGACACACCCTGGAGAACAGGCGAATACCGCGAGTACAGCGGACACGCCACCAAGACTTGTCTTCAATCAAGACCAAGTCTTGCATCCAACAATCTCTGAACAAGCTCTGGGAACTCAAGACTCCAGTCCGCACGAACTAGGCGTACACAGCGCCTATCAAAGAACCCAAGACCAAGAAAAGAACTATGTCAGTCTCCCTTTGCTCCCAGAACCAGTACGACAAAGCTGACTCTACAAACTCCAATCGAGTCTACAACACTTGCAGATAAACATCTTATCCGCGCGGCTTCACTAGAGAACACGACTGAGAGCTAACACCTTCTCAGGCCGTCTGGTCTATCCGCACAAACTGCCACCTTCAGACCGCGCAATCTACCCTGTCAGACCGTCACTTCACCTTCAATAATTTCAACACTCCCCCTTGAAGTGGGAAGTGGTGATCAGCCCCAACTGCCCTCGTAACCACACAAAGGGCCCCTTCTCCACCGGCTTGGTGAAGATATCAGCAATGTTGTCCTCACTTCGAACATGCTCGACCATAAGAACCCCCCCCCCCCAACACCTTCTCCTAAATGAAATGGTGCTCGATCTCTATATGTTTGGTTCTTGCATGAGCAAACTGGATTGTTCACCAGTTTGAGAGCACTCTCGTTGTCACCACAGAGCAGAGTAGGACCTGACACTTCCTCATGGACGTCTTCTACTAGCCTCCTAAGCCAGATGGATTCTCGAGTTGCTAAGGCCGAAGCCATGTACTCTACTTCAGTAGTAGAGACGGACATCGAGTGCTGCTTCTTGCTGCACCACGAGATGCCCGTTGATCCACATTTGAAAACATAACCGGACGCCGACCTCCGATCGCCCGAGTCTCCCCCATAATCAGCATCTGTGTAACCGTGCAAGTT
Organism: Platanthera zijinensis; assembly: GCA_039513925.1. Lineage (NCBI taxonomy): Eukaryota > Viridiplantae > Streptophyta > Magnoliopsida > Asparagales > Orchidaceae > Platanthera > Platanthera zijinensis. The sequence goes on along the minus strand of CM077094.1, from coordinate 148,560,010 downwards.
GAAGTCCGTGTCAATCCTATACAGGAGACCCATATCAGAAGTAGCCTTCACATACTTCAAGATATTCTTTGTTGCCACAAGATGAGGCTTCTGAGGCTCCGCCATATATCAACTTACGCGACCAACAATATGAGCAATGTCTGGCCTTGTAATCGTCAGGTAGATCAAGCTCCCAACAAGAGCACGGAACACCAAGAGGTCTGAAAGAGCCCTTCCCTCATCCCGTCGAAGCTTCAGCCCTGAATCTAGAGGAGTAGAGCAACTCTTCCCCTCTCTCATGTCGAATCGCTTCACAATACGATCGACATATCCTCTTTGGGAAATGAGTATCCCGCTCTCCTTCCTCTCAACTTCGAGACCGAGAAAGTGATGAAGCTCCCCCAAGTCTTTCATCTCAAAGCATATAGCTAGCTCAGCCCTGAGCCTACCCACTTCCTCCTCAGAGTTCCCCGTGACGATTATATCGTCCACGTACAGCAGTACCAAGACATGAAGCTACCCTCTCTTCTTTATAAACATGCTTGAATCCAAATCGGAAGCAAGATATTCGCAGAATTGGAGATATTCTGCGATCTTTCAATACCACGCCCTAGGCGCTTGTTTCAAGTCATAAAGAGCCTTGTGGAGCTTGCAGACCTGTCCATAATGAACTTCAAACACGTAGCCTGGTAATTGAACCATGAAGATTTCTTTATCGATCTCTTCATAAAGAAAGGCGTCCTCAACATCAAGTTGACATATCTTCCATCCTTGGCAAGCCGTCAAGGCAATCATCACCCGTACTGAAGTCATTTTGGCAACTGGACTAAATGTCTCCTCATAGTCTTCGCCATACTGCTGAGAGAACCCTAGAGCAACAAGGCGAGCCTTGTATCGTTCGATGCTTCCATCCTCCTGCTTCTTTAGTTTATACACCCACTTGCATATCACATGAGTAACATCATCAACCTTGGGCACAAGGTCCCAAGTCTCATTCTTTCTGAGGGATGTCATCTCTTCATCCATGACATCGTCCCACTCCTTGTCCCCAATGACGTCTTCAAACTTGGAAGGCTCCTGCTCATCTAAAGGTCCTGCAAAGAAACAAGAGACAAAGCTCACCATATTTCCTTCGCTATAGCGAGCCGGTGGTTTAATGATCCTCTTTGATCTCCGAAGAGTCTGGCCATTGCTAACCACCTCCGCTGCTTCTTCTTACCCAGCTCCGTTCCCGGGCAAAACTGGAGCAACGGTCCCCCTGCTTCCTGAACCGGAAGCCTCCGCCCCGGAGCTAGAAACTCGTGGAGCTCTGGGTTACACCGACACCTCCACCAGAAGATCTCTTGCAGCTTCCTCCTGCCCAACTTTCAGTCTAATCTTCTGTAACTCCACTGTAGAGCTACCCCCATACGACGTTAGTTCATCAAAGACCATGTCTCTTGATACCACAAACTTCTTCGTCGTTGGGTCCATACACTTCCACCTCTTATTCCTCTCACCATAACCTACAAAGGCAAGTTTCCCTGTCTTTGCATCAAGCATGGTTCGGAGAGCATCAGGGACGTGCACATAACAGACCGAACCAAACACCCTCAGGTGCTCTATGTTGGGCTTCTTCTGAAACATCATCTCATGAGGATATTTTATGTTGATCGGGATTAGAGGCATCCGATTGATGACATAGGATGCGCAAGCCATTCCTTCCGCCCAAAAGGACCTGGGAATGCCCTTTGCATGAAGCCAAAACTTGCAGACTTCCGTCAGATGACAGATCTTCCTTTCTGCAACTCCATTTTGTTGTGGAGTGTGAGCACAAGTGAGCACTCTCTGGATGTCATGCTTCCTGCAGAAATTAGAGAACTGAGTTAAGACGAACTCACCTCCATTGTTAGTTCTTAACTTCTTCACACGCAGGCCAAGCCGGCCTTCCACCAGCTCCTTGAACTCCGCAAACAATTGGAACGCATCAGACTTCTCCTTCATGAAGTACACCCATGTGTACCTTGAGTAATCATCAATTAGTACCAACATGTACTTGCTGCCCCAAAGACTGTTAGTGACAGTCGGCCCCATCAGATCATCATGGATACACTCTAATGGTGCTTTACTTCTAGTTTGTGACTTGTCAAACGGAAGGCGATGTGCCTTTCCATATTGACATCCCGCACAAATGTGACCGTCGCCGAAGGATGATAACTTTGGCAAGCCTTTCACACGGCTTCTCACCGCCATGGCTTTCAGCTTGTCCATCCCGACATGTCCCAGCTTTTCATGCCAGATAGTCGCGCTATCATTGGATCTCATCTGATCAATATAAGAGCTTGTTGATAGAACAAAAAAGTTATTTACTCTCCTTCCAATGTGAGAAACATTAGGAATACAGTGAGGTAGGAATGGAGAAGAGATATTGTAAGGTATGTGACGTCAATCTTCACTTAGAGGGGAGTGAATAGGCGATGTCTATTTTTTTAAAATATTTGTGGAATTATGAAAATGTAAAAGAGATAACCATACCAATCAACACAAACACAAAGCTATATTAGTCCCCGAGTTGGGTACGTCAACTTTCTCCCTTCGCTTATCTAACAATGTACTAGCCTCGACAAACTTCAACCAAAATCTCAGTTCCGCAAATCTTACAACTCAGATTCAATACTCTTACCTTAGGGATGCTAACTGATCCCCTATCTCAGATCCCCTTGCTCTTGATTCTACACTCGGGCCGCAAGGACCCTACCTCAGGTTCAAGCTAAAATCCTACCTAAGGTCATAAAGGACCCTACCTCAAGTCATAAGTGTTGGAGCATGCATTTCATATCTTTTGGTTTGAGAATAATAAATATCGTTATGTATTTGATTTAGTATTTTGTGTATTTATATTGTGCAGGTCATATAAGTATAAGCATATATTGAATAAGAAGACAAGTCCCCGGTCATGTGTTGTAACACCCCAAAAAGACTCAAAAGTGGATTTGAGGTTCAGGTTGCTTAACACGGCCTGGGACACGGGCGTGTCCCAGGGCGTGTCGGGGTACACGGCCTGGGATACGGGCGTGTCCCAGGGCGTGTTCAAGATAGTCGACGATCGGAGTTTGACGATAGTCGAGCCTGGGATACGGCCTCCGACACGGGTGTGTCCCAGGGCGTGTCACTCATTTAAATTCGAAAATGGCCTGTTTGAGTCAGAGAAGTACACGGCCTTGCACACGGCAGTGAACACGGCATGGAACACGGCCGTGTTGGGTTTGACACGGGCGTGTGCCTACCCGTGTACTGGTTTTGGAGATCGGTGAGTGCCGTGTAGCAGGGGACACGGGCGTGTCTCATCACTGACACGGGCGTGTCAGGTTCGACACGGGCGTGTCGATGCCCGTGTTCTCGAATATTTCAGTCGGTACGAGTGCCACGTGTGCCGCTTAAGGGTACACGGCCTGTGACACGGACGTGTCACAGGCCGTGTCGGCCAAAAAGTTGAATAATTTGGGGCAGATCGTGGCCATTCATTTTCTTTAAATAGAATCCTGTGGCTGGAGATCATTTCTGGTCTGATAAGGCCGGAAAAGGAGGAAGAAAAGCTCATTCTTCATTTCATCTTCTCTTTCTAAAATTTAAGAGAGAGGTGAGAGCAAGGAAGAAGAAGAAGTGGAGTCCGGCTGCCGGTGGTGCTACGGTGGTCCAAATCGCGAGCCGAGTTCGGATTTGAGAAGGCAACGCTGCTGCGAAGACTTTCATCCGTCTCAAATTTCTCTCCATGGCTCCGAAGCGAACTCCTAGGGTAACGATTTCCTGCTTGGACATGTGAAGTCCTTAATTCCTGCATTGCATAGGGAAAACCCTTCCCCGCGAGTGTGCGGTGGGTTGTGGCGTCCCTTGGGGTAGATATGTGAAGTCCCCCTTGTTAGAGTCCGGAATTGGAGTACGGATCTAGGCATGCTGTGTGAAGCCCATCTTGACATGATCCGGATTGGTGATGCTTGTTTGCATATCGGAGAAGACTCCGTGATTTCTTGCTTGTAGGCATGATGGATAAAGTACTGGAGGAAGTCCAGGAAATTAAGAGAGTTGGACTCTCCTATAGCCGTGAGTTGCTACTTTATGTGAGGTTGAGCCGTTGAGCCGTGGGGCTGCAACTGGGCAATGCCTTGGTGGTGGAACGGGCAAGGTGAAGCTGTACCCGCGTCAGTCCAGGCATGAGTCTGACGATGTGAGCAACGGGAAAGGTGGATCTGTACCCGCGTTATGGTTGTCTAACCTTGGGTGCTTAAGACCCTGTTAGGATCACATAGCGAGAGTCGACGGCCGGTGGGCCGATCAGACTAGAATGCTCATATGGAATCGTTATGTCTGGGACCTCTGAACGGTGGTGTGGCTGTGGAAATACGGAACACCGATAATGTGCCCTGAGTGCACGGAGCGTCGGGCCGTCGTGCCGGCGTTTGTGATATGTGACTGTGCGGGCGTGCACGTCTTGCTTGAATTGCTATATATCATGTTGGAAGATTGCTATGCAGGGATGGAATTCCGCTGCCCCGTGCCAGGGGCAGGGTCGTTATAATTGGTCAGCTGAATGCTGACCGTTGCCCTGTTTGCCACCGCTTGGTGGTTTGGTTATTACAGGTAATGGAGGTGCTGGCCCGAGCAGGACCTAGCGGGCTGAAGCCCAAAGCTGCGCTGCTGCCCTCGAAGGCATTGTTTTGTTTCTTTTGTTCATGTGTGGCCGGCCTGCGTGCCGATGTCTGTAATCCACACTCTTGTTAAGAGAAACTGTTGTAAGGCCTTAAGGCCAGACTCGTGTAATGTTTATATATATTTCTAAGTTGTAGTGGACAATGTTCTTTATCTTGAGTTCAATAATTCAACCGTGAAGCTTCCGCTAGAATGCTCTGTGTTAGGATGTGTTGGTTTTGATATTATTTAGTAGCGTCTCCGCCTGTTTGTGGAATATGGTGTGGGGCCCCGGCCGGACCCTCTATTATATTCTTCTTGACGGGTAGATGTGTTACAATTTGGTATCAGCTTGTTGGTCGATCTCTTCCGAATTCGCGGACGAATTCTTTTGAGAGGGGGCGAGCACGTGTCAGTGCCGTCGTTATAACGCTTAATTTGAACTCAAGATTGTCCACTTAGGAATTCAAATACACTTGTTTGTTGAACTTGTGTATTCTTTTGTATGGTTGCCATTTTCATTGGTCGTTAACCTGTGTATTTTACACATATAGGTGACCAGAAGTGTTGCGGGTCAATCCGAACCACAACGTTCTGTTGAGAGTGCGGCACCAGCCGAGGTGCCCACAACTCCTCCATCCGCTGAAACAGTCCGTCTCATCACGGAAATGGTACTTGCGGTGATGAATGCTCAGCAAGCGGGGCAGGCACGTCCTGCAGTGGTGCCAGCGCAAGCTGGGGTACGGCAAGAACCGGTAGAAGCCGAAGTTGATCCGCGGGTAGCAGATCAACAATGGAAGCAATTCTTGAGCTTCAACCCTCCGCAGTTTCATGGGGCGGGTACACCAGCCCAAGCAGAGGATTGGCTTGCAAGAATCAAGAGGATTATGAGGGCTATCAGGGTTGAGGAGGAACAGAAAGTGATGTTAGCCACTTTCCTACTGGAAGGAGAGGCGCGATTGTGGTGGGATGAGATTGAAATGCATCACTTGGCTGGCAGGCAATTGGCATAGATTACAATGGATGAATTTTCTCGGTTGTTCTTAGCACAACATCTGCCGGTGCAGCAAAGGATATCGATGGAAATGGAATTTCAACGGTTAGCGCAGGGAGATCGAAGTGTGGATGACTACCTGCATGAGTTCACCCGGTTGGGAAGATATGCGGGCACGATCTTCGCCGAAGAAGAGCGTAAGACTAGTCGGTTCTATGCGGGACTGCGAGATGAGCTGAGGTATTTGCTCTCGAGTTCTGTGAGTCAGGGATTCCAAGCCTTAGTCTGTACGGCTCGTTCTTTGGAGCTGGACATGAAGCGGGGGCAAGCAAAGGGAAATTTGGCGGTTGTGAAGCTGGAGTTCAAGCCGCCACGTCCGGACAAGTTTGGATACCGAAAGAGGTGGAATAAGAAGTCGAAGTCTTCTGGACAAGCTCCTTCTGCGACTGTGACAGACACATCTGGGAATGGATCTCGTGCTTGTTTTACGTGCGGGAAGGTTGGACACTTCGCACATGAATGCCGATTTGGTCCTCCAAAGGGTGATAAGAAGACGGGAGCGTCTTATGCGGAGAAGGGGAAGGCTGTGGTGGAGTCTTCTGCCTCGCACGCGCAGCCCAGGGTCTTCAACCTTGGACAACAGGAGGCCATTAAGCAGGCGGATGTCGTCACAGGTGCGCGTAGATTTTAATGTGCTTGTTTTGTTGTGCTGTGCTTGTTTTAATTGTACTGTTATAGGGTTTGTCCTTCTAAGAGAATATCCGGCGTGAGCACTGTTCGACACAGGTGCTTCACATTCGTTTCTATCTGAGGACTTTGTCGTTCGTATCGGGGTGCCTATCCGGACCACGACAGACAGTGTAAAGGTGTTGTTGCCTAACGGATGTTTGATGTGCGCGGATAGATCTTGCGGTCTTGAGGTCAAGATAGGAAGTCGGGAGTTCAAGGTGGAAACACTAGTATTGCCGATCAAAGAGTTTGATATAATCTTTGGTATGGACTGGCTTTCAGAGCAACGTGCCTGTATAGATTGCACTTCAAAAGAGGTCACACTTGGGCAAAATACCGACCAAGAGACCAAGTTCATTGGTATGCAAGGGATGAGTGGGATGTTGTTATCCGCTCTCCAAGTTGTTAAGGCAGTTCGGAAGGGTGCGGAGTTGTTCTTCACACTCATAGAGGCGGTGGCGCCGAAGGCCAGTGTGAGTGAAGTGCCGATTGTGTCGGAATATGCGGATGTGTTTCCAAAGGACCTTCCGGGGTTACCTCCCCAAAGGGAAATCGACTTCGCTATCGAGCTGGTGCCGGGTGCGAAACCTGTGGCCCGTTCGCCGTATCGGGTAGCGCCAAAAGAAATGGCCGAACTGAAAGTTCAGTTGCAAGAGTTGTTGGAGCAGGGTTATATACGCCCAAGTATGTCACCTTGGAGCGCGCCTGTTCTTTTTGTGAAAAAGAAAGACGGTGGTTTGCGACTATGTATTGATTATCGCGAACTGAACAAGCTGACGGAGAAAAACAAGTATCCAATTCCACGGATCGATGACTTGTTTGATCAGCTAGCAGGCTCAACCGTCTATTCGAAGTTGGATTTGAAGTCCGGGTATTACCAGTTGCGGATTAGGGAAGGTGACATTCCCAAGACAGCGTTTGACACACGCTATGGTCATTATGAGTTCACAGTGATGTCGTTCGGCTTATGCAATGCGCCTTCGGTATTCATGGATCTCATGCATCGAACGTTCCGCGAATACCTGGATCTGTTTGTGATTGTGTTTATTGATGATATTCTGGTATATTCACAATCAGAGGAAGATCATGCAAACCATTTGCGATTAGTATTGCATACCTTGCGAAGGAATAAGTTGTATGCCAAGTTCTCAAAGTGTGAGTTCTGGCTCTCGTCGGTGGCTTTTCTAGGCCATGTAGTAAGTGGAGAGGGCATAGCGGTGGATCCGGCAAAGATAAGTGTCATTCGAGATTGGCCAGTGTTGTCTTCGGTGGCCGAAGTCAGGAGTTTCCTTGGACTGGCGGGCTACTATAGAAGGTTCGTGGAGAACTTCTCCCGGATTGCTTTGCCTCTGACTACGTTGACAAGAAAAGATCAGATGTTCGTTTGGACGCCGGAGTGCGTACGAGCTTTTGATGAGCTGAAGAATCGTTTGACCACAACGCCCGTGTTGACGTCGCCATGTGGTACAGATGGATTTGAAATATACAGCGATGCGTCAGGAAGCGGCTTAGGCTGCGTTCTCCTGCAGTTTGGCAAGGTGATCGCTTATGGCTCACGTCAATTGAAAGTGCATGAGCGTAATTACCCCGTCCATGATTTGGAGTTGGCGGCGGTGATCTTTGCGCTAAAGTTGTGGCGGCATTATCTGTATGGGGTGAAAGTGGATATTTATACAGATCATAAAAGCTTAAAGTATCTGCTTGATCAAAAAGAATTGAATATGCGACAAAGGAGGTGGATGGAATTCCTTGGGGATTTTACCTTCGACATTCACTATGTTCCCGGAAAGGGAAATGTGGTCGCTGATGCCTTGAGTCGTCGGGCTCCGGTGCAGGTAAATTGGTTGCGGATGCATGATGAGCGGTTAATCCAGGAGTTGGAAGCTTTGGAGATATCTTGTGTGGAAAGAGATTCTTCAACTGTTGCATGCGTGAGCTGGTTGGAGGTTCAATATGACCTTGCTGACAGGGTTCGGCGGGCAACGGAGTTGGATGAAAGTCTCCAACGCTATGCAAAGGAGGGGTCTGGTGATCAATTCTCCTGGGATGACGGTTTGTTACGGAAGGATGGCCGATTGTGCGTCCCTAGTGCGGGTAAATTGCGAGAAGGGCTGCTATATGAAGCACACTTTACAAAGTATTCAATTCACCCTGGGAGCACAAAAATGTACAAGGACATGAAGAAACTGTTCTGGTGGCCTGGTTTAAAGAAGGACATAGCCGCGTATGTGGCTAAATGTCGCACTTGTGCTTTGGTAAAGGCAGAATGTCAACGGCCGAGTGGTTTCCTGAAGTCGTTGCCGATTCCACAATGGAAGTTTGAGGATATTTCTATGGATTTCGTGCACGGATTGCCGAGATCTCAGCGTGGCCATGACTCAATCTGGGTGATTGTAGACCGGTTGACAAAGGTGGCTCACTTTATACCGAATAAGCGGGACGATTCAGTGGAAACGTTGGCAAAGCTTTATGTGGAGCAGATTGTTCGATTGCACGGTGTTCCCCGGAGCATCGTAAGTGACCGAGATGGGCGCTTTACCTCGAAAGATTGAAGATTAGTTCATCAGATGTTGGGCACGAAGTTAGCATTCAGTACGGCTTTTCACCCGCAAACGGATGGCCAAACTGAAAGAACCAACAAAACGATGGAGGATATGCTCTGTATGTGCGCCCTGGACTTCGGTAAGAATTGGGAAGAACATCTTGTTATGGTGGAGTTTGCCTATAATAATAGCTATCAAGCAAGTATAGGCATGGCCCCGTTTGAAGCGCTGTATGGTCGGAAGTGTCGTACACCGCTAGCTTGGGCAGAAACTGGCGAGACTAAACTTTTAGGCAAAAAGGAAGTCGAGGATGCTACCTCAACAATACGCTCTATTCGAGAGAGGCTCCTAATAGCCCAGGATCGGCAAGCCAAATATTACAATGCTAAGCACCGGAACGTGGAGTTCGCGGTGGGTGACTGGGTCTATTTAAAGATTAAGCCCTTCAAAGGCGTATCTCGGATTCGGCGGTTGAAAAAGCTAAGTCCGCGATACCTTGGTTCGTTTGAAGTGGTGGAGCGAGTTGGGGAAGCCGCCTATCGGCTAGCTCTTTCATCGGAATTGAGTGGATTGCATGATGTGTTTCACATCTCGGTGCTACGCAAAGCAGTCAAGGATCCAGCTCAAGTAGTTGGCAATGATCGAGTGCCGGTTGAGTATGGGCTAACAACAAAGGTGAAGCCTATACGGATTGAGGATCGAGCCGAGAAACAGTTGCGGAACAAAGTGATCGGGATGGTCAAAGTCCGGTGGGACAATTGTGGCCGAGAAGAGCTAACATGGGAGCGTGAGCAGACCATGCAAGCCGAGTTTCCCGAATTATTTTCATAATTTGTTTACTCGTTATATATGTAATAGAAACATATAAATGTTTTGTTAATTTCTCCCTACTGTCTTCAAATTTCGGGACGAAATTTTATTAAGGGGGGGAGGATTGTAACACCCCAAAAAGACTCAAAAGTGGATTTGAGGTTCAGGTTGCTTAACACGGCCTGGGACACGGGCGTGTCCCAGGGCGTGTCGGGGTACACGGCCTGGGACACGGGCGTGTCCCAGGGCGTGTTCAAGATAGTCGACGATCGGAGGTCGACGATAGTCGAGCCTGGGACACGGCCTCCGACACGGGCGTGTCCCAGGGCGTGTCACTCATTTAAATTCGAAAGTGGCATGTTTGAGTCAGAGAAGTACACGGCCTTGCACACGGCAGTGAACACGGCATGGAACACGGCCGTGTTGGGTTTGATACGGGCGTGTGCCTACCCGTGTACTAGTTTTGGAGATCGGTGAGTGTCGTGTAGCAGGGGACACGGGCGTGTCTCATCACTGACACGGGCATGTCAGGTTCGACACGGGCGTGTCGATGCCCGTGTTCTCGAATATTTCAGTCGGTGCGAGTGCCACGTGTGCCGCTTAAGGGTACACGGCCTGTGACACGGGCGTGTCACAGGCCGTGTCGGCCAAAAAGTTGAATAATTTGGGGCAGATCGTGGCCATTCATTTTCTTTAAATAGAATCCTGTGGCTGGAGATCATTTTTGGTCTGATAAGGCCGAAAAAGGAGGAAGAAAAGCTCATTCTTCATTTCATCTTCTCTTTCTAAAATTTAAGAGAGAGGTGAGAGCAAGGAGGAAGAAGAAGTGGAGTCCGGCTGCCGGTGGTGCTACGGTGGTCCAAATCGCGAGCCGAGTTTGGATTTGAGAAGGCAACGCTGCTGCGAAGACTTTCATCCGTCTCAAATTTCTCTCCATGGCTCCAAAGCGAACTCCTAGGGTAACGATTTCCTGCTTGGACATGTGAAGTCCTTAATTCCTGCATTGCATAGGGAAAACCCTTCCCCGCGAGTGTGCGGTGGGTTGTGGCGTCCCTTGGGGTAGATATGTGAAGTCCCCCTTGTTAGAGTCCGGAATTGGAGTACGGATCTAGGCATGCTGTGTGAAGCCCATCTGGACATGATCCGGATTGGTGATGCTTGTTTGCATATCGGAGAAGACTCCGTGATTTCTTGCTTGTAGGCATGATGGATAAAGTACTGGAGGAAGTCCAGGAAATTAAGAGAGTTGGACTCTCCTATAGCCGTGAGTTGCTACTTTATGTGAGGTTGAGCCGTTGAGCCGTGGGGCTGCAACTGGGCAATGCCTTGGTGGTGGAACGGGCAAGGTGAAGCTGTACCCACATCAGTCCAGGCATGAGTCTGACGATGTGAGCAACGAGAAAGGTGGATCTGTACCCGCGTTATGGTTGTCTAACCTTGGGTGCTTAAGACCCTGTTAGGATCACATAGCGAGAGTCGACGGCCGGTGGGCCGATCAGACTAGAATGCTCATATGGAACCGTTATGTCTGGGACCTCTGAACGGTGGTGTGGCCGTGGAAATACGGAACACCGATAATGTGCCCTGAGTGCACGGAGCGTCGGGCCGTCGTGCCGGCGTTTGTGATATGTGACTGTGCGGGCGTGCACGTCTTGCTTGAATTGCTATATATCATGTTGGAAGATTGCTATGCAGGGATGGAATTCCGCTGCCCCGTGCCAGGGGCAGGGTCGTTATAATTGGTCAGCTGAATGCTGACCGTTGCCCTGTTTGCCACCGCTTGGTGGTTTGGTTATTACAGGTAATGGAGGTGCTGGCCCGAGCGGGACCTAGCGGGCTGAAGCCCAAAGCTGCGCTGCTGCCCTCGAAGGCATTGTTTTGTTTCTTTTGTTCATGTGTGGCCGGCCTGCGTGCCGATGTCTGTAATCCACACTCTTGTTAAGAGAAACTGTTGTAAGGCCTTAAGGCCAGACTCGTGTAATGTTTATATATATTTCTAAGTTGTAGTGAACAATGTTCTTTATCTTGAGTTCAATAATTCAACCGTGAAGCTTCCGCTAGAATGCTCTGTGTTAGGATGCGTTGGTTTTGATATTATTTAGTAGCGTCTCCGCCTGTTTGTGGAATATGGTGTGGGGCCCCGGCCGGACCCTCTATTATATTCTTCTTGACGGGTAGAGGTGTTACATGTGTGACCCAAGAACGTGTGCACTTTAGAAACAACAAAAAGATGAGTGTTGATTGTTGAATTTCAAACGATCATAACTTTCAATCAAGGAAGAGTTGCAGACTATGCTACCCCATTTTGGAAAGAGAATGTCGACATCTATAATCACGAAAAGTTTTGGCTAATGCTGGGCATTAAGAACTAACATTGACATTAACATCAATCAAAAAGGCAATATCGGCGTGACAGGAATAATCAACGAGAAAGGAAGGTTGGGCGTAGCCCGATGTAACAAGTACTAATGTGGTGTGTTAACACTATCGCCCGACGATAGTATATAAAAAGACTGAAATTCACGAAAGTATGATTTTCATATTTGTCACAATCCGTGTGTCACTTACTAAATATAGCTAACACCCAGCGTTAATACTAACGCCAACGCTAACTCTCGAGATCTATTTAGAGAGTGGTTCTTCTCCTTCTGTTGTTTTGATTCCTTTGCCTCTAACAACTCTGAATAAGTTGAGAGAGGCTTATCTTCGGAGATAGAGAGAACTCCTTTGGGCAAACACAGATCTAAACTAGATTTTGAGAGAGAAGGGCTACAAGGCATATTCAACACGAAGGGTGAATGAATCAAGAACGTCGACGCCTACATTGCCTTCATCTTCACCTCAGAAATCTATGTGAAGTTTCTCTTACTTTTTACTTATAATCCTTTTTATTTTATATTTGTTGTAATGAGTGGAGAAATTGTTCCGGGAGAACATAGGATTCTTGGAAGGATTCCTGGGGAAATTTGTCGATGATAGTGACGACAAAGTCTTGCGAGACTTAGGAGGAAAATCATTTAGAGTGGACATCAGATTCAAGGGAGGATTCCATAATTCGACGCGTATTGTGGCGATTAGGTCTAGGGTAGATCTAGGGGAGGTTCGAGGCCTTATTTGGGAGAAATTGAAAAGAATGTCAAAATACCAGGAATGCCACCTCTGATATCAAGAAAGAACCTTGATTAAGCAGAAAACGGGAACCATGCGCAGGAACACTTCAACCATAACCAAGCTCAATAAACCAGATGCAAGGAAAGTAACAAGCATGTAATGTATTAACAATCTTCTTTACAGCAAGAGGCATACATAAAGAGACATGATTTCACAAAGTAAAACAAGGAAGCAGAAAATAATAAAAAGCAAGAAGCTGGGAGGACAGAAGCCGAGACCGCTGAAACCGCCGCCCTTGCCGAACTGAACAACAAAGTCCGTCGAGACTGCGAGGTCGCGCGAACTACCCGTTATTCAAGCTGAAGAAGAGCTGTCCGCAAACTGCAAGCCGCCTGACCGCAGAGGTCGCCTAGCCGCCAGTTAGACCGCGAACAATGCTGCCGAACAGAGGAACAAACTGCCAACTGGCGGATAGCTTATTGAACTGGGAAAATGCTAAAGAAGAGAAGACTGCTGATCGCTAACCGCGACCTGCAGCTTAACCATATGTTGATAACCGCGAGATCCACTGATCCCTGACTTTAGTCAGAACCAAACACCTGGTTTCTCAGTGTTAGCTGCACAATTGTTCACTCTTTTGTTTTTTTTGATGTGATAGGGGAGTCCTATTTATAAGCACGGGAAGGAGTGTGATCACCGCCCCATGAGATAAAAAAACTGCCCCCTATCCGCAGCTAGCACAACTTGTCTGCACAGGTTGCAGCGACCATGCGGACAGACACCCAGTCCGCGCCAACTTGGATCAACTCCAAGTCCCACAGAAGCACCTGGCGGATATAGAACCATACTGCGTATTCGCAGCTCGCACCAAGGCCAGAGCCAAAGAGGCCGAGCTGCCGGATAGCCGGCACACCCTGGAGAACAGGCGAATACCGCGAGTACAATGGACACGCCACCAAGACTTGTCTTCAATCAAGACCAAGTCTTGCATCCAACAATCTCTGAACAAGCTCTGGGAACGCAAGACTCTAGTCCGCGCAAACTAGGCGAACACAGCGCCTATCAAAGAACCCAAGACCAAGAAAAAAACTATGTTAGTCTCCCTTTGCTCCCAGAACCAGTATGACAAGGCTGACTCTACAAACTCCAATCGAGTCTGCAACACTTGCGGATAAACATCTTATCCGCGCGGCTTCACTAGAGAACACAGCTGAGAGCTAACACCTTCTCAGGCCGTCTGGTCTGTCCGCACAGACTGCCACCTTCAGACCGCGCGATCTGCCCGGTCAGACCGCCACTTCCACTTCAATAATTTCAACACTCCCCCTTGAAGTGGGAAGTGGTGATCAGCCCCAACTGCCCCCGTAACCGCACAAAGGGCCCCTTCTCCAGCGGCTTGGTGAAGATATTAACAATGTTTTCCTCACTCCGAACATGCTCGACCATAAGAGACCCCCCCAACACCTTCTCCCGAATGAAATGGTGCTCGATCTCTATATGTTTGGTCCTTGCGTGAAAAACTGGATTGTTCACCAGTTTGAGAGCACTCTCGTTGTCACCACGGAGCAGAGTAGGACCTGACACTTCCTCATGGACGTCTTCTACTAGCCTCCTAAGCCAGATAGATTCTCGAGTTGCTAAGGCCAAAGCCATGTACTCTGCTTCTGTAGTAGAGACGGAAATCGAGTGCTGCTTCTTGCTGCACCACGAGATGCCCGCTGATCCACATATGAAAACATAACCGGACGTCGACCTCCGATCGTCTGAGTCTCCCCCATAATCAGCATCTGTGTAACCGTGCAAGTTGAAGCTCGTGTCACTCCTATACAGGAGACCCATATCAGAAGTAGCATTCACATACTTCAAGATATTCTTTGTTGCCACAAGATGAGGCTTCTAAGGCTCCGCCATATATCAACTTACGCGACCAACAACATGAGCAATGTCTGGTGTACAACCCCATATTCGCTGGGAGGGACCCAGAGGCTTCAGTGGTCAGGATTGGGCTAGTCTCAGGCTAGCCTCGGGTTAACCCTAAGGCATACTTGTGGAGTTCTCGTCCTGTAGGAGCTCTCGCCAAGGGCAGGGAAAAGATGGAGAGATCGTCGACCGACCAAAGCAGATAGTCGAGCTCTCGGCAGGAGAGATCGTCGACCGACCAAAGCAGATAGTCGAGCTCTCGGCATGAGAGATCGTCGACCGACCAAAGCAGATAGTGTTGGGTCTTGTTTCCACAATGACCTTAATTTGAAGAAGTCCTCCTAAAACTAAGGTGAATTGTAGTTGTATTTGATCTTGTGTTTGAGTTATGTATGCAGGACTCTAATTGGCAAGTGTAGACCAATGTCAGTCTGTAATGGGTCACCAAACACAGGACCATGCAATGTAATCCCTCATTGTGTGATCCAAGGTGTTGGCCCATGTATAGCCTCTCTATTGGGATACACTTATCCTTCATGCACATTGGATGGATGGACAGAAGTATTGGAGCTAAGCTTTCTCAGAGAAAATTTTCCTAAGTCCTTTATACTCGAGTATTTCCTTGTAATACACGAGTAAGGTAATTCATACTCGAGTAACTCCTGTTCCATACTCGAGTAAGTGTTTTCTGATACTCGAGTATAACTTCTGATACTCGAGTAAGTTTTCTCTATACTCGAGTATATCTTCTGATACTCGAGTAATTGATCTTTGATACTCGAGTAAATTCTTCCATACTCGAGTAATTGACTCTGATACTCGTGTATGTAAACGTTTCTCAGGTATATTTTCTGATACTCGAGTTTAGCCTTTTGATACTCGAGTATATCGTCTTGATACTCGAGTATACTTTTCTATTACTCGAGTATACAATTCTGATACTCGAGTATACCATTTTTGATACTCGAGTATACCATTTTTGATACTCGAGTAATTCATTCTTCTCTCCTGTATTTCTCTCTTTCTATACTCGAGTATACTGCTTCTTGCTACTCGAGTAATCCATCTCTCCATACTCGTGTATATCCTCCATTACTCGAGTATCGCAGTCAACTTCTCCAGAATTTTTCTAAGTCCATTTTCATCATAAGTATTTTGAATCTGTCAATTCTGATTGGTCCACGTGTCATCATTAATCAATATTATGACCGTTGGAACCCACCTATAAATAGGTCTTTTCAGAAATGACTTTTAAGCGTTATTACAGAAATATTCTTTTTAAGAAAGAGAAATTCCGTGAACCCTAATTTCACGCCGCCGCCATTGCCGTTCACGGAAGAAGAAGAAAAGTTTGGATCGCGACCTTCGTTTTCATCGATCTTTTCTCCAGCGATCCAGAAGAAAGAGAATCACTCGATCTTGCCGAGCCTTGAAGATTCCAGATCTACTTTCTCGATCGAGGTGGTTCTAGATCTCAGATTCGTGGATCTTTTTCTAGTCGTCTTCTACATTTTCTGATCAAGCCGAAGTTCCTAAAAGAAGAAGACGGATACAGATCCAGATCTGATAGTGTGTTTGTTTGTAATCACAACCAATATTTTTGTAGGAGTTTTAATTCTCCGAGATTTGTAGGAAGATTTCCTCTTCCGAGTTCTTTTTTGTAGATCCGTTTTGGGATCGAGATTTGTAGGAAGATTTCCTCTTCCGAGTTCTTTTTTGTAGATCCGTTTTGGGATCGAGATTTGTAGGAACGTGGTTCCGAGGTGTAGGATTGTTTTCAATCCGAGATAGTGGAGTAGCCGAGTTTAGTGATTTGCTAGATCGGTGAGGAAAGTGGACGTACCCAAGATTGGGGAACCACTATAAATCTCTTGTCGTCTGTGATTGCTTGATGTGCGTTGTGTTCAATTTTTAATTCCGCATTAGACACGCATTTCACCTATTCACCCCCCTCTAGGTGAATTAGGCTACCAACTTAGCACTTTCAATTGGTATCAGAGGGAGGTTGATCGTTAAAAGGTTAACACCTTGATCTTATCCTTCTAAGTTGTTTCTTGAAAAGTATCAAGCATGAGTAAGACCAAGGATTTTGCTAAACTCCCTATCTGCACCAAGAACAACTTTCCTATGTGGAAGGAAAGAGTAAAGTTCTTCATGGAAGCAGTAGATCCCCGGATCTTCATGATTGTTGAAGAAGGTCCCCACATTCCTATGACTGCATCCACCATAGATCCCACCAAGCAAGTTCCAAAGAAGTTGATGGATCTTGATAAGAATGAGATTGCACTTGTCTCCTTAGACAAGAAAGCCAAGAACATCATCGCAAGTGCAGTCAATGATTCTATGTTGCAGAACCTCATTCACTGCCAATCTGCCAAGGAGATGTGGCGGTCTCTAATCATCTTGATGGAAGGCACAGAAGAAGTAAGGGATGACAGAAGATCCCTTCTGAATCAGAAATACGAAGCCTTCAAGCAAGGACCAAAGGAAAATATTGCTGACACATATGAAAATTTCTTCAAGATTGTCAACGGTTTAAGGAACTACGGCAGAGTGTTCACAGATGGTGAACTAAACGACAAGTTCCTAAGATCCTTGACAAAGGATTGGGACAACAAGATATGTGCCATCAGAGAGTTTGGAAGATTAGCAGAGACTGACCCTCAGAACCTCTTCGGAAAGCTTATGTCATATGAGCTTCAAATCAATAATAGAAAAGCTGAAGAAGAGTTCAACAGGCCCTCATCCCAAGATATGTCAGTTGCTCTAAGGGCAGACAGCTCAAGGAAGGCCAAAGCTGCTTCCACTCAAGGAGACTATGAAGAAGAAGAGTCCGAGCCAAGCACCTCAGGCTCAGATCTATCAGATGAAGAGTTTCATCTTCTCTCTCGACAATTCAAGAAGTTTCTTAGCAACAAGAAACAAATGAGAGAAAATGATTCCTCGTCCAGAAGATCACGTCCTGATGGTGATCGTCACAGCAGACATGACAGTAAGCCAGGGCATATAAGCACTGAGTGCCCTCTGAAGAAGAAAGAAGGAAGAGGCATAGAAAAGAATTCCCTTCAAGGGAAAAGGAAGAAAGAAAGAAGCTTCATTGCCAAAAAGCCAAAGACCCTCAGTGACTCTGACTCATCTGAGTCAAATGCGGATGAAGAAGCCTACTTCGGGCTTATGGCCTTGTCTGACCAAGAGGACAAAGACAACGGTAACTCCTCATATACCGGGAAGGTAAATTCTCACACACCTCTTTCTGCCTCAGATTCTGACTCAAATGGTCATGATGGCTATTCTTCTGGGGAGGATGATTTTGAATTGGTAAATCAGTATCAAGTCTTATTGACTGCATTTGACAAATGCCGGAAGGTAGTCAAATTGCAATCAAAAGAGATTGCATCCCTCAAAGAGGTGGAATCAAATCTGAGGGAGGAGATTGACCAAATGACCCCTCTCAGAGATGAAGTTCAATCTTTGAAGGAGGAAATCAAAGACTTTACTGAATTAGTAAATCATAAAGACTTTCTCCTGGATGAATTGGAAGCAAAGCTAGTCATTGAACGAAAGCTGGTTGAAACTCTCGCCATGCCTACAACTGTGCTTCCAATCACTAATGGAGAAACCTCCTTTGAGAAAAATAGCAGTATAGGACATAAATCAGTCAAAGGTAAAGGCAAGGCTATCCCAAGCCAAACTGTTGCCTCACTGAAGTGTGGTCCTTACACTCATGGGCCAAATGAGAAGAATTCACCAAAAGCTAAAACTGGTGTAACAAAGGCCAAGGAGACAAGGAAGCCATGTACTTGTTGTAATCATGAGGCTTCCTCCTCCAAGTCAGGTGCTCTTGCTAGACCTCCTATCCATAAGGTAAGGCAAGAGAACAAGAGAAGGTACAACTGGTTTAACTGTTGGTGTTGTGGCAAGGTTGGTCACTTCGCCATAGATTGCTGGTTTAATCCCAGATATGTTTTAACTCCTCAAGTTGATAATGTGAGAAAGACCACTCACAATATTAACTCTCATAGGGGGAGGATACTAACAAGAGACCTAGGACCCAATCTTGTTTGGGTTCCTAAGGGATTCTAATCTTGTGAATGCAGGTATGTCCATGGGCTAACAAAATTCTTATCTGGCAAATGGACAAGAAGAAGTTCCAGAAAAATTCTTGGAACTAGAAGATTAAAGTACCTCTGTTGGAAAGCTTGATGGTTTAGCAGCTGAAGAAGAACTTCCTCATGCATTGGTTTAGGGGGAGCTTCTAACTGCTCACCTTGTCCAAAAGAACCTCAAAGGTGTTTGAGCCTTCAGTAAGGATGGAGACATGATTGATATCCCCTGCCATGTCCCCTATTCAAAGATGTCAGAAAGGGGGAGAGCAAAGGGGAGAGAAAAAGGGAGAGCAAAAGGAAATGAAAGATAGAGATAGAAAGGGAAGAAAATTTGCAAATCCAAATGAAGATTTCAGAAGGAGATGAAATGCAAAACAATTCTAGTACAGAAATGGGGAGAAATGCAAGACAATTAGAGTAAAGAAATGTAAGACAATGCATCCTCTTTCATGTCATTTTGTTTTAATATCTCTAGCAATTCAACTTAGTAGATGGTGTTCTGACTTCTTCAAATAGGGGGAGATTGTTGGGTCTTGTTTCCACAATGACCTTAATTTGAAGAAGTCCTCCTAAAACTAAGGTGAATTGCAGTTGTATTTGATCTTGTGTTTGAGTTATGTATGCAGGACTCTAATTGGCAAGTGTAGACCAATGTCAGTCTGTAATGGGTCACCAAACACAGGACCATGCAATGTAATCCCTCATTGTGTGATCCAAGGTGTTGGCCTATGTATAGCCTCTCTATTGGGATACACTTATCCTTCATGCACATTGGATGGATGGACAGAAGCATTGGAGCTAAGCTTTCTCAGAGAAAATTTTCCTAAGTCCTTTATACTCGAGTATTTCCTTGTAATACACGAGTAAGGTAATTCATACTCGAGTAACTCCTGTTCCATACTCGAGTAAGTGTTTTCTGATACTCGAGTATAACTTCTGATACTCGAGTAAGTTTTCTCTATACTCGAGTATATCTTCTGATACTCGAGTAAGTATGTTCATACTCGAGTAATTGATCTTTGATACTCGAGTAAATTCTTCCATACTCGAGTAATTGACTCTGATACTCGTGTATGTAAACGTTTCTCAGGTATATTTTCTGATACTCGAGTTTAGCCTTTTGATACTCGAGTATATCGTCTTGATACTCGAGTATACTTTTCTATTACTCGAGTATACAATTCTGATACTCGAGTATACCATTTTTGATACTCGAGTAATTCATTCTTCTCTCCTGTATTTCTCTCTTTCTATACTCGAGTATACTGCTTCTTGCTACTCGAGTAATCCATCTCTCCATACTCGTGTATATCCTCCATTACTCGAGTATCGCAGTCAACTTCTCCAGAATTTTTCTAAGTCCATTTTCATCATAAGTATTTTGAATCTGTCAATTCTGATTGGTCCACGTGTCATCATTAATCAATATTATGACCGTTGGAACCCACCTATAAATAGGTCTTTTCAGAAATGACTTTTAAGCGTTATTACAGAAATATTCTTTTTAAGAAAGAGAAATTCCGTGAACCCTAATTTCACGCCGCCGCCATTGCCGTTCACGGAAGAAGAAGAAAAGTTTGGATCGCGACCTTCGTTTTCATCGATCTTTTCTCCAGCGATCCAGAAGAAAGAGAATCACTCGATCTTGCCGAGCCTTGAAGATTCCAGATCTACTTTCTCGATCGAGGTGGTTCTAGATCTCAGATTCGTGGATCTTTTTCTAGTCGTCTTCTACATTTTCTGATTAAGCCGAAGTTCCTAAAAGAAGAAGACGGATACAGATCCAGATCTGATAGTGTGTTTGTTTGTAATCACAACCAATATTTTTGTAGGAGTTTTAATTCTCCGAGATTTGTAGGAAGATTTCCTCTTCCGAGTTCTTTTTTGTAGATCCGTTTTGGGATCGAGATTTGTAGGAAGATTTCCTCTTCCGAGTTCTTTTTTGTAGATCCGTTTTGGGATCGAGATTTGTAGGAACGTGGTTCCGAGGTGTAGGATTGTTTTCAATCCGAGATAGTGGAGTAGCCGAGTCTAGTGATTTGCTAGATCGGTGAGGAAAGTGGACGTACCCAAGATTGGGGAACCACTATAAATCTCTTGTCGTCTGTGATTGCTTGATGTGCGTTGTGTTCAATTTTTAATTCCGCATTAGACACGCATTTCACCTATTCACCCCCCTCTAGGTGAATTAGGCTACCAACTTAGCACTTTCAGATAGTCGAGCTCTCGGCAGGAGAGATCGTCGACCGACCAAAGCAGATAGTCGAGCTCTCGGCATGAGAGATCGTCGACCGACCAAAGCGGATAGTCGAGCTCTCGGCAGGAGAGATCGTCGACCGACCGAAGCAGATGGCTCGACCACGGAAGCTTCCGCCTTAGGGAAAGCTCCCGCCCAGGGCAGGCGAGAAGGCCCTAAGTAAGCCTTCAGTCGCGATAGTTTCAAGACCGTGAAAGGCGCGAACCTCCCTGGCAAGGGGTCTCGCCAAGGTCGGCCCAGTTGGGGGTCCAGCGAGAGCCTTCACGGCCAGGGTTCTCGCCAAGTGGGCCCACGTGGTAGGGCCCGGCGCTCGTAAAGGGGATTATTTTATTGGTATCCCGAGGTAAAATTATCCAAATACCCTTGGAATGATAGCGGGATTTGGCTATTAGCAGACCCCTCAGGGGTATTTCAGTATTTTCAGGTCAACTGGAAGACTATAAAAAGACCCATAGGGGCTCTTTGGAAGGCAGGCTTTCATTATTCTCCAACTCTAGTGCCTTCTGAGGAGCTCCCAGCCCAGCATTTGGCTTTGGAGGGGAAGCTCTCAGAGATCTTCCGGGTGTGTGGTGGGACCTCCCAGCTGAGGCTTTGGGTCAGTCTTTTGACCTTAGCAGCCAGTCAAGGGTCGAGGTAAGAGAGAAGTAGGCGTCGGCTGCACTTTGGTTTGTGAACATTCGTTGGGGTCATTTTTGGCTTCAACATCTGGCCTTGTAATTGTCAGGTAGATCAAACTCCCAACAAGAGCCCGGAACATCAAGAGGTCTGGAAGAGCCCTTCCCTTATCCCGTCGAAGCTTCAACCCTAAATCTAGAGGAGTAGAGCAACTCTTCCCCTCTCTAATGTCGAATCGCTTCACAATACGATCGGCATATCGTCTTTGGGAAATGAGTATCCCGCTCTCCTTCCTCTCCACTTCAAGACCGAGAAAGTGATGAAGCTCCCCCAAGTCTTTCATCTCGAAGCGTATAGCTAGCTCAGCCCTAAGCCTAGTCACTTCCTCCTCAGAGTTCCCCGTGACGACATATCATCCACGTACAGCAGTACCATGACATGAAGCTACCCTCTCTTCTTTATAAACATGCTCAAATCCAAATCGGAAGCAGGATATCCGCAGAATTGGAGGTATTCTGCGATCTTTCAATACCACGCCCTAGGCGCTTGTTTCAAGCCATAAAGAGCCTTGTGGAGCTTGCAGACATGTCCATAATGAACTTCAAAAACGTAGCCTGGTGGTTGAACCATGAAGATTTCTTTATCGATCTCTCCATAAAGAAAGGCGTCCTCAACATCAAGTTGACACATCTTCCATCCTTGGCAAGCCGTCAAGGCAATTATCACCCGTACTGAAGTCATTTTGGCGACTGGACTAAATGTCTTCTCATAGTCTTCGCCGTACTGCTGAGAGAACCCTCGAGTAATAAGGCGAGCCTTGTATCGCTCGATGCTTCCATCCTCCTTCTGTAGTTTATACACCCACTTGCATGTCACATGAGTAACATCATCGACTTTGGGCACAAGGTCCCAAGTCTCATTCTTTCTGAGGGATGTCAACTCCTCATCCATCTTTTCGTCCAACTCCTTGACCCTAGTGGCGTCTTCAAACTTGGAAGGCTCCTGCTCATCTAAAGGGTCTGCAAAGAAACAAGAGGCAAAGCTCACCATATTCCTTCGCTATAGCGAGCCGGTGGTTTAATGATCCTTTTTGATCTCCGAAGAGTCTGGCCATTGCTAACCACCTCTGTTGCTTCTTCTTACCCAGCTCCGTTCCCGGGCAAAATTGGAGCAACGGTCCCCCTGCTTCCTGAACCGGAAGCCTCCGCCCCGGAGCTAGAAACTCGTGGAGCTCCGGGTGACACCGGCACCTCCACCAAAAGATCTCTTGCAGCTTCCTCCTGCCCAACTTCCGGTCTAATCTTCTGTAACTCCACTATAGAGCTAACCTCATACGACGTTAGTTCATCAAAGACCGTGTCTCTTGATACCACAAACTTCTTCATCGTTGGGTCCATACACTTCCACCCTTTCTTCCTCTCATCATAACCTACAAAGACAAGTTTCCCTATCTTTGCATCAAGCATGGTTCGGAGAGCATCGGGGACGTGCACATAGCAGACCGAACCAAACACCCTTAGGTGCTCTACGCTGGGCTTCTCCTGATACATCATCTCATGAGGAGATTTCATGTTGATCGGGATTAGAGGCATCCGATTGATGACACAGGATGCACAAGCCATTCCTTCCACCCAAAAGGACCTGGGAATGCCCATTCCATGAAGCCAACACTTGCAGACTTCCGTCAGATGACGGATCTTACTTTCTGCAATTCCATTTTGTTGTGGAGTGTGAGCACAAGTGAACACTCTATGGATGTCATGCTTCCTGCAGAAATTAGAGAACTGAGTTGAGACGAACTCGCCTCCATTGTTAGTTCTTAACTTCTTCACTCGCAGGCCAAGCCGGTATTCCACCAGCTCCTTGAAATAAACAAACAATTGGAATGCATCAGACTTCTCCTTCATGAAGTACACCCATGTGTACCTTGAGTAGTCATCAATCAGTACCAACACGTACTTGCTGCCCCGAAGACTGGTAGTGACGGTCGGCCCCATCAGATCACCATGGATACACTCTAATGGTGCTTTACTTCTAATTTGTGACTTGTCAAACGGAAGGCGATGTGCCTTTCCATATTGACATCTCGCACAAATGTGACCTTATCCGAAGGATGATAGCTTTGGCAAGTCTTTTACACGGCTTCTCACCTTCATGGCTTTCAGCTTGTCCATCCCGACATGTCCCAGCCTTTCATTCCAGATAGTCGCGCTATCGTTGGATCTCATCTGATCAATATAAGAGCTTGTTGATAGAACAAAAAAGTTATTTACTCTCCTTCCAATGTGAGAAACATCAGCCTTCACCGCTGATATGTTTCGGAGAAATCGCACTTCTATTGGGCCAAACAGAACATGGTAACCCGCATCTACCGCATTAGTCATGGAGAAGAGGTTCTTCCTCATACCGGGCACGTGATAGACACTCCTTAAAGTGAGTGGGCCCTTATCACTGCCATATGAGACAATGCCCTCCTTCTCGACTGCATGAATAGTATCGTCAGCAGTAATTATAACATCATTACCTGAGTACGCTTTCAGAGAGGAGAACTTCAACTCATCCCCAGTGGGGTGATGAACACACCCAGAGTCGATGATCTAGTCATCTTGGTAGTTGACGGTGGACATAGCACGGACACAAGTTCCCGTCATAAAAGCATTCTCTCATCCTCCTTTCTCAGTACTAGATCCAGCTTCCTCTTTGCCTACAACATGCCTCGACTGAAGTTTAACCTTGTAGTCGCACTTGAAGTGTCCGGGCAAGTTACACCTATAACATCTAGGCCCTTCCTTCTTCCCGTTCTTCTTAGAAGAGGAACTCTTCTCTTGATAAGAAGTTGAAGGATCATCGCTACCAGATGACTTCTTCTTCTTGTCCCACCTTTTCTTCTTCCCAGAGAAGAGGGCTTCACTATCTCCTCCAGAGACAGCCATACCAGTCATCTGCCTTGCTAAGCTCTCTTACGAAGCTACCAGGTTCTCCAGCTCTAGCAAAGATGGCTAAGTAGATCAGCCTTGAATATAGGTAATAAAGACAACATACTCCTTCTGCAAGCCGCAAATTATGTGTCTCTTCAGCTTCGCCTCTGAAATAGGCTCATTAGGATCCAACGCTGATATCTTAGCGCACAAGTTCTTCAACTTCAAGAGGAAAGTGGAGATAGATAAATCTCCCTGAGTGGCCATTGCCAACTCATTTTCCAAGAACTGTAGCCACGCTAAATTCTTCTAATTGAACAATCCATCAAGGGAAGTCCAAATCTCAGCAACAGACCGACATCCAATGATGTGGTCAAAGAGCTCAGGTGAGATAGCCCGTTTGAGAGTAAACACAGCTTTTGCATTCGTTTTCCTCCAAACTCTCACCTCTTCAGCAGACCCAGTTGCAGCAGTAACCTCTGTCATGTTGTCTCCACACAGAACTTCCCACAAATCCTCTCCAAGAAGATAACTTTTCATGCACGGCCTCCATTTCTTAAAGTTAGTCGGCGTTAAAAGCTCAATACTGAGACCTCTTGCAAACCCACCATCCATTGCACTACCACTGATTTAACAAACTTCCAGAGAAGAGCAAACTTGGTGGCTGATCATTGCTCAAGCCTCCGTTCTCTCTGATACCATGTAAAAAATGTCAAGATACCAGGAATGCCACCTCTGATATCAAGAAACAATCTTGATTAAGAGGAAAATGGGAACCAGGCACAAGAACACTTCAACCATAATCAAGCTCAATAAACCAGATGCAAGGAAAGTAACAAGCACGTCATGTATTAACAATCTTCTTTACAGCAAGAGGTATATATGGCGAGACATGATTTCGTCAAGTAAAATAATGAATCAGATGACAATAAAAAGCAAGAAGCCGGGCAGACAGAAGCCGAGACCGCTGAAACTGCTGCCCTTGCCGAACTGAACAGCGAAGTCCGTCGATATTGCGAGATCGCGCGAACTACCCATTATTCAAGTTGAAGAAGAACTGTCTGCAAACTTCAAGCCGCCTGACCGCTGAGGTCGCCTAGCCGCTAGTTAGACCGCGAAGAGTGCTGTCGAATAGAGGAATAAACTGCCCACTAGCGGATAGCTTATTGAACTGGGAAAGTGCTGAAGAAGAGAAGACCGCTGACCGCTAACCGCGACCTGCAGCCTAACCGCTAGTTGATAACCGCGAGCTCCACTGATCCCTGACCGCATCCTGAACCAAACACGTGGTTTCTCAATGCTAGCCGCACAACTGTTCACTCTTGTGTTCTGTTGATGTGGTATGGGGTTCTATTTATAAGCATGGGAAGGAGTGTGATCACCGCCCCATGAGATAAGAAAACCTCCCCCTATCCGCAGCTAGCATAACTTGTCCGCACAGGTTGCAATGACCATGCAGACAGGCACCCAGTTCGCGCAAACTTGGATCAACTCCAAGTCCCAAATGAAGCACCTGGCGGACAGAACCAGAACGCGTATTCGAAAACTTCTTTAATTAACTCTGATATTTATAATTAATATTTTAAATTCCAAAAAACCATTGTTCACCCCCCTAAGGGCGCCTAAAGATCTAATAAGAAGAACTCTACCTCAGTTTACAAATGACCCTACCCTCAGATCTCAGAGAGATCTTATAGAAGAAGAAATATAAGTTTTATTACAAAACTTTTCTTAGAATATGAAAGATAAATCTTGAGGAATAGAATCTTCTTGAATTGAAGCTTGACGAGGATTAACTTTTACTTTGTCTTCTAACAAATATCTTGAATGTTGACTAGTGAAAGCACTTCTCTGAACTTTTAGAAGACTAAGAATCGATCTCGATTAAGAAGATTTTAGAAATTCTTCTTTCAAAAATAATCTTCTCCTTCTTCAGCTTTCAATTGAAAGAGTACACAAAATTTTAGGTGGCGAAAGCTTGATTTGATCAAATTGATTAGGGTTAGCCATCATCACAACTTCCTTTTTATATTAAACATGACTTTTAATAGCTATCTGTGACCTTTTCTTAGAGGCGGACACATGTCAAATATAGTTGTAGATGTTAACATTAATTATGGTGTTGATTCCATCAAACACATGAATTCAAAACTCAAAGCACATGTTTGGGTGATATGGAAGCTATCTACACGACTTAGAAGATGTCTGTATGATAAAGTTCTTCTCTAAATTCAGCCTTTGTCTGTACAATATAACAGTGGTATGCACGATATAGTTTCCTTTGTATAATTCAACTATTGTCTGCACTATATGGATCTTCGCTACACGATTTAGTTATTGTCTACATGATATAGATCTTCTTTGCACAACACAACTTCTATATGCACTATATAACTATTATATGCACGATACATCTCTCTATATGATATAGTTGATGCTCGCATGATTCAAGTATTTTTGAGCTTTTTCATACAATAAAATACATTGGATATTTTTACCCATAGATTCTTCAACGTTATTCTCCTTCAATGGCTCTTCTAGTAAACTGGGTATAGTCGATCGTCAAGAATGAATGCTTTTTAACTTAGACAAACATTTTTCTTTTGATGTAACTTTTAGTCAACTGAAGCTTTAAGGGATATCTAGGCGAATCATCTTGATACTTCTCCATGTTCGGTTAGATGTCCAGGTGGTTCTTTACTTAGAGTTGATATTCAGAAAGCATCAAATCAAACCGTCTTGATGTTTCTCCACTATTTTCTAGTTGTCTAGGCGATTCTCTACTTGGACATATTTTTGCTTTCAGAATACATCTAGCCTGAAAGGATGAGTAGTTATGAATAAAAATAAATCGATAGAAAATTCTCTAGGGTGATGAATAGAGATTTAAAATATTTTTACTTAAGTTATTTGAACACCTTCAGATTTGCATCAACACTCTTAGCCACAATAAAATAAATAAATGCAGAAAGTGCAGAAAAAATGTGGACAACACAAAATCATAGCACACACAACTGATACAAGACACAAAACTGTAGTGGTTCCCCAAAATTTGGATACATCAACTCTTCTACCACTATGATAGAATACAATATCCAGTGCCTGAGTCTTTTGATAAGGAGACTCTCAGAACAAAACAACATCGCCTTTTGACAAGGAGACTCTTAGAATAAAATCTAGATCTTTTGGTAAGGAGATTTTGAAGCAATACTGAGACTTTCAGTAAGGATACTCTTAGAACCACGACTGAATCCTTTGAAGAGGGATCATAAAACTCTTACTCAATTTACAAAGCGAGGAGTAGAAAGTAAGAATAAGATGAAAAAAATGTCTTCAATGATGAGTCATCTTTTAGCAAGAATCTGAAAACTATAACCATTAAGTGGTCTGGATCCCTTCAATATGATGAATCCTTGCTTGAGAAGGTGTAAGAATTATGAGCCTTGGATTCTAAAAAATCAGAATATTTTTGTTGCAGCAACAGAGAAGACGAAGAGAGGAAAAAGAGTGATGCGTAGTTGTGTCTCTATATATTTTGATTATCTATGTTTCTATCTTATGGTATGTCCTTCTGAATTCTGGGTATATTAAACTCTTAGGAGTTTTGAATTCCCTTTCATCTGGAAAATTGACTTCAGAAAGAATAGAATAATATTCTTCAATATTTGTTTTCGTCAATTTTGATGTTCTCTTCAGAAAATTTACTTATAAATTCTTCTGAAATTGGATGGAAAATCCTTTCTTTTAGCTTTCTTCCAATAGCTCTAAATATGCAAAAGAATCTCATAATAAACTCTTGGAAATAAACTTGGACATATCCTTTCAATTTTCCATTCTGAGTTCTATTCGACGCTACATCAACTTCTAATAGAAGATGCGTCAAGATCTGCCTCTAAACTGAAGTCCAATCGACTTATATAAATAATCAACGTTGTGTCGATAACTTATTGATGTATGCGTCATCTTCTCCCTTAAAGTGGTGTCGACTCAGCTTCTATTATTGCTCCGATTTTTATTCAAAGTGACGTTGACTTCCAGTTGAAGTGACGTCGACTTCTGTCAGCGTTGTGTCGACTTCTAGTCGACGCATATTAACTTTACATGATTTTCTTCTGATATTCAGTGTGCCTAACTCATTTTTGGGAATATTGATCACAAAATTTCTAATTTGAAGAGGCCCCTAATATGACAATAAATATATATTGTATTTGATGCTTATGCAAGCTGTTGATGTGACAGGAACAACAACAATGCTTGACTAATGTAGTATTAGGATTATGGTCACCCAAACATGGATTTGCCCTTGTAATCTCTCAAGGTGCAAAACTCATGTTGACCTATATTTTAATCTTATATTAGTCATACCATTATCCAAAAAAAGTCTAAGTAAAGTTAAAGGACTTTGAAGGCAAAGCAAATAAAATGGCTAAAAAAAATATTGGTTGCATCATTTGAAAGACTAAATAAAATATTAACTGCATCGTCTAAAAGACTAAGGCAAATATAGGCTGCATCGTCTGAAAGACTGAGTAAAATATCAATTGCATCGTCTGTAATACTAAAAAAAATGTTGATTGCATCGACTGGAAGGATAAGTAAAAATATCGAGTGCATCGACTAGAAGGCTAAGTGAAATGTCGACTACATCGTTTGGACGCTGAGAAAAAGATATCTACTACATCGACTGGATGTCAAGCAGAATGTAACCTACATCAAGTTGTTGACAAAAGGAGAAGTATATCAACTAGATCATCTTGGATATAAGTGTTGAAGGACAATATCGACTACAACAGCTAGACAAACACTAGAAGGCCTATATCGACTACAACGACCTGAAGAGTTGTCTAACAGTTTTATGTAGAGATTATGACACAGATTGCACGCTCATTCAATTTAAATCCCACCTTCTGATGCATCAATCAAGGAGCTTCATGAGAAACGGATTAATACAAATTAATTCTCGATTCTAACAATTAAGGGAGAATTCCATATTCTAGTCATTTACATGTTTCGTTATCAACAACACAAACTTTTGTCGACCAAGACATCTATAAAAAGAGCTTGTAGAATTGAAGACAAATAAACATTTATACACACACAGATATATTTTTACAGAGAATTTCCAAGTGCTCAAGCTTTCAAATTTTCTCAAAGTCCTCAATAGTGGCAAATCCTAGAGAGAAATCTTTTCAAGGCTAATAGAATTAAATCTTTTTAAAGATTCCTCTCACAGTAAGAAGAATTCTTGATTCAATTTAATCTACTCCATGAAGATATTTTTACAGAGTTGATCAAGAAAGTAGAAGCCACCATAGTGTTTCTACATAAGACTCAAGAGATTTTATATGAGTCAAGTCTTTTGTAATTGTTTTGTGCTCTTACTCTTTATCTGTAAGATCCTTTTTGGATTTGAGTTTGTTGTAGGATTACAACGAAAAGCTGAGTGAAAGATCATTGTGATCTAAGGTAGGATCTTTGAAGAAGATCTGAGTGTAGATCTCTAGGTGCAGGGATTGAGGTAGGGCTTTGGTAGCGTAAGTGTAAGACCTTATGTTAGAGGTTTGAGGTAGGGAACTGTTCGCATTCCTGAGTTATAGGACTCAAGTACTCTGAGTGTAAGATCATTAATTTGAGAAGATTAGAGAAGTTGGTTGAATCTAGCACATTGCTACATAGGTGAAGGGAGAAAGTGGATGTACCCATAATTTGGGAATCACTATAAATCTTGTTGTGGTCTCTATGATTGTACTTTATTGTTCTTGTACAACCTCATATTCGCTGAGTGGGACCCAGAAACACCTAGGGCCAGGTTTGGGCTAGCTTTGGGCTAGCCCGAGGTGAAGAAAACTGCTCTCGCCCAAACAGGATTGAGCTCGATTTTCGTTGAGCTCAGCTCAGGTCTCGTCGTGCTGGGCTCGACGTTCGTTGAGCAGGTTCAGAACAGAAGAGCTCTCACATAGGGGCAGGCGAGAACATTCACGCTCAGGTAAGCAGTTCGTTGAGTAGAGCTCGACGCCCGCTAAGGTGGGATGGGCTTTGGCCGAAATATACTCCCTCCCAGAGGCGGGCGAGAAGGCTCGCGCCTCGCGGGGGCGGGAGCAGGCGTATCCAGTGGCATTTTTCAATAGTTCTATATCCTTTTAGCTCCCATCAGGTGAAGGCAGGAGAGTTCTCGGCAAGGCGCAAGCACCTTCAGTTCTCGGCAGGAAGGCTCCCGCCGGGTAGGGCCCAGGGTGAAATTACCTGAATGCCCTCAGGTAAAATTACCAACATACCCCCAGGGTCTACATTTAGCTCCTCAGAACAACGGAGTTTGGCTATTGGCAGACCAGCCATGGGTAATTTAGTAATTTTAGGTCAGCAAAGGCTATTAATAGACCCACATGGGCTCCTCAGAAGGCAAGCTTTCATATTTTTTCTAAGATCTTCTAGTGCTTGTTGAGGAGCTCCTAGCCCAGCATTTTGCTTTAGAGGGGAAGCGCTCAAAGATCTTCCGGGTTAGAGGTGGGACCTCCCTGCTGAGGCTTTGGGTCGGTTTCTGGTCCTTTACTTCCAGTCAGAGGTCGGAGCTTGGGAGAAGTAGATGTTGGCTACACCCTTGATTTCAAACTTTCGTTGAGGTCAAATTTTGGCTTCAATAGTTCTGGTGCGGTGAGCGTGGAAGGTAGCCAGTACAAGAAAATCTTGAGTTGAGTCTCATGGCCGGAGGTGAAGGAAAAGAATCAGGCTCCGGAGATTCCCCTTCTCGGGGAGAGGAGGCAACAAGGAAGATGCTGGAGGACTTCAGGCGAGAGGTCCTGCAGACCATCAATCTGGCCTTCTCGGCAAGGAGCGAGTGGGCTACTCCTTAGGCTCCAATTGAGGCAGTCCCCCTCTTGGGCGAGAATGCTCCCGGGCAGTGCCCCAGGAAGGAGGTGCTGGTAGAGGCCGGCGAGAGGGATGTAGCTGCGCGAGAGCTCTTCCCCGGGCAAGCCAGCGCAGACCGAGCGAGCCAGTCGAGGCCGCGAGATGTGCTTTCTCGGCAGACAGGGGGCGAGAGCCCTTTCAGTGAGCTCGTCATCTCGGCTCCGTTTCCGGAGGGGTTTCGGCACCCCGACATATCCTACTACTCAGGGAAGGATGACCCTGTACATCATGTGTAGTGGTATGAGGATGTTGTTTCGATTAGACAGATGATGGACGTCTTCAAGTGTCGGCTCTTTGCCATCATGTTGAAGGAGAAGGCCCGGGACTGGTTCCACTAGTTGCCGGCAAGCTCGATCTACAGCTTTGAGGATCTGCGTCGAGGGTTCATGTTGAGATTCTCAACATCGAAGAAGCGGAAGAAGGAGGCGGAGTGCCTGTTTGCGGTGAGGTAGAAGCAAGATGAGACGTTGGGTCACTATTTTGACCGGTTTCAGGAAGAGATCCTCCTAGTCCAGGAGGTCCCAGGGTATGCACTAATGCTCGCTTTCACCCTAGGGCTGAGGTCGGGATTCTTTAGCATGGAGCTGAAGAGAATGCCCCCCTCTCTTTTAAGGAGCTCATGGAGAGGGAGGCGAAGGAGATAGACTTCAAAAGGGCCAACCCGGCTTTTGTCAGGAAGCTGGCCAGGTTGGCAGAGAATGACGTGAAGGAGCCAGGAGTAGGAAGATAGAGAGAGCAGAGGGAAGAGAGAAGGAGAGAAGAGCCCCGAGGGCAGCAGGGGTAGCATCAAGGATGGGGGGCCCGGGAGTCAAACAACTGGTTGGGTTGGAGGCCCCAAGAGAGTTTCCCCCAAGGACAAGGTGGAGGCTTCCAAGGAAGGGACAACCTCCGCGAGCTAAGGAGGTTTGATCAGCCGGCGTGGAGGCAGGGACAGAGGGGTCACTTCCCGCCGCAGCAAGAAGCGATGGAGGCCAGCCGAGGTAGAGGAGGAAGGAGAGGAGTTCGGGGAGGAGCTGGAAGAAGAGGAGGCGGAGAAGGAAGAGTGCGCAGGGTGGTGTTGCCTTTTTGTGACTTCCACCAGGAGGAGGGTCACGTGACAACCACCTACCCAGAGTTCCTGGAGATGTGAGAGGTCAGGGGGCTAGGGAGGCAGGATCCACCGATAGGGATCGTGGAGGTTCAGCAGGGAGAAGGGGAAGATAGATGTGAGGACCGAGCGGACGTAGGAACCCGGGGAGGGATCGGGGTGATCCATGACAGAGTTGGGATTGAGGCAACCCGTAAGGGGAGCCTTCAGACCATGTTCCGAAGGGGGGTCGCCTCGACCTCAACGGCTCCCCCTCCGGAGGAGAAAATTACTTTCTCGTCGGTAGACATGCCAGACTTTGAGGACCCGTTCTGTGACACATTGGTGATCCAGACGACGGTAGAGAACTTCACGGTCTCTAGGATCCTGGTCGATAACGGGAGCTCCGTGAACATGATCTTCAAGAAGGCCTTTGACAAGATGAAGGTCGAGGCCAAGAGGGTATTAGCTTCGGACAGACCATTGTTTGGGTTTTCAGGAGAGAGGAAGGAGGTAGAAGGAGGAGTAGGGCTGCATGTGAATTTGGGAGACGTGTCACGGAACTGTAGGTTCGTTATAGTGAACACCCCAAGCAGTTACAACGCCATATTTGGGCGCCCCCTCATCAGCGTCTTTCGCTGTGTCCCCTCCTCGTTCCACAAATTCCTCAAGTTCAACAACTGAGGGGTGTAGGTTAGGATCAGGGGGGACCCGAAGGTGGTTAGACAATGTTACGTGATGGCGCTCAACACTATATCATGGATGGCAGAGGCGAAGGAGTTAGAAAGGGAGATGGTGGTGCAGGAAGAGGTTGTCGGGGGAGAGGAGGTGAGCCTGGAGGAGGCGAGCGAGGAGATTGCGAAGGAGCAGACAGGAGGAGTTGTGCCTGAGGTCTAGAGGGACGAAGGGTCAGAGCCGCAAGAGGGTCGGGAGAAGGAAGGAGTATAGAAAGGGAGAGGAGGAGGAGTTGAGATGGAGGCCCTAAGGGGCGGGGAGGTTGAGCAGCAGGAGAGCCTTGGGGAGGCGATGGAAGTTGAGGAAGCAGGAGGGGAGGAAGAGTTTGGGCAGGAAGAGGAGGCAAGGGCCTGCTGGGAGTAGTCGCGGCTGGAGCCGGCGGAGGAAGTGGTGGAGATAGAAGTCTTCACCAGCGAAGGCAAGGTGCAAAGGGTGCGGATTAGCGGAGGCTTAGGTTCCGTGAGGACCAGGTGCGGATGCGGGATTGCATCTAGAGCAACGTCGACATCTTTGCTTGGAGCGTGGCGGACATATCGGGCATCGATGCAGATATAGCCTGCCACCACCTGAACCTGGACCCCCGGACGTGCCCCATTCGCCAGAAGATAAGGACCATCGCTACCAAGCTATAGGAGCCCATCCGTGAGGAGATCAAGAAGCTTCTGGAGCCTGGCTTCATCTCAGAGATCCAGTATCTAGGATGGATCTCCAATGTGGTCATGGTAAAGAAAGGGGGAGGAAAATGGCGCATGTGTATATAGTTTTCTTTATTAAATAAATCATGCCCCAAGGATTGCTATCCCCTGCCTCGGATCAATGCGTTGGTTGATTCTGAACAGTCCACCTGGTTCAACTACTTCACCTATTATGAGTTTTTTAGATGCGGAATTAAAGTTTCAGGTTACCTCACCAGATCCGAAAGTGCATCCTCCTGATTTGGGTCAAGTCCATTTCTCCTTCGACCTATCTCCCACGAGGGAGGGATGCTCGGTCAGTTACCAATGATGAAATGCCCTTTGGACTAACGAAGAACATACGTAGGAGCAACCTCCCACTACACGCGTATGATGGACCAATTGAGTCTTCCAGGGACAAAGAATTGGCTTGTAAGAAATACAAACAACTATGGAGACTAAGTCCCTATGTTGACACGAGCTCTTGATGCTCAAGAGAAGAGTGTGGACTCGCACCTACGTGACTCTCTGGAGGAGACATTCGCTACCCTCGACGGCTTCAAGTTCAAGATGAGGCTGAACCCCCTGAAGTGTGTCCAATTTCTTAGCAAAGGGCAAGTCTTCCAACGACACTAGGGAAGTTCCTTGGACATCTTCTGAAGGTTTCCCTAGCAGGGGTAGAACCTAAAAGATCTAGATAAGGTCAAGGCCATCCTAGAGTTGGCCGGGAGAGGTAACGAAAACACACAACACTAAAGAGGTCCAGCGCTTGACAGGCAAGCTGGTCGGGCTAAGCAGGTTCCTCTCCAGGTCGAGAGAGAAGTGCTCATCATTCTTCAAGGTGTTGTGGGGTAATCAAAAATTCGAATTGACTGTCGAGTGTGACGAGGCTTTCCAAATGCTGAAGAGGCAGCTCTCTCAGGCTCCGCTACTTTAAAGCCCAAAGGAGGGGAGGATCTAGCCTTGTATCTTGGGGTGGGAGCAGAGGCCGCAAGCTTAGTTCTGGTCAGGGAAGAGGGGAAGAAACAGTTGCCTATTTACTATATCAGTAGGATCCTGAAGAGGACAGAGCTCCGTTACCCCATTTTAGAAAAGCGGGCGTATGCTTTAATCATTTCGGCCAGGAAGCTTCGGTCGTACTTCCAAGCCCATTCGATCAGGGTGGTGACGGACCATCCCCTTCACAAGATTTTTGAAGGAGTGGAACACTCGGGATGATTGGCCAAGTGGTCTATTGAACTAAGTGAGTTTGACATCTCATTTGTGTCGAGGCTCTCCATTAAGACACAAATAGTGGCGGTCTTCTTAACTGACTATGTTATTGAGGTTGGGGCCGAGGAGCCGCGACCATAGGGAGCATGGAAGATGATGGTTGACGGGGCTTCAGGGAGTTATTCCCTTGGAGAGGGAGTGGTGTTGATAAGCCCCCAGGGGGTTTATCAATTAATTTTAGAAGATTAGAGAAGTTGGTTGAATCTAGCACATTGCTACATAGGTGAAGGGAGAAAGTGGATGTACCCATAATTTGGGAATCACTATAAATCTTGTTGTGGTCTCTATGATTGTACTTTATTGTTCTTGTACAACCCCATATTCGCTGAGTGGGACCCAGAAACACCTAGGGCTGGGTTTGGGCTAGCTTTGGGCTAGCCCGAGGTGAAGAAAACTGCTCTCGCCCAAACAAGATTGAGCTCGATTTTCGTTGAGCTCAGCTCAGGTCTCGTCGTGCTGGGCTCGACGTTCGTTGAGCAGGTTCAGAACAGGAGAGTTCTCGCATAGGGGCAGGCGAGAATGTTCGCGCTCAGGTAAGCAGTTCGTCGAGCAGAGCTCGACGCCCGCTAAGGTGGGATGGGCTTTGGCCGAAATATACTCCCTCCCAGAGGCGGGCGAGAAGGCTCGCGCCTTGCGGGGGGCGGGAGCAGGCGTATCCAGTGGCATTTTTCAATAGTTCTATATCCTTTTAGCTCCCATCAGGTGAAGGCAGGAGATTTCTCGGCAAGGCGTAAGCACCTTCAGTTCTCGGCAGGAAGGCTCCCGCCGGGTAGGGCCCAGGGTGAAATTACCTGAATGCCCTCAGGTAAAATTACCAACATACCCCCAGGGTCTACATTTAGCTCCTCAGAACAGCGGAGTTTGGCTATTGGCAGACCAGCCATGAGTAATTTAGTAATTTTAGGTCAGCAAAGGCTATTAATAGACCCACAGGGGCTCCTCAGTTTTGAAGGCAAGCTTTGGTCTGATCGAAGTTTTTCTAAGAAGTCTAACTCTTGAGCCCTGCCATTTAGCGTTGAGGAGCTCCTAGCCCAGCATTTTGCTTTGTAGAGTTTGTATAGGAAGCAAAGAGGCTCAAAGATCTTCCGGGTTACTGAGGTGGGACCTCCAGCTTTCTGATTTGCCGTTCAGGCTTACCATGTTGGCATCGGTTGCTGTCTGGTCCTTTTTACTTGACTACAGTCAGAGGTCGTCAGAGCTTGCAGGAGAAGTAGATACGGCTTAGCTACACCCTTAATTTCAAACTTTCGTTGAGGTCAAATTTTGGCTTTTCATCACATCTAGTTCTGGTGCGGTGAGCGTGGAAGGTAGCCAGTACAAGAAAATCTTAAGAGTTGAGTCTCATGGCCCCGCAGAGGTGAAGGATTTCTCAAAGAATCCTTGAGGCTCATCGGAGATTCCCCTTCTCGGGGAGAGGAGGCAACAAGGAAGATGCTGGAGGACTTCAGGCGAGAGGTCCTGCAGACCATCAATCTGGCCTTCTCGGCAAGGAGCGAGTGGGCTACTCCTTAGGCTCCAATTGAGGCAGTCCCCCTCTTGGGCGAGAACGCTCCCGGGCAGCGCCCCGGGAAGGAGGTGCTGGTAGAGTATGCCGGCGAGTCCACAGGGATGTAGCTGCGCGAACAAAGATTGCTCTTCCCCGGGCAAGCCAGCCTTGCATCTGACCGCTTAGCGAGCTTGTTCAGTCGAGGAACCGCCTGAGATCTGTGCTTTCTCGGTACATCTCAGACTCCAGGATCATGGGCGAGAGCCCTTTCAGTGAGCTCATCTTCTTGTATCTCGGCTCCGGTTCCGGAGGGGTTCATCGCCACGCACCCCGACATGTCGATAGAGCTGCCTCACTTCTCACTCCTCAGGGAATCTGGATTCATCTGCCACCATCTGTACAGCATGTGTAGTGGTATCAGAGGATGTTGTTTCGATTAGACAGATGTTTGCACGAACGTCGGTTCAAGTGTCGGCTCCCCCTCAGTTCCTGCCATCATGTTGAAGCGTCAGAAGGCCCGGGACTGGTTTGCCACGAAATAGTTACCTCGGCAGGAGTTCTTCTTGTTCATCTACACTGCAGCTTGCCCTATGAGTCGCTCCCATCTGCAAATCGATGGAGTTCATGTTGAGATTCTCGACATCGAAGAAGCGGAAGAAGGAGGCGGAGTGCCTGTTTGCGGTGATGCAGAAGTTCAACTGATGAGACGTTGGGTCACTATGATTTGACCAAAACTTTCAGGAATCAGAGATGTCCTTAATCTTCTAAAAAGTCCAGGCCCCCCAGTTGAATCCTTTCAGGCAGACTATGCACTCTTGAACATGCTCGCTGAGATTCACCCTGGTCGTGCTGAGGCCGGGATTCTTTAGCATGGATCAGTACTGAGTCGACAAGAATGTTTCCCCCCTCTCTTTTAAGGAGCTCTTTATGGAGAGGGAGGCGATCTGGAGATAGCCCACAGAATTCGAAAGGGCCAACCCGGCTTTCATGTTCCTCCAGATAAGCTGGCCAGGTTGGCAGAGAATGACGTGAAGGAGCTGCAGCATTGAGTCAGGAAGACATCTTGATCCTTGCACCTGAGGGACCTTACTCTTGATGAAGAGCTTCATTCCGAAGTTTGGCAGCAGTTGCGAAGAACTCCATCAAGGAATTTTGCAGGGGTGCTCCGGGAGTACAAACAACTGGTTGGGTTGGAGGCCTCCTCCAGCATGATGATGTTTTCCCCCATGGAACTCAAGGCATGTGAGAACCCGCTTCCAAGGAAGGGACCAACTCACATCCGCGAGCTAAGGAGGTTTGATCCAGGCCGGCGGTGGAGCCATAGCAGGGAACCTAGGAAGGGGTCAATCTTCCCGCCTAATCAGCAAAAGGGAAGCTATGTGAGGTCAGTCGAGGTATAGGAGGAAGGAGAGGAAATGGTTACGCGGAGGAAGCTGGAAGAAGTCGAGGCGGAGACGACGGAAGAGCTTGCGCAGGGTAGCTCGTTGCCCTTGTTTGATCGACTTCCAATCGCAGGAGAATGAGGATCACGTTGGACGAGCGCACCTGGACCCAGAGTTCCTGGAGATGAGAGAGGTCTACGGGGAACGCTAGGTCGACGAGCATTTGGATCCACCTAAGATACGGGAAGTCGCCGGAGGTTCAGCAGGGAAGGAAGGGTCGGCGGGATAGGAATATCGACGGACTGCGAAATGCGGATGTAGATGAACCCGGGGAGGGATCGGCGGTGAGTCTAAATGGCAGAAATCGACGGGATTGGAGGCATACCCTCGAAATAAAGGGTTTGAGAAATCTTCTAGTATTTCCAATGTTTCCATGAAGAGGGTTTGGTTTTCCACACTTAGGAGGCATATCAACTTTGGCTATACCCAAGACAATAACCGTGACAAGCAAAATGGATTACTTTCTTCGATCGAGATATACACAATGCTAGACTTGATGTCAGTTGACCCGTTCTTAGTGACACCTTGGTGATCCAGACGGCGGTAGAGAACTTCATTAATTTTCAGGTCTGACTTAGGATCCTGTTGAGGTCATTCTCGATAACGGGATCTCCGTGATTTACATGATAAATATTTAACAATTTATCAAGAAGGTTATTTTTACAATCTTAATCTTTCCTTAGGTGAACAAGATATAAGGTAAGTCTATACATGAGGCCATTTACTTTCGAGGGGGAATTCATGACTAGTGTGGATATGTAGACTACATATATACATCTATGTAAAAATCGATGCACTATAGACCATTATATTGAAGCTGTTGCAATTCCTGAGATTGAAAGAGACCATTTAGAACTTCAGCTCAAGGACACCAGGTGGTCAGAAGGAGGAGTCCAGGGCTGCAACTGTGAACGTTGTTGATGGGGATACGTTGTTCCACGGGAACATGTCTGGTTCGGTTATACGTGGACACCCCACCCAGCAGTTATCAGGATAAGCCTAGGTAGTATAATGGGATGCGCTCCCCTCATCAGGGAGGACTTTGCACTCGAGGATGTTCCCCTTGCCTCACAGTTGTGCCAACAAATTCCTCAAAATGTTTGCCACAACACCAACATGAATGGGGTTGTACCGCCGTTAGGATCAGTGACCTGAACCGGTGACTGAGGCAATAGGTCTAAACGTGGACAAAGCAGGATCTGTTCTCAACACTCTTCCATCGTGACACTTGGATGGCAGAGGCGAAGGCATGTTAGAAAGGGAGATGGCGGCCTGTAGGAAGAGGTGGTGCCTTCCTTTCAGTCAGGAGGTGAGCACTGCATGAGTGAGGCGCAGTGAGGAGCTGATATGCGGAGGAGCAGATTCATGCAGGAGTTGTGTGGCCTGAGAATACTAAAGGGTTCAGAACGAAGGGGGTCGGCCATGACAGCGCATTATGAGGTGCTTCGAGGGCAGATCAGCAGTGACCACAGTTGAGTAGGCATGATGAGGGAGTGGAGGAGGTCTAGTTGAGAATTTGGGAGGCCTCTTGATAACGGCTATCCTAAGGGGGCGGTCTCTAGACGACAGATCCGAGAGAGTCCTTTAGGCTTTGATGGAAGTTGGAGGAAGATCTTCAGCTGAGGGGAGGAAGCTTGTTCCTGGGCAACAAGTAGGAGTTGCAAGGGCACTGCTCAAGGGAATCAAGATTTTCGCGGCTGGAAGCTATCTGGCGGAGGAAGTGGTGGACTAGAAGTCTTCACTTCAGCGAGAGGAGAGGTGGCAAAGGGTGAGGATTACCTGCGAAGGCTTTGTTGTTCAGTGGTTACCAGGTGCCAGATGCGGCAGAGACTGTGAGTCAGCTTCATCAGAGCAACTGCTTTCGACTCAGCTTCTTCTTCAGTCTCTGGAACACAGGAGCCCTGGACATATTGGGCATCGATGCAGATAATAAGGACCCCTGGCTTCATCCTCCTGACAACTGGAGCTTTCTCCCGAGACCACATGGACCCGTCCTACACTTCGTCCAGAACGAGATACACCAGGACGTCAGTCTGACGTACCCAAGACAGTGAGAGCTCGAGTCTCAGACATCTCTTCGGGATGGGGATTTGGATATCAGAGAAGCCTTCATGGGAATGCCCTGGCTTTATCTCAGAGATTGACGCCCGAGGGTCGATGGCCTCCAGGATGAAACATAACTCTCAATCTGGTCCAGATAGGGTAATAGACGCAAGGGAGGAGGAGGGACATCAAATTCCAGCTCCATGCTTGTAGTACTCGTCTTCTAGTTGACTCTAAATAGGCAGGATCTTATGCTCAAGGAACCTTATTGCTGAGCAACCTCCCTACCTCGGATCAACGCACTGGTTGATTCTGAAAGTCCACCTAGTGTCAACTACTTACACCTATGGGGGGGATAGGTGTCTTTGCAACGTATGTGCGGAATTAAAGTTTTACCTGCACAAGAAAACAAAACCACACAGCACAGAAAGTACACAAGCAATTTATAGTGGTTCTCCGATTTGGGTACGTCCACTTTCCCCCTTCGACCTATCTCCCAACCAGGGACGACTCGGTCACTTCACCAACTGGATTGAAATCCAATCCTTGCACTAACGGAAGGAACCCTTCCATACGTAGGAGTCAACACTCCCACTACACGGGTTGCACCCAACCCTACAACTAGAGACCAATTGGTCCTTTACAAAGAATTGAAAATAGCTTGTAAGAAATACAAACAACGTATGGAGACTAAGGTGTCCCTCTTCGTTCGACGACGAGTTCTTGAATTCAACGAAGAGTCCACAACCCTAGATCTCTCTTGGAGAGAATCTTCTCTAGATCGACGGCTTCAACAAGAGAGGCGGTGATGCTATGTAGATCCAATCTTCTTAGCAAAGTCGGCAAGGTCTTCCAACGGTCACACTAGGATCGATCGTCTTGATCGATTCGGATGGGGAAGGTTTCCCGATCACAAATCAAGAGACAAAAGATCTCTGGATAGACGCGTGAGACGCTGTGCCCGACTAGGCTTCTGTCGCCGGGAGAGGTAACGAAAACCCCGATCAACGGTGGCGAGCAACTAGCGAGAGGCGGAGAAGGTCGGCCAAGCTCGCTTCCGATCTAGGGCTTGACGACGGCTTCTTTTTCTTCGATCTGTAATCTGTCCTTTTACTGTTCACAAATACAGCATATTTATACCTTAGGTCATGAAGATGACCGTTGTGGGCCCCACCAGCAATAAGACCTAAGTCCGGTTCAAAATCCCGTAGATAACATGGACCGGTCCAGACAGAGTTGGAAAAATACCCAAGTCAAATTCGGCGAGAATCGTGGGTGATTCTCGACGAATCGGCGAGAATCACTTACGATTCTCGCCGAATTCTACTTAGAGAATTCTGGCTGCACAGGTTATAGAGGCCGGGGAGAATCGGTGGGAATCACCTTGGATTCTCGCCGACTCGTCGAGAATGCAAAGTCATTCTCGACGAATCGGCGAGAATCACTTGGTGATTCTCGACGATTCTGCCTTAGATGATTTTTCTGACTGCGTCGAGACAGCCGGCCCAACCCGGCAAGAATCAACTAGTGATTCTCGACGACTCGTTGAGAATCACTGGTGATTCTCGATGAATCGGTGAGAATCACTTAGTGATTCTTGACGATTTACACTTAGACGATTCTCGTCTTTCAACCCGTGAGATGGTCTTTGGCCCATCCTTGCTCCATGTCTGCTCTAGCTTTATCATAGCCCTGTACTTGAAATCAAGTACACCCCAATAGAGAGAGTACACGTAGGTCCAACACACTGATCTGCTCAACGAGGGATTACATTGCACAGACCCGTGTATATTGACCCACTGCACCCTGACATTGGTGTGTACTTAGCATGGAATAACTGCAAGCACAACTAGAAGAAAATCATCAAATACATAGTGAATTCATCTTAGCTTTGATAGGAGGCTTCCTCAAATCCAGGTAATTGTGGATACAATACCCAACAGATTCAGCAGTTGGTTTTTCTATTATGAGTT
The DNA here is from genome assembly GCA_039513925.1 of Platanthera zijinensis. NCBI lineage: Eukaryota > Viridiplantae > Streptophyta > Magnoliopsida > Asparagales > Orchidaceae > Platanthera > Platanthera zijinensis. Next base: position 148,517,766 of record CM077094.1, on the reverse strand, counting down.
TTTTAGATGCTTTTTCAGGTTATCACCAGATTCGAATGCATCCTCCTGATGTCAAGGATTTCTCCTTTATCATGAGGGAGGGATGCTTCAGCTATAAGATGATGCCCTTTGGACTGAAGAACACGGGAGCAACCTATTAGCGTATGATGGATTGAGTCTTCCAGGGACAAAGGGGGAGGAACCTGGAGGTCTATGTTGACGAGCTCATGCTCAAGAGAAGAGTGTGGACTCGCACCTACGTGACATGGAGGAGACATTCGCTATCCTGCGGAAGTTCAAGATGAGGCTGAACCCCCTGAAGTGTGTCTTTGGGGCAAGTCGAGGGAAGTTCCTTGGACATCTTCTGACCCTGGCAGGGGTAGAACATAATCTAGATAAGGTCAAGGCCATCCTAGAGCTGGAGTAACCACGCAACACTAAAGAGGTCCAGCGCTTGACAGGCAAGCTGGTCAGGCTAAGCAGGTTCCTCTCCAGGTCGAGAGAGAAGTGCTCATCATTCTTCAAGGTGTTGTGGGGTAATCAAAAATTCGAATTGACTGTCGAGTGTGACGAGGCTTTCCAAATGCTGAAGAGGCAGCTCTCTCAGGCTCCGCTACTTCAAAGCCCAAAGGAGGGGAGGATCTAGCCTTGTATCTTGGGGTGGGAGCAGAGGCCGCAAGCTTAGTTCTGGTCAGGGAAGAGGGGAAGAAACAGTTGCCTATTTACTATATCAGTAGGATCCTGAAGAGGACAGAGCTCCGTTACCCCATTTTAGAAAAGCGGGCGTATGCTTTAATCATTTCGGCCAGGAAGCTCCGGTCGTACTTCCAAGCCCATTCGATCAGGGTGGTGACGGACCATCCCCTTCACAAGATTTTTGAAGGAGTGGAACACTCGGGATGATTGGCCAAGTGGTCTATTGAACTAAGTGAGTTTGACATCTCATTTGTGTCGAGGCTCTCCATTAAGACACAAATAGTGGCGGACTTCTTAGCTGACTATGTTATTGAGGTTGGGGCCGAGGAGCCGCGACCATAGGGGGCATGGAAGATGATGGTTGACAGGGCTTCAGGGAAGTATTCCCTTGGAGAGGGAGTGGTGTTGATAAGCCCCCAGGGGGTCACTATAGAACAAGTCGTGGTCTTGTACTTCCCGGTCACTAATAATCAAGCGGAGTATGAGGCCATGATAGCCAACCTTCGTCTGACGAAGGAGCTTGAGATCCACAATGTGGAGGCTTTTACGGATTCGTTGGTGGTGGCATCGCAGATTCGATGAGAGTTCGAAGCCCGGGAGCCCACCCTTGTGAAATACATATCCAAGGTAAAGGTGATCATCAGAGGGTTCCAGACATTCACAATCCAACATGTTCCCAGGGAGGAGAGTGTAGCAGCCGATTGGTTGGCTAAGTTTGGACCTCGGGGGGAGGAACCCTGACCGAGCTATTTCGACTGGCAATCGAGGAAGAAGAGTTGATGGAAGTTGATTGGCGACCCTTGTGGGTGGATCCATTCGTGACCTTTCTGACCACTGGTGAGCTCCTGGAAGGGACCAAGGATGGGAAGAGCTTCAGGAACAAAATGGCTCATTACCTAATGCTTGAAGGGGGTTGCATCGGAAGATGTTGTCAGGGATCCTGACAAGGTGCGTGACAGAGGAAGAGATCCCAAGGATCCTTGAGGAAGTATACTCTGGCGAATGCAGCAGTCATTCGGGGGTAGGACGTTGAAAATTGTGTGAGAGTTGATGGCTTACTCATAAAGTTAACGCAAATAAGAAACAATTAATATTTAAATTATTTGGCAAATAAAATCTAAAAAACCACACCATTTCTTTGATTCAAAAAGCAGAATTGCACATGCATGCACAATAAACCATCAACTCTCACACAATTTTTTAAGCTAAGGGTAGCGTTTCCTGAGAAAGGATCGCGAGAAGCCTGCTCGTCGTTAGATCAATCTTGCTCGCCGTCCGATCAAAGTGTGTACTCGTCTTTTTTTAATTATTTTTCTTGTCTTTATTGCTGATGGTTAGATTGCTCATCCAACGGTCATCTTTTTATTTGCTCTCAAAACTAAGAACGCTACCCCCGGACCCAAAAATTACAGAACATCTGACAATTAGAATCAATATAATAATAATAATAATCCATCATAATTCATATAAAAAATGAGTTATATAATCTATACATTAATTTAGTTTTTTTTTTTTGTAGTGAGAGGAGATCAAGTTCATCTCTTTGATCAACTCTTAATTATTTTTGTTCCATCCCTCTAATGTAGTTTAGGATGCGAACGTAGTCGTAAAAGAGAGAAGAATGTTTTCCTTCGAGCCCGCTTCGGGTGTAGCGGTTGCTGCCGGCGAGATTATTACATGGGCTGCCGCCGATGATGAGATCAAACTTTCCATATCTCTTCATCAGCTCCTCAATCCTTTCCCCATTCAGCTTTTTCACGTCGTCAAGCTGCACCAACACTCCCTTCTGCCCGCTTTCACTCCACCAACTCCTCAATATGTTCTTATTAACATCTAAAATCTCGACGGAGACGACGACGTTCAGGCGGATGCCTAATTTATGCAGAGCAACCTCTGCTCCACCAATTCCGGAGAACAGAGAGAGCACATTCATCCCGCCGGGAAACAACTTCTTCAGCACCGAAAGATGAAAAGCAACCGTATCAATCTGAAACGAGTTTCCCAGCGATTTCATCCGATCAGTCGTGCTAATCCCGCCGCCCCGAGTATGGTTTCTCGGGAATCCGAGCAGCATTTCGAATTCGCTGGGGTCTAAAGGCGCCGCCTTGTGATGACCCACCCAAACAAGATTCGATCTTTTACACTGAGCCATAACATACGCCTGAACCTTGGGCGGCGGCGGATCGCCGGCGCCCTGCAAAATGTTTCTGATGTTAGCGGGCACCTGCCCGCCCTCCATCTTAGTCAGCAGACAGTTTAGTTGAGTTCTGACGTCCCACGACGGCCACCATTTCTTCGTCGCCGGCAATGCTTCCTGAATCGTCTTCTTCGGGATTGGGAGAAGCGGAAATCTGCCCTCAATTGGGAGGTTGTGGATATAACCCCTCTTTCTCGCGGCCGCGCAGAAGTGCTTGGAGTCGACGAATTCGGGCTCGACGCCATAAAGGAGGCTGGAGATGGCGTTCCAGACGCCTTTGGGGGCCAGAGCGACGTTTTCGTAGTAGAAATATGGAAGGCCGACGGCAAATTTGGGCAGGGGTCTTCGTGCGACGGATTTTTGAGACGGGAGCCCGAAGCCTACCATTGGATTTGGGAGCGTTATTAGCTCGTCGTTGTCGCCGGAAAGAACCTTTTTTGAAATTTCGCTTCGTCTTGTGGTTCCCGGGAGGAAGTTCCGCCGCTTCCGGGTGTCTTCGGCGGTTGTTGTCTTCTTCCTGACGGCGCCGGTAGAAGTGGATGCTTCGGCTGCCTGAGAAGAGGCATGAAGTCGGTATTATAGGAAGTAGAAGCATGTGATCAGTATGAAGAAAAACAGAGAAATTGGAGCGTTAAAAGTACATTATTTAGAGGAGGGGCTGATTGTACTTCGGGTTCCTCTGCTAGATGTGATGCGTAGATTGAATCTGCGAGTTGCAGGATTGAAGCAGCTGATCCTGCATGAGTCAAAGCAAGCACCTTTACATGTATATGTTGGGCGGTCGACTCTAGCATTAAAAAAAGCTAAAACAAAAAAAATGGCACGCGGTAATTTAAATCGAAAACTTCAAACGGAAATGTATTTGGAGTTCATGATTTTCGTTGTGCTACGACAAGGGGAACGTAACGAAAGTTGCGAACTCTCTTCCGTTTCAACATTTCATTCTTCAACTAAAAACATACATCTCACGTTGTCTGTCTAGTCCGTAAACTAACGTTGATAATATGCCTTGCCTGACCGCCTCTCCTATCTTTGACCCGGGTTTTGAAATATAAAATGGGTGTGGTGGATAATTTAACATGGTATCAGAGCCAGATTCACGTTGAGGGGGGCGTGTTGAGCGGTCCAACACGGACAAAAAAAAAACTTAAAAAATGGCCCTCAACTAAAAACATACATCTCACGTTGTCTGTCTAGTGTGTCAACTAACGTGTATAATATGCCCTGCCTGACCGCCTCTCCTATCTTTGACCCAGGTTATGAAACGAAAAATGGGTGTGGTGGTTAATTTAACATGGTATCAGAGCTAGATTCACGCTGAGGGGGGGGCGTGTTGGGCGGTCCAGCACGAACAAAAAAAAATGGCATGCCATGATTTGTCTCACATTGCCTTCTCAGTCGATCCACTAACATTTATCCCGGTTTTGTTTCCATCTTCTGTTGCTGCAATTAGATTGTAAATATATTTTTCTTGACACTCATTTGGGCTTAGTATGAAGCAGAGTTTTCGCTCCAGTGACTTTTGTGGAAAATTGTGAAGTGAAAGTGGGGGGGGGGGGGGGATCAGGCAAACCGCGCGGCCTGGGCGGACTGATGGTGCGGTTTGGGCGATCTGGATGTTGCGGCTTTGTGATGATTGTTGCGGTCTGGGCGGCCTAGTTGTTGCGGTCTGATTTCCTAGTACCTTGCAGTTGGCGGTTCCCTGGTGTAACCTTGCGGATAGGTGGAGTATCCGCGGAAGAGCGAACTCACTGTGAGTCCGCGGAGTTCGCTCTATGCGGACTGCTCTTGGAGCTTGTGAGTTCGGCCGATTGCCTTGCTCTGGTGGAGCGTTTTGTTGGCGGTCTGACTTGGGAGCTGACGGACTGGGTTATTGTCCGCCGAGCTCGCGCCAGGTGCTTGGTTCGTTGCTGGACTTGGTCACAATCTGTGACAAGTCCAGGGTATCCGCAGAGTCCGCAATGTCCGATGGTTGACCATGCGGTTTGTGTCTGTTGGTCGTGGACTTGTATTGCGAGTTGGTGCGGTGTTCGTGGCCTGTGCGGGCTGGTGCTGTGTCCGCGTGTAGTGTGCAGACTATTGTAGTGTGTGAGCTGTTGTTGTGTCTGCATGCTGTGCAGCATGCAGACTGGTGTGGTGTCCGCCGGGTTGCGGGCTGGCTTCCAGCCTTGGTGCCAGGCGGTTTTGGTTGGCTTGTTCGGCTTTGTCCTTGCGGACTCGGCGGACTGACTTGTGTTAGCTGCGAGATGGGGTGGTGATTCTATCCACTAGGGCGGTGACCACACTCCTCTCCGCGCCTATAAATAGGACCCCTCGTCACATCAATAGTAACTGAGGAACAGTAAGTTGAGTGTTGGTTAATTGTTGCGGCCTCGATTTTCTTGTCCGCGCGGTTTAAGAAGGTTAACTGGTTGTTGTTTGCAGGTTGCGCGGCTAGCACTGTGAAGCCAGGAGTCTGGTTCTAACTGCGGTAAGGAATCAGTGGAGATCGTGGTTTTCAATCGGCGATTTCAGCAGGTCGCATTTGCGGCCAGCCAGTCTTCTCTCCTTCAGCAATTTCCAAGTTCAATAACCTGTCTGTCGATCTCGGCGGACTAGGCGGTTTGTTCTTTCAGTTCGGCGGCGGCTTGCAGAGCAGTCGTTTAGCAGAATAACGGTAGTCCGCGGACTCCGTAGTTTAGTTGGTGCAGCAACGGCTTGGCAGTCTCGGCGGACTCAACAAACTCAGCGGTCTCTGAGGCAGTCCGCCCGACTTATTTCTTCTTGTTTGTTTGTTTGCTTCTCCCTTGTACTTGGCGAAATCATGTCTCGTAATGTATGTTTTGCCTTGTAATTAAGATAGTTGATATTAAAAAATCTGTGTTTGCTCTCTGTTATTTCTGATTTACATAGCTCAGTTTATGGTTTGAGTTTTCCTGTGTTTAGTTTCCGTTTTCGCTTGATAAAGTAGTCAGCTTGATAGCTCTGAAAGTTTTTTACTTTGTATCGAAGCTATCTCTAGACCAGCTTGTGAAATTTCAACATGGTATCAGAGGGAACAGTGGCTTGAGCAGTGATCAACCTCATTTGTGCTCGGCGCTTCTGGAAGCTTGTAGATCAGCGGTATTACAATGGAAAGAGCTTTCGCAAGGGGTCTTGGTATTGAATGTAACACCTCTACCCGTCAAATGTAATATAATAGAGGGTCCGGCCGGGGCCCCACACCATATTCCAAACAGACGGAGTAGTTACTAAATAATATCAAAACATCGAAACCTAATACAGAGTATTCTAGCGGAAGCTTCAAGGTTTAAAACTTGAACTCAATAAGAACAGAAATTGGATTTCAATCGTGTTGTGGGAGTGTTGACTCCTACGTGTGGAAGGGTTCCTTCCGTTAGTGCAAGGATTGGATTTCAATCCTGTTGGTGAAGTGACCGAGTCGTCCCTGGTTGGGAGATAGGTCGAAGGGGGAAAGTGGACGTACCCAAATCGGGGAACCACTATAAATTGCTTGTGTACTTTCTGTGCTGTGTTGTTTTGTTTTCTTGTGCAGGTAAAACTTTAATTCCGCAAATACGCTGCAAAGACACCTATTCCCCCCCCCCATAGGTGTAAGTAGTTGACACTAAGTGGACTTTCAAGTGGTATCAGAGGGAGGTTACTCATCAAAAAGGTTAACACCTTGAGTAGAATCCTGCCACCAGTGTCAACAAGAAGCTCAGACTCAAGCATGGAGTTGGATTGTGATGTCCCTCCTCTAAGACTCCCCTCATGTACAAAGGAGTATTATCCTGTATGGAAGTTGAGAGTACTATTTCATCTGGAGGCCATCGACCCTCGAGCATCCCTCATTCTGGAAGAGGGTCCCTTCATTCCCATAAAGGCTTCCAGCTCGGGGAAAGATCTTCAAATCCCCAAGTGTCCCAAAGAGATGTCGGAGACAGAGCTCTCACTATTCAACCTGGACCAGGTGATTCGTCAGATCATCACTGATGTCTGGTCTGTACCATCTCGCTCTAGAGTGGACAAGTGTAGGACTGCTAAGTCCATGTGGCAAACCATCTCAGACCTCATGGAGGGATCAGAGAAAACATGGACCTGTCGTCAATAAGAGGATGAAGCCTATGTAGGGGTCCTCATTTCTGAAGATGAAGGGCATGATCAATCTGTCAGTATCAGGGCTCCTGTGTCCTTGTCAGGGACTGAAGAAGAAGTTGAGGAAAGCAGTTCTGATGAAGCTGACTCAACAGTATCTGCCGATATTTACGGTAACCCTGAACAGCAAAGCCATGAGCAGGTAACTTCTTCCTCATGCCCCTCTCCTCTTGAAGTTCCTGAAGATAGGAACGATTCAGAGGGTAGTCCTTCCAGAGATGCAAGGGATATGGATAGTTTCAATCAAAGGATTGAAAATCCTGATTCTCTTGAGAGTGCCCTTCAGAAGAGCAACTTACTTGTGGAGGAGCAAGCTAAAGAGATTGCTTAGCTGAAGACCTTGATGAATCTCCAATTGGAATCCATCAAGGTAAAGGACTCAAAGATCTCGGATCTAGAGAGTCATCTAGAGACCGAGAAGAGGATTATTTCTAACTTTTCCAAGATAGATGCTATCAAAAGAAAAGCAGAAAATGGGTGGATCTCCCAAATCGTCAATTCATGGAGAAATGGGGAAACTGTGTTCATACCCCCCACCCCGAGCAGGAAGGGCACACATCATGCATTCAGGTATGACCATAGGAACAACCATGGTCACTGCAAGAATGATCAGCCCTCTTGTGGAAGCACCCAGAATGCAAGGGCTATCATGGCCACCCAGAAGAGGATACCTCAGGCTTCCACCAAGCCTTTTGTATTCTCGGCCACTGCCCCTACTCGTCATGAGTCTGCCAGCATCAGCTCACAATGCGCCTCTCACCTCCCTAGGACTCAGGAAAGGGGGGTTAGAAATCATGTTGTTGGCACACATGGGGACCTTGGAAGGGGGCTGACTGAAAGGAAGGCACCACCTTCCAGGCCTCATGACGCCTACCATATGCATTCCTTCCACCCATCCATGAGTCACGCTGGAAGAGACAATTCGGTTAGCAGATTTAGCACTATCTCGTTTAGACCTAGGACTATGACTACCTCAGTCACCAGTTCAGGTCACAAACGGCGGTACAACATTCATGAATGTTGGTGTTGTGGCAAAATGGGTCATTTTGCCATAAATTGTTGGCACAACCTTTCTGTGTCAAAGGCAAGGGGACTTCCACATCCTCGAGACAATGTTAGTCCTCCCTCCAGGATCCCTGAGGGGAGGCATCCCAACTATTATGCTGACAGGAACCTAGGACCCAATACTTATTGGGTTCCTAAGGCAAGATAACTCTTTCCTGCAGGGTGGTCTAGGTTACCACAATCCTGACGGGAGCTGGACAGGAGATGCTCCAAGATTGACGTGGATAAAGTGTCGAGAATGGGAGCAGTGCCATCATTACAGGCACATGCATACTGACCTCCTGATGTAACCTATGCTGATGATTTGAATGTTACGTCTTGTTATCACAGGTAATTGCAATTAGCCCAAATGTTTGAGCCATATCGCATAAATAATTCCATATATGTATATATGTATGTTGACATATCCACACTTAATAATGAATTCACCTCGTCTGAAATTAGATGGTCTTATAGAAAAAGTATTCGCGTATGCTCATTCACCTTGGGAAGGAGTATATGTGTGAGATAACCTTTACTTCCACTAGTAGAGATTAGTTTGACATTTTTTTGGGGGATAAGTCCGCCTCCGAAAATTGAAAAGATACGTCATGAAGAGTCACTGAACATGACCTCTGACATCAAGATTATTGCACTTATCCATCTAGAAATGACCTGTGAAATTGGCAAAGCCACTGTCATGATGTCAAGTAAATCCTAGTTGATGTGTCTCCTAAGCCATGTAGTTTGGCAATCCCTTTAGTGGATGAAGAAGCAAGTATGCCTCCTGAGCCCTTCCAACCCTTGACAAAAACGTTATGTTGGAATATAGGCGATACTCGTCATATCAAATCTCATACTCACCAAATTACAAGTCTCGCCGAATTGTCAAATCTCGCTGAGATATTTAAACTGGGGGAGCCATTCGGTGGGAATAGGATAGTCGCCAAGTATTCGGATATTACTTAAACCCGGAATCATTTCAAACCGACTCTTTCCGACGATACCCTCCGACTCTTCGTCTTCCGCCTTTCGCCGTTCCGCCGAGACCCCGTCCAAGCATCGCTGGAATCCCCGTCTCTCTCACCTCCCGACGACCTTCTCCTACGTAATTCCGTGGTGAACTAACGACCGACGCCTTCTGCCGACCACTCTCGCCGCAGCTCCGCGTCTCAGGCGTCCTCGAGTGTTCCGTCGTAAAGAAGCCGGAATTTTCACTGCCTCTCCCCACTAGGTAATCTCCATATTGTCCCTTTCCGTGACTTGAGCTTGGTTAGATTTTGCTCTCACTCTCATGGTTTCGGAGATCCTTAGACTTGAAATTGGTATTCTCCTTCTTCCTAGGTTTACTATGGCCCCACGGACTACTGCAGGCCTGGTCACTGGATGTGAGCTAGTGAGAACCGGGTTCTCCCAGGCCTCGGATGAGTTCCGGAACATAATCATCATGCTTGAAGAAGCGGGCCTGACGTTCGTGCTGGAGCACCCGTGCAAGATCTTGGACAAGGAAGTATTGGAGTTCTTTGCAACGGCGAAGCTCCGTCATGAAGACACCTCCATCAAAAGCAAAGTTGCCGGGAAGAAAATCAAGTTATCCGCCAGGAAACTGACCCAATGCCTGCGGCTATCCAGTTGTGAAGAGGAAGATTACCTGGAGGAAGTGGATAGAGCAAGGACCCTATCCTTCTGTGGATTGGCCAGGTGGACCAGGTCAATCAAAAGGAAAGATATGAACGAGGAAGGAAAGTTGCTGTCTGACATCGTTGGGAAGGCTCTAATCTACAAACCTGGATCCCACGACCATATTTCTGGGGAAATGTTCAAGACTCTGGTGGCAATCGTATGTCGAAAGCGGTTCAACTGGGGAGCCATGCTTTTTGACAGGATTAAAGACACACTCCGAACCCCCAGCTTTGGCAGAATCATAAGCCTATATCTGAATCAACTGGACGGAAACACATTCGACATGAGCAAGGGAGTGCCTCTGCACTACTTGAAAAGGATGGATGCTAGCATATTTGACCGGTGGGAACGTCGAATAGGGTAGGCTGCCAGGGAAATAGACCAAGAGGCAGCATCTCCGGTCGTGGACACCAGTGCTCCTGCTCATTCTATGGCAGCACCCAGTGAAGTTCCTGACGCCCTGATTGCAGGAACTGAGGGGGAGCCTGTAACCAGTTCTGCAAACATCTTATCTGATATTTCTCAGATAGCTAAAGATGCTGTGGAGATGGTGGCAGATGAAGTAGCAGATGATGAGGAGGTTGAGAATGATGAGGCAGCTCTTATCGACGATGATCTGGGAGATGAGGTGGCTGATGAGGAGGAGGAAGAAGAAGTAGAAGAAGATGTGCACAACTCTGCCGATAAGCCTGATCACTTGGAGACTGAGATAGAGGAAGAAGTACCAGAGAATGAGAAAGTAGTGGATTCTCAGGAGAATGCCACTACTAGAAAACTGACTTTTAGCCACGGCAGATTGCCGTGGCTAAAAGTCCAAAACCGTGGCTAAAGACTTTTAGCCACGGTCTGCGCACGGAAAATGGGCGTGGGCAATACGAGCGTGGCTAAAAGTCCAAACCGTGGCTAAAAGTCCAAAACCGTGGCTAATACTGGACTTTTAGCCACGGTTCATTGCCGTGGCTAATAGTGGACTTTTAGCCACGGTTTAATTAACGTGGTTAAAAGGCCACTCATAACATAAAAAATTCAGGCCGGCCGCCGGCCGCCTGACCGCCGCCGCCCGGCCGCCGCCGCCCGGCCGCCGCCCGGCCGCCGCCGCCCGGCCGCCACCGCCCGGCCGCCCCCGCCACCCCTCGGCCGCCGCCCGACCGCCGCCGCCGCCATATTTATTTCAAAGGCTAATTGAAATAAATTCCTTATAAACCCAAAAAACTCATTTTTTTTGGCGGTATGGGACTAAACGATGCCACGACCTTTTGCCACGGTTCAGGCAAACCGTGGCTAATACTAGACTTTTAGCCACGGTTCAGGCAAACCGTGGCTAAAAGTCCAGTATTAGCCACGGAATAAAACCGTGGCTAATACTCACTATTAGCCACGATTTTTCCCCGTGGCAAAAGAAACCGTGGCTAAAAGCCAGTTTTCTAGTAGTGCGCTGAGGTTCCATCTGAGGAACAAGCTCCTGAGAGGTCGGATGCAGGAATGCAGGGGGAGCCCTCTCAGCAACCCTCTCTCCCCCCTGTGGACTCTATTCTCGTATCCAGCTCTCCCAGTACTTCTGCTGGGGCACCTGACCAGGGTCTGCCTGCTGCTCCTCCACTTCAAGCAAACCTAGTAAATCACACTGTTAATTTTGTCCAAGGAATACTAGATGAGCTCAAGGATACGTTTGAGAAATCCCACAACAAAGTGCTAAAGAGACTGCGGGACTCTGAGGATCGCTTAAGAATGTGGTTCAGATCAACCACAAACTAGATGTGATAGAGAAGAAATTTGATGAAAAATATACATAGGCAGGCACAGCCGTATCTCTTCTCATGAAAGGACTGAAGAAGAATACTGACGACCTGACAGTAGTCAATAAAAATGTTCATATTGTGGCACAGACCATACAAAAATTTGATGCCAACATGGTAACGCTGAACGCAAATCAGAAATCTCTGCTGGACGAATTCAGTAAAACTATGAAGCACATTGATGCATCTCTGCATTCCTATACAAACTCTATAGCCGCCGAAGCCAAAAAGGGGGAGGAAGCGTATAACGCTAAGATGTCGGGGCTTCAAGAGTTAGTACTTCTAAACTTCGATCAGACCAATAGGTACATGTTTGAAACGGCCCACTGGCTAGTAACAGAGGCATCGGGAATACATGTCCCTGTTGCTCCACCTGAGGATGAGGGCCGTGCTGGTACTACTGAGGGTGAAATAAGGACTGAAGAAGTACAACTAAGCGAAGCCGAGTCAAAGAAAGCTGCTGAAAGGGATGAACGAAGAAACTGGTTTGATCAAGATGCCTTAGCAAAAGCCAAAGACAAAAGGCAAATCAAAGAAGGAACTTCAAAAGAAACACCAGCTGAAAAGAAGATCAGATTGACGGAGGAGGATGTGAGAAACGAAAAATGGAGTCCTGTATCAAAGAGTATCATCTTGGACACATTTTTGTTACAGTAGAGGGGGCAAATAAATCGAAGTGACGTATATAGCCAATACGAGTGGGAGCAGCACAAAATGTTTGAAGCCAAAAGAAACTTGTTCTTCAGAAGCAATATTGTAGCAAACAAAGCTCCCCCTCCGAGATACCATCCTAAGCCCAAGGAGTATTTTGAGCGACAAAGCAAAAAATTCTTAGCTCAGCAACTCAAAGAAGACATAGCTAAGGACAAAGATCTGTAGGATGTTAGCTCTTGTGATTATCTCATTTAAACTTTTTTATTAAGTAACCTGTGAAATTCATGTGTGTGGTTTATTAATTGACTCTCACATTGGTATGATTATGTTTGTTGTTCACTCTTTTGGTTTATGCATATTTTATCTGGAATGTTGAAATTCATCTTAGCTTAGTAGGATTTTGGCTTCGTCAAATAGGGGGAGATTATTGGGTATTGTATCCACAATTACCTGGATTTGAGGAAGCCTCCTATCAAAGCTAAGATGAATTCACTATGTATTTGATGAATTTCTTCTAGTTGTGCTTGCAGCTATTCATTGCTAAGTACACACCAATGTCAGGGTGCAGTAGGTCAATATACACGGGTCTGCGCAACGTAATCCCTTGTTGAGCAGATCGGTGTGTTGGCCTACGTGTACTCTCTCTATTGGGGTGTACTTAATTTCAAGTACAGGGCTATGATAAAGCAAGAGCAGACAAGGAGCAAGGATGGGCCAAAGACCAGCTTACGGGTTGAAAGACGCGAATCGTCTAAGTGTAAATCGTCGAGAATCACTAAGTGATTCTCACCGATTCGTCGAGAATCACTAGTTGATTCTCGCCGGGTTTGGCCTGCTGTCTCGACGCAGTCAGAAAACTCATCTAAGGCAGAATCGTCGAGAATCACCAAGTGATTCTCGCCGATTCGTCGAGAATGACTTTGCATTCTCGACGAGTCGGCGAGAATCCAAGGTGATTCCCACCGATTCTCCCCGGCCTCTATAACCTGTACAACCAAAATTCTCTAAGTAGAATTCGGCGAGAATCGTAAGTGATTCTCGCCGATTCGTCGAGAATCACCCACGATTCTCGCCGAATTTGACTTGGGTATTTTTCCGACTCTGTCTGGACCAGTCCACGTTATCTGCGGGATTTTGAACCGGACTTAGGTCTTACTGCTGGTGGGGCCCACAACGGTCATTTTCATGACCTAAGGTATAAATATGCTGTATTTGTGAACAGTAAAGACACGGATTACATATCGAAGAAAAAAACAAGCCGCCGTCAAGCCCTAGATCGGAAGCGAGCTCGGCCAACCTTCTCCGCCTCTCGCTAGTTGCTCGCCACCGTTGATCGGGGTTTTCGTTACCTCTCCCGGCGACAGAAGCCTAGTCGGGCACAGCGTCTCACGCGTCTATCCAAAGATCTTTTGTCTCTTGATTTGTGATCGGGAAACCTTCCCCATCTGAATTGATCGAGACGATCGATCCTAGTGTGACCGTTGGAAGACCTTGCCGACTTTGCTAAGAAGATTGGATCTACATAGCATCACCGCCTCTCTTGTTGAAGCCGTCGATCTAGAGAAGATTCTCTCCAAGAAAGATCTAGGGTTGTGGACTTTTCGTTGCCTACAAGAACAAGTAGTCTAACGAAAAGGGACACCTGGATCTTCATGTTGTTTGTATTTCTTACAAGCTATTTTCATTTTCTCTTTCATTGTAAAGGACCGATTGGTCTCTAGTTGTAGGGTTGGATGCAACCCGTGTTGTGGGAGTGTTGACTCCTACGTGTGGAAGGGTTCCTTCCGTTAGTGCAAGGATTGAATTTCAATCCTGTTGGTGAAGTGACCGAGTTGTCCCTGGTTGGGAGATAGGTCGAAGGGGGAAAGTGGACGTACCCAAATCGGGAAACCACTATAAATTGCTTGTGTACTTTCTGTGCTGTGTTGTTTTGTTTTCTTGTGCAGGTAAAACTTTAATTCCGCAAATACGCTGCAAAGACACCTATTCCCCCCCATAGGTGTAAGTAGTTGACACTAAGTGGACTTTCAGAAATGTCCACTACTAATAATTAGGAATGTACACAATCAAACACACAAGGTACATAGCCTTATAGCTTTACAAGTTTCTCTTAACAAAGGTGTGGTTTACAAACATCGGCGCGCAGACTGGCCACACATGAACAAGAGTAAACAAAACAAGTCTTCAAGGGCAGCAGCGCAATCTGGGCTTCAGCCCGCTATTTCTCGCTTGGGCTAGCACCACCTGCAAAGAAGCAATCCACCAAGCGGTGGCAATCAGGGCAACGATCAGCATTCAGCTGACCAATTATAATGACCCTGCCCCTGGCACGTGGCAGCGAAATTCCTTCCCTACAAAGCATTTATTCGCACAACATATATGTATACCAATCAACGAAGGCTGTGCACAACCGCACAAGTCAATACATATCACAAATGTCGGCCCGACGGCCCGACGTTCCGTACACTCATGGCACATTATGGGTGTACCGAATACCAGGTACCACCACCGTTCAAAGGTCCCAGATATGACGGTCCATTATGAGCATTCCTAGTCTTTATGACATGCAGGCCAAAGACTCTCGATATGTGATCCTAATAGGACCTTAAGCACCCAAGGTTAGACAACCATAACATGGGTACAGATCCGCTTTGCCCGTAGCTCATCATCGTTAGTCGTCACATCGGACCGACACGGGTACAGCTTCACCTTGCCCGTTCGCCACCAAGGCCTTTCTAGTTGTAGCCCAACGGCTCAACTTCACACATACTGGCACTCACGACCAAAGGGATTGAGCACCAAGTATCAACCCTCAACAATTTTCCTGGACTTCTTCAAGTACTTCCTGTTGCACCAAGCCACAGGTATCAACCAAGGACTCCTTACAAACAACCAATGTACACGGAGTCTTCTCCGATTTGCAAACAAAGCATCACCAATCCAGACCAATGTGTCCGGATGGGATTCACACAACATGTCTAACCGTACTACTCACTTCTGGTTCTAATGCAAATAAACAAGGGATGAACCACCGATCCCAAGGGAATCACTTCGTCATCAACCTTTTGTGGAGGATTCCTATGCAAATGCAGAAAATAAGGACTTCACATGTCCGAGTGGAAGATCGTTACCCTTGGAAGACGTTTCGGCGCCATGGAGAAAACTACATGGTTTGAAAGCTCCGCAATGCTCTAGCCTCCGCAGATCCGAATTCAGCTCGCGATTTGGATCACCGTAGCGCCACCGGCGGTCGGATTCCTCTTCTTCTTCCTCTTCTTGCTCTCCCCGCTCTCTTCAACTTAGAAAGAGAATGGCTAGAATAGAATGAGGAATTATCCCTCAATTCCCACACTTATCCCCTCAGGAAAGCGCCAGGGCCATTAGATCTTTATCAAAGGAAACGAACAGCTCTGATCAGCACTGAAAATGACTTTCCTGGGCCGAACACGGCTTGTGACACGCCCGTGTCACAGGATGTGTACCTTAAGTGGCACACAACCGACTCAAGCCAGACCAGAACACGAGTCTAGACACGCCCGTGTCAGACCCCGACACGCCCGTGTTGACCAGCTGACACGCCCGTGCTTAAAGGTGCGTCCCTCAATCGGCACAGGATCAACACCAACCCGAGAAAAACACGGGTTCCCCACACGCCCGTGTTGCATTTGACAGGGCCGTGTCATACCGAACACGCCTAAGCTCCAGGTCGTGTACTTCAGTCGGCACTGCCTGCACACCCAGAGTAGGACACGAGTACATGACACACCCGTGTCAGTACTGTTCATAACCGTGTTTTCAGCTGTGGTCTATACTTGACACAGTCAGGCATACTACAGAGCAGGACATGACTCTGGACACGCCCGTGTCTCAGGCCGTGTCACCTCATTTTGGGTTTTGGGGAATTACATTGAACTTCTTATAGCGACTCACTTCAAGAAGTGGAAGTAGTGTATGAAGAGCTATCTTATTGGTGAGGAGTTGTGGAAGGTCGTCGGTGGTGACGACAAGAGAGAAGTGAATGTTGCTACTGGTACTGCTAAACAGGTGAGAGCTTGGAGAAAGACTAATGCAAAGGCAGAGTTTGCTCTTAAGCGGGCTGTCTCACCTGAGCTCTTTGATCACATCTTAGGATGTGAGTCTGCTGTTGAGATTTAGACATCCATTGATGGATTGTTCAATAGGGAGAATGTAGTATGGCTACAGTTCTTAGAGAATGAGTTGGCTAAGGCAACTCAAGGAGAGTTTTCCATCTCAAAGTTCTTAAGATGAAGAACCTGTGTGCTGAAATATCAGCGTTAGATCCTGATGAGCCCATCTTTGAAGCTAAGTTAAAGAGGCACATAGTCCGTGGGTTATAGAAGGAATACGTGGCCTTTGTGACTTCTGTTCAAGGGTGGGCGACTCAGCCATCCTTGCTGGAGCTGGAGAATCTACTAGCGTCATATGAGAGTTTGGCTAAGCAGATGGGCAAAGTTACTATCTCTGAAAGAGGTAGTGAAGCTCTCTTCACTGATAAGAAGAAGAAGAGATGGGAGAAGAAGAAGAAACCTGCTGCTGCGGATGTGCCCTCAACCTCCTATCAGCAAGAAAGGAACGTTGCTCCTAAGAAGAACTGGAATAAGGAGTTGAAGTGTTACAGGTGTAATCAGTCAGGGCACTTCAAGCACGACTGCAAGGCCAAGCTACAACATGGGCATGTTGCAGACAAAGAGGGAGCTGGTTCCAGTGCTGAGGAAGCCAGATAGGGATGATCCTTCTTGACGAACACTTTTGTTTGTGTTATTTCTACCGTCGACTACCAAGATGATTGGATAGTTGACTCGGGGTATGGTCATCACCTCATTGGAGACGATTCGAAGTTCTCTTCACTGCAGACATTCTCAGGTAACAAAGTTATTATTACAGCTGATGATTCCGTTCATACTGTAGATAAGGAGGGTGTTGTTTCTTTGGATAGTGCTCAGGGTCCACTCTTGTTAAGGAGTGTGTATCACGTACCTGGTATGGAGAAGAACCTCTTCTCCGTGACCAATGCGGTGGACGCGGGCTATCACGTTCTGTTTGGGCCAACAGAAGTGAAATTTCTCCGCAACATATCAGCGATTAAGGCAGATGTTTCTCATGTAGGGAGAAGGGTTAGAGACTTGTTTGTTTTATCAACAAGCTCTTATGTTTATCGGATGAAGGCCAATGATAGCGCTGATATTTGGCATGAGAGGCTAGGACACATAGGGATGGACAAGCTGAAAGATATGATGATGAGAAGCTTTGTGAAAGGCTTGCCAAAGTTGTCATCCTACGGAGATGACCATGTCTACGCAGGATGTCAGTTCAGAAAGGCCCATCGCCTTCCGTTTGACAATTCTCAGACAAGAAGCAAGGCACTTTGGAGTGCATCCATGGTGATTTGATGGGGCCAGCTGTTTCTGCTAGTCTTGGAGGCAGCAGATACATGCTAGTACTAATTGATAACTACTCAAGATACACTTGTGTGTATTTCATGAAGGGGAAGTCAGCTGCTTTCCAATTGTTTGTGGAGTTCAAGGAACTGATGAAGGGTCAGCTTGGCCTACGGATCAAGAAGTTTAGATCAGACAACGGTGGTGAGTTTGTATTATCCGAGTTTTCTAACTTCTGCAGGGAGCATGAGATCCAGAGAGAGCTTACTTGTGCTCATACTCCACGACAAAATGGAGTGGCGGAGAGTAAGATCCATCATTTGATGGAAACCTATAAGTGCTGACTTCATGCAAAGGGCATTCACAGGTCCTTTTGGGCAGAAGGAATGACCTGCACAACTTACGTCATCAATCAGATGCCTCTGAGTTCGATCAACATGAAGTCTCCTCATGAGTTGGTGTTCAAGGAGAAGCCCAATGTTGAACACCTTCGGGTGTTTGGATCAACCTGCTATGTGCATGTCCCGGATGCTCTGAGAACCAAGCTTGATGCAAAGGCGAGGAAGCTTATCTTTGTGGGCTATAATGAGTGGAAGAAGGGATGGAAGTACATGGATCCTGCGACAAGAAAGTTTGTTGTATCAAGAGACGTTGTCTTTGATGAGCTGATGTCGTATGGAGGTGGCTCTGTTGAGCTGTAGGAGAGCAGGGTTGATGAAGGGCAGAAGGAGGCTGCTGAAGATCTTAAAGTGGAGCTGCTTGTGTCACCAGAAGCTTCAGGTGTTTCAGGCTCTAGGGTAGAGGCTTCTGGTTCAGGAGCAGGGGGAGCGATGCTCCAAGTGTGCCCGGGAATGGAGCTGATTCTAAAGAAGCAGCGGAGGTGGTGATCAAGGAGCAGACTCTTCGGAAATCGAAGAGTATCATCAAGCCAACAGCTCGTTATTGCGAAGGGAACACGGTGAGCTTTGTCTCTTGTTTTTTTGCAGGCCCCCTGGATGAGCGGGAGCCTTCTAGATTTAATGAAGCCACTGGAGTTAAGGAGTGAGAAGATGTCATGAATGAAGAGATGGCTACTCTCAAGAAGAATAAGACCTGAGACCTTGTGCCCAAGGTTGATGGCATTACTCTTGTGACTTGTAAGTGGGTATATAAGCTGAAGAAGAAGGCGGATGGAAGTATCGATCGATACAAGGCTCGCCTTATTTCTCGAGGGTTCTCTCAACAGTATGGCGAAGACTATGAGGAGACGTTCAGTCTCATGACAAAGATGACTTCAGTTCAGGTAGTGATGACTTTGACGGCTTACCAAGGGTGGAAGATGTGCCAGCTGGACGTAAAGAACTCTTTTCTTTACGGGGAGATCGGCAAAGACATCTTCATGGATCAGCCACTGGGTACGTTTCAAAAGTTCATCCGGACTACGTCTGCAAGCTCCAAAAAGCTCTCTATGGGTTGAAGCAAGCTCCTCGAGCCTGGTATGGGAAGATTGCAGAATACCTCAAGTTCTGCGATTATCTTGCTTCAAACTCAGACTCGAGCTTGTTCGTTAAGAAGAAGGGGGTGCTTCTAGTCTTGGTGTTGTTGTACGTAGATGACATGATCATCACGAGGAACTCCAAGGAGGAGGTAGCTAGGCTCAGGGCAGAGCTAGCTATAAGATTCGAGATTAAGGACCTGGGTGAGCTCCACCATTTCCTTGGACTCGAGGTGGAGAGGAAAGAGAGCGGCATACTCGTGTACCAAAAGGGCTATGCGGAGCGAATCGTTCAGCGATTCGGCATGCAGGAAGGGAAGAGTATCTCTACTCCTTTCGATTCGGGCATCAAACTTCGGCGGTATGAGGGAAGGATTCTTCCAGATCCTTTTGTATTTCGGGCTCTGGTTGGGAGTCTTATCTACTTGACGATTACAAGGTAAGACATTGTTTATGCAGTTGGCGGAGTAAGTCAGTATATGACGGAACCCAGGAAGCCTCATCTGATTGCGACGAGGAACATCCTGAAGTATGTGAAGGCCACTTCTGATATAGGTCTCCTTTATAGGAGAGACACGAGTTTTGTTCTTCAAGGATACTCAGATGCTAATTATGGGGGAGATTCAGACGACTGGAAGTCAACATCCAGTTATGTCTTCACATGTGGATCAGCTAGTATCTCTTGGTGTAGCAAGAAGTAAGACTCAGTATCCGTCTCTACTACGGAAGCGGAGTACAAGGCTTCAGCCTTGGCAACTCGGGAAGTCATTTGGCTTAGGAAACTAGTAGAGGACGTCTATGAAGAAGTGCGCGGTCCAACTCTGCTGTGCGGTGACAATGAAAGCGCCATGAAACTGGTGAATTATTCAGTTTGTCACGCACGGACCAAGCATATAGAGATTGATCACCACTTCATTCGGGGGAAGGTGCTGGAGGGATCTCTTATGGTGGAGCATGTGCAGAGTGAGGACAACATCGCGGGCATCTTCATGAAGTCGCTGCTGAATGTGTCATTTATTCGGTTACGGGGACTGCTGAGCTTGATCACCACTTCTCACTTCAAGGGGGAGTGCTGAAAATTGTGAAGTGAAAGTGGGGGGGGGGGGTTGATCAGGCAGACTGCGCGGCCTGGACGGACCGATGGTGCGGTCTGGGCGGTCTGGATATTGCAGCTTTGTGATGGTTGTTGCGGTCTGGGCGGTCTGGGTGGTTTGGGCGGTCTGCGCGACCTGGTTGTTGCGGTCTGATTTCCTAGTACCTTGTAGTTGGTTGTTCCCTGGTGTTACCTTGCGGATAGGTGAAGTATCCACGGAAGGGCGAACTCACTATGAGTCCGCGGAGTTCGCTCTATGCGGACTGCTCTTTGAGCTTGTGAGTTCGGTTGATTGCCTTGCTCTGGTGGAGCGGTTTGTTGGCGGTCTGACTTGGGAGCTAGCGGACTGGGTTCTTGTCCGCCAAGCTCACGCTAGGTGCTTGGTTGGTTGCTTGACTTGGTCACAATCTTTGACAAGTCCAGGGTATCCACAGAGTCTGCAATGTCCACTAGTTGATCGGCCGGTTTGTGCATGTTGGTCGTGAACTTGTGTTGCGAGCTGGTGCGGTGTTTGCGGCCTGTGCGGGCTGATGCTGTGTCCGCGTGTAGTGTGCGGACTGCTGTAGTGTGTGGGCTGTTGTTCTGTCCGCATGCTGTGCAGCGTGCGGACTGGTGCGGTGTCCGTCAGGTTGCGGGCTGGCTTCCAGCCTTGGTGCCAGGCGATTTTGGTTGGCTTGTCCGGCTTTGTCCTTGCGGACTCGACGGACTGACTTGTGTTAGCTGCGAGCTGGGGTGGTGATTCTATCCACTAGGGCGGTGACCACACTCCTCTCCGCGCCTATAAATAGGACCCCCGCGTCACATCGACAGTAACTGAGGAACAGTAAGTTGAGCGTTGGTTAATTGTTGTGGCCT
Source organism: Platanthera zijinensis (assembly GCA_039513925.1). Lineage (NCBI taxonomy): Eukaryota > Viridiplantae > Streptophyta > Magnoliopsida > Asparagales > Orchidaceae > Platanthera > Platanthera zijinensis. The sequence continues at coordinate 148,496,759 of CM077094.1, read as the reverse complement.
CGGCTTTCTTGTCCGCGCGATTTGAGAAGGTTAACTGGTTGCTGTTTGCCGGTTGCGCGGCTAGCACTATGAAGCCAGGAGTCTGGTTCTGACTGCGGTCAGGAATCAGTGGAGCTCGCGGTTTTCAATCGGCGGTTTCAGTAGGTCGCATTTGCGATTAGCCAGTCTTCTCTCTTTCAGCAATTTCCAAGTTCAATAACCTGTCTGCCAGTCTCGGCAGACTAGGTGGTCTGTTCTTTCAGTTCGGCGACGAATTGTAGAGCAGTCGTTCAGCAGAATAACGGGTAGTCCGCGAACTTCGCGGACTCCGTAGTTCAGTTGGTACAACAGCGTCTTGGCGGTCTCGGCGGACTCAGCGGACTCAGCGGTCTCTGAGGCAGTCCGCCCGACTTGTTTCTTATTGTTTGCTTGTTTGCTTCTCCCTTGTACTTGGCGAAATCATGTCTCGCCATGTATGTCTTGCCTTATAATAAAGATAGTTGATATTTCAAAATCTGTGTTTGCTCTCTGTTGTTTCTGATTTACATAGCTCAGTTTATAGTTGGAGTGTTCCTGCGCCTAGTTTCCATTTCCGCTTGATCCAGTAGTCAGCTTGATAGCTCTGAAAGTTTTTACTTGGTATCAGAGCTATCTCCTGACCAGCTTGTGAAATTTCAACAACTTTGAAAAAAAACTCCGCAATTATAGAATGTTTGTTTGGTTTATTGGGAAGATGCACTCTCGAATCACAAAGTTTAGGCAAAATGTATCCTGATTTATTAAATATTGCAAAATGCACTCCAAATTAGAAAAAGACCGGTAAAATACACCCCTATTAGGGTGCAAAGTGTCAATGTTTTTTTCTAATTGGGAGGTGCATTTTGTAATATTTAACAATTTATGGTTCCTTTTGTCAAAATCCTATATTTAGAAAGTGCATCTTGCCAATTACCCTATCATGGTCATGACCGCCGGAAAGAAAAAAACTACTTTTGAACGCCAAAATGGATGAAGTTCCATAGGTAAGTCGTGTGGTCACAAGCGACGGTTCATAACCACCGTGTTCACGACCTCTGCCGCCACGCCAAACAAAGCCTTGATCTCACTCAATTTGACGTTAGAAAATTTCGTCTTGACTGCAGTAAAGATTTATGAAGCATAATTGATCTAATGCATAGTCTTTTGAATAATTCTATGATATTATCATCATAATTAGCATTCTCTAATTTCCAAACTTTGTTGAATGGGGTTTCAAAAAAGATAATTCTATACATATCTAAAACATACCTAAAAATCACAAAAAGTGGGGCCCATACACACTAAAAGAATTTATTTTAAACATAAAAAAGCAAAAAAAGTATGGAAAAGACCAAATAATTTATTTTATGATAATTCTATATACACCTAAAGCATACCTAAAATCACAAAAAGTGAGACCCATACACACTAAAATAATTTATTTTATACACAAAAAAAATCAAAAAAAGTGTGATAAAGATCAAATAATTTATTTTATTGTGTGTGATACCCACTTTTTGTGTTTTTTAGGTGTATTTTAGGTGTGTATAGTTCCGTTCTTTATTTTATTGTGTGTGGGCTCATTTTTTGCGGTTTTTAGGTGTATTTTAGGCCAAATAAATTTTTTTATTGTGTATGAGACCCACTTTTAATGATTTTTAGGTATATTTTAGGTGAATTTATGAGCAGTGTTGTTAAGGATCGATCACGCAAGAAGTCGTACCACATCTTTCTACAGCCGCAGCTGCATCTTCTATTTCAAAACCCATTTCTGACAGCAGATGTAATTTCTGTTCTGCCCGTGGGAGACACTCCAGGTAATCCTGTACATTAGTATTTAAATACAGATCTTCATAAAATTTGTGCAAGCAAACTGTATAATTAATCACACGTGCGGGCACACACGTGGGCATATAAGCCGCATATATTTGCATGCATATCTTTACTATATTAAAAGAAAAAAAACATCATTTGATTAAACATTCGATTAAACATCATTTGATTTTGCATTCCAATTTATAAAATTTATGTGCTATCATATGTAAACAATGTCCTCTAACTTCAATAAAAAACGAGTTCTCCACGCCTCTCGCAAACCCCCGTTGACATTGCAGAAGAGTGGAGGTACTGTTGTGGTTGGTTGTAGGGACGGGGCCCGTGCCTATCACTCGTTATATTAAAAGGGAAAAACATTTTTTGGTTAAATATTCAACTCTTAGATTCAACTCTTTTAATTATACAATTTTCAATTTCTTTATTTTATGTATTTTTTTCATTAATTTTAAAATTTACTTTCATATTGTCAAGATTTCTTACCTACAATAAAAAATGAGCTCATCCGGTCGCTCTCAGATCCTCGTGCATAAAGAAAAAAATAAGTGGCGGGCGGAGTATATCGCTCAGAGGTTTGCGAGCGGCAGGAGCGGCAGGAGCGTCGTTACGCCGGGGCAAGTTCATGGGCGGAGTACTGCCGTGTGGGGCACCGGAGCACCTCATGCACTGTCGCGATCAAGCATTTATTATTATATTCACAGACTCAAGTTTAATATTTTTTGATAGGATTATTTATACTTAAGTGTAAATTAATGATATATATAATTATGATTAATTTTTTATGTAATTATAATTAACATATAGATCTAAACATGTTGTGATTAATAATGCAAACAAAAGAAAAATAAAATAGAATTTGACCCATATACCCCTCACAACCATGGTTCTTTGTTGCTCCATGCCCCCAATGTGTGTGTGGCAAAAAAAATAATATTTCCATATAATGAGGATGATGCAGGTACTATTGTGCAAGCATTGTTGGGACACACAAAACTTACATGCAAGTGGTGTTTATTTGTGTGTAATCTTGCACACCATAAGAAAATACATTGCTTTTGATGAGTTATTGATGACAATAAGTACAGAGTTACATTTGTCATGGGTGCATTGAAAGTTGGAGGCACCCCCAAACAGAACGTTGGGCTCCAATGGGTCTTCGCTGCCCATCAGAGAGGAGGACCTTCGTTCACCACCGGTCTCCATTCGTCACCTCCATTGCCCCCAAAAGCACCATAAATATGATGTTCTATTTTTACTAGATGAAGAGGGTCCTCCAAACAGCGCGGGCTCTGGTGGGGTTCTGCCTCTGATGAGACACCATTGCCTATTAGAGGGCAAAACTTTCATTCCCCGCTGGACTCCAATCCTCATCGGATTGAATTCTCCACCGGGGCGAAGCCCCCAAGGGTGCCCTCCAAATGCACTCTAAATATGATGTGTTCAATTGTGTAATAGATTTGAAATCAAGTGAAAAATGAGTATGGTGTAAAGATAAAGAGCCTAATATGATCTAGTAATGCTCCGTTTTTTCGAGCGTTGAGAAAGAGAGCTCTCACCAAGCGGTGGAAATGAAAGAAAAAATAGTGTTTTTAGCCTTCCCAAACACATGTTACTTTTGGTCACATTTTTCTGAATCCCATCACGAGGGATGTAGCGAAAACGCCCAAACAAATATATTATAAGACTGCGTTTGGCGCAGCTTATTTGCTCCGGTGAAGTTGGACAAAAATGTCATTGTCATACCAAAATCTTATGTCTCAAACTAGTTTCTTTTTTTGATAACTGTAGTAACATTTGTCATATCAAACATACAATGACGTTTTTGTCCAACCTCACCAGAGCAAATAAGTTATGATAAGTCGCGCCAAACGCAGCCTAAGAGAGACTTTGACAACAAAGAACTTTTCAGAATATTTTTATGTTGTTGTGAACATAAGGATTGAGAGGATTCATCAAATTAAGAGATTGAATTTAATTATAATAATTAATTTAGCTGCATGAGAACACAAAGGCTCCGTTTGGGGGGACTTATTTTCACTGGTCAAGCGGTTACGACCGCATGAATCAGATCATAATTATGGTCTGATTCATGCGGTCGTAACCGCTTGATCACCGGTGAAAATAAGTCCCCCCAAACGGAGCTAAAGTCAAAGAGATTACCAGTTCGTCTTCTTCTTCCTCCACAAAGTCATCTTCCTTCCAAGAAGCATCCCTCTTGTAACAACCAGACCAGTTGTGTCATATATAAAATCAGGTATAGAAATCTAAAATCTTTGAGTTATAAAACCACAATATATAAGATCAACTATATATACACACAATATACAAAAAGAAAAAAATGGCCTTTTGATTAAACATTCAAAATTTTCAAATATATCCTTATTATTTTAATGTAATGACTTAACATATATTATAATCTATTTATAAAAAAAAACTTACTATATATTATAATCTATTTATAAAAAAATTAAAATATAATGTTCATTTGAGTAATTACACCATAACTATAAATTAAAAGTAACGATGAAATTCCATAAAATCAAAAAGTTTTTAGTGGAGCTCTTATAGCCGTTATTAGGCATGTCATCAGTCTTTTCAAGAAAGATAGACATTATGCATGTTAGTGATATTTTAGAAGAGCTACCATTAAACTCATCAACTTTATTAAAGTTGATTTAATATGATATATGCATAACAATGAAACTTTTATTAGCAAAAACTGGAAAATGTGTTTATATACATAATGAGAGACTCAATACAAAGAGCCAATTACAATAAAGTATGCACTAATTATGGAGGCTAACTAAAGTTTTTAGTATGACATAATGAGAAATCTATAAAAGTCAATAGTAAAAAACTAAATTGTGCAATAAATTTTAGGCAAAAATGTTAAATTAGTCCCTCAACTATAATATCTTTTTGAAATCAGTACCTCAACTTTCAAAAGATTGAAATCAATCCTTAAACTTTTAAAATCAAGACAATTTGATCCTATAGCTGTATTTACTATTTTCATGGCTAAATCTTTTATATTTTTATTGTTAAACCTTTTATATTTTTATTGTTTAACCTTTTATGTTTCCAATCGTACTATCCTAGCTTGTAATAATATATATTTCATTTTATTTTTTATTGTAACCGACCGCGACGATGACGGGAACGTGATAGGATGATACTGTGGTTGTCGCGTCGATGGTGGCGATTGTCGCGGTAATGGAGGCGGTCGCCGCAGCGCCGGCAGCGCTGCCGGCGACGGCGGCGGTGATGAAGATGATGATGACGGCGACGGAGGTTGTCGCGACGATGGCGGTGTAGACGACGACGGCGACGGTGATGAAGACAGTGATGGTGATGGCGGCGGTTGCCGCGACGATTGCGATGATGGTGACGGTGATGAAGACGATGACGGCGACGACGATGGAGGCAGCGATGGCGTCATCAATGATGGTGGCGAAGGCAGCAGTGACGGCGACGGCGATTTCTGTACTAGTGGCTTGACTTTGTCAACCTCACTTCCTCCATCAAAGGAGGTGGATGGTTTGACTACCTGCAACCCGAATCATTTCACGAGGACTCTCTCAGGTCTTGACAAATAAAAAGAAATGAAATATATATTATTACAAGCTATTATTGGAAATATAAAAGGTTTAGTCATAAAAATAAAAAATGTTTAGCAAGGAAAATAATAAATTGGGATAATGAAAACCAGAAAATCAAAAACTAAACAGTTATAGGATCAAATTGTCTTGATTTTAAAAGTTGAAGGACTGATTTCAACCTTTTAAAAGTTGAGGGACTGATTTCAAAAAGGTATCATAATTTGAAAGGAATACCGGAGCGCCGAGAAGCAGAAATCCGAAACGAATAACAAACCACAAAGAAACAAAACAGAGCAACCACAAATACAGCGATTACAGAGGTTCACCCAAAACCGGGTTACGTCCTCTCTCCCCTCCTTCTCCCTTCTTGTATTCACCAGAAAAATACAGATTACAACACAGGTTACAAGGATCTAAACCCGATCCTACCTTCTTCCTCTTCTGGACAAGAAAACTGTAGAAGAAAACCTTCTGAATCGACGCCGACGAAAACCTCGCATACGTCTCCAAAAGAATACGCCGCCGCAAAAAATCTTACCCTAAAAAGAGGCGGAATCCGCCTTAAATAGGCTTCCACAAAACAGATCGTCGAGCTCGGCCGAACCGTCGAGCGGCGGTCGACGATCGTCGAGCTCGGCCGAACGTCGAGCTCGGCCGAACGTCGAGCTGGGTTCGGCGCGTCGAGCGTCGAGCAGGGTTCGACGTTCGACGTCGGGCTGGGTTTGACGATCGTCGAACGTCGAGCAAGGTTCGACGATCGTCGAGCTTGGTCGAACGTCGAGCTCGGCCGAACGCCGAGCGGTGTTCGACACGTCGAACATCGAGCAGGGTTCGACGTTCGACGTCGGGCTGGGTTCGACGATCGTCAAGCTGGGTTCGACCATAGTCGAACCCAGTTCGACTACTGGAGGAAAAATTGTCCTGGAGATGTCGCAAGGGAGGATCACACTTCGATTCCTCTAAGCTCACGTGGGCTAATCCGGTGTGAGAAACAAGAGGACCGGAAGTGTTCCACAACCCCAACATTCTCCCACTTGATGGAAAACTTCCGCAGATGAGAGCAGCTCCTCCAATCTTCCTCTTCAACCCCACTGCTGTTGCACACCATTCAAACTTAGCAACAGGCACAGCCTTGGTAAGAAAATCAGAACTGTTCTCCTTGGTGTCAACCTTCTCCAGTTGAACCACCTGCTTCTCTATCTTTTCCCTGATAAAGTGAAATTGGATGTTTATGTGCTTTGTCCTAGCATGGAAAGCCGGATTCTTGGCTAACTGAATAGCCCCTTGGCTGTCACACCACAGCTTCACAGGACCTTGCTCAAAACTGAGCTCCTGGCACAACCTCCCCAGCCATATGGCCTCCTTACTGGCATGAGTAAGAGCCATGTACTCCACCTCCGTCGACGAGAGTGCCACCACTCCTTGCCGTCGACTCATCCAACTGGCAGCACCACCAAATAATGTAAAAACATACCCACTGGTGGACTTCCTGCTATCCAGATCACCTCCCCAGTCAGAGTCCACGCGCCCGACCACGTTCAGGACTCTTCCAGTTTCAGCACCTTCATAACATATAGAATAATTTGAAGTGCCACGAAGATACCTGAACACCCGCTTCACAGCATTCCAGTGCTCCTTCCCTGGTTTGGCCATGTACCGGCTCAGCACTCCCACTGCTTGTGCTATGTCAGGCCGAGTACAAACCATGGCGTACATGAGACTCCCCACTGCACTAGCATATGGGACCTTTACCATGTCCTCCATCTTCTCATGTGTCTTGGGACACATCTCCGCAGATAGCTTATTCCCCACGGGCATAGGGGCACCAACAGGCTTGCAGTCAGCCATGTTGAACTTTTTCAACACCTCTTCGACATACCTCTGCTGCCCCAACCAAAGCTTCCTTTTGCTTCTATCCCTGGTAATCTGCATCCCCAAGATCACACTTGCTGGCCCCAAGTCCTTCATTTCAAACTTGGCCGAGAGCATCTTCTTCACATGTTGGATCATCTTGACACTGTTTCCTACGAGCAGCATGTCATCTACGTAGAGTGTCAAGAAAATGAAGTGCTCTCCCTTCCTTTGGGTATAGACACAGTGGTCCGAATTCAACCTTTCAAAACCCACCTCCAGCATGTAGGTGTCGAACTTCTGGTACCACATCCTCGGAGATTGCTTAAGTCCATAAAGGGACTTCTTCAACCTGTACACCAGATCCTCCTTGCCCTTGGCCTCGAATCCTTCAAGCTGCCGCATATAAATCTCCTCCTCTAGATCCCCATGAAGAAACGCTGTCTTCACGTCCATTTGTTCAATCTCTAAATCATGCACAACCGCAATGGAGAGAACCATCCTGATAGAAGTGAGCTTGGCCACCGGCGAGAAAATCTCGTCGTAGTCCACACCTTCCACCTGTGAGAAGCCCTTGACAACCAACCTCGCCTTGTACTTCTCCACGGTGCCATCCGCCTTAACCTTCTGCTTGAAGACCCATTTACTCCCAATGGCCTTCCTCCCTTTTGGAAGCTTGCACAGACCCCAAGTCTGATTCTTCCGCAGAGACTCCATCTCATCAACCATAGCAAGCTCCCACTGATTTGCATCAGCCCTCGACCTCGCATCTCTGGCTGAAATGGGATCTTCTCCAAGCATGTTCAGGCAATATTGTGCTCCAACCGCACCAAGGGAGTACCGGATTGGTGCCCTCCTTTCCCTCGTTGAGCGTCTCAGAAGTGGAGCATCAGCAACTTCATCTTCTGATTCATCATCAAGGCTCACCTCCTCCAAAACATCAGATTCAGAATCTGATTCCAAAACATCCACTATAGTGATCTGAGCATCCTCCAGAGGAACTTCCTCCATGCCCCTTTCTACTACCACCTTTCCTACAGCTTTCCCTACCTCCGCTTGTGTAGTGACTTGAGGACGGGCTTCATGAAAGACCACATCCTTACTATACGTCACCGTCCTCGTCACCGGGTTCCAAAGCTTATATCCCTTGATGCCATCTTTGTAGCCCACGAAGATGCACCGCTCGAACTTCATATCCAGCTTCCCCCTCTTCTCCTTTGGAATGTGAACATATGCATCACATCCAAAAACACGAGCATAAGCCAAATTTGGCTTCTTCTGGAAAACGGCCTCATAGGGGGTACACCCCTTCACTGCAAATGTAGGGGTCCTGTTCTTCAAATAGTTAGCTGTAGACGCCGCTTCAGCCCAGAACTCCTTCCCCAAACCAGCCCAACTGAGCATGCACCTGGCTTTCTCCATCAATGTCCGATTGAGCCTTTCTGACACTCCATTCTGCTCTGGAGTATACGGCGTGGTCTTCTGCCGTGCAATCCCCTGCTCAGTACAGTACCGCTCGAAGGCGTCCGAGCAATACTCCCCTCCGTTATCAGAACGGAGAACCTTCACCTTTCTCTCCAACTGGTTCTCTACCAGGCTCTTAAAATCCTTGAACCTATCGAGGACCTCTGACTTGGACCTGAGAAAATAAAGCCAAGAATACCGAGAATAATCATCAATGAAAGATACATAATACCTGGCCCCACCAAGGGATGAGACTGGAGTCGGTCCAAATACATCACTGTGGATTACATCCAGCACTCCAACAGCCCTTTTGCCAACTCCAGAAAAACTCACCCGGTTCTGTTTGCCAAGCAAACAATGCTCACAGAACCCAAAGCTAGTAGTGCACATAGGCACACCATCCACCATGTTACCAGATGTCAAACTAGACATTCCCTTTTCACTGATATGTCCAAGCCTATAATGCCATAGCTTGGACTTCTCCTCTTGATCATCCTTCTGGCCTTCAGAGATAAGTGCTCCACTAGGCACCACTGTATCAGCCAGCAGCTTGTACAGTGTCCCATGCCTCACGCCTTTGGCGATCACTATCGCCCCTCGAGTCATCCTACACGAGTGCATGTCACAACTGAAAGACACTCTTGCATCAGCCATACATCCCACAGAAAGAAGATTCCTGCTCATCCCAGGAATATGCATCACACCTGGAAGAGTCTTCATGGTCCCGTCGGCCATCTTCAGCATCACCTTGCCACGTCCAATAATCTGCACAGCAGTATCATCACCAAGCATGACGTCACCACCATCAAACCTCTCATACTCACAAAACCAGTCTTTATGAGGGGTCATGTGATATGATGCTCCTGTGTCGACATACCATACATCAGAATCCTTCTGGGCAACACATGCAGCGGCAATATACATGTCACCCCCGTCGGTCTCCTTCTTTGCACCCGAAGTTGACCCAGCATCTTTCTGAACGGGCTTGTTGGGACATTGGGATTTCACATGCCCAACCTGATTACACTTCCAGCATTTGATGGGCTTCTTCTCTTTCTCTCTTTCTCTGCTCTTGGATCTATCCCGAGATTTATCTCGAGATCCTCCTTGTTTATTATCCCTCCATTGAGGGCGAGATCTGGACACACTCAAAGCACCTTTGCTGGTCTTCTCAGAACTTCCTCTCCTGGTCTCCTCAGATAACAAAGTGGCACATACTAACTCATTGGAGAGAGCCTTATCTCCATTACCACCTATGACAACAATAACATTGTCCCAAGAATCCGGCAATGAGCACAGCAGTGTAATAGCTCTGTCTTCATCCGAGATTTTCTCACCAATTGAGATCAATTGACCCACGACAGTGTTGAAACTGGTCAGGTGCTCTGAGAACGAACCGCCTTCCTGCATCTTCAGATTGTACCATTTCTTCCTCAGCAACAGTTTATTAACCAGAGACTTGCTCTGGTAGAGAGATTCCAACTTTCGCCATAGGCCTTGGCTGGAAGTTTCCTCCATGACATTTATTAAAATTGAATCTGTGAGAAAAAGCCGGATCAGACCTTTGGCTTTCCGATCGGCCTTTGTCCAGGTTGCAAAAGCATTCGCATCAGACTTCTCTGTTGGAGGAGTATTCACTATTGCATCCCACAAATCACGATCAACCAACAGGTCCTCCATCTTCATCTTCCACAGATCAAAACGACTGCCATCAAACTTCTCTATCTCGATCCGCACTCCTCCTGAACCCATAGCCAGGAATTCAAGAACCTCCCTCTGATACCAAATGAAAGGAATACCGGAGCGCCGAGAAGCAGAAATCCGAAACGAATAACAAACCACAAAGAAACAAAACAGAGCAACCACAAACACAGCGATTACAGAGGTTCACCCAAAACCGGGTTACGTCCTCTCTCCCCTCCTTCTCCCTTCTTGTATTCACCAGAAAAATACAGATTACAACACAGGTTACAAGGATCTAAACCCGATCCTACCTTCTTCCTCTTCTGGACAAGAAAACTGTAGAAGAAAACCTTCTGAATCGACGCCGACGAAAACCTCGTATACGTCTCCAAAAGAATACGCCGCCGCAAAAAATCTTACCCTAAAAAGAGGCGGAATCCGCCTTAAATAGGCTTCCGCAAAACAGATCGTCGAGCTCGGCCGAACCGTCGAGCGGCGGTCGACGATCGTCGAGCTCGGCCGAACGTCGAGCTGGGTTCGGCGCGTCGAGCGTCGAGCAGGGTTCGACGTTCGACGTCGGGCTGGGTTCGACGATCGTCGAATGTCAAGCAAGGTTCGACGATCGATCGACGATCGTCGAGCTTGGTCGAACGTCGAGCTCGGCCGAACGTCGAGCGGTGTTCGACACGTCGAACGTCAAGCAGGGTTCGACGTTCGACGTCGGGCTGGGTTCGACGATCGTCGAGCTGGGTTCGACCATAGTCGAACCCAGTTCGACTACTGGAGGAAAAATTGTCCTGGAGATGTCGCAAGGGAGGATCACACTTCGATTCCTCTAAACTCACGTGGGCTAATCCGGTGTGAGAAACAAGAGGACCGGAAGTGTTCCACAACCCCAACATAATTGAGGGACTGATTTAACATTTTTGCCATAAATATTCTGATTACAATAAAATGTAATAAAAGCAATGTAAGTTTCCCGTAGAAATAAACTAGGTTAATCATTAGTAGGGAAAGATCTCGCCGAGCAATGCAATGGAAGAAGAGAAAACCTAATTCTACCCAACTAAACATGATCAAATTCAAGCTTCTACCTAACTTAGAGCATGAATAAAACTCTAGATATTTGCATCAGAAGGAAATATATCGACATTAGTCCTTCTATAACATAGTCAATTGGGGGCGCTAAATGCTGAAATAAACAAAACAAAATAATATAAGGGAGTTGTTAAAGGCATTGCAATTTTGACTATACGCACCGCATTTTTTATTAATTTAACCTTGAGCGACCTAACAAAAACTACTCCCTCGAAAAATACTAATGGCACCACACTAAGTCGCATCACACTTGCATGAAAACCGAGTTTATTGCGACGACCTCAGGCTTGCCGGATCAACCAGTCACCGGAAAATGGGGTTGAGCATGTAGGACTCGAGGCCGGCAAGGTTTTTGGCGGGAGACTCGACAAAGTATCATCTTCGCGTATGGAGATCTCCTCGACGAGGACATGTGCGCGCGGTTGCTAGTGTTTCAAGTTCAATTTTATTTATTATTTTTGATAATTGTTAAAAATCATTATTTTATATTATTTTATCTTTTATTATGTTGATTTTGATTTTATTTTTATTTTATATGATTATAAAAAACATGACGATCAAGGATGATAAAATTAATGACTTTTTGTTTGCAATAAATTACTTCTTTGCTACATTTTATAAATGTAGTTTCATAAATATATTTTTTTGAAATTTAAGTTGGAGTGTCTTTAACACAACTGCGGTGTAATTAACAATTTTAGGTGTCTTTAACAAAACGTGAAAAAATGTGGTGCCTTTAACAAAGCGGCGTCACTAGCCAAAAGTACAATTCCCTAATATAAAGCAAAAAAAAAATGCATGCAATCCATTGTTTACATCAGAAATTCTTTCATGAAATCTCATAATCAAATTTTATTTGTGCTCATTGTGAGTTGTGGGCAATCATCCTATCTTGTTCACTTGCAGATCTTTCGTTCATGCATAGTGATCAATGTTTCCTTTGGCTATGCCATGCAGTGACATAGTTTTGTTGTAATCTAAGGCTTATAAGAGGGAGTGGTAGAGAATGAAACTAAAAACAGTATGATATAATAGATCAAGTGGTTGATGAGGGACTATTTGTGGTGACATGGAGTAGTTTAGTTGGAATGGAGTCTTGTTGCGGCCAAACTCGGCGCTCCGGTCGATCCGTACTAACTTGGACCGCCTTAGCTCACGGAGCGGTCGAGCGCGCACACAGTCAGTTGAAGAGGGGAAATGTACACACGGAGTTTTAGCGTGGAAAACCCTTCAACCGGGTGAAAAACCACGTGACCGGTTCGGTGCCGGTCAAAATCCACTAGATTGCTGGAGGTTACAGTATGATGAGTGAATCGGGGCGACAGGCCGCTCCCGTTACAATCTTGAGAGGAGAGAAGGTGATTGTAGCTGTTGGCGGGCAACAGACTGCCCCGCCAACGTGACTTGAACGGTGGAACGCGCGGGATGCTTCGGGCGCGTGCACTCGGGGGCGGCGCGTGCTCGTGGGCTACCACTGTCTTCTTTGCTCGGCTTCCTCTGGCTTTGGGGTGCTTCCTTCCTGACGGCGCGTTGATGGGGTGCTAATAGCCAATGACGGGTGCTGATAGCCGCTGGTGGCCGCTGAGGGGCGTTGGTGGCCGCTGGAGGTCGCGGGTGGCCGCCGGTGGTTGGCGGCGAGAGGTGGCCGCTAGTGGTTGGCGGCGAGAGGCGATCGCCACGAAGGAGGAGACAGGAGAGCTCCCACCTGAGGAAGAAGAAGGAGAATCGTAGGAGAAAACGGAATGAGAAATAAGAGTCCCCTGGGGGTCTTTTTATAGCCTACATGGGTGGATCATGGCGGGCTCCACCACTAAAGTGGTGGGGTAGTGGGTAGTTACCACCTTGATCGGACGGCATGGGGGGCCTTCCTCTAGATCGGACGGCGGGGAGGCCCCCTTCTCATGGCGGCGGGCCGTCATGACGGCGGCGGCGGCCGGGCGGCCGGCGAGGGAGGCCGGCCACGGCCTGGGCGGCCATGGCAGGGGCGGCCATGGCCACGGCCGGCTATGGCCACGGCCGGCCATGGCCGCGGCCGGCCATGGTCGGGGTGGCCGCGGCCGGCCATGGCCAGGGCGGCCATGGCCGCGGCCGGCCGTGGCCGGGCGGCCATGGGAGGGCCGGCCGCCGGTGGTGGCTTGGCCTCCCGCCGGCGGCGGCGGGCCGTCATGACGACGACGGCGGTTTTCTCCATGATGGAGGGAGTGGGGCCCGTCCCCATTACCTCCATGAGAGATCATGGGGGGTGGGGCCCACCCATGACTTTCCTTGAGTGGAGATCATGGGGGGCTCCTTGTTTCCTATAAATGAAGGTGTAACCCATCAAGTCTTTATATGGTGACTATAAACATGCACACATACTGAGATTCCAAATTCTGAAATGTTATCATGAACAAACCTCACTGGAGATCAGCTAGGGAAAGGATTGAGATCGACTTGGAATCATAGGCATTTAGAAAATCTATTAGAATCATCTAATTACCAGCGAAAAATGAGGTTGATGATCTGGTTTGATGGAACAAGAGTAACTTTTTAATGTGTTGTTGCGGACTAACTCGATGCTCCGGTCGGACCGGATTAACTTGAACCGTCTTAGCTCACGGAGCGGTCGAGCACGTGCACAGTCAATGAAGATGAACAGTAGACACAAGTCTTGATGACGTGGAAAAACCCCTTAAATGGGTAAAAAACCACGTGACCGGGTCTGTGCCGGTCAAATTCCACTAGCTTTTTGTGATTACAGCACGCTTGTGAATTGGGGCGACAGGCCGCTCCCGTTACAACTTGAGTAGAGAGAGAGACTATAGCTTCCTATGGGCAACAGACTGCACCGCGTAAGTGACTCAGACGGGGAAATGCACGGGATGCTTCTGGCGTTTGTGCTCGGGGCGGCGCGCGCTTGCTGGCTTTGGATGGCTTCTTTCCTCGGCTTCCTTGAGATCTTGGGCGCCCTTTTGCCGTCAACGTGCTGGTGGGGTGCCTATAGCCGCTGGTGGAAGCTGGTGGTCACCGGTGGCCGTTGGTGTCCGCTGGGGTCGATGGTGGCCTTTGGTGGTTCACGGCGAGCGGTGGCCGCGGTGGAGAAGGCAAGAGAGCTCTCACCTGAGGAAGAAGAAGACAACCCGGAGAAGAGAAAAAAGTGAAGAATGAAGAGGCCCTGGGGTCCCTTTTATAGCCTCCAGGGGAGGATCATGGCGGGCCCCACCACTAAAGTGGTGGGGTAGTGGGTGGTTACCCTCTTGATCGAACAGTGAGGAAGGCCTTGTAGCGATCGGACGACGGCTAGGCGGGGAGACGGCGGCGGCTAGGCCGGCTAGGCGGCGGCCAGGCGGCGGCGGCTAGGCCGGCTAGGCGACGGCCTGGCGAGGAGGCCAGGCGGCGGCGGCTAGGCCGACTAGGCGGCGGCCTGGCGAGGCGACCAGGCGGCGGCGGCTAGGCCGACTAGGCGGCGGCCTGGCGAGGCGACCAGGCGGCGACGGCTAGGCCAGCTAGGCGGCGACCTGGCGAGGCGGGGAGATGGCGGCGGCTAGGCCGGCTAGGCGGCGGCCTGGAGAGGCGGCCAGGCGGCGGCTAGGCGGGGATCGAGACGGCGGCGGCTAGGCCGGCTAGGCGGCGGCCTGGCGAGGCGGCCAGGCGGCGGTTTCCCTCCATGGGGAGAGGGAGTGGGTCCCGCTCCCCCATGATTCTCTCATCATGAGAGTTCATGGGGGATGGCCCACCCATGATCCACTTTTGGAGGAGATCATGGGGGGGCTTTTTCTCCTATAAATGGTGGTGGAACTCATCATGTATATTTGAACATATAACGGGTTTGGAGGCTTAATGGGTGTGGTTCCGATACCTATATTAAATCTAGGATTTGCTTACCCAAGCTAGGGGCAACAGGGAGGTAGTTCCACTTTGACCACCACCCGGGATGCTTCGAGTGACCTAACATAACTTACACATGGAAAAATGACATTTACACATTTATAAAGAGTCTAGTCAAAAGGAAGGTGGATGAAATGTTCACGTGATTTGATTGGAGGCACGTGATGATCTATGTATGAAAAGTCATGATATCCTTTCTCTACCTCTTCCCACATTCTCTACATCAAAGCCTAAATAAAGAGTAGAGATTGATTAATATAAATCTTTTCAAATGAACTTTAACACTATATAGGATAATTGATTATTATTATTAACTGTTTTAAAAATGAAAATTATTCACTATTTTAAAATATAGATAAAAATAGGGCGCTGTTATTAGCACTGCAGTTTTGGCTAGTCGCACCGCACTTTCACCTAGGTTTTCGCGCCTTTTAGAAATACGCCTTGTATATGCATTTTTAGAAAAAATGTTCAACACGAAAGTTGTAGATCTCAACGAGATCTACAACTTTCGTGTTGAACACTTTTCCTAAAAATGCATGTACAATGCGTACATTGAAAATTTCGCGCCTTTTGGAAATACGCCTTGTAAATGCATTTTTAGGAAAAGTGTTCAACACAAAAGTTGTAGATCTCGTCGAGATCTACAACTTTCGTGTTGAACACTTTTTCCAAAAATGCATGTACAAGATGTATTTTCAAAAGGCGCGAAAACCTAGGTGAAAGTGCGGTGCGACTAGCCAAAAACTGCAGTGCTAATAACATCACCCTTAAAATATTCCTACAAATAATACTCTTGTAAGTTGTACCAAACATTTCTTTTGATAATTGTGTATAATGCATAGAAATATCTGTTAGATCATTTAATGATGAACATGAAATATGCCTATAATATCTTGATCTTAAGGAGAGCTCTACACAATATTGAGTTCTAACTATTTATATTAATGATATACATAAAACTGAGCTTAACATACTTCTAACTATTTCTATTAATGATCAAATATACCTTTTTGATATATTGTTTTGTTCTCTTGTACACGTGAGATACTGTATTGTGCACATGCACCATGATTTTCAAAAATTTTTGCAAATAGGGATGAGCATAGTCCTGATCACACTACAAGGAAACTTACATTTAGTGATGAAATATATTTCGTCATTAAAAACACTTTTTAATGACGAAATATAGTTTGTTACTAAAGACACATCTTCAGCGCCAAAATAAATATTTAGTCACTAAAGACATTTTTAGTGACGAAATATAAGTTCTATCACCAAAGTAAATTTCATAGAGTATTTAGTGACCTAAATTTATTGTTAGACACTAGTTTAACACTTGCGTGATGGATGCCTCAGTGAAGATGGCAAATTTTCATGTCAATCCTATTGATCAGGAATGAGGTGTCATGCTCTAGTTTGCAACAGTCTTGGGATGACAGAGGTGTTGAGTTGGTTTCGATTTTCAAATCCATGTGATTCATGCTTCTACATCTAAGTCATCAATTAAGACTTTTCTCTTTCAAGCTGTCCGTGCGTTTCATATATTGAAAGGAAGCTTCTAGGAAAGTGACCAAGACATATGAAATGACTATATAAAGGGTTAGATTGTGGTTTAGAAAGACACACTGTCGTTTCTCATCTTGGAGAAAAAGGCCCTTGGAGGTGGATCCACGGAGAATAAGGCGGTAGACAGCTGCGGTGCTACAATGAGTGCGGCGAGGTTGTAGTGGGGCAAGAAGCGCAGTGAGCATCGAGCTTACATGCGAGCTGGGCATTATTCCCCATCGACTTCTTCAGTGGTGACGGTGGTGGTTGGTTGTCTGACAACGATGAAGGTTGCCGGAGCAAACGACCATGTGTGCCCTCCTAAGGATTGCAATCCAAGATTATTTGTCCACCCGCGTATCAAGCCAATCGGTCTCATCTATGATATACTTGTGACTATTTGGTGGTTTAGTCTCTCATATTTGTAGTTTTTTATTAATTATCATGCGCTAATTTTTCTCCAGATTATTGTGCGTTTTTTGTGCCCCTACGATTATTATAACTGTCCTAGAAATTGTTAGAAATCCCTACAAGAAAACAAGTCTAACATTTCAAGTACTTTAAAATAAGGTATGCGAGTATATGTTTACTATTTCATGACTTAGCCTGGTTGCTAAATATTCTCTGATACCATAAGAATTCCCCATGAGGAATAAAGAAGCTATATAGTCAAATGCAATATTAATAGCAGCATGCTATCAGACTTGAAGGATTACTTACTGCATATTGCTCTAGAGCATTAAAAATTGCATCCAAATTCTCCTCTCCTGAAAAATGAATGTGTAACATACAATCCTCAGTGCTATTATTAACAAAAAAAAACTCAAAAGTAGAAGATCCTAGGGTATACCATTTTCTTGAATTGCCTTTTCAACCATTTTCCTAGGGTATCCCATAGAACTTAAACTGGTGGCCAAGCTGGGTTGAGACGAAGATCCTTCCCCGCATGCCGTCGAGGGTTGAGGAGAAGAAGATTCTTCCACGGTTTCCTTCCCGGGTCGAGACGACGATCCTCCCCCGAATGCCTTTGAGGGTTGAGAAGAAGATCCTTTTTGGCGTGCCTACGAGGATGAACATTCATGTTGTTAATATAAATTAAGCATGAACAAGCTAAGTAAGCCCCCAAAATGGTTGTTTTCTAATAGAGAATGTTACATGGCCTGATGGACCCGCGCCGACGACTTCGTCTTCGTCACTGCTAATATAGATTATGGTTTTCTTATCCTACACAAAATATAATAACAAAAGTTAAAAAAACAAAGCAAAATAGTTCTCCCAACACTACTTCTCTCTAGCTCACTTGATTTGTTCGGGAGAGTGATTTCATTGTGGCGGTGGTTGTGAACATAGTTATTAAAAACAACGACAATGATTGAATATGTGTGGTCACTTAGGGCGGACCCACATAAGGCTCGGAGTGGGCGGTCACCCACACTAAATTTTAAAAAAATTACAAATAGAAATTAAATTAAAATTAATTTTTGTTTATATATATGTTATATATTGGAACTATTCATTGAGATTTCAGTAAAATAAGATCGCCATGGTGGTCATGATTTTATTGTTTTGAGTTAGGTCATGAGTTCAATTTTTCATGACATCATAATTTTACAGAATAGCCTAAACTCCCACAAAAAATTATTTAAAATGTAGACATATTTTCAATATTTAAACGTTATACAAAAACATTAAAAATATGGACAAAATTTAGGCCGTGTTGGGCGCGGCTTATCGCGACTTATTTGCTCCGGTGAGGTTGGACAGAAATGTCATTGTCGTATCAAAATCTTTTGAGTTTCTTTTTTGTAACATTTGTGATACCAAACATACATTCTATGACAATGATGTTTTTGTCTAACCTCACCAGAGCAAATAAGTTGCGATAAACCATGCCAAACGCAGCCTTAAACTAATGTGACACAAATATATCAGACATTTTCTGTATTTGTTGATTAAATTAATTTGAATAAATTAGTACTCTGTTCCAATAGAAAAAAATTTATACAACGTCAATGAAGGTCCCAAAAACCATTTTAAAATGATGTTTTAGGTCAAATCATCATCAGAATCATGCAAATGCGGTCAATCTTAAGGAGTCATGAATACCTAGACATAGAAAAATGAAAAGTGAGTCAAAAGGTTATCTCTAAAGTTTCTAAAGTAGGATCCGGATCCTCTGGAGTTCGTATGGAGAACTCCATGGTGGAGTTTGATCCAACGCGTGAAAGCGATTCATCTCGTCAATCCTACGACGAGATGAATTCAGGCGCTAAAAGAAAAAAAAATGAACTGTAAAAAGTAATAAAAATAATTTTTAAAAATGGGAAATCTCGCGCTTTGGATTTCAATCCAACCCGCGAGATGGATCGAACTCCACCGTAGAGTTGTAGGTAAACCGCAACCAATGTGTTTATTAATTAACACGGTTTCAAACTGCCGCCAATCAAACCCCACAGTTATTCCAAACAAAGCCTTTCTCTGTGCGCGAGCACGCTGGCGGTGGTGCTAGGAACAAAAAATCTACCATCTCCTTCTAATAATGTATCCCTGGGCGGCCGACAAACGGAATCGCAGAGCAATGAACCAAATGATTTGCATGCGATGTTAAATAGAAAAAGAAATGGTGGCAAATTTAAGTATGTATTTATTGGGAGAGAGAAAATAAAACTTAAGAGATTGTATTTGGATTATATAGTTTAATTATATGAATATTTGATGGATATTTGTTCTTCCTATTATTTATGCGAAAAGCAAAAATTAAAAAGCATAGTATATATCAGATGTGCTTATTATTTGTTTACTATATTAAATGTGCATTACTCTCTTTCTTTTAATTTCGTGATAAATGCAAAGTATTATGAATGACATATACTTTGTGTTTAATGAGAATACAATCTTACAATAAAATATGGATGTGTGTATACTCTTACAATATTTTTTTGGTGGGAATTGGATTTCAATAC
Source organism: Platanthera zijinensis (assembly GCA_039513925.1). NCBI lineage: Eukaryota > Viridiplantae > Streptophyta > Magnoliopsida > Asparagales > Orchidaceae > Platanthera > Platanthera zijinensis. The sequence continues at coordinate 148,476,856 of CM077094.1, read as the reverse complement.
AATTTCGTGGGAATTCAGTTTAGCGTAAATTACTCCCCCACGATTCTGACTTAGGGACATTTTAATTCGCGATTTCAAGCCTCCTACAGCTTGTTCTCACGATTCCTTCCCTTCGGCAACCCGTTCTTGAGATTTCGCCTCCGATGACTGGAATGGGCTATCGGGATCTAAATACTTGGCTCATCTATCTCTGTGATCTGAGAATCCTCCATCTCCGTCGTCCTTTAAATTACGCTCATCGCCGCCCTGGGCCATCTCGGTGATCCGCGACTCCATCTCCGTGATCGCTTTGTGAAAAAATCTCGTTGCAAGGTAAACCGGTCAATTTGGAAAAACAAGAAAAACTAATTACGCACAGAAGGTACATATTACAATGGGCACAACCATCACAAGACAGTTTTGCAAGACATTAGACAGTTACAGAGATAAAAAAACAGAGAAACAACAAACAAAAAAACAACGCAACTTTAACTCGCCCAAATCACAACCTCTACCCAGTATGGCAGTTTGGCGAATTGTGGCACAGTCTTGCTTCAGTTTGCTACCTCTACCCAGCATCTACAGTCCGCCGCCTTGATATCAGACCGCCACCTCTAACCATGCACAGTTCGTCACCACAACAGCTCGGCAAGCTTTGCATTTCAGACCGCCACCTCCAACTATGAACAGTCCGCCACCACAACAACACGCAAGCCTCGCACTTGCTAACAACTACAAGACAGCAACCTGCTCCAGCAAACTCTGAGACCACACACTTGAAGATAGCAAACTACTCCTGCACTTTAAAGCTTCATTTGAGAGAACAGTTACGGTTGTAAAATGAGCTATTGTAAATGCAGGTTTGTAATTGGAGCTGTTGGAAACTTGTTACTGGAAATTGAGATCTGTTTCGGTAGTCTGTGTTTGCAGAGCTGTTCAGAACAGAGAATCGTTTGACAAAACAACGGTTGCCATTTATTATATATATGAGTCTTTAGTCTCGTTTTTTCAAATATTTTCAGGTCAAAAATCTGGCTCGTACATGTAAAATTAGAAAATGTTTTCAACATGAAAGTTGTAGGTCTCGTTGAGCCAGTCAATTTTCATATATAATATGCCCATTTTGATGCCCAATTCAGGCAGTTCGCACGACGCATTTGTTATACATTATTTTTCATATATATATTATTCGATTATTTTTTATATATTATATTTTAATAAAATAATTTTTTGTTAATTTTTTGTTAAACTTTCATATGTCCTCAGTTTTTTTTTAATTAACCGGCGGCGGAGGCTTGGAGGACGCGGAGGCCGACGGTAAAAGTCGTACGGAGCCCACGTGCAGAGTCGATGAAGCCCATCGGCGGGTTCGCCGGGGTCCGGTGACCCCGCCGGGGGTAGTCCGGCGGGTCTCTGGCAGGGCCCTGACTGTGAGGCCCAGATTTGGGACCGTATGGGCCTCACGGTCAGGGCCACCGTCGGCAGTGGCCCTGCCGGATTACCGTCGGGATACCCCCGAGGGTTCCCCAAGTCATGGCGAACCCGCCGGTGGGCTCCGGGCAGGCCGTCAGCGGCTCCGCTACCGGCGACAACCCAAAAAATCTGGTATGGGCGGGCGGTTCCTGCGCAGGGCATGGTGGGATGTTGATTGACCGAATTCCAAAACAAATCTGAAATGCGGCTGACTGGAGGTTGGGGTCGTCGGTTGCTAAAGCAAGAAATTCCTCAAGGAGCTAAACGTCGACGTTTCGAACGGGAGGAGGAAAAACATACACAAAATTTGCCGGGGTTGCGTTTCCGGTAAACGGAACGACGAGTAAACGCCTAACAAAATAGAGCCTAAGACCACAACCTCAAAAAACCGCCTCCTGCTTCAGCAAGCACTGAGACCGCAAACTGTGCACAGCTAACACAGAGAGCATGCGACCTCCAATGCTGAGACCGCTTCTTCTACTTTTAATCTGAAACTCCAATACTACCAAGAGAGTGAGAACCCCAATTTATAGGAAACTGCCCTTAGAACAAAAAAACACCAACTAACACAACGGATCCGGTCAAAACACCAAACACTGAAACCGCTAATTCAAAAAACAACAACCTCCTCCCTCCCTCCTCTTCATCTCTCACTTCAAAAAAATCAACACCCCCCTTGAAGTGAGCCCGGAGACAACACCGAGAAGAGAACGAAGACGCTCAAACCGCCCCTTGTATATAGCCTTTGTGAAAATGTTTGTTATATTGTCCTGACTCGGCACATGCTCCATAGAGAGAGCACCCCTAGCATCTTTTCTCGAATAAAGTGGTGCTCAATCTCAATGTGCTTTGTTCATGCATGGAAGATTGGATTGGTCAGCAGTTTCAAGGCACTCTCGTTATCGTCGCGAATCAAGGTTGATCCATTCACGTTCTTGTCAACATCCGCCACCAGTCTTCGCAGTCAGATGCACTCCTGAGCAGCTTTGGGATGATGCTGTGTATTCTTCCTCGGTGGTGGAGATAGAGATATCGAATCCTACTTCTTGCTGCACTAGGAGTTGGCAGCATCTCCGCACATGAACGCATACACGGATGTTGACTTCTGATTATTAACATCTCCTACATAGTCTGCACCCGTATACTGATGTAGAGAAAAACTAGACTCTCCTTCATACAGAATACCAAAGTCCAGGGTGGTTTTCACATACTTCAAAATTCTTTTTGCCGCCTCTAGGTGAGGCATTCGCGGTTCCTGCATATATTTGCTAACTCGACCAACAACAAACACGATGTCTGGCCGAGTGATAGTCAAATAGATGGAACTCCCCATCAACACCCAAAAAACTTTTGGTCAGAATGAATCCTCCCTTCATCCTTCCGAAGTTTCAGGCCAAACTCTGCCGGCACTGAGACGTTCTTTCCTTCCTTCATGCTGAAATGCTCCACTTGTTTTGCATGTTAATTTTAGGCCCCTTAAGGGCAGATTCAGAAATAGTTTTCAACATAGAAAATATAGCCCTAGGCCTTACTTTAATTTTACACCTTAATCAAGTCATTTGGAGCAGTGTAGCTCCTTGTAGGGTCATTCTCCTAAGACTGCTCCTAACTTAGGACAGAAATTAAAATGAGTGCCCAGGCTAAAATACAACTCCACATGCAATGAAATTTGGACCATGCATGTGTATATACAAGACTTAGACTGTGCCCAAAAATTAGAATTTTTTGAGGATATTTTTCTATAGTTTTAGTCAAAAATTTGATTTATCAAATAAAGGTAATTTAGGGAGATTTTCAACTCCAATTTCTCCCAAATTTGGGTGGCTTGATCCTAATATCTTTTTAAGACCCTGGTAAAAGTTTAGGGTCATTTGGACCTCTATATGTTGGTGGGTCCAACTTGTAAGTTGAAGATAGAGGTATCCTTGGTGTGCTTATAGTAAAAATACAAAAAAAAATGATACATTTAGCCTATTTGACTCATTGCATGTCAATGAAATCTTGGCTAGTGGTTTATGGAGATGGAATACACCTTCCATAGAGAAATTAGGATTTTTGGAAACAAAAATCCTATTGTTTAAATTTAACTCAAATTTGATACACTTATGTGTCATAATAGGAAATTAGGACAAATGAATTTGGAAAACTCTAATTCATTGACATAAGCCCTAAAATATTATTTCATTTCTCTTAAAAATTTGGTGTGAGTTTTTGAGAATTATTTCTTGTGAAAATAGAGTACATTTTGTTTATACCCTTATTTGATTTTGACAAAAAAGATGACTAATAATACTTGGAAAATTATGAGCAATTGTCTGAACACATATTTCAGTATTGTGAACCTTTGTAATTTTTCTTGGAATATTTGGATGATTAGTTATCATATTTGTACTAATAATGACATTTCCATAAATATTTTGAATTGTGATAATTTAAGTCAAACCCTTAGATATAACTGTGAAATTTTGTTTTGAGCTCTATATTGATAATATTAATGTCTGGAAATTTTCACTGAATTTTTAGTTGAGTATTTTTCGTACTTCATTTGTAAAGGGGTAAATTTGTGATATTAGTCATAAATATAAAACATGGGTCAAATCATTCTGAAAAATTAGGAAATTTTGTACACTAATCTTTTCAACTAAGATGAACATCAGATAAATTAAATAGATCCTGAAGACCTCTAGTTATGATAGTTCATGTTCAATGTGACTTATATCACATAATTAAATAATTTTAATTATGACCCAGAATAATTAGAAAAATTATGGAATTCTTAATTACCACTAATATTCATATGATTAACCCATGATAAAAATTTGGAGGCCTTTAGCCCAAGGAATCGAAAGTCACCTCACATGGGTTAAGGTTAGGCTTGGGATGCATTTAGTAAAAGTGACATGTAGTGTTATGACATTCAGGGTGTTGGGATATAATTGAAATTAGAAGTGTATTGAGAAGTTTGATACCCTTGTCAGGATCATAAGTATGTGACTACTTACTATCAAATGTTAGAGTGCAAGTCACCAAAGAGAATAGCTAGGTCGGGGTCCGATGAAAGATCATCGTTCTCCTAAAAGTACATTAAATCATTAGGTTTACTCAAGAGTAACAACGAGAGTTGGGTGTTAATATCGGGTAGTCACCAATAATAATAAGTGTCTTGGTAAGGGGGATTTGGGATTCAGCCCATCGTATTCCCTAGTACCGCTGCGAGCCCTTCACCAGGTAGACCTCGGGAAGTCCAAGATTAACCCTATGTCGCTAAGTACAACTAAAATTAGACAAGAATAGTCTAATAGGTTGAGGAACAATGATGCAATCTCACTCGTGAAGGGTTGAAGGGATATAATATGGGTCAGTCCTGCGAGCTAGATTACTAGGAGTTGATACAGGATGGGTCAGTCCTGCGAGCTGGAGGCTCGAGAGTTTGGTATCAGGATGGGTTGGTCCTGCAAGCTGGAGACTCGGGCTGAAATATCTTGCATGTGCATAGAAACAAATCAGCGGCGGGTCATGCGGTATTGGGTCAGTCATCACACTGATGGTAGTACGATGACTCTGGTGAGGTGTGAGGGTTTGAAGGGCCTGTAGGTTGTTTATACTGTGGTCTGGAGGACGATCCCCAAAAACGCACACTCGGCCAAAAAGACTAGTGGGTTAGCCAGCAAATAGTACGCAGAAACTCTAGAGTGTACATAGGACGTGTACATAGGCGTATGGGAGGTCTAGGCTTGGTAATGTCCATACTCGCCTAGGAGTGGAGACACACGCTCCAATGTTGTTGTAGCCACAATGGTGGTACCAGAGAGTTTATCTAACTCCAAAAAGTGAGAACTAAAGGTCTGTGATCGCAGAGTCGTGTGAGTGAGTTGCACTTGTATGAATCATAACATGCATAAGACATCATAGCATACCTACATACTTAGGACATTCATATCGCAGAACATTATCACATAAAATAGTATGAGTTCTTTTATATGATAAGTTATATTTCCTGAAACCTGAACTTATAAGTTTGTATGGGTATTCATATAAGTTAAGGTACTCCTGTGATAATAGCTTAGTTGTAGTTCTTTATCTTACTATGTTATTTTTCTTTTACTTTAGTGCTTCTTCTTTCAGTACTGCTGCTCCTTACATTACTATCTTTATACTCTTGCTGTACACATACAACTGCTAGTATAATGATATAAATGTTAGATGCTTACTCTTGTTAGCATAGTTCCACTGTCACCTGCTCTTTTGTTTCTACCCCTTGTTGTCCTCCGCTTTCATCCTTCCACACATTGCGTAGGAGTCGCGAGGGCAAAATGACGTAGTCTTTATGACTAACGGTCAGTTGTGACCGTATCATTTTAGGAGCTCGAGCAGATGGAGCACTAACACAACTAGCAGAACGAGGTGGCAGGACTTAAGGAGCAGATACCGCGTACTACTATGGTTCGACGTCAGGTGATGGCGAGTGTTAGTTCAGCTTCCACTTAGTGTTGTGTGAGAGAGTGAATTGTTCTATTTTGGCATGTACCGGGCATAAGCCCTTACTCTCATTTTTGTACTCATTGTGGATTGTACTTTTCATTATTTATATATGATGATGCTCTGTGACATGTGGACTTATTATGTAATTGTTATTTGCTTATATTCTCAAATTGGCCTACAAGTTAAATGATCGTAATAGCCGGCAGGATCAACATCGTGCGGTGACGATTAAACTGTGTGCTAGTGTCACTGTAGAGCACCGATTCTGAGCATAAGACTGGGAAACACCTTGGTAAGGAGAGGGTTCTTACAAACCGGTATCACTGAATAATGATCATATGAGAAATAAGTCCACAACACTGGGTCACCACGCTCGAACATTAGTTTTCGGACAAACTATGCAGCAGAATTAATGGTATGCTCATGTGTAAAAAGTCACAGAAAATTGTCCATTTAAACAATGAGTTAAGGCCAATCCTAATATAACCTTACCTTTTGTGTAACCCCCACATGCCACCGCATCACAGAATGGCGTTCCTCCCCCTCCGGCTACCACTCCTTTCCAGCAGTCAGAGATAAGACAAACTCTGACGGCTATCTTGGAGGCCTTTATAGCTCAGTAGGTCACAATCGTGCAACATCCAATTACATTAAAAACAATACTTGTTGTTTGTGTTTATAGACACCGAAAAAATAAATTCGATAGGCTTCTTGGTCGCTCCACCGACGGGCAACAAATCTTCTATTAGAACGCCCTGGTTGGGAATTCCCCCCCCCCCCCATGCTGGTTCATTCAGGCCTATCTAGTTCGGGGCCCCTGTGCTGCAGAAATTCTTAGAGGAACCCCTTGCTGGCGAGTCTTTCGATCTCTGCCTTCAGTTACGAACAATCTTCTATCTTATGCATGTGACCTTGGTGATAATTACAATATTTAGACTGGTCCCCGGAGTTTCATGTGAGAGCTTTTGGCTTCTGGAGAGAGGGAACCCTCACTTTAGGTCTTTACTTAGAATAGATCTTGAGATACCTATGATTTGACTCGATTGGTGAAAGAGTCTCTCTCTCCAAAAAAGATGATGTCCCTTTGTATTGGATCCAATTCTTTCTATGAGAAAAATGCTCCTGCCGATGTGAATGAGGATGACTTTCCTTAGAAGGCTTTAGACTGAGGTGTCTTTATCAACAGTATTCTGAAGACAGGGCAGGGCCTTGTTGTGCATCTCAATTTGCAATCTTTTGAGGTCTTCTTTTACCTTTTGCAAATGAGACACCGAGAATCGGAGTTACCTTCGTGGTCGCGTATGGAGAGCAAGACCTCCGTTCACGAAGTATTGAGGGGAGTGAAGGATTGTTGGTGGTGATGCCCCCCGACCCATTGAGGATTGTCGCGACGTGAATTGTTCTTCTGGTGAACAAGTCGTGGTGCTAACTCCTGCTTTCACTGTCTCTTTGAGTTCTTTCGAATTGTTTGCGGTGCGTTTCAACTGCATCATCGGCTGCAATCTGGGCATCGATCAGATGAACAAGATCTGGGTAGCTAGGCACTGTCTCGTGCAGTATCGCAGAGTGAAAACCACCAGGGAGGAGCCCTCCAAGAATAAACCCTCGAATGAGCTCTGGGTTGACTCCAGGGATTTGTCGCGCCTCCATAGTGAAACGACGGAAGAAGTCTTTAAGGGTTTCCCCTTCGTCTTGGCGGATCCCAGACAAATAGGAAGGGTTTTTGACTATTCGTTGGCTGGCGATGAACTGGTCCATGAATTGTTGTGCTAGCTCCGTGGAATTCTTGATCTCTCCATCCTTTAAGGAAATGAATCAGGTTCGAGCTTGTCCTTTCAAGGTTGCTGGGAAGGTTTGGCACAACAGTTGATATGGGCGTTGTAAGGTCGCATCATGATTGCGAAGTGTTCAACGTGCTTCAACGGGTCGCCCGCTCCATCGTATGCCTCGATCTCTGGGAGTTTGAGGCCTGAGGAGATTGAATATGTTGAGACCTTAAGTGCAAATGACGAGCGACGATAGAGGGGAAGGGGTGCCGAAGAGGTATGCTGTCTGGCTTATTCGTGCTCTTCAACGATTATGCAACGAACTTCTTCGCGCGTGAGCCTCCCATCGAGGCCTTCTTCTTCAGGGAAGTTACAGAGATACTGAGCTTCAAGTCCTCCGTCAGGACGAGCTCTGTGGCCTTGAATATCAGCGCTGGCGAGTAATGTTTCAGGTATGTTATCGAGCAAGTGAAGATGAACTTAAAATAACCGCTCCTCCCGCGAGGGGAGGAGCGAACAGCGAGGCCAGTGGCCTGAGAGGGTCGGAGGCCGAGGTTGGGCGGCCGATTAGTTCGCTTGACCAAGGCAAAAAGGATGCCTCCCCTAACAAGGGGCGGCGACGGCAAATGGGCGGCAAGTTGGCCGCCCGTTGAGGACTACGGGGAGGTCGCCCCTGGAAGGGACGATGGCGGCGAACGGGCGACTAAATTGCCGCACGTTTCAGGCCACAAAGAGGTCGCCCCTTGAAGGGGCGGCGGTGGAAAACGACGGCTAGTTAGCCGTCCGTTTCTGGCTCTGGGGAGGCCGCCCCTAGAAGGGGCGGCAACGGCGAACGAGCAACAAGTTGGCTGTCGTTTCTGGCTCTGGGGAGGTCGCCCCTGGAAGGGGCGGCAGCGACGAACGGGCGGCCAGTTGGCCGCCCGTTTCTGACTATGGGGTGGCTGTCCCTGTAAGGGGAGTCATCGGAGAACGGGCAACCAAATGGCCGCCCATTTGCAATAGCAGGGAGCTGGCCAAGAGGCGGGTGGCTGAGTCGTCGCCTGCCTCTTGCGAAGAGTCGCCCCCTTCGAGGGTGGCGGCGAAAGCCGTGTGACCTCGCGGTGGCTTGGGGGGGCACCGACCGGCGAATGGTTGACCGCTTACGGCGATGATTGCACTTCGGGCGGTTACGCCTTGGCGGTCGCACCTCGGGTGGTTCCAAGCGGTTCGATGAGTTTGGTTGAACCGGTTCGGGGGAACCCATCAATAAGTTTGACTATTATTTTGGCTAGAATTTGCATTATAATGATCATATAAACGAGTGAATGTGCTTACAATCAACTGAACGGTAGTCATTGTTTTTATAACATCATATATTGCATTCAAACATATGGTCATGTGCTTAATCTGACACTGAGATTTCAGCACAAAAGCAACATATAACAATACATTTCTTTTTCCTGAACTGCTCAAATAATTATCAAATTTAATCTTCATACGGTTAACAACACTACTCATTGCTGAATAAGTGCTATCACACATTGAATTAATATCATGTTCCATCATTGAAATATTTTGAAAGAATAGATGTAAAGTCGGATATTTAGAATCAGATACCTCCAAAGTAACAGTCTAAAGTAATTTGAGGAGCTTTATAAATAGACTAACATTCTTCCAATCTAATGGATAGGAGGACCATTTGGGAAGTAACTAGTTTATGAAGTTGTATTTTCTAATTATTTGAAAAACCTCTCAAATTTTACTGTTGTTTCTAACATCAAATAAGTGGAATTTCATCTAGTTTTAACATCAAGGCATAACAATGCTTTACACTCTATCTCTGCATTTGCAACACACTATTTAAAGCGCTTAAGCCATTGAGAATATCACTTCACATATTTAACTGTCATCCAAATCTTTTCAATTGAATCATTATATTCAGACAAATCCTCTTTCACAATTAAATTTAAAATATGAGCAGAATATCTAACATGCAAAAACTCATGTCCTAGTACGGTACTTCTCCACCTAATACTTTCTTGTTATATGTCTTGTCCCCATATCATTAGCAAATGCATTATTCATGATAATTGTGAAGATTTTGTAATCTCTCAAGAAGACAAATAATTCATAACTTCATTTCCCAGTCCCTCTCCCGTGTGATCAATGATATTAACGGAATTAAGAATTCAGTTTTGTAACCTTCATTCTTTGTCTATCCAATGCTTGGTGAGACACATATAACCATATCTTTGAGTTAATGTCCGCGTATCGGTTGTTAAACAATTTCTCTCCAACTTTAGTTCTTTCATTAGTTTTTTTCTCTTTGGTATAAATATTTGTACACTATTTTGCAATTGTGATTCGAGAGAAACATTGAATCTTGATTATAGTTGTTTAGAAAAGTTTCTAAATCCTTCATTTTCAACAAATCTAAACGACAATTCGTTAATAACAATCATTTTTGTCAAAGCTTTTCGACATTGCTCCTCATGAAATTTAATGGCTTTTAAGGACCCAACAACAATATCATGCTCTTTTTTCTCTGTAAAAGATAACATTTTCTGATTGCTATCTACCTTTCGGAAACGACATAACGTTAACATATATGTTCTCAAAGCACTACTCCCATTTTTCCTTGGATCAAATGCATATACTTTTGAACAATGTTTATATTTAGCTTTCTCTCTTCCTTCACAATTTTTAATTTTATAGAGCCATTCTCACACTGTAGAGTTAACTTTATCACCTTCACGTCCTCTACTTTTGATTTTTTTGAAGTACCACAAAGATCCTCATTTTTCCCTCTTGCATTAATATTTTGTGTCAATTTTCTCCATCGTTTCGACAATAACACATTCTTTTCCTTTGGATCATTTCCCTTTATCACTCTTCGAAGTAAGTATCCTATTATATTGTTTTTTTTACAAATTGATCCTAAAATTGATACATCATGCTTATATTAAAATAATACCTGCATGGCTCGATCAAGAAGCAGAGAAGGGAGCCACAATACTCGATCAAGAAGTAGTAAAGGGTGTTGAGGTATATTTAATAAATGGTAACGAGTCCTTATTGGGTTTGGTAAAGATCCGGTAGGAATCCAATAACCCGTCGGAGATTTAGGGTTACACCTATAAATACCCCTACTAGGAGCAACGTGAAGGTCATTCTAAACTTGACGGTCATACGAGATGCTTCGAGCGCACTAACAAAGGGAGCCACAATACTCGACCAAGGAACCTAAATAACCAGAGGTAGGCCGTAGGAAAAATGAGAAGGTAGCTACAATACTAGATCAATAACTCTAAATGGATGTGGGCCGTAGAAAAAAATGAGGAGCACATAAACAGATACCGGCGGTAGGAGGCTAGGAGCTGCAGATCAAGAGCATGTAAACCCTAAGCGAGAGGTAGGATGTTGAAGCTGCTTGCAGGTGTCGCCGCTGAGGAAGTGATGACTGAAGAGGCGCTTCGCGCTCGCTCGCGTCACTGTCTCTCGTCGGCAGCCGGGCTAGGGCAGAAAGGCACACTCGTGCAGAACAAGAAGGAATGAAAATACGCGCTGGTTCAATTTCACTATTTCAGCCTTTGAGCTTTCAGCTGTTCAACGACTTCAGCCCACGAGTTCATCGAAAAAAGGCGGAAGCAAACCAAGGCCCCATGCAGTAATGGCGTAGAGTACAGTGCGGTACAGTTAGATTTATTAGATATACGTAGATAGTTAGAGAGTTAGATTAAGATATATTATATTATATAAATATAAGATATATTATAAGATATAATATAAGAATAAAAAATACAAAAATAAAATAATATTATAATCATTTCAGTGCAACGCGATTTATTCGGTTTTTTCAAGGCAAAAGTCGAACCGCACCGTAAATCATGCGGTTTTCAAATAACAAAAATCACACAACTAAACTGTTTGGTGCGGTGTTGTGGGTTTTTGCGGTTTTGATTTTAAAATTTCAGGCCTACTCTCACCCAGGCCAACATGATTTTTCCAAAATCCCACCTGGAATCCCACCTGCTTGGGGGACTTCTAATATATGTGGAAAATCCTGTCTAATAAGCGGAATTTTTCGCCTACTGAATAACTAGATTGGCTTGGGTCCGACCCGAGCCGACCTTGATGGCCTAGGCACATTTGAGTGGGCCCCGAACCCGGCCTGACCTAGGTTGCAAAAGCCCGAGCCAGGCCCAGTCCCGGTCCGAGCTTGCCGGGGTTTTTGGACAGACCTAGGTGGAGGACTGAAGCATGATTTTGGCCTATAATTTGTTAATATGAAAAGCCGTACAGACTGCGTGATTAGAAATTTGTTAGCTGGCCCCTTCAACGTGCTTATCTAAAATTCTCAGTGCAACCGGCAGTCTAAAGTCGACGAGGGTCACCTCCGCTTCCCACGGTCTTTCTCTCTCATGAGGCGTCTACTGCTTTTGCCCGATAATTCTTCCGACACTGTTTCTGGATTCTAGGGTTTCGGGGTGGGCCAGACAAAGAGAGGGCAAGGGCATGCCTGGCCTCTGAACTCGGGAGGTTCTTCTTGCCCATCTACATCGTGATCCCGTCGGCCATTCTAGGGTTTCCGAGTGTTAATTATGATTTTCCCCTCTCTGCTGTGCTTGGGCTTATCGGCTCTTTAATTTGAGTTCCCCGACGTTGAAGTCCCGACATTTTGTTCCTCTGTTGAAATCTTCGCTGCGTTGCTTTGTGGGGGCGAACTGGGGCGTTTTCCTTCAAGTCCGCGACTCTACTTTGTGGTATGAGGTGAGAAGGGAGGCTTAGAGGAGCAGGGGCCATGGAGGGTGAGGAGAGGCATCGGGTTGTACTGGTGTGCAGTCTCTGCGGTGGTCTTTTCTCTATTTTCTGTGTCCTGAGCTTTTCCATTCTTTGGGCAGTGAATTGGCGGCCTTGGAGAATTTACAGGTTCGGTCTCAACTCCTAGTGTTGTCTATTATAAGTATTTTCCAGCGTGGTCTCTTTTCTCAGTGATGTCAAGCTGCATTATGAGATCCAAGTAACTGCTTAATTATCTAAGCAAGTTGTTTCCTTAGAACTTAAATTTTTTGTTCTGTGCCTGATGGGGATCAATGAGACGGTGGATCATGAGTTTTGGGACTGTTGGCCGATTTGTCACCTTCTATAATTGCCGTCGCTCGATGGATGATCCGAGATCGTGCAATATTTTTCATGTATTTGTTTTATATTTTAGTTGTTCATTTAGTAGATTGGACCACCACCGTGTATGGCTGATGTAGGACGGCGGGCCCCGCCCTAGAGGCGGTGCACCACATGGGCGGGCTGTCAGCTCAAAGGTCGCAACATGGCCTAGGCCAACCACCTACAATCATCAGGACTGCAGTCCGTACACCCCACCCTTGCTCCGGGCCCAGTATAAGCCAACGGCGGGATGTTGAGGCCGGGTGACATCGAACCCATGACCTCCTTGATAAGAGACCTTAAACATGGTCCTCATCACCAACTGAGCTGCAGCTCAGTTGGTGATGAGGACCATGTTTAAGGTCTCTTATCAAGGAGCTCAGTTGTTGATGAGGACCATGTTTAAGGTTTCTTTTCAAGGAGGTCCTGGGTTCGATGTCACCCGGCCTCAACATCTCGCCGTTGACTTATACTGGGCCCGGAGCAAGGGTGGGGTGTACGGACTGCAATCCTGATGATTGTAGGCGGTTGGGCTAGGCCAAGTTGCGACCTCTGAGCTTACAACCCGCCCATGTGGTGCGCCACCTTTGAGGCGGGGCCCACCGCCCACCATCCTACATCAATGGCCAATCATAGGTGTCCAAGATTGCTGCTTTAAGTCATGTTTTATTATAAATAATTGGTAATGACAACCGTCATAAGGTATCAAAGATTTTGAAGAACTTCTTCTTGAATTGCTGGTCATTTATGGTATGAAATTCGCAATCCTAGGTGCTGACTCCTAGGTAATATTGTTTTTTGTTATTTTCTCCTTTTTCCCATTGGTCTACCCTCCCTTCACTGTTTCCTGCAGCCAGCCTATCCACACAACCACCAAATCCTCTTCTAACCCTAAACCCAAGAGGTGACCACCTTCAAATTCCTCCTAATGTAGCCACTCACCCTTAAACTCCAAAACGGACCAAACCAGAACATAATCTCCATACAACAGCCATCCATTTCTTGGATCTGCCACATACCTATTTGTCTACTGCCTTGCGCATTCCAACCCATCCATCTCTCCATCCAAACCTCCTATAACAGCCTATAATCTCTCCAAGACACGCTTCTCCTGTGGATTCTTTCCAACGGCCGTCCCGGGCATTACCATGCCCTAGTTTACCATCCAATGACCTCCCCTCCTACCTACCCCCTTCCAACATTTTCCCGCAGCCCGACCACCATTCCAACATTGTTCAACACCCTGCCTCCCATTCTCCAGCCATCGACCACTTTGAACCACCTTACAACTTTCCACTCCCCTCCAGATCGCCTCCACTGCTTCCCCGATCATCGGATCTCCACTCGTTTGGTTATGCCCCCTTTACTTGTGAGTCACCCAACTCTTCTGTTCGTCATTTGAATGAATTTAGTGAGTCTCTTGTTTGTGATTTGCATAAATCTAGTGAGTATTGTGTTCATCATTTGCATAAATTTGCTAAGTCTTTTGTTCATCATCTGCATGAGTTACATAAGTCGATCTTACACAAAACTACATCTAATATTGAAATGCATAAAACTTACGCAGATAGTCATAAGAAACAACATATTTTCCGTGAAGGCAAGCAAACGATTGTTCAAATATGTGTGGAGGAGATTTCTAAGGGGCCTACTAAAAAGTTAATTGTTAAGCAAATGAGTCCCTACCTATTGTGAGAAGGATCAAAAGGAACGTCTTCGAGATCGACATCCCTAAGAGTATGAGTATCCATCCTGTATTTAATGCTGAAGACTTCACACCTAAATTCATATTTTGCGAGTATGCGGACCCGTACCTTAAGCCCACTTCCGAGCCTCATCTTCTCCAGCCTCGTTCTCATCATGACCTTATTTCTGAGCCTCACTCATCTTAGTGTAAGACACTTATAGTTTCAGCGACATCACGAGTGGTCTCTTCGGGATTAGCAAGACACCATTTGATTTATGAGAGCATTATTGACATCGTGGCTGATGAGTGCATAGCCACGCTCGACAGACATACACATAGGTACCATTGGAGAGGATGCTCTTTGAATGACGATACTTTGATGACATCCAAAGAGACACATTATATCTTACCCTACACACACCAAAAGAATACCCATATCCATTCATCAAGAGATGAATTTTTTCAAGCCCGGGGGAATAATAGAGATCAACAAGATGGTGGAGCACAATTTTTGGGCTAGTTCTGTACTGATTTATCTCCTACTATATCTGGCATCGCCCGATGGATAATTCAAGTTCACTATTGTGTAAAGATCGACGTTTCAATATTTTTTATGTATTTGTTTTATATTTTTAGTGTTTTATCCATCGTGTACGACCAGTCGTAGCCATCCAAGATGGTTTCCCTAAGTTATGTTTTATTATAAATAAGAGGTAATGACAGCCGTCATAAGACACCGTAGATTTTTTAGAACTTCTTACTTAATACTCCGGTCATCTGCGGTGCCCTAAGTTATGCCCTAAGTTATGCCCTAAGTTATGTTTTATTATAAATACGAGGTAATGACAACTGTCATAAGTCATCGTAGATTTTTGAGAGCGTCTTCCTTATTAAACCGGTGATCCGCGGTGCCTATTCCTTAACCCTTGGTGGTGACTCCTAGGTAATATTGTTTCTTGCTATTTTCTCCTTGTTTCCAATTGTTCACCCCGCCTTTCACTATTTTCCTGCAGCCGACCCATCCACAAAACCACCAAATACTCTTCTTACCTTAACCCAAGAGGCGACCAACTCCAAAATCCTCCCAACTCAGCCGCACACCTTCCAACCTCCAAACCACAACATAATCTCCACATAGTTGCCATCTGATGCCTGGACCTGCCCCATCACCTATCCGTCTACGGCCCAGATCATTCCCACCCAGTCATCTCTCCATCCAAACCTCATACAACAACCTACAATTTCTCCCAAGCCACTCTTTTCCTCTGGATTCTTTCCTGCTGCTATCCCGAGCATCACCACACCCTGGTTTACCCTCCAATCACCTTCCCTCTCTGCTCCGCCCCTCCCAACATTTCCCTACGGGCCGACCACCATTCCAGCACAGTCCAATAGCCCGCCTCCAATTCTCTAGCCAACAACCACTCCTAACCACCACCTTACAACATCTCTCTTCCCTCCAGATCTCCTTTGCCGCTTCCCTGCTCACCAGATCTGCACTCGTTTGCTTGTGACCCCTTTACTGGTGAGTTTTATTGTTTGGATTATTTGTTTTCAACATAATTATACGAATTAGATATTTATATTTTTATGAATGTCAATCTATGCCTGTGGGATTGTTTTGGGATCAATTGTGATTTGCAGGACCTTTATTGCTTGCACATGTTAGCTTTTAGCCCTCCAATCGGAGAAATGCTTAATCAGTGTGCCTTTAAAATTATTTGCAATTGCTTATGTTAACTGCACGAGTTTTTTGCTTTAATTTTAGTTATAATTTATCCTGGGATCTCTCATTGCATTCACGCATCATCCTAGTGTTAGATGAGGTTCAATTTATCCGTCACTATACCTAGGATTGCATTTTCTTAGAGACCACACACTTAGCATACCCTACATCAGTGTCTTTACTATTACTATATTCAAATGGATTTTTTCATTTGACTTGTTACTTTTTAAGCGAATGTATTTTGTTCGATGGACTGCCATTGGTCCCTACAAATAAGAAGGCTGATGATATTTGTCTTTTAGAAGAGTTCAATCTATCTTATTTACCATATATCTTTAGCTCTTTCCCTTATAGTTAGTTTTCTACCTCCGGGGATACAATTTCTCACAAGATTGCAATGAGTGTTATGTTCATTAAGGAGTTATCGAAACATTTAAACTTTTCATTCCGTCTTAGTAAATTTGCATTGTTAATCTTACATTAATACATTATGCAGAACATTATGCTCAAAGTTTTATCCACATTGCATGTATTTTATAAAATTTTCCTACCTTTTAATTCCTTCACTTCAATTTTACTGCCACCTCACCCTAGAGGCATATTCTTCTTTATTTTATATTCCCAAACCATCTAAATATATTTTTCCCAGGCTGCATCTCTAATAGACACAATTTTTGCACTCTGTATTATAGTTGTATTTCAAAATCAATCTTGTTTTTTCATTTAATCTCATCCTCGCTATCATTTCAATTGTTTTCACACTCAAAAGGACTTCACACTGTCACACATTCTTTGGTTCCATTATACTCCATTTTTTTTCACATTCCATAAGAATCAAATTGTAAGAGGCATACAAGTCTGTACAGAAAAAGGTAGTGTTTTTAGGGTAATATACATTCTCATTGAATCTAATTACATGCAGATTTCAAATTTATTGCCATATTAATTTCTATATGCACTCAAAAATAAATACTCTTCTGACCCAACAAATCCTTTTAGTCCGTTTATATTTATTAAATACTGTATTATACCGTGGCTTTAGTTTCTATTTCTCTCCGTTTTCTCAGTCCCGCGACACCCTTGCAACATCATATGTATCTGCAAACATGCCAAGTTAATAACCATGAAATGGAAACTTAGTCTCTCTCATCAATGTCTTTTTATCCTTTCTTTAAAGTAACCTGTTTCGTCAATAATTTCTTATCATTTTGGAAGTGGAAGATGAAGGATTTCACATAGTATTTTGTGTTTTAAAATTGGAACAATCAAAGAAAAATTATCTATTCTAAAATGGTATTAGGATCATAATTGTTATCATCATTCATCATTTACCTTCTTAATTATCTGAAATTGGCTTTATGACTTTTCATTCTCCATTCCTCCTTGTTAAGTGCCACCTAAAGGTGTTAAATCTATTCCTCACAAATTATCTTAGACAACTTTTATTCATGCTACTTTATGTTAATCTGTTCTCCTTTCTAGTTTTTGACTGTAATTATATGAATCTTCAGTTGTGTGCATTTCCCCTACCTGCCGCTGTACATTAGGGAGAAATTTGACAATGTGGTATATGCTTGAATTAAAACCCCCAATATATAAATCTTAACGTTACAGTTTTGTTTTACTTTTAGCAATAATTTACGTTGAATATAGATTATGCTACGTTGCGGCACCAGAAAAAGTTGAGTGGTGCAGTCAATTTATTTTCTAATATTAAATACTTTAAATGATAAAGAGGAGCTTTAAAGGTTTATATTTGTGAATTTTGGTTGCCAAATTTGTTTCTTGTATGTAACTATACATGGATATGCTCTGCATTGATTAAATTTCTATGCTAAACCTATCTACATGGTATGCGTAATCCAGAAATACAATGTTCTATTCCACGATTTGATTTTAACATTCGCGGAGTTGCATTCATAGTGCATGCTCATCAACTTACCGAGTTTTTTAACTCTCGTATTAGGACCGCCTATGTATACTTTGAGCGTTAGGCAGATGCCTACCTGTATACTTTGAGCGTTAGGCAGATGGTATCCACTTCACAAGCAACTTCAAAAATTACGCTAGAGATCTATCCTTACATATGGAAAAGCACTTCAGTCTAATCCTGTATTACTAGTTGGCCATAGTTTCACTCCTGAAGCAGTGAAGGAATTTAATTGAACATTTTTTTAGCTAGCCAATATGCAACCAAGTCACCTTTTCTATATGCGGAAACTGTGAGCTTGCATTCAGGGCCTCATTCATTGATTGTTGATCAACCTTAAAGCATAAAAGGTTGATTTATGCCCAATTTTATTACAAGATATACGTTTTTCAGCTCATCAACTTTTGTTAATACAAAAACTTTTTTGTTGACAAATAATCCAAACCCAATTCTGCCATCAGGACAACTAACCATAACTAAACAAAATTGGATTCCCAATTTTTTAAAACATGTAAATTTGACTTTACTATCAGAACCTTTAAAAATTTTACCACTTGCTGCCTCACCTAGTTTCCCTTAGCATGACTATCTCCATTTAGGCTTCGTTTGGTTCGGTGCTTGGAGCAGCCGGCGGGAGGAGACATGCGGATTTTGGAAACAGAGGGGGAAAGCTGCAGCTCGAAGTGGAGCGGGTTGCTCCATTTCCCAGGGCACGACGGGTCCTAACGCGGCAAACGCCGTCGCGCGGCATTTGGTTACCCGCCGTGCGGCGGCGTTTGCCGCAAACGGCGGGTCCAAACGCCCTGCCAAACGAAGCCTTAATTTTACAGTATCATTATAGTGGTTTTTGAGCACCAAGCTATCTTCACCTTGAAAACATGAGTGTCTACATTTTTAACCCAAAAATTTAAAGTAAATTTCAAATCTCCTCTATAATCTTTGATATCAATCTACCAGCTTATCTTAATAGAGCAATTAGTTTATCCTCTCTCCCAGTAATCCGTATTTGACCTTTAATCCCTGTTTTTGGCGTCACTCCTTTCTTGACCATGAAAAACAAATAATAAAGGTTGGCATGAGAGTTCCAACATTTCCCTAGCAATCCAAATATAAGGTAATAGTATCTGAGTTTGAGGAAATGTTAATGTTAACCCTTCAACATATGTCTCCACATGATGTGCACCGCATGCATGTGTCGTAAATTACATAACGGTTGCATTTCTATAAGTGAAGCACGTGTCTATATGCACCTTTGTGGAGCACCCGATGCTAAGGAGTTTGGATTGGGGATTTTTTGTGAGAGAATCAACCCCTAATTGTATCTAGGCTGAAGCATATACCTTTCTTAGTTCAAGCTCGCCGTGTTCTAACAACTTAGTCTGACTTGTTGTGTTACCTGCTTATACAATGGCCGTCTGTTTACCTGTCGAATCCATCGACCAGCAATTGTCCAAGTTCCTCCTCATTCTCTGTTCAATGCAACTCATCGATTATATTAGAGCACCGCGATCACAGTCTCATTCTACTGCACCATCCTCAATTCCATTCATGATCAATGAATAGAGCAGGGATCACCTTCAACAATACATACAACGTTCAAGTCCAGCAACAGACTTCACTGAATTGTCCTCATTGCGCATCTATACTTCACTGTCATCTTCTACAGTATCCCTCATCACATTTACATGTCCTGACGTGTTCTTGCTCGACTGCAGGAATGCTTCAGTTTTTTCTTTTGAGTTCTATTGGCATTACGGGTGATACCAAGTCTAGTTTGATCGAGTTAGTTCCGACTCAAAATTGAAATTTTCAACTCAGAGTCGACTCAAAATCGATATCCATTTCGAGTCGAGCCTCTCGATTTCAAGCCGACTCGAAACAGTCTCGAGCCGGCTTGAAATAGTCTCGAGCCGGCTCGAAACCGAGACTGTCTCGAGCCGGCTCAAAATTAACTTTTTTTATTATAAAAAGATTAAAATTGATTATAATTAAATAGTAATTTTTAAATTATCAAATTGATATTTTGGTAAAGCAAAACCGTTCATTGGTATCTGAATATCCTTGTGAGAAAATTGCAGCCATAAACGGGTAGCGTAAAACAAAACCTTAAGTGATATACAATATACTTGTAAGGTAAACCATAAACTGCATCAGAATACCAAGCGATTTACTAGAGGAAATTGCAGATATCTACACCAGAATCAAATTCGTTTGAACTTGATCCGTAGTGATTTGAATCAGGATGAATCAGTTCTGTCTTTCCCAAGATGACTCGACAGAGAATGATGCGCCTTAATACATTTGCATCAACGGAAGATGATAGGACACTGCCGATTGATAAAAACAATTAAGGACATTGTTTTTTACATGAATCCTATGCTTTTTAGTCTGAGAAAGAAGGAACAAAATTTTTGGGTAATACGTAAGAAGATTGCAATGGTGTACTAATTTCGTGCAAAAAATCCTCCATGAATCCACAATGCGAAACCAAGCGGCCCCGTGGGTACTCCGCCGGAACCCAAGCCATTTTTCATAATCCGACGAACTTCTTCGAAAATACTATACCAACCCATCTTCAGATTGGGATTTCCTTCGTTTTTCTCCGCCATATCCTTCACATAAAGTCTGAAGGACTCAAACTAATCCCTACCCATAACAAAAGAGCAATGGACAATTCCTCATGAATCGCGACCACAGAACAATGCTTCGACAACAAGCCGATTCCCTGGAGGAGATAGCTTTATGCTATTCCTCTATAACTGCACACCTGACGAGTAACGCCTATTGCGACGTAGCTGCAACCCTCAGACTAGTCCCTAGATCAACGTGCATCCTATTTTTACCTTTTTAGTTAATTTTAGACCATAGTGATTAGACTAGCAGGCTCAATTTGAATCATAATTTTATTAAACCGAGCCGTCTTGAATCATAAATCGAGTGATTCATATGCGTCTCAAAATCAACTCGAAATTAATTTCGAACCATTTTGATTTGATTTGATTTGATTAGAACTTTTTATTTCGAGTTCGATTTGACTAAAATTTCAAACAATTTACGAATTTTGATTATTATGCTCACCCCTAATTGGCCTTGACAACCCAATCCGATAGTTCCAACAACCGGTTGCTTCTCTCACTTCTTCTACACCTATTTCAATGGATGACCCTCATTCTCACAACCATACAAGCTTGATGATCCAAACCTCGCCATTATCACCCTCTCAGCCCGCATAGACAATATGGACACATTTTACACATCTTATGCTACAACCACCAACCCACCCTGATATCGTTTCCCTTTGACATCGTGATATCCACCGTTATGGCATGCACAATTCACTTCGTACCCGACCCCTCCAAATCTTCCATGTCGATTGGTATTTTGATCTTTGAGGACACATTCTCTCGGATGGATTGCATATGCAAAACAAATTTTAAAACCGCAATCCTCACAATATAGTCAAAGGCGTTGCTCTCCATGGTGTATATGGATGACTCGACGCTATATTGGTTACGTTGGCTCTGCCAAGCAAACCATAATATGATTTAGACATTATTAAAAGAGGAACTAATTCTTAATTATGACACCTGACTGTATGACATTTGAGCGCTTATGTCTTGCCCATCAGGACACTTAATCTACACATATCTGAACGATCTTGTGGAGTTTTCTAACAATGTCCCCGACCGTCCTTCAACTTATTACATTGTTTACTTTATGCATGAGATCCAACCTCATGTCTGGACACTCCTTTGCATTCATAATGCCATTCCCCTCTCCCTCGTAATGCAACAAGCTCGTTCTTGTAAATTGAATTCGTCACAACGACTAATCCCTACTTCGGACACACCAATCCTACGGCTTCCCAACACTATTTCCTCCACATTCCACTGTTGATATTCCTCTATGCCCTTCTGACGCGCCTATTCCAATTCTAAACTACCAACCCCTACATCTTGCCCATCAAAAGTACCTCAAACTCTGCCATCGAGGCCTCTATTTCTTCTGCAGGTTCCCCTACTCTCCCGCACATCAATGACTTAATAAAGAACAGTGCATGCTCTTTAGTGCTGAAGAGGATGACATCACCATGTTTGATTGTGATGCACTATCGTTAGATGATAATCCCTGATAGTCATAACTTGTGCTTTCTCTCTTCACCTTGATGGTAATGTATTTTTTCTGAGGGTTGTATTGTTATATATATGCATGTCGTTGCACAAATAGCAGGTGCTTTAGTCTAGTTGGGCCCCCATGGACTAATAGGTCATTTTGGTAATTTGTGTGAGTTGTATCCCTATATAAAGGAGGGGTGTATGTGTGTTTGTTTAGCATATTTTGTTCTAGGGTTTGTAATTGGGATTTGCCCGAGTGAGGAAGCCTACCCTTGATTGTATCACGGCTGGAGTATGTTTCTCGATTTCTTTTAATGCAAGTGTCCTTTGTTCAATCTCCTTGAGCACTAACACTAACATTAAGTGCGATGGTTTTGTCGAAAGGGACTTCATTGTACAACTGTAGTGTTACACATTGACACAAAATCTTTTACCATATTGCCCACCCCCACCCCTTCCTCAGACATACGCTTGAATATTTATTTACTCAATCCTATCTGAAGGATTTAACTCGTATTAACTTCTTGATTTAACTCGATCATTTCTAGAACTATATAAAGCCTTTTGACTGCATTTATGATTGTTGTTCTTTTGAAGCTTGTTGATAATTCTAATTGTATTTGTTTGTGTTTCCTTGACCGATTCAGTTGGATATTTGCGAGAAAATGGCCAGAAATTGTTCAGGGACGTTACTTGAGTATTGTTTGCAGTTTTATTTCTGTATTTGCATGGGGAGTTGTTCTTTCTCCAATCTTGGTTGTCATCATATGGGGTTCTTTTCTCATTTATCTTTTAGATCGACATATTATTGGGTTGGCTGTTATCATGACCGGTACAGCTCTCTTATTGGCTTTCTATTCTATAATGTTATGGTGGAGAACACAATGGCAGAGCTCAAGTATGTATTTTCACATCTTACTACCATTACGTTTAATAAAATTTCCCCATGTTTGCATCTACATTTCAGTTTTGCTTTAAATATTTTTTTCATATGCTAGTTAATGTGCAGATTTCTTACCTTTTTTAAATTTCTGTTATAATCCGCTCATTTGATTGTCATTGTGTTGATAAATTATCTTTTTCGATTATACTGAAGAGTAACCGGGACAAGTCAGAAGGTAAATGATTTTCATTGTGTTGCTGTGTCTATGATGGTCCTCGTGTAAATCTGTCTATGAATGATGCATATAATTATCAGAATTCCTTCATCTGCGGAATAACATGCCTTATGAAATCCCTCCTTGCTCTTCTGTATACACCTCTATTGTGCTATGTTCGTGTATCATTAGTAAAGTGACATTACTGCACTTAAAAATTTGTTTCAGCTTTTCATTGAGTGAAGTCTTTTTTCTGGCAAGGTGGATGAGAATATGGGTGCATAAATTCTTTTGCAACTGATAGAATTTGGTGCAATTGCACTCCGTATATTTTACAAAAAATAGAATGTGGATTACTATAGATCTTATTCATGCACACACTTTTACATATTTACACGTGCACATACACACTTAACAAAATTAATAGCACTTTTAAGAAAGTAGTCCACGAGTAAACATTACTGCTCACATTTTTTTGTTGGCCTTGGAGGTTTCATAGCAGGCCCTAGGTTGTATAGTTGGTATAAAGGTTCGAGGAAGAATGGCAGTTTTGCTAATCTTAACTACAATTTTTTATTCGACTAGTTTGTGGAAGGACTAATCACTTATTCACATGAGATACTCACACACAAACCAAAGTTAATAGCAGTATTAAGAATAAATCCGTGTATAAACATTATTGCTCACGCATACACACGCACACACTTTAAATTTAATAGCAATATTAAGAAGTCCACGAGTAAACATTATAGCTCACATTTTTTTGGTGGTACTATAGATTTCTTAGCAGACCCTAGGTTATGCCATTAGCATAAACCCTAGGTTATGTAGTTAGCATGAACCCTTGGCATACCCCAGACCTCTGTTATGCAGTTGGCATAAATGATTGGGGAGAAGAAATGTAGTTTTTGGCTCTGTTTGGTTTGGCTGTTGCTGATGGTAAGCTGCTGATAGAAAAAGTGCCGATTCTGGAAAATTGAGTTTTGTTAAAAAACTGTTTGAGTGAAATAGAGTTTGCAAAACAGAGTTTTAAAAAGTTGTTTGGAAACAAAATAGAGTTTTGAGTGAATACAACACACACACATATATACATATATACAACACACACATACATATAATACACACACATATACAGAAAACACACACAAAACACAAACAGAACAATCAAAATAATCAACATGTGTAATTCCTCCAGAAGAATCAAAACACAGCCCAAACTCTGGATAATCATTTGTAGATATATCAAAAATTGAAAAACCTAACACAAGCATACCTCAATGGTTGGGCGTTGATCAGATCTGGAGGAAGGTGACCTGGAAGAAGATAAAAACAGCTGGATGTTGGCCTTGATCTGCAAATTTCAAAAGGGGGAAGGTGTACTTGCCAACACAAACCCTAGACGCGTCGGGAAGGTGTACTGCCGACGCAAGCAGTACCAGATGCCGTCGGAGAAGAGGACCGGATGCCATCAGAGAAGAGCGCCAGATGCCGTCGGAGAAGAGGACCGGATGCCGTTGGAGAAGAAACGGCGGGCTGGATTGGCTGAACGAGAGAACTGCGGCTCGACGGGAAAGGGCTTCACGACGGAATAGGGTTTGCGATGAACTGCGGCTGGACGCGTGAAATTATTGCGGACGGAAAACTATTAAAAACTGCGGAAAAACCCAAAGGGTTTTTTAAAATAAGTTGCGCCAAACGCAGCTTATGCTCTAAATGGTGGTGCATTTCCACCGCACCGCAAGCCATAAGCCCAGCCAAACGCCACCTTAGTCATCTAAACTACAATTTTTTACTTGACTAATTTGTGGAATAAATAATTGCCTATTCACACGATATATACACACAAAGAGCAAAGTTAATAGCGGTATTAAGAAGTTCATGAGTAAATTGTTATAGGCTCCCGTTTGGGATCTCGTATGCGGCCTCATGAGCTTGAAGTTGGGGAGGAGGTTTTTGTTTATCTTCTTTGAACGTGAGAAACTATGACGACAACAAATAGTGGAAGGAGAGGGGAGGGGGTGGGGGGAGCATGGGAGAAGACCTATTAGGAGAGGCAACATCATTCTCGTCGGACCTTTGAGGGGGGATTGGCAATGCCCTAGTCCGTCGTAATACTTGGGATAAGGGAGAGGTAGGAAAAGAGAGATGTATTTGATAATTAATTTGCGATCCATTTCCTTTCATCTAATCATTAAATAGGGTTAAACCCTCTATCAAGCCAAATATCCAAAATGCTCCTCACATGGATTGACACATGCGAGTTAATTTAAAAGGTTCAAATGGAATAAGTAAAACATAATAAAAAGAGCGACGATGATACTGGGTGTGTGTTTATTCCTTACCCAATTTCAATCGACGTTGGTCTGCAACCATCTCCCCCACCCTTAACACCCACACACACACGTATACACACTCAATCATGGATTCATAACAAGCTTGTCATCTAGCTGCGGCGGTAGGAGTACCGTGGGTGCCGTGGGGGTTGGGCCCACAAACGACATCAACAGTGTGATGTGGAAGACATCATGGATCCGGGCCTCGGCGGAAGCTGGAGGCGGTAGGCCACCATACAAATCTTCTGCAACACCTGAAAAGGCCCATAATACTTGGGGGCCCTAACCTATTGTAGGGAATCTTCGTGTCGGATGTTTGACGATATGAGCGGTGCTTCAACCACACTCATCAACTAAGAGCAAAAAAGAGCTCGCTATGACCTTGGTTGCAAGTAGTCTACATTGCTTGCCTGGACCTGAAGGAGGCGCTTCTACACTAGAGTTATAAGCTGATCACAATCCTAAAAGTCCTTGTCAATGATCTCCATATGTGCGGTGCCGTCCACATATGTGAGTAGGCGAGGTGGATCTCTCCCTGTATATAAGGAGAAAGGGTGTGGTATGTGGGGACGTTTGGTGGGAGGTATTATAATAGTACTCCATCCACAATTGCCAATGAACCTAGTCCTTGGGGCAATCCCCCGTCTACTCTGAGGATGATGACTTTATTTTGACCATCTGGCAATGGATGGTATGTATAAGTGAATGCCAACTTAGTACCACATAGTGTAAATAGCTTCTTCTAAAAATGATTGTTGAAGATCTTTTTGCGATTGGAGATGATACTCTCAGGCAGACCATGAAGGTGGAAAACCTGATCGAAGAAGACTCGAGCAACACCTTCCCCTGTGAGAGGGTGGGCCAGGGTCAGGAGATGCGCCCCTTCAAGAATCTATCCACATTAATCAAGAGAACCGACTTTGGAAGAAGGCAATCCATCATGAAACCCATAGAGATGTTAGCTCATATCTTTGTCACAATATGAAGTAGCTGTAGAAGACAGACTAGAAGGATGTGATCGGTTCTGTTGAGTTGGCAAATTGAACACCCAACATTGAAGTCCTGAACCCCCCTCCCGAGTCTCTTCCAAAAGAACTCCACTCAGAGGTGTTGTGCTGTCTTGTGGACCCCCTCGTGCCCTCGCCATTGGTCCCTCTAATATGACATCAATGTGGGGGGAGGTGGGCACCAAATGCAGTCGTCCATTGAATAGAATGAAGTCGGCCTGCTGGTTCCAATAAGGGGCTGCTGCCCTTTTGTGCGTGGTGATTTATTTCTTGGTGGAGTCAAACTAGAATTTCTAAGGCGCACCGAGAGATAGCAAAGAGTACCTCCCCGAACTGATCCTGTCGAGATAGCGCATCTGTGACGCGGTTCAATGCGCACTTAACTTGTACTCTACACATAAATCAAACCCAACAATTTACTAACTCAACGTTGTCGTGACACAATATTACGGCATTGCTTGAGGAGGTTCTTCAAGTTGAAGTGATTAGTCTGAATCAATAATGTTTGCCCCCCAAAGGTATGATCACCAATGCTGTACGACCTTCTTTAAGCTTTTCGATTCTTGCCTGTAAGACGAAAGGTTTTGGTGGTGTAAGGCTATCTTCTGACTGAAATAAGCGATTAGATGTCCTTCCTGCTGCTGTACTGCACCGCTCCTCTATCTAGAAGCGTTGCACTCTACCCAAAACTCCTGGATGAAGTCGAGCTAGTGAAGAACATGGGGAAGTAATTAGGAAGTGCTGAAGGGTCGTGAAGGTTCTTCTTTAGTGCAACCAAGGGCGACACACTCATGCTGTACCATGGTTGAAGCTGTGTAGTAGCATGTTACATGATTAAAAAAAATAAATTAAAAAAGAAACATAAATAAATCTTAATGAACTTCTTCTAGGTGATATGTTACAAAAAAAATAAAAATAAAGCTACATATGTGAAAAGTGTAAAACATACAAAAGTATCAAGAATTATCAATTTTGTAGAAATCGGTAGGAGAGAGAAAAAGAAAAGGACTTTATTAATTTTCTCAAAATATTCACCACCATAATACATGTATGTGTACACATATGTAGGAATTGAGAGAGAGGAAAGGATTCCCAATCCAAAGATTTGAGACTAAACTAGATTACAAGTGGGCTCCAATTTGGGCCTCAACAATGGGCATTTTTGCATATTCTTTTTTAAAACTCCCCCGCAAGCTGAAGCATACAAATCGTAAGCACCAAATTTTGACAAAAATTAATGATATAGCGGTCACGGTATGGCCTTGGTGAGAATGTCAGCAACTTGCCCGGTAGCAGGAACATGCTCTGATTCCAACTTCTTTAATTGACCTTCTCCCGAATGAAGTTACATTCAACTTCAATATGTTTGGTTCACTCATGGAATACGAAATTCTTGACAATATGTATAGTAGCCCGACTGTCTCAAAATAACATTACTGATGAGGAAAGTTTGACTCCTAAATCACCAGGAAGACTTTCTAGCCAAGTGAGCTCAGACACAACAACCGCCATCGCACGATACTCGGACTCAGCTGATGCGCGAGCAATAACAGTTTGCTTCTTGCTACACTAGGTAATAAGGTTTCCACCAAAGTGCGTACAAAAATTAGTTGTGGAGCGTCGATCATCAAGAGAACCCCGCAGAGCCAACATCAAAATATGCAATCAGAGATAGAGAGGAGGATGGTTTGTACACAAGCCCTTGTCCAGGAGTAGTCTTCAAGTACCTGAGGATGCGCTTGACGACTTGGAGATGAGAGGTTCGTGGAGTATGCATGAACCGATTGACAACTCCAACATCAAACGAGATATCAGGTCTTGTAGCTGTTAGATATATCAACTTTCCTGCAAGACGTCGATAATATTTTGAATTTGTAAGTAGTGGATCAGAGTCAAATTCATGAGCACACTGTTTGTGGTTGACATCCATAGAAGTGTCAGCAAGTTTGTATCCTGAATAGCCAACATCCTGAAAAAGATCAAGATAGTACTTCAATTGTGATAAGACAAGACCATCAGGTCGTCTTGCTACCTCATGTCCAAGGAAGTACCGAAGATTTCCCAGATCTTTAGTTTGCAAGGTTGAATTTAAGTGTTGCTTAATTAGTTGTATCCCTGTGGAGTCATTACCAGTAATCAGAACATCATCAACATATACTAGGAGAATAACTGTGCCAATTGGTTGATGACGGGTAAAGGGAGAGAAGTCAGACGAGTTTCGTGTGAATCCAACTTCACGAACAACCTTGCTAAACTTGTCAAACCAAACTCGAGGGGACTGTTTGAGACTATAAATCGATTTTTTGAGATGACAAACACGACTCCCCCGTGGTCTCAATCTGGGAGGTTGGTGCATGTAGACAATTTCGAGAAGGTCCCAATTGAGAAAAACATTCTTGATATTCAACTGATGTAAGGTCCATTGTTGATGAACAACTAAGGAGATCAGGACCCGAAGAATATTTAACTTGAGAACTGGGGAGAATGTTTCATCATAGTTGAGGCCCTGTTGTTGAGTGAATCCCCGAGCCACAAGCCGAGCTTTTAGGCGTTCAACTGTCTCGTCTGGAGCATGCAATTGCAAAGACCTATTTACAGCCAACACAAGTCTGACCGGGAGAAAGAGGGACAAGATCCCAAGTCTGGTTAGCCCAAAGGGCTGTCATTTCCTCATCCATGGCCGCACGCCACCCCGGATGCTAGAGAGCCTCCTGCAAAGAGTTCAGTATTGAAATGTAGGATAGAGATAGCGCGAATTTGAGGAGAGGTGGAGAGATGTGATGTAAGGATATATAATTCGCCATGGGGTGCGCCGTAGAGATTGATGCCAAATTGACAGGTCGCGAGATAGTGCTGGTAGAGGGCAACTGCTGTAAGACATCAGATTTGGGAGGACGACTAGTGTACACACGAAGAGGTGGTTTGAGTTGTACTGTTGACGGGGTTGGTGTGGGAAGAAGTGGTGGTAGTGAGGATATGACACGGACGGTAGGACGAGGTAGAGGAGGAGGTAGAAGAGGAGCTAAAGGAGATTAGTGAAACGGTTGGTCCTCGAGAAAGATTACATCTGCTGAAACAACCATTTTGCCCGCAACTGGAGAGTAACACACATAACCCTTATGAGTGCGAGAGTATTCAACGAACATAAATTTGGTAGCACGGGGAGCAAACTTGTCAGTAGACAGACCTAGATTATGGACGTAACATGTACATCCATAAACACGAGGCATGGGGAAAAATGGAGGCTTCGAAGGAAAAAGAAGACTGAACGGAGTCACAAAGTTGAACATTGAAGAGGGCATGCTGTTTATGAGATAACATGCAGCAGTAACAACGAAGTTCCAGTATAATGTGAGAACCTGCATTTGAAACATGAGTGACCGGGCGACGTCAAGATGATGAAGATTTTTCTGCTCGGCCACACCATTCTGCTGAGGAGTATAAGTGCACGAAGTTTGATGGAGAATCCCAAACTCGGCACTCAGATTTGAGAACGTACGATTTGTATATTCACACACATTGTCTGTGCGAAGAACTTTCAAGATAGTTGAAAACTGAGTCCGAGTCTTGGTAATAAAGACACAAAAAATGGAGGTAATTTCAACACGATCACAAAGTAAATACAACCAGGTGATGCACGAGTAATCATCAATAAAAGTAACAAAATAACAATAACCATAAATTTTAGGGGTTTTATACGGACCCCAAATATCAGAATGCACTAAAAATAAAGGAGCATCAGTCCGAGTACACGTAGGATTAAAAAATACATGATGTGTTTACCTAAGATACAAGATTCACATGTAAACTCATGAAGAGAAACATCAGGAAGAGCTTTCTTGAGAATTCGGAGGGGAGCATTCCCAAGACGTCGATGCCAATCAACATAAGAGACTGCAGAGAGAATAGTAGCTAGCTGGAACATCCAAGAGATAGAGCCAATTAGACATCCGTCCCTTACCAATGATATTCTGCGTTTGTCGATCCTGCACAATAAAGGAAGAATGTGAGAAGGTTACAAAACAATCAAGTTCCCGAGTAAGGCTACTAACAAAAAGTAGATTAAAAGGTGATCCTGGAACATGAAGGACCGAGGAGAGAGAAAGGGTTGGAGTGAGAGACATATCGGCAACGCCAGAAACCGGAGTGGTATCACCATTGGCCACGATGATAAATTTGGGATATGTAGATTGCAAGTACTGAGACGGTTTCTTATGAGTAATATGGTGTGTGGCTCCTGAGTGCACAATTCAATGGGAGCTATGAGAGAGACAGTATATACCTTCATTGGATATCGACGCAACCGAACCAAATGAGCGACTGATCACCCCCTGGAGATGTTGGTGCTGGGTGCGCAAATCATCTATGTCGTGACGGGTGGAGGAGCTGTAGCGAAAGCAGTGAGATGTGACGACAGACCATGCTTGCGATAGCAGGTGGCCTCAAGGCGACCATATCGACCACAATAAAAACATTTAAGACGGGGTCTTCCAGTACGTCCCCGTCCCCGAGAAGTGGTGTGACCTTCACGAGTCGAAGTAGCAGGAGGAGCTACGAGAGGCTGTCGGAGGAGAGCCGGAGATAGATTCCCAGGAACATCAGTTGCCGGAGTAACCTTCAAGAGCATGGAACAAACATCCGATAGAGAGGGAATTGTAGAAGAAGAGAGTATTTAGGCTCGAACACTGTGAAGATGGGGTGGAACACGAGCCATCATCATGACAATGACAACTGCTTCTTTCCATGTCCGTTGCGCAACCAGATCTGTCATGGAAGGCTGATGCTGTATCCGTGCTTCAACAAGGGTCTTGGATTTTGCAACAAAGGAAGTCAAGTCACCTGTTGCTCCAGGGTCAAGTGCTTGAAGACCAGTGATGATGTCGAATAAATGCTGGAGGGTGTCCTTGCCAGAATAAAGGGAGTGAAGTTACTCCCACATAGCTTTCGCTGTTTCATGATACATGGCCATCCGATATGGTTCGGTGTTCATGGAATTGAGGATCCATGATTGGACACGACCGTCATGACAGATCCATTCCTCGGTGGGTGCAGTAGGAGTGACTCTTGTCAGATGATGAAGAAGATTTTTGGTCTGCAGAACACAGCGAACATAATGTGCCCATTCAACAGAGTTCTGCTTCCCACTGAGAGAGATGGTGGTGATTCGAAGCTCATCATAAATTTCAGGAAGAGCCGCAACAACTTGAGTAGGAAGAGAGGAAGCAGCCGTCGAATCCATGGAACAGTAGCTGCGAAACTGTGCGAGTAGTAAAAAAATGCTATGGCAAGAGAGCGACTCCGCAGGTAAGATTGCAGCTAGCGGTGGGGAAGAAGCACGTAGAGGTAACCCAGCAGAAGCTGCAGCGGCTAAAAAACATGGTGCAGCTAGGTGCGGGCAAGAAGCAAGCAGAAAATAGCAAGCAACAACTGAAGAAGGTGTGGAAGCAGCTAAAGAACAAGGTGCGGGCAAGAAGCAAGCAACAATTATTTGTGGCTAGTGGCGGGCAAGAAGCAACATCGACGACAAGCCACAAGCATCAGCAGCAACGACTAAGCAGTGACAAGGCAGATGGCGACAAGAGAGAACCAACAGCCTGTCAAACACCTGTGGCGGCAAGGGTAGCAACACGCTGCAAGGAGAATTTCGGCGGCGTGGCCGATTGAGAATAGCAGTAAGAGAAGACCGCACGGTGGTTAGGGAGCAACAACGACCAGTTCCACAGTAGCGCCAAAGCCAGCGTGCGGCCAACGGTGGCGGAGAGAACACTAGTTGCAGCGAGCAAGATATTTGAGATCAGCAAGGCGACCTGGTCGAGAAGGGTGGCGCACGCCAGGAAGAGGCCGCGGAGGGGGAAAACAGACCGCAGAAGCCACGAGAACACTGTCCAGGTGGGGCCTGGTGGTTAGGAGGGAAAGCTATAAAAGGGGGGGGGGAACGAACTGGGAAGCACCCGACAGAAACCATAGAATGAGCTGCGGTCAAAAAAGGATGAGGCCGCAAGAAAGAGTTGCGAGAAAGAGATCGCAAAGGTGCGGTTAGGATAATGCTATCCATAGGAAAAAGAACTCTCAGAAGATCGCGTTTGCCTCTGATATCATGTAGAAATTCACATGAGAAAAAAATAAAAGGACTTTATTAATTTTCTCAAAATGTTCACCACCATAATACATATATGTGTACTATATAGGAAGAGAGAGAGAGGTGAGGATTCCTAATCCCAAGATGTGAGACTAAACTAGATTACAAGTGGGCTCCAATTTGGGCCTCAACAATGAGCCTTTTTACATATTCTTCTTTGACAAATTCAACATATGTTTATTTATTCTAGGTGTGTAAAATATAATTAAACGATTAGTGTAATTTCAAATAATTTAAAATTATTAAATTGATATCACTTGCATGTATTATTGTGTTAATAAAAACAATGGAATGATCATCTATGATAAATTTTTATGTGCATTAGTTATCGGTGTGGTTCGATTTTTCATAAATGAAAACCAAAATGACCCGAACTGTTCAATTTAGTGTAAAATCTGTTCCATTCAGGCGGTTTTCTCGTTTTTTGGTTTTTTGTGCTCACCCTTAATTTCGAGAAATCTGCGTACTGAAAATAGTCTGAAATAGACCAATTCAACATAGTTTTTCTTTCCAACAAAGTAAACAGTAATAATCTCTGTTAGATATACTGTACATTCTATATGGTAGACATAACTTAGGCTCATCTTGGGTGTTGTGAGCACCTCTCGTGTACATGTATATATACATTATTATTGATGTGAATAATAGTTTTTGATCCTTGGGGTTCCGCACGCTGCACTCGTCTCGTTCCCGCATGTTCTAAGTTATCAAAGGCGCAAGGCGCACCAAGGCGCAAAGGGCCCCTGGAGCCTAGGCGCAAGGCGCAAGGCGCAGGCGCGCGCCTGAGGCACGTGAGGCGCTAAAATTGGGGGAAAAGAAAATTGAGCGAATTGGGCGCCCAATTCGCTGAAATTGAGCGAATTGGGCGCCCAATTCGCTGAAATTGAGCGAATTGGGCGCCCAATTCGCTGAAATTGAGCGAATTGGGCGCCCAATTCGCTGAAATTGAGCGAATTGGGCGCCCAATTCGCTGAAATTGAGCGAATTGGGCGCCCAATTCGCTGAAATTGAGCGAATTGGGCGCCCAATTCGCTGAAATTGAGCGAATTGGGCGCCCAATTCGCTGAAATTGAGCGAATTCTCTTCTATCAAGTTAGTATAAATGCTCATAATTTCCAATATTTTATCTAAACACGTGAGAAGTGATAAATACACGATAGTCATAATTGAATAATTGATGCATACAAAATGCAACTAGAAATCAAATAAAAAACTACAACATGTAATATAAAATTATAAAGCATTGACGTACCTTTTGAACTACAACATTGACTTCCACTCAGGCCTCAGCTAATGAATGATCAAATTCCTCCATAAAACACATAAGACGTATTAGAATCAAACATAATAACATAATAAAATGAGATCAATTTTTGAAGGCAACATAATAAAAATAATAACATAAATAAATCAACCAAGTTGGCAATCATAAACTAACAAATCAACATTGCAATCATATATCGCAAAAAACAAACCTAACCTACCAAATCAGCAATCATATACTCTAAAGTAATGTGCAAAAAAAATAACATAACACGCATTCACGCCATCACATAGTCTTAATTACTCATCGTCTGAATCAATAAAGGTTTCATCTTCTTCATTAAAATCTTCTTCTTCACTGAACTCAGCTTCTTCATCCTCGACATCATCTGTACGCATTGTTGGAGTTGGTGCCTTCTTCTTAGATGTGCTCCCCATGTCAACTGCCATCTTCCCTTTGGATAAGCGCGTAGAGTAGATGTCTTCTTCTACTCCGCTAGCCCTTGCTACTGCACCCCAGGTCAATAAGTCGTCAGCAAAAACTAGATCGTCATCCTGCTCAACCTCCTCATCTTCCTCCATTCTACCCATCAGCCATTCATTGCTATCGTCAATATCCTTCAGCGAAATCGGATCAATACGATCACGTGAATCATATCGCCGACGCAAGGCACGATTATACTTTACAAATACTAAATCATTTAGGCGCTGCTGTGCTAGCCGATTTCTTTTTTTGCTATGGACCTGCAACATAACAAATAAATAATTAATGATATAATGACATAAAATAATATTTACATTGAGATTGAAAATAATTCATACATGCTCAAAAAAACTCCAGTTCCGCTCACATCCGGATGAACTACAAGTGAGACTTAAAACCTTTACTGCAAATTTAGTCAGATCAGGAGTATCAGCTCCATATGATTGCCACCATTCAGCTGCCCAAAAAAATAAACATCAAGATATTAATGAATCTACCTTATTAAATAAATTGTTTGTTTGAAACTTGAAATAAAATTTAATTAACTAACCTGGAGACTTTGTTTTTCTATGACGAACTGCAAATTGCATTCCAAATAAACCTTCAGCATTTCTATATAAACTTAACTGATCCATAATTTTATCTTGAATTTCATGACTTGAAATGAGCTTTTGCAGTGTTTGATATAAACCCCTCATGACTTCTCCATCTAATGCCATTTCAGGGTTTGAATAGAAGAATTCCGGATTTAAATAATGAGCTGCCGCATGCAATGGTCGATGAAGCTGATTTTCCCATCTCCTGTCGATAATCTCAAACACTTCTTTATATTTTTCCTCTTTCCCATTGAAAGAGTTCATGATTGTCTCTTTTGCTCTATCCATAGCCTCATATATATAACCCATAGCCGGTCTTTTCTCCCCATCTACCAACCTTAGTACCCGAACTAAAGGTCCAAAAATCTTCAAAATATGCACAATAATACTCCAGAAAGAGACCATGTATATAATGCTCTCTACTTGCTTACCTCCTGTTTCCTTCGCCCACTTGCTTGATTTCCACTCGGGTGAAATGAACATCTTCCTTAGATTTGTCCTCTGCTTATGAATGCGCTGAAGTGCAAGAAATGAAGTTGCAAACCTAGTGACAGCAGGTCTAACAAGCTCCACTTGTCCTGTGAAGCTCCGTAGCATGTTGACTAGTCCAGGCCGAACATAAATATAACTGTTGACGCTCATTGCTCTTTTAATTGTTCGACTAATGCTTGGCATCTTTCCAATATCCTCCAGCATTAAGTCGATGCAATGAGCAGCACATGGTGTCCAATATAAATGTGGCCTTTTTGCTTCTAATAATTTCCCTATTTCATAATAAACACATTTATTTAATTTCAATATATGACATTAAAATTAAATAAATATTAAATGAGAATGATTAACGATATATTTACCTGCTAGTACATTATTGCTTGCACTATCAGTAACAACTTGAACAACATTTGCCTCTCCAACACGTTCCACTATTCTATCAAGCAATTCAAACATCCTCTCTCCGGTCTTTGCGTAATCAGAAGCATCAACAGATTCCAGGAAGAATGTACCTTTCGGTGAATTTACCAAAAAATTTATAAGTGTTCTCTGTTTCTTATCTGTCCATCCGTCTGCCATGATAGAACATCCAAACAACCTCCACTCATCCTCATAGTTCTTCATCATCTTCTGGACTTCAATTACTTCATTATTCAACAAAGGTACGCGTACTTCATGATAACTGGGTGGTTTCAATCCAACCCCAAACTGGCCAATGGATTCTATCATCACAGCAAAACTAGGGTAGGTAACTGCATTAAAAGGAATAGCTGCATCATACATCCATTGAGCTATATGCTTGCAAGCCCTGCCTCTGAGTTCCTTCTTACATGCTTCGTTGATTGAAGTTTGCTTCATTTGCTGATGTTGGCTTTTTTGTTTCATTTTTTTCTCAATATTAGATGCAAAAAAAACATCCATCGGTCCTTTAATCCTAGACTTTTTAGATGCACCGCTTGGACCGAATCCATGAATCTTCGCACCGACGTCATCCATATCTTCATCGCTTCCAAAGGTATCGACATCTGCAAAGTCCGGGAATGCTTGTTTTTCTGTATTGCTTACAGCCATTTTCTT
This sequence comes from Platanthera zijinensis, assembly GCA_039513925.1. Taxonomy (NCBI): domain Eukaryota; kingdom Viridiplantae; phylum Streptophyta; class Magnoliopsida; order Asparagales; family Orchidaceae; genus Platanthera; species Platanthera zijinensis. Next base: position 148,440,068 of record CM077094.1, on the reverse strand, counting down.
TTGCATATAGTCTTGAATTTCTGTCTTTACGTGCTGTGGGCATTTGGGACAGGCTTTGGTATTTCTAAATCCCCCAACTATATGTTGTTTCGCACGATAAATCCCACCCTTTGTGACTTTATCACAGAAAATGCAAATTAAATCATTTTTATTACTAACAGATGTCTGCCGCACATACTTCCAACCTGGATCAGTCCTAGATTGGACACTGGATGAACCAGATCCGCTCGCGTCCATTTCCATTTTCCAGCTATTAAAAATATTTTACAAGAAAATTATTACATAGAAGAATAGAACTCATATTTTACAGTGAACTCACTGTTTTACAGTGAACTGGGCTTGCCCAGTTCACTGTTGAACTGATAACAGTGAACTGGGCATGCCCAGTTCACTGTTACAGTGAACTGGGCATGCCCAGTTCACTGTTGAACTGATAACAGTGAACTGGGCAAGCCCCGTCCACTGTTGAACTGATAACAGTGAACTGGGCATGCCCAGTTCACTGTTACAGTGAACTGGGCATGCCCAGTTCACTGTTACAGTGGACGGGGCTTGCCCAGTTCACTGTTACAGTGGACGGGGCTTGCCCAGTTCACTGTTACAGTGAACTGGGCTTGCCCAGTTCACTGTTTCACAGTGAACTGGGCAAGTTCACTGTTCCGGCTGAGTGAACTGGGCTTGCCCAGGGAAGTGGTGAACTGAGCCCAGTTCACTGTTGAAATGATAACAGTGAACTGGGCTTGCCGGAAAAATCAGCCGGAAGAAGAAGAAGTTAGAAGAAGCATCAGCCGGAACTCAGCCGGAAAAATCAGCCGGAAAAAAGTTAGAAGGAGCATCATTATGCAAGAAGAAGAAGGAATGAAGTGAGAGGAAGAAGTTACCAAGAGAGGCGGCGGCCGGCGAGCGGAAGAAAGCGGCGGAAGAGGAGCGGCGAGCGGCGACAATAGCTTCACCAGCGGGCACTGCGGGAGGAGAGCTGCGGAAGTAACCCTAACCCCGATTCACGCAGGCTTTATAAAGAGGTTGGCCAATGCGCAGTGCTAAACCGGGTTCAGACCGGTTGGAGGGGCTAGGCGCGCCTATTCAGCGCCTTACGTTGGCGCAAGGCGCGCGCCTAGGCGCGCCTGGGGCGCGCCTGGCCCAAATCGCCCGCCTCGCCCAGCATCGGGCGCTCCTCCGTGCGCCCGGTGCGCCCGGCGCCTCAGGCGCGCCTAGGCGCGCGCCTTGATAACTTAGCGCATGTTGCGATTGATTCCGGCGTCGTCGAGCGCTAGTCTATGTAAGTCTCCTCCTTTTCGTTCCCCCGTTGATCCCGCTCCCCGTAACAGTCTCGCCATCGACTGTCTCTGTCTCGATGACTTCTGATCCGTCAAGATTCTGCACTTTATATGGTAGACATAATTTAGGCTCACCTTGGGTGTTGTGAGCACCCTCTCTTGTACATGTATATATACACTATTATTGATGTGAATAATAGTTTTTGATCCTTTTTCTATCATGGTATCAGAGCCCTAGGGTTCCACACACTGGACTCGTCTCGTTCCCGCACTTTGCGATTGCTTCCGACATTGTCGAGCGCTAGTTTATGTAAGTCTCCTCCTTTCCATTCCCCCGTCGATCCCGCTCCCCATAACAGTTTCTCCATTGACTGTCTCTGTCCCGATGACTTCTGATCCGTCATGATTCTGCTCAGCTGATCCCGTCGACAACTTCTATCGCTGTTTCGACACTGCTTCCCTCTGTCAACGAGCCCGAGCCCATTACCGTTCCTTGTCGTCAAGCCCGTCTTTCCTGTCTCCGCTCGTTGCCTCCGATCACATCAACATTTCCGCTACCCCCGTCTCCCTCTAGCTTCATCTACGTACCGCTTCTCTCGCCTCTCGGCGCCAGGACGCATGCACTTTATTTCCGGAGGCCTGCGACTTTTCCTTTGCTGCATCCCATTGCCCGCATAACACCGCCGACCTCCTTCGCGGCTTCCTGCAGCCCGCCTGATCTAGGAAACCATCTCCGTCCTCCATTGGTTCGATGTCATCATCTTACTCCTCACCTGCTTTCCTTCAGAAGGCTCAAGTCATCCTCGACAGGAGGATCTACAATGCGTGGACTGCCACCGCCGGCGTGATCCTTTGTGGTCTCGATCTATGGGTCCACGTTGACGGCACCGAGCTTGCTCTGCCCCCCATCGGCTGCCATTCCTGTGGACACCCCACCGTCTGCTAGTCCTGCAGACTCCCTCTCTTCCACTGTCAGCATGACCACTTTCTCTCAGTGCTCCGACTAGGCGAGGTGGTGCTCTGACGACACTCGCGCGATAGTCGTCATTTGTCAATCCCGCGAGCTCCTCATTCGCATGACCGTCTACGAGTTACCTACGACTAAGATGATGTGGGATCACTTGCGTCGCCTCTACCTTCCATCTAGCCAGACTCTGTGTTACTCCTTATTTCAGACCCTTGGTGTCTGCTATCAGCGTGATCGGTCTGTACAAGCCTGCTTTGCTGAGTTTCTAGACCTCCAACGTCATTGTGATGAGATAACACATTCCCCCTGCGTTACTTGCACTCAATGTGTTGCTACATCCCAGGATCACGACTTCCAGCATATGTATGAGTTTCTTATGCATCCACGTCCCGAGTTCGAGCCTATTCGAGCACAACTTATGCACCGGAATCTGCCACCATCTCTCAACGGTACCTTGGCCTTGTTGATTACTAAGGAGACTCGTCTCATCTCCTCCGGTATGTCCACCTCCTCTTCCCTTGTCGCAATTTACTCTGTCACCTCCTCTTCCCTTGCTGCAGTCTACTCTGTCGCCTTATCACTCCTCCCCTTTGTCACCCACTTCTCCCTCTGATGAGTTGTCTATTTGGGACCGTGTCCCACCTCCTCCATATCACTACTGATGCATCCTCCGTCGCATCCAAAGACGCATGACGCCATCACGCGTCATGGATTTATTATTATTATTACTATGTATTTATTTATTGTCATGTATTTCTTTTCCCGCGCACCGGCTTTTATTTGAAGTTGTTCGGCTCGTCAGTTTGACCACCCAATGAGATCATGAATAAATGGTCCGATATTTTTTGTAATTAGGATGGTAAAGTCAAGCTTAATTTATTTAAGGACGCATAAATCTAAATTGGAGAAAATTCAAAAATCAAAAGTTATTAGGAGATATCATTTTATTAGGAAATATTTGGGAAGAATTATTAGGGAAGATATATTTCTTCAAATTATTTTGCAAAGATTAGGGAAGACCCGATCAGGAAGTCAACAAATTTAATTAGAAAATATTTATTTGGAAAGAAACTATTTGCAAAAGAAATATCAAGCCTTATATTAATGGCAGACCGTGGATGACAAAAGGGGAGCCCAAAAAAGCAGAGAAAGTGGCAGACACCAGATTTACCCGCTGCTGCTAATACCACTTGCAGCGGGCAATATTATTGCTCGGGACAAAATATTACATGAGAGTAGTGGCAAGTATAGGGGGAGAAGAGAAAAGAGAGCAACTGGGAGATGAGCTTAGTGTCTCCACCTACTACATGGTAGATTATGGGCTAAGTCCTATGCCTTCCTTTCGAGCAACCTTGGCCCCCTATTTATATGTGAGGGTAGGATGCCTGATTGGTTAGGGAATTTAATACCCTATGAAATGACGTATTAAATGCGTGGAGGCTCGAGTTACACAAAGAGTCAGGCCGCAGGGGGTGAGATAAGAGTCTGCGCATAACTGCACTTGTTGCTGCCGAGAAGAAGAGTCTGCACTAGCTTCCAACGAGTGCCTTCAATGACCTCTCTGATGAGTTTCTAGAGCAGTCACTGAAGGACGCGCAACCCCTTACTGTATATTAGTTGCGTGCGTGCGGGTATCTGGAGAGCATCCGCGGATATCCCAGTGTGTCATCCTGGCCGGTTTTTGTCTGGCGCCATCTAATGTTGTACCCCATCGCGGGATTCAGGTTAACGATTGTGTTGTGATTTTATGATTTTTCTTGTGATTGTGTTTTGTGTTGCTATGACAACAAGCAACATTTCTTTGCCATCTTCAGCCACTTCTGTCTACACACAACGAGCCCTTCTTCTTCTCATTCCGGACATCGCCTGCTCGAGAGAATATCCCGTCTACCACCTTCAACCGCTCTATTTCCAGGCTACAGACAATGACGACTCCCATAATCCCGTGTTTGATCGCCGCTCGAGCCACGATTTTTTCGCCAGTTAGCGACAGACAGACGCCACTTCTTTCCGGCATCACCCCCAGAGAAATTTTCGCTTACAAAGGCTGTCGACTGCGACCGTGCCCTCCGACTTCTGTGGTAGTTGTCCCCCCTGTGCGCGACGAACTTGGATCAGACGACCATTTCTTCAGTTGATCAATATCGTATCTTTGCTCTCATCTCTTATCTTAATTTATGCAATATATTTAAATAATTTTAAGCTTGCTTCGAATGCTCTAATTATTTTAATTGCCGTTATTTCATAAATTTTTGCTTGTGTTTTTTCTTGTGGTTGTACAGATATCGCTTTGATTCAACTTGTTAGATGCTCGAGGGGATATCTTCGGATAATAATTAACAGTTTTAGCAAAGTTCAACATCAAGAGTGTTTTCGCACACAAAATTTGATTTGGCCCGCTCGACTTATATTGAATTATACCAAATCGCTAAAGAAAAATAATTTATTTTCAAAACCCTAGTTTTTAGTTTACATCAACTACACTCGTCGCCCCCTTCTATTTTTTCGCCTCCAGCGCCCCTAGACTCAGTGCCTATCTCCTCCAACGAGTGTCCTGTGGATTATCCTCCGGTGCGTCGCTACCCACGTCGTGAGAGACATCCTCATGACCCGCCTTATCATTGCTACACTACCACTCAACCTGCTTGCCCGTCCTGCAGTACTCCAATGCTAACTTCCTATCGTGAGGCTTCCCAGATACCTGAGTGACAGACTGTCATGCCTGCTGAGTTGGAGGCACTTGAGCACACTCATACTTGTGAGTTTGTTCCTCTTCCCCTCAGTGCTATTCCTATTACTTGCAAGTGAGTCTTCAAAATCAAGACTCGCTCAAATGGTTCTGTTGAGAGGTACAAGGCTCTGCTTGTGGCTTGCTATTTTCAGCATGAGCAGGGACGCGACTACGACGAGGCCTTTCTCCAGTCGCTTACATGACTACGATTTGTACTCTTATTGCAGTTGCAACCGTTCACCACTGGTCTTCGTCTCAGCTCGACGCGAAGAATGTCTTTCTTCACGATGATCTTCAGAAGGTGGTGTACAACAAGCCGTTTGAGGCAAGCTCTTTATGAGCTCAAGCAGGCGCCCCTCGTGTGATTTGCACATTTCAGCTTAGCCATTACAGCCGCCGATTTTTCAGCCGAGTCTACATGATCTAGCTTTATTTGTGCCCTCCTCTCGTGACCAGATTCTTCTGTTACTTTATGTGGTTGCTATGATTATTATTAATGATGATCCTTCTCATGTGACCTTCGTCAAGCATCACCTTCAGCAACGACTTACCTTGGACAGTTGAGCTACGTCTTGGGCCTTGAGTTCAGCTCTACAGATCGCGATTTTCAACTCTTTCAACAGCATTACACATCAGATCTCTTAGCTTGGGCTGCTTTCTCCGAGTCTCGCATAGTGGACATTCCTTTGGAGCTTCACCTTCAGCTACATCCAGATGATGAGGTTCCACTCTCAGATCCTACTCGCTTCCATCACCTTGTTGTGAGTCTCGTCTTCCTCACCAATACTTGGCTCGACATTGCCCATGCTATTCTTGTGTTGAGCCAGCTTGTTAGTGCGTTTACCTCTGTGCATTATGGTCACCTGCTGCGGATTCTGCGCTATCTCCTGGCGAATACGATTTTTCGTGGCCTCTTCTTCTCCAACTGTAGTTCTCTACAACTCCATGCTTACTCAGATGCTACCTGGGCTAGTGATCCTGTTGATCGTCGATCTGTCACTAGTTTCTGTCTGTTCTTAGGTTCTTCACATATTGCATGAAAGCCCAAAAAAACAGACTGACGTTTCTCGTTCCAGTATTGAGGCTGAGCTTCGGGCCATGGATGCCACCGCTGAGGATATTATTCAGCTTCATTTGCTTCTTGAGGATCTTAGTGTCTTTTCTCCAGATCCCACCTCACTCTACTGTGATAACACCGGTGCCATTTAGATTACTTTAAACCCGGTGAAACACTCACTCTCCAAGTATATCGAGGTGGATGCTTTTTCCTACATGAGCAGTATTTTTGCTCCTTCCTTTGTTCATTCCGAGCAGCAGCTTGCAGATTTGATGACTAAGCCACATACGCTGACCCAACATGCTTATCTATTGTCCAAACTCTCGATGTATGATCCTCCGTGAGTTTGAGGGGGGTGAGGTGTTAAATATACTGTACATTCTATATGGTAGACATAACTCAGACTTACCTTGAGTGTTGTGAGCACCCTCTCTTGTACATGTGTATATACACTATTGTTGATGTGAATAGTAGTTTTTGATCCTTTTTCTATCAATCTCCATCTTATTTTTGTGCTCATATATGATAGGAAAAAGCCATAGTTGTGGACAAAGAGGATGCACCATTTGCTTCCATTTCACAAAATCAAAGTGCGACATAGATAATGGTCTTGTGCAAAAACAATGGAGGTGATTGCAGCTCAAACTATATTAAAGGAGCTAGGGCTAGAGCTCAACTATGTGATAAAAGATATCCCATGCAAGAGCAACTAGAGCTCGACGTGTAACACCTCCCCTGTAATGACCATATAATATGGGTCCGGCCGGGGCCCCACATCATATAGACCCCACAACTTTAGTATTAAAAAGTGATATAAAAGAACTACGTATCTCAAAATTCAGAACACAAACAGCGGAAACCCACAAACAGTAGAAGTTATCCACTATCACAGGAGTATCAAAACGGCCTTAAGGACTTACAACAAACATGAGTCCAAAAACTGAAACAACAACAAACATAGCAACATGCTTTAGCACTCCTAGACTACCTCGGCATGCAAGCCAGATTACAGTTCATGGAGCAAAGCATTCAACAAAACATAAGCCGCTAAACAAAGAGTTCACTTCATGAGGCTTAAGAATTTTTTGTTGGCGAGCTTGCTCCTGCTTGCGATCCTTGCCCTTTAAAAATTTGTTGTAACGTGAGTCAGCAAAGACTGAACTCAAATGTGTAACCGACACATCTCCTCCCGGCCGTCCCTAGCGGACCCCGGGGCACTCCATCACCCTGCAAGTCAGCACTTCGTATGCAAATATACATGAACATAAAAAACAATAATACAGGTTTGGACGTCTCATACAACAAACACGTTTCTATGTTGAGCAGGTAAAATAAATGAGCCTACAATGCAGCATGTATGCAATCCTGGGTTTCACCCAAGACACCCTATAGCGCATGAATCTAACACATCATCACGCGTCATCAAACGGGTACATCCAATTTCCCCATCGACATTCAAGCCGCAAACACACGGGTACTTCCAATTTCCCCTAACGGCATACAAGCTGCCACACGGAACTCTTGCCAAGGCCCCACCCGCTCGTTGGTCTCAAAACCCGGGCTTGCCTTCAAGCTCTGACTTTTCATGTCAGGATTCCGTCTCACAAACAACAAACCGATGCTAAGAACCCTTGCTTGAACCCACCCGCTTGTGGGCTTCTTCTCCTGGGCTTGTCCAAAGCTTGACATTCTCGTCAGTTTCACCGAAGGGGACTTGTCTCGCCGGGACACTCTCCACATATGACTTGCACGTCACGGGCTAGCCAATCGACCACAGAGACAAAGCCGAGCCTTAACACATCACAATCAATAACCTTTCCCGCCCTAATCCACCGTTCGTTCTCACACGAAAATAAGGGCGAACAAACATCACAAACGACATCTTGCCGCAAACGGATTTCTAGCAAAATCCTTAAAGCTCGTTATGCAACATCACCGAGTCGGACTAACGGTCGCGACTACGACTTCACCCACAATGCCTAATCCACTAGCGGAGCGGATTTCTAATGCAACATCATGCCGGAGACGGCCACAATCGACCCGGTGACTCCTCTTGAATCATGGCAAGCTGAACCCCTCTCATTTGAGAGATTCGGTGGCTAAATGCTTGAAAGAAAACAAGAATAAAACGGATGCATGCACGCATCCTAAAGACCGAGAGGAGAAGTGTCGTTACCTTACGACTCCTCTTCCTTGCCATGGAAAACTTGATTTGCATGTGCGCCTTCAAGTCCTCTCCACGGATCTGGCCTTGGATCGACGATCGGAGCCCCGAAGCTTCGTTAATGGCGGAAGATGCTCTTCCGCTTCCTCCAAACCCTCTCTCCCCAAAACCCTAACTTCAACTCTCAAATGAGAAGAAAATGAGGGGAAAGAGTGTTTCAGTCCTACTTATGCCCTTGGACGGAGTGTCCTGGGCCATAGGATCAAAACCGAGGCGAAAACGGATGGTCAGAACACAAATCTACGGAACTGCTTCCGTCCGCTATCGCCGGGCGGTAACTACCTACCGCTCCGCGGTAGCTTCCCGAGCCCTCAACCAAAAAAAATAAAGCCGCGCTACCGCCGGCGGTAGAAATACCGCTGCGCGTTAGCTCACTCAACGCTTCTGTCTCAACGCAAGGAGGCTAACGCCAAGCGGTAGCTAGCTAACGCCGCGCGCTAGCACTCGACGCACTCAATGCCTCCCACTCAACGCCAGGCTTCCGCCGAGCGGTAGCTATCTAATGCCACGCGCTAGCTTCCAGAGGCTCAAGTACTGGAAAACTGGGGTTTTACACGGCGAGTGTTCGTTGAGAAATTGGGGAGAAGTCGGCGGGAGCTAGACTCTGGGAGAGTCAAAAAATAATAGTGGCTAGGAACGAGTGCTGCGAGCTTTGCTCACGCAGGTTCTAGAAGTGAGCCCGACAAGAGATCGATGAGGGCAACAAACTCAGCAAGAGCTCAAGAAGGCTGTGCGAGTGCAATGCTTTTTGTGAGTGTGATTAGCTTGGATTTAGGAGCGAGATTTACCAGAACTGTTGAGTCCAGAGAGATCAACAAGCTCTCAACAAGAGCTGTGAGAAGCAAGAGGAGGTCGTGTTGATGAGCGAATGCAGCAAACTCTGCTCGTGTAAGAGTTGGGAGTGAGCTTCAATGAGAGCTCGACAAGGGGCACAAACTCAGCGAGAACTCAATAAGGCTGTGCGCAAACAATGAACTTGGGGAGAGCTCTACTAGTCAGGAGCAATAATAACTGTGAGTCCAGAGAGATTGGCGAGCTCAACAGGTACTGCGAGGGCCAAGAGTGGGGTGGCTCAAGGCCAGGTAGAAACGGCGAGCGAATGAATCGCCTGATCGAGGATGTTGATAACTGTAGTTCTCATCAAGCGATGTCGATCGTGTCTATTGCGTTGCTTTGATACCGTGTGAGAATTGTTCAAGTTCTTATTTCTTCATATAAACAAAATGGAGTACATATACACTTTTAGAGATGAGCTGTGCTAATTCCTCCCTACACAGTGTGGGACTAAATAACCTTGCACAACAATATACTGAACCAATTATATATTGTATTGGCGATATTGAGTATGTAGAATATGTTCTTTTGGCAATTATTCTATTATCATTTGTGCATTTGTGATCTTGAAAAATATATTCTTTTAACTAATTACTTTTGAATTTTTAGGGGCGGTGGCTTACCTTCTTCTATTGGCTGTATCTCTTCTTTGCTCGTATGAGCTTTGTGCTGTTTATGTAACAGCTGGTGTCAGTGCTATTGAGCGTTATTCACCATCTGGATTCTTTTTTGGCATTTCTGCAATAGCACTAGCAATTAATTTGCTTTTCATCTGCAGAATGGTTTTCAATGGTAATCATTGTTTTCCTTATTATTTCCTTTCAGAGGCATTTATATTCATCCTTGTTCTATGTTATTTAAAAACTTATCCTTCTATCGTTCTCAATCTTGATTTTCTCCCATAGGAACTGGATTGGATGTTGATGAATATGTAATGAGGTCATATAAGTTTGCATATTCAGATTTTATTGAGGTGGGGCCTTTTAGTTGTTCGCCCGAGGCACCTGATCCTAATGATATGCAAATGCGGAAGTCAAGCAGGTAGTTTGCTATTCTAAATTTTTCTTGCACGTTCAAATATATAAATGAAATTATTAGTTCTTGAAGGAGCAGTTCTTTAATATGTTCTATTTTATCCTACCCTTATTGGTTCATAGGAGCTGGTCGAAGAGGGGCGACTACCAGAAATTTAGTTATTTTGCTTAACCTGGTTTACACATCTTTTGTAGGGTTTTGCATCTTGCCCTTCTTTACTCGGGATCACTGGTTGTACTTGTTGCATACTCTATATTGTATGGTTTGACAGCAAACGAAGCACACTGGTTGGGTGCAGTCACATCTGCAGCTGTGATTGTTCTTGGTATGACGATCTATATAGTAAGCTTATATATGCTTTCTTCATGCATGTACTTTTAAATGTTTCTCTTTGGTGTCAGACTGGAATATGGGAGCTTGCTTGCTTGGATTTAAGCTTCTTAGAAGTCGATTTATGGTGCTATTTGTTGCTGGAACATCTCGGATTTTTCTTATCTGTTTTGGTGTTCATTATTGGTTTGTATTGGTCTTTATTTGTTTCTTTCCACATATATATTCAATGCCTAGTTCCGTTTTCATTTTGTGAATATTTTTTAGGTACTTGGGTCATTGTGCTAGCTATGCGGTTGTAGCATCTGTTTTATTAGGTGCTGCTGTTTCTCATCATCTGTCTTTTCTGAACCCCTTGGCTGCAAGGCAAGATGCTCTTCGGAGCACTGTAATTCGTTTGAGAGAAGGGTTCCGGTGGAAAGGACAGAGTAGCTCCTCAAGCTCTTCTGAAGGATGCGGTTCCAGCGTTAAGAGAACTAGCAGCAGTGTTGAAGGAGGGCAGCATTGTAATGCCATTGAAGCCATGTCTTTAAGTAATTCTCATTGTGTTGGCGATGGTAATAATATGAATGTACTTCTGGCTCGCACCAACAGTTGCCACGAAGCTGTTAATCTTGAAAAGAGCATAGACAATGGAGGTCCCAGTTTAACATTACGTAGCAATTCTTATAGCTCGGTTATTCGTGAAAGTGATACTGGCATGACATTTTCTGATAAACATCTTGATCATAGCAACCCATTTGTTGTATGCTCTAGCAGTGGTTTGGAAACTCAAAGCTACGAATCTAACAATTCATGCACAAACTTACCAAATCAAAATGCATTGGATTTTAATTTAGCTTTGGTACTTCAGAACAGGTTGAATGATCCCAGGGTTACATCAATGTTGAAGAGAAAAGGAGTGCTAGGGGATCATGAATTAGCCGATTTACTTCAAGATAAAGGCTTGGATCCACATTTTGCTGTTCTTTTGAAGGAAAAGGGACTGGATCCTAGGATTTTGTCATTACTGCAAAGGAGCAGCTTAGATGCGGAAAGAGACCATCAAGGTACTGCAGAAGACATTGCCGAAGTTTCTGACAGAGCTGATATAACTTTACCAAATCAAACTTCATTATCTGAAGAGCTGAGGCGAGATGGGTTGGGAAACTTGTTGAATATTTCTAGATTTGTATTAAATCAATTAGCTAGTACTCCCCAGCGTGCTTGGATAGTTTTAACATTAGTATTTATTGTGGAGACTGCAATCCTTGCAGTGCATAAACCTAAAGCCATTAAATTAATTAATGCTACGCATGAGCAGGTGATTGATCTCTTATCAGTTTTTTTTCCCGTTATTTATCACCAGTATTGACATATTTTTTGAACTCATTATTGCAGTTCGAATTTGGATTGTCTGTGCTGCTCCTTTCACCTGTAGTTTGTTCAGTATTGGCCTTCCTGTGGTCTTTACAAGCTGAAGATATGGCAATGACTTCAAAACCACGAAAGGTATGAAATGATATTACAGAATGTAGTTTTCTATTTGTTTTTTGGCTGAGTATATTTTAGTTTTTTTCTCAACTTGGAAGGATACTTTATTCCACAGAAGGTTATTGGTTTTTATTTATTAAAAAACATTTCATTTGTATTGCTTTGGACAACTGGATATTCAGAATCTTTTACTGGTAGCAGTAAAGATTTGATGGTTATGATGGTGAATATAGAAATCTCCATGTAGTTAATTAGTTCTATATTTTTTAAGGGTTTGGATTGGCCACTAAAGATTACAAGGCTTGGCATTGAAAACTCAAGCTTGGGTAGCGGTGATTTAATCATTTGATATATTTCAGATATTTGGAAAAAGTTTATTTTTTACATTATCGAACAATCTTTTAAACTAACTTCGATAGCTTAAAGCTTGAGGGGAATAGTACTGAGTAATCTACTTTTGTTCTCTGTATTCTGGGTAGGCTTTGGGTAGATTCTCTTTTGTTTGAGGCAATGGTGCGACTAAAGTTGTCTTTGCTACCATTAATATTAGTTTTTTCTTCCTTTAATACTGTTACTGTTCTCTAACTAGTCAGTTATAATTTTTATCTTCTTGAAAATATAACACTCTTCTTGTCATGCTTTGTTTTGATTATCATCAGTATGGATTCATTGCCTGGTTGTTCACGACGATTGTGGGCTTGCTCCTCTCGTTCTTGAGGTATGCCAAGTTTTTGTTTTTGAGATTGATGCAGTTATGTTTTGTCAATTTTAATGTCATTAATGCAGTGCTTGTTTTTTTGATTATTAACAACTTTTTAATGTTTTTGTAAACTTTTTATCTGTTGGAAAGAACATCTGCAGTTTTGCTGCAGCTATTCATATTAGTTTTTGAAATCATACACTTTCATGTGATTCATAAAGAAAGAATTTCTAGAGCTAACATATTTGATTGGTTCCTCCAAGTTTGAAAGATTTCTCTCAAAAAACATTGCATCATTGATATTTAATTTTGTTCACTGTTTTCAAATATGGATGAATCCTATATCTTTCAATTGTACCAAACCCTGTTTTCCTTCATCCAAAGCACCCCTCTAGGCAGCATAGGTGAAGGCTCCACTTTTTTTTACCATTGGTCCTCATTGGAATTATTGGAATATCAAGAGGAATTCAAGTTACTTTTCTTCCTCATATCTTATTGTTGTGCTTGTTTCAACATTTATGTTATTCCCGTGAAAGAAGTGAAAATCTGTAAAAATCATACTTAAGCCATGCTGACTGTGTTAAAACTTAAAAAAAGTAACTGTAATTTTATATAATATTCTCCGCTGTTATTAGGTAGTATTTAGTTTTTTTGCTATGTATATCATTTTCTTAACATAATTTTTTTCCCTCTGTCATTTTTTATTATACTAGAATTAAGGCAAGATACTTGGGTGATCAGTCATCCTTATCTCATATAATTGTTCGGCTTTTCACATCAGCCACATGGTAGCATTGCTTCACTCATCTTTGCTTCCTTGGTTTACACCCTCTTGTTAGCGTTGAGGCTCATCACCTTCTCAATTGTCAAGTTGTATCTTGGTATTATCCAGCTAGACAATACATTTGTTTTAGCTGTATGACAATTTGCTATTTAATTCTCTGTCAGTGTGCTCCAATTTGACAGTATTTAGAGTAGCATTTCATATCACAAGGTTGTAACCAAGACCGTCAATGCTGTCGTCACTCGCCAGTATTCTTCTCGAGTTCTGTGTTAATGCTATTATAGTTGCCTATAGTATTTTTAAATAACTCGATTGTTGTTATCTGAATTCACAACGAAGATAATGGGGCCTTTCCGTAGCTATCAGAGGTGAGATGCTCAAAGGAGTTCTACCAAATCTTTTTATCTAAGAGTTTTAGGGAGGGAGATGAACGTTTCAATCTTGTTTGTCATTCCATTCCCCAAGGTTCCTTTTAACAAAAATGACAATTTTGCTTTTTTGTCCAAACAAGTGAACTAATTGCAAAAATTCTGTAACATACATTGAAAATGTAAATAAAAGTATTAATAATACACATAAATATCAATACAAAGAAAACTGAAATTTAATTTAAATTCTAAATAAAAAAGTATGTTGACAAGCTGTGCAATGGGTTTTTAGGTTGAGTGTTACGAAGGTTGGAACACAGACAAACTGTGAGAAATGCCAGTGTAGCATCAGATCAGTTCTTCCCTCAAAAAGTGTCAATTCTGAGTAGATGATGGCTTTTCGTAAATGAACGAATACAGCGGAGAACCAAACTTTCAATGTAGATTAAGGACAAGAGCACCTTACGATTGTTTGACATGCTTTTTAAGCTGAAAAATTGCTTGTCACAAGGAATTCTACCTAAAAGATCTGTTCTATCGAGCCGCTGAGGATGACTTGGATTGGGGCCAAAGGTGGATTGGAGTGGCAGTTGGCTCTTGTGTACTACTCTAAGTGGGCATGTCTCTAGAGAACATATTTGGTTCATGGGTGTAGTCGATGGTGGTGCCAGATGATAAATGAGGAGTTGAATCTCTCGTATAGTGACCAGGAGGATAAACAAAGCCATTGCTACCAGATCCATGTAGTCGGACAGGGCGGTGACCATGCGAGCTATTTGTTATTCTCAGGCGACCGTGGAGCGAGTGGCAGACATGAGTCGAAGGTAACTACAAGAGTTATTAGATTGCATGCATACTGCATAAAGTAACTGTTATTCGTCAACTTGGGTGCGGATTGCATACCATCGGCAGATGGGATTGCACATGAGCTGGAGTCGCATGACGAGGCTAGTGGCATTATCTTGACTTAAGGTCGACTAGCTTGCTTGGAAACTCTAGAGGGAAACACCCGAGGCTTTGATTCGGTGAATGAGTTGATTGTAACATCATTTTGAGTCGAGTGTGCTAGCAAAAGGATATTTTCAGTGATGCAAGGTTAAACTGAGTTCTTTGGGCATATTCAATACCAAACAAAAATAGATTTAACATTAGATTTATAATCGTGATCCGGGAGGGCTATTCTCGAATGTCAATGAAGCGAATGTTAATGGCGAGTTCATTATTTTCACATACAGATCCTCACAACACTTTATGAGTAATTAACAACAATAAATGGTAACAAAGAGAATTAAGCAAGCTCAGTACATGATTATTTCAATTCTCACATAAAATTAGTATAAATAAATACGAGCATTTAAGTGGAGTTTTGAGATGTACTCAAGGGGATATCTTACCCCGAGGTAGAGCTTGTAACTGGGACAGTTGCCACAACAATGTTCCGCCGGGTGAAACTGGATGGAAATATGATCTTTGCTTAAGGAAGACTCGCGTTTAAGGATGCATATCAATAGGATTTGAGGGATGTGAACTTCAACGATCGATTCGATTTGTGGACACGAGATCGATTGAGCTTGAAAAACAGAGGAACCGACGAATTAAGCCTAAGGATGACGTATCAAGGTATGGTTATGAGGTTGACAGACACGCGACGCTCCTGGAGGTAGCGTCGGGAGGCACACTGTCGGTTTTTGTCGGCAAGGAGACAAATGCGCTGATTAGCTGTTGACGTAGGGAGATTAGGGCTGCGATAACAGTGAATGAAAGTTTTTCGTTCCTCTGTTCTGCGTGCACCTCTGGCGTGGCCATTATGGTCTCTTTAAATAAGGTGTTTAATTTTAGGTTTCTTTTTTATTACTTCCAAGTTCCAATGGGACATCCCCATTTGTTATGAAGTTTTGTTTTATGGGATTATTGTATAATATTAAGAGCTTGCCTTTTCTTCTCTTAAATATCTAAGATTGCTGGACCTATTATTTCATGGTCTAGTTTGTTGGTCATCCCAACTAGTCGTCTTCAAACTACAAGGCATGTGTGTAATCTAAATACAACACAAAAATGCACGGGAATTAAACTAACTAAAAGTAAAACAATCCTAAAAATAATATTCACAAAAATAAAGTAACACTAGATTGTGTTGGTATTTTCGGATGCGATGTGGATCTCATCAATTCTCTCGAGATTGAGAGAGTTCAACCGCAATGAGAACTCACAATGACTGGCAACTAAAAGATACGACCGACGTCGCTATAATTTTGTGGTGCTGATCCAAGAATTGCAATATCTCGACCTTTTCAGGAAACCAAGTATCACTAGTATGTCTCGTGGCGAGTCTGGAACTTTTGAACATCTAAGACATGATCGATCTCCTCTATGGTAGGTGTGTCTATCGGCTAAAAGGTATGTTTGGGGTGGCTGAAGGTAGATTGGGGTGGTGGTGGGTGGCTTTCCATATTACATGTTAAGTTCATCCACTTTGAATATCCGGGAAAGTCTATGTTGTTAAAGGTGCGCGTAAGGCTCAAGGCTCACACGACTCAGAGGTTTGGGCCTTCTTGCGTCTTTGTTGCGCCTTTAGAGCCTATAAGGCACGACTGGTTGATATTTCTGTTAACATTTTTTTTTTCAAAATAAGAAAAGAAATAATGTAAGAACTCAATAAATTTTTCATGATTAAGTGTTTGTGAAACATGATTGAGCATTGAAAATTTGATATGATGCAAGTGACATTGATTCTATTTTTGTATGAGATATAAATGATAATAATGAATGATTAATGAGTAGAATAATTGAATAATCTGATCAAAAAGATAAATTGATGTTCGATGCTGATTATTTAAAATGGATGTGGTTGCCCCTTGCCCTCGTCAGGCGCACACCCTTGCCTTGTGCCTTGCGTCTAGGCTCCAAGACCCTCTTGCTCCTTGGTGCGCTTTGAGCCTTTAATAACTAAGGGGAAGTTATTGACTTCAACTTGGAAGATTTAAGAGAGAATTTCTCATCTAGCATATTTCAGACATGAAACGGGCCAAACTTCCATTATGCAGTTTATGATATGTTCTTGGGGAGTATCTTTACTTCCTGAAATATATAAGCATTCATTCTCCTCTGAAAAATATAACTCCCGATAATGAACACCGGCCATTGTTTTATATTTTTTAAAAGTTGCTCGCAACTTTTAGAAATATTTTTATGCATGTTTTTAAATAATCAAGATGTGACTGAGCATCTAACAAGATGCGTTCATTAGACAGTAGATAATGGCATGCAAGCAAGTAAAGTGCAGGAAAGCCACAAACAATTTCAAAAGGATATTTTGGTATATCGATTTTTAAAACTGTTTATTGCGAATTCTTCCTGCTGAATCACAAAGTCCCATTGCTTCAGATTCTCCTCAGTCAAACACCTGAAAAAGTCCCCCAAACTCTGATTAACAACTTTAGTTTTTCCATCCGTCTGATTGTGATATGCGCTACTATACCCAATTTTTTCCCCACTCGTATCCATTAAGGTTTTATAGAAGTATCCCATGAAGCGTACCTCTATCATATGTAATTTTCAGTGGAACCCCATGCATTCTCATGACCTTTCTAAAGAAAAGCTCCTTGACATATACTGCATTGGAGTTCTTCCTTCTGGTTATGAAATGCGACATTTTAGAAAATTGATCTACCTCGACAAAAGTAGTCTAATTTCCTCTTAGTGCAAAGATGTTCTAAGATAAAATCCATCGAAATATCTTCCCAAGGACTCTCTGATATAGATAGAAGGGTGTATAGGCCTATATTATGTGCATGTTTCTTAAATAAATGACATGTGGGGCAGTTCCTAATAAGGTCTATGCCATCGTATTTCATCTTGGGCTAGTAATATCTTGTGCTAGCGAGGTCTAACAACTTGGATTGATCTACATGTCTTGATCCTAATAAGTGTCTCTCTAAGTAAGATCTCCCCAAGTAGTCCTTTTTAGATGCAAAGGCGGGCTCCCTTAAATAAAATCCCTAACTCACAACGATCTAAGTAGTGGGGTCAGTCCCACTTGAATTAAAGGAAGTCCAAATCAGTGTCATATAAGTTTCGCTAGGAGTCTTAGTTCAGGATGTGTCCTGAAGCTTGATCAACAAGTGTGATCGTTGGCTAAGTCAGTGACTCGGTTTATGACTTCTGGTTGTCCTTAAGATGAAACGTGAATTCCTGAATGTATGCAACCCGCTTGACATGTTTGATCTCTCTTTGAGAGTTCAGATGCTTAAATGCTTCATGGTCTGTGTTCAGCACAAACCCACGTTTAATTAGGTAATGCCACAATGGAAAAGGTCTTGAACGAGGGCATAAAACTCGATGTCATAAGCGGGGTCTTTACTTTGTTTAGTTTCTCACTGAATAATGCAATGGGGTGACCCCTCTAACTTAAGACAACACCGATGCCTATAATGGATACGCCACAATTAAACTCAATTTTTTTTAATCAAAATCAGGTAACACTAAAATTGGCGCCCTTGTAAGTTTCTCTTTAATAAGATGAAATGCTTGCTTTGCTTCCTTTGTCTAAATGTATTTCCTTTTTTAAACATCCAACAATACGAACAATCAATCTACTAAAATTCCGAATAAATTTTTGCTAAAGGTTGATAACCCCATGAAATCCTCGAGCCTCTATACTTGTTCTAGTGCTAGGCCATCATTCAATCGCCTTGACTTTTTTCCCTATCAACTTTAATACCTTCAGACAAAATGATATGTCCTAGAAAGGTCAGACGATCCATCATGAATGTGCATTTCTTCTAATTTGTATATAATATATTTTCTCTTAAGATCTCTAAACCCACCCAAGATTAATCAAGTAGGATCAATACAATAAATCAGAATATTATCAAAATATACCACTACACAGTTGTGTCTTAAACCCCCCCCCCCCCCCCCCCCCCCCCCCCAAGTTGTGATAGGTTTCATACCTAAATTAAATCTCAAAATGCTCTAACCATCCCACCAAACTAAAACTAAACCCTTCAATCTCTAGGTAGCATCCTCAACTTATCTAGCTCAGGGCATCTGTTTCCGGGCCATAAAATGGTCCATCCTATCACAACAATCTAAGCAAGTCTCAGGTTCTAATCTACCGTTGAAGTCTCTGACGTCTGGTTTGAGTCAATTCCAATGGGTTTGGTTTCTTGGGTTAGGGAATCCTTGTTCAAACTGTCTTGGGTTAGGATTTTGTGGTTCTAGTGGTCTAGGGTTAGGGTGGTGTTCGAGTGGATGGTTTCGATCTTGCCCTATGTGTATGTGAGCTTCGATTGTGTTAACACTCGTGGGTAAACCATTCATCACGTGTTGTATGTCTCATATGTTTGCAATGGGGGTTTCAATCATTTTTGCTAAAATGTTCATTTGAGCATTTAAGTTTCCAACACCGCTCTCTAAATGACCACGATTTCTCATTTTAAAAATAAAATTATAAAATGTTTAAATTATTTAAAATAACTTAATTTTTAATAAGAGAAAAATATTCAATTTTATAATAGTTGAAATAAATTAAAATGTTTATATCCTTTTTAATGAGATGTATTATCTTAATAAAGCTAAAATTTTAAAATTAAAACCCATTTTTAATTGTTCTATAGATTTTTTTTAAATTGATCATCTACTCCATGATAGAATCAAATGACTCTGATACCAAACTCATGTAAATCGAAATGTTAAAATGAAAAATTGATTTCGACGATGCATGATTAAACTGAGTTCCCATTGTATCCATTCCCAAACGGTAATTGATTTAATATAAGATTTAGAATTTTGATACGGGAAGGCTATTCTTGAATGCTGAGGAAGCGAACACTAACAAATTAATTATTTCCAGAGACAGATCTACCCAACAATTTATGAGTAATTAACAACAATAAAAGGTAACAAAGAGAGTTAAGCTGAGTACGTGATTATTTCAATACCCGCATAAAAACAGTTTAAATTGTTGAAGTTATTAGTTTTATATCAATATTTAGGTCCATATAATAGTCTTTATGTATGTAAAGGTTTAGTCCCACATTGTCAATTTGAGTTTACGAGTCTTTGTATGTTCTATATATTTCTCCTTCGTGGATGAATAAACTTGCACCTTTATTTCCACTCCTTAATTTCAACATGGTATCAGAGTTGGAATTTATTCCTCCCTAAAATTTCTCGCCCTAAAATTTTGGCACCTTGAAATTTTCGACTGACGGCTTCTGCTCCCGCTTTGCGGCCTTCTCCCGATCTCCCGCGACATCCACGACATTGATGGCGAGCGTCAATCTCCTGCCACAGCTCTTGTCGATCTTGTCTGACAATCCCGTCTACCAATCCTGTTTGCCAATCCCGTCTACCAATCCCGTTTGCCAATCCCGTAGATCCCGTCGTGCTTATCTTCCGTGACGCCATCTTCTTCCCCTTCGCTATTCTCTTCGATGATCCTGCTTTTGCATCCTTCATGCTCCATCTATGATGACGATGCTGTTCTTGTCTGCAGTTTCTGTCGTCGCTTCCGTCTACAATTTCACCTGATGATCATGTCGACGATTCATTCAATGTCTTCCTTCTAATTTGATCCTGTCGCTGGCTGCTCCCAATCTAGCCGACGTACTTCCGATTGCCTGCTGCTGCTGCGCCGAAGCAGTCTTTTACGAGCTCCCAGTCCTTTGATGCTACCTATCGAGGAAGATCCAGATCCCTTCGTGTTTCCAACAATTCCATCCGCTGCCCCTTGAGTTTTCGACGATTCCAGCTGTTGCATCTCTTGTTCCAATCAATTCTAGATGCCATGATCCCTTCCTGGGTGTTGCCTCTCACTAATGAGGAAACTTTGATTGGTTCAGTCATTTTTTCTGCGTCTTTAAGTATATTTGCTTGGTTGTTGTTAGTGTAGTGTCTTGCTGTTTTGCCTTCATGCACATGTGTCCCATGTATGGTGGGGAATGTTTGGGACAAATACGACTCATATGGTATTTACCGACTCTCGCCTCAGTCCCACCCGGCCCTCCCGACTTATGTCTTGTGTTGTTTACGTCTCCCCATTTGTTTTCGTTTATGGGTATGTGGCATTATCTTTGTTGGTTGATCTATTTTCCAGCGGGTTGTCGTGTGGGAGTATTCCCGATGGCCTATCTGTTGACTTGTGTCGAGCGGGTTGTTGCTTGTGGGTATATGTCCACGGTACCCCGTATGTCTTCTGGCGGGTTGTGTCGTATGTGAGTATCCCTAGTGGTCTGTATGTATTCTATCAGGTTTTGTTGGCGTCGATGTCGATGGATACACGATGCTCTTGTTGATAATGGTGGGAGCGACGCCGATGGTCATTTTCGGTGAGTAGGTGAATGCATGCTAGTAGGTTGCTGACGTAGGAAGAACACTATCATGATAACAGAGAACAAAGTTTCGTTTCTCTGTTCTGCGTCCTCCCCTGTCCTGGTCGTGAAGCACTATTCAAATAGGGAGGGTAGACTTGTAAATTGTTCAGTTGGGTTTTAGGAGAAACCAAAATTGAACCAAATAACCTCGATTTTTACACACCCCAAATCAAAACCGAATCAAAACTTTCGGTTTTGTTCAGTTTTTTTAAACATCGGTTCGGTTTTCCTACATACTTAACTACAATTACAAGCAAAATCGAACATACTAAATCCCAAAACCTTAAAATTAATGAGACAACAATAACACTATCTAGATAAGATATTATAAGGTACTCAAACCTCATTGAATCCTACTCATCTTCTAGGTGGATTAACACACTCAACACACCCCCTTTCATGGATCACGGGATCAGCTACGGACTCACGTGAAGAAGACTCCTGAGTCATGACAGACGCGAATCACAAAACATTTGAAGCATGGTTTCGTCGGTTCGATTTCATCGGTTTACTAGAGGTGTAAACCGTACCGAACCAATTCATTTTTCAGCCCTCTGAAATTGAAATCGAATCGAACCGGTCAGTTCGGTCCGAAATTCTCTTTGGTTGCTCGATTCAGACCGGTTTGGTCAGTTTCAATTTTCTGTGCATTCCCCTGGTGGGGGGGGGGGTATTGTAGGTTTCTTTTTTACTTTCTTCCAACTTTAGGTCCTCTTTTATTATAAATTTTTGTTTTATGAGGTAATTGAATAATATTACGAGCTTGCCTTTTCTCCTCTTAATTACCTAAGATTGCCGGACCTATTTATTCATGACCCAGTCGGTCGGTTAGCCCAATTAGCATTCTTCAAACTACAAGGTTTGCGCATAAATAAATTATGTGACAAAATTGTGAAGAAAATAAAATGAAGTAAAACAATGCTTGATGGGGTCTCCTTAGAAGCGTTAGTCGCACCCCATGCATGGGGTGCGGATATCCGAACCTCCCGCGACATAACCACCCGAGGTGTAGCCACCGCGCCAACCACCATCACCGCCGCCGCACCGAAACCGCCATCACCTCCGCACCAAAACCGCCATCACTGCCGCCGCACCAACCGTCATCGCCGCCTCCACACTAAAACCGTCATCGCCGCCGCCGCGCCAACCGCCATCGCTGCCGCCGCACCAACCGCCATCACCTTCGCCGCACCAACCGCCACCGAGTGGCCTCTGCTCGGCCTCCCCGACCGCTTGGCCTCCCCGTCTGCCTCCTCTACCGAGCGGCCTCCCTGGCCGCTTGGCCTCCGACACCAAACGGCCTCGTCGGCCGCCCCTCCCCACGCAGGAGGGGCGGTTACTTTTCCGATGAACTCAAAATCGCCGGGGGCGGCCTCATCATTTTCGCAAAATTGGTGATCCACGTGCAACAGAGCGTTCCTATTTGTCCGTCCGATAGTTATCAGGGGAAATTACCGGGTTGCCCCTCTTGAAATCTATAAATAGACCCCTTTTCTCCTTCATTTTCATGCTCTCTTCGGGGTCAAAAAATCCTCATATGGATTTTCTCTCTCCTCGTTCTACGATTTTCTCTCTTTCTTCCTTGCACGCTCGTGCGCGCGCCTCTTCCTTGCGCGCTCGTGCGCACGCCTCTTCCTTGCGCGCTCGTGCGCGCGCCTCTTCCTTGCGCGCTCGTGCGCGCGCCTCTTCCTTGCGCGCTCGTGCGCTCGCCTCTTCCTTGCACGCTCGTGCGCGCGCCTCCCCCTTGCGCGCTCGTCTGTGCGCCTCCCCCTTGCACGCTCCTCTTCCTTGCGTGCGACTCCCCCATTGCTTGCTCTTGCGCGTGCCTTCTCCTTGCGCACGTCTCCGCGCGCTCTGCTCTCAAGATTGCTCCAAGCGCGCCTCTGTGCGCTCCGCCCTCAAGACTGTTCCTAGTGCACCGTCAGGCGCTCCATTATCCAGATCGCTCCTGCCAGCGCCCCGTCTAGACAGTCGAAGACTGTCTAGTCTGCCGAAGTTTGTCTCAACCGCCGAAGCCTCCTGCAAGATATAACAAGCACTATGATGATCTCAAGAGGTCCAACAACTGCCTTCACCCATCAGTCGTCCGTGTGGCGATCGAGCCAACCAATTGAACAAGTATGGTCGTCCCCGATTGGGATGTACTATGAAATTGGGATTATCCGCAATGGCCCTGTCTTCAAGTGACGCAACTCATTCATTTAGATCTGGTTAGTTAGTGTCATTGGCCTTCGAATTCTCAAAAAGGGTACAAGTGCTATCACCCTTCTTCTCGAAAGCTATTTGTCACCACGGATGTCACCTTTCATGAATCTGAGCCTTTCTTCCAGTCACTCTTCAGGGGGAGAGTATGACTATTGGGGATGGTAAGTTGAAAGGTACCACTCTCATTCTACATCCAAAAGGCCCTAATTGAACTAATTAGGGTCACAAAATTCTATTCTGAACTCGAACCTTTCTCCTTAAAGATCTTATTTACAACCTTTCAATTAGGTGATGCCTTCCAACTAGGTTCGAAGTCAAGCCCTTGTTATTAGTGTGACAGAACAAGCCCACAAGAGCTCCCGAAGTTTATGTGCCCCGCACCGCCAGCAGTTTACAAGACTAACTTCAGAGACCGCCAAAGACCGTTCAACTACAGTCAGACGTACACAACACTTAGTATTTCCAGTGCCCTCAACTCAACAATAAGCTTACCAGTCGGCGACAAGTCAACCACTCCAGACTTCACTAAGCTCAATATGAGACAAGTCACAGAGGATAAGGCGCACGGAGCGCGCCACCTGAGCTTCCAGACCCCGGACATCAGAACAAGTGCAACAAGCTGCCCCCACTTCCAAGCAACAATCAAAGTCTCTAAAGAATCTGTTGAAGCCGGGAAAATTCCCTACTCCAAAAACTGGATCAAGGTAGCCTAAGGTTACCGGCTCAACGGGTTGGCTCGACGGCTAGCGGGTCAAGGCACGGGAGTCGTCGAACAACGAACAGGACCCCAGGTGCTGTGGCAGGAAGGTCCCACTACGTACCCGGAAGCTTAGAAGAAGCAACCCCTCCAGAGCCAAAATGGCCGAGCAGGGTACGAGGATGACTAGCTGATAACTAAGTCGCGGCGACCAAAGGGGATAGTCGCTAGGTCGCAACCTGGTCTCTCTGAAAAAGGAATTCAAAGGCTCAGCTGACGTCCAAAAAGAAGAGTTTGTGAGATCTTGACGAGATTTTCCAGTCACTCCTCGTACCCCTGGGGTCATATTTATAGGGAAATCCAGAGAGGGGGGGTCTTATTTATAGTGGCACCCCTCAGCGACTAGGCGACTTCCTGGAGGAGCTCGCACGGCTGGGCGAGTAGCTGGCCTAGTCGCCTACTTGGCGAGTATGCGAGGGGAGCTTGCCTTACTCGCCCAGGCCTTCTGCTGCCTGTCACGTTGACTCTGACCTCTGTCTTGACTTGTTGACTTAGACTTCTGCTGACCTGGCTCTGGAGGGGTCCACCCTCGACGAATACGGGTTGTACACAGTCCCCCGCTCTTTTCGAGCGACGTAGGAACTCAGAAATAATCATCCAACACTTATTCAGCGTGCTGCTTGTCAGAGTATCTGAGTTACTCGCTTTTGATGGATGCCTGTTGAACTCTATAAATAGGGGGGTGACTGGTCTTTGAGGCACACATTTTGAACTCGCACACGATGTCGAAGTCTACCGAGGAAGCCTACCAAGCCAGCTTTGCCGCACTGTTGGGATTCTTCGAGCCTTCCAGGCCTAAAAGGCCGCGACAAGATGAAGTCGCTTCCTATCTGCCTCCTGCCAAGAAGAAGAAATCGAAGAAGCTGAAGAAGGCGCTCGCCTCCAAAGCCGACAATCCGCCTCCGCCGGCCCAAAATGTCGCCTCCTCGAGCGACCAGCCTGAAACTTCCACTAGCACCCAATAACTCCTGCACGATCTCGGGCTGAGCGACATTCCTGAGTCATCTGCCCACGACTTCACTCTCTTCCCTTCGCTGACTTCCCCTCCTGCTCCGGAAGTCGCTGGGTCACAAGCTCGGCTGCAGGCAGATCTCGCTGCCTCGCAAGGTCGCAACCTTGCCGAACTTTATAAAAATTCGCTGATTGATCTGTTCCCATATTGATTCGTCCTTGTATCCGCAGATCCTCTGGCGACCACTCTAGGCGGGGTTCTGGACGTCGCCCCGTTGCGAGGAGTTCCACTGGTCGTTCTCGAAGCTCGACACTGTCTGAATCAACGTCGGCTCCAAGAAGGGGTCTGAAAAACAAATCTCTCCGGCGAGGAAGGAGGATCTCCTCGGCAAGGTAGCTCGCACTACTGATGAACTGATCTGACTATTGCTGCTGACTGCTAACTGATTTGGCAACTTTCCTCTGCTTTGACAAGTCGCCCGTCCACTCCTTGAGGTGCTTTCATCGACGCCCTTGGGCTCTCCGGGAAGGAATATCGTCACACTGTTGCTCGCGCCTACATCGAGCTGGAGGCCAAGTTCGACCTGCTTGCCATCTGCGAACCTCATCGCCGAATCTCGGCACTGGAGGTGTGGATGGCGAAGATGGAAGAACTTCGGGAATGCCTGGCGGCCTACGAGGCCCGCTTTCACATGATCCAAGAGATGGATAGGAGGCTAGCGATGACTGACCATCGCGTCCAGCTCTTTGGTGAGGAGTTGGCCGGCATGCGCGCGAGCATGGGGTCCGCTGGGCGACCGACGAGGATGGAAGAGCAGCTGTGGCGAGGCGACGACGCGATTGCGGTTGCTAGCGAGCACTTCCGACGAGCTCGCGAGATGGGATGAGCGACATCCACATCCTCCGGATCGGCCTCCTAGGACTTAGGGAATTTTTCCATTTTCATTTGTACTCGCCACTTGGTGACCATGTAAAGAACCGAATTCAATTTGTAGTAAGCGAGTTTGAATCTCGCATTATATTGCCGAGCTTGTATTTGATTCATGCTTTCTTCTGTTTACTTGTGTTTTCTCTGTGATGTCTCGATTTCCGTGCAGGTTTCGGCGAGCGGGCGAGATTCTGGATTGTTTTATGCGAGATAATGTTCGTAGCTAGGATCGATCTTTTGGTTTGGACGCGACTTAGGTTGATAATTGCGCGAGCATGATATACACCCCCGGTCTCTGCCTATAAATAGAAGGGGTAGGTGAGACTTTAGTACGCTGTTGCGATTTCTGAATTACTGCTCGCGAGTAACTGCCCTTGCTCGCGCCTTCCTTTTTATTCTCGCTAATTCGCTCTTTTCTCTCGCACTTACTACTCGCATAAGATGGTCGCCGATGATGCCAGCGCTCGCCGACAGGCTCATGCGATCAACTTCACGGACGCTGTCTTCAAGAAGTCTGCCACAACCGAGCGAGATCTGGAGGATTTTCGCCAGTGGCACCTCCCGGAGGGATACTCGGCTAGGCTCCCCTCCCGGAACGAGCGACTTAACACCTTCCTCGAAGGCGAGTTAGTCCTGCCACTCCGCCACTTCAAAGTCGGTCTGCGACATTCGCTGTGGCCCGAATATCGCCAGATCCTGCGATATTTTGGCATCGTCCCCGCCCAGATCAACCCAATTACGTGACGATGATCATGTGTTTCCTCTGCTTCCTTCTGGAAGAGAGGATCGCGTTCGACTTTTTCGTCTTCCGGAAGGTTTTCGCCTTCGCCGCGACTGTCGAGGGAGTTATCTTCTTCAGCAGCCACGTTTCCACACTGGTCGACACGGAGAACAAAGTCCACCGGTGGAGCGAATATCTGGTCGGTTTCGCTGGCGACATTGAAGGCGTGCCGCGAAGGCCGCACCAACCCGCCGAAGTCGCCTTCCTGCCACCGATCTTAGAAGGCGCGCGCGAGAGGCTCTTCGAAGCATTCCGCGGGCGGCGGTTTGATGTCGTCTTCTAGCGCATCAACGTCAACGTGCTCGATGAAGTCCTTCCCTGCGAATGTATGAATACGCGAGATTCCGCTATACTCTCAACATCGCCTCTGTTCACTTCTGAAATCGTGCTAACTGATCTTCAGTATTTGCAGAGGCTCGCGAGCTCCCGCGAGAACCACTTCCTCCGGTGAAGGAAGTCGCCTCCTCGCGCCAAGAGCCATCGAACCCGCCTGCCGAGGTTGAGGAGATCCCGCCTCCGGCGAGCAGTAAGCGCTAGTAGCGCGCTGACGATAAGGGCGGCTTGCAGCAGAAGAAACTCTCCAAGGGGAAGGAGAAAGTCAAGTCCCCGGACCACACGAGCAAGCGAGCAAAGCTTTCTCGCGAGCTCTTCGACGAGAGGGAATCTCCGACCGACGTCAGGGCGCCCTGCTACCACCCGAACTACAACTTTGGGAGGGAAGGTAGGGATCCCTTCCGTCGCCCGCTGGTCTTTTGGTCTGCGAGCGAGCACAAGGTGACCTTGAGCACGAACCTCCTCGTCTGGTCGGAAGACTGGGAGGATAGGGGGAGGCCTTTGACGTCGCCTTCGCTCTGTACGGGCGAGCGGATGCTGGGTCCATGTTGGAACTCAGCCCGGAGGTGCTCGCCCACCAGACCTCGCGCTCGATCCTGCGGACTGCCGAGCTCGGGCACTTCACATCGAGGAAGCTCCTCAAGACGGAGAAGGCGCTGAAGATCGTCTCGCAGAAGGCGATCGATCTGGGGCTGCAAAATGCCCGCCTGAAAGAGTACGAGGTAGGTCGCCTCCTCGGCACGACTTAATCGCTTCTGCACTTGGAACTTTTTTCTGATTTTGTTTGCTTGATCCTCGCAGGCTGCCGAGATCGAGACGACGAAGAAGTTATCCGAACTTGAGCAAGAGCTCGCCAACACCAAGGCCGAGCTGGAGGCTTCTCAGGTTCCGGTCGCCGAGTTGGAAACTCGGCAGGTCGCCGCCGAAGATCGCCCGGGTCCTTCTGGTACTTGCCCGACTGAGTCGTAGGAGGCGACGTCCACGCATGGGTTGTGCAAGAAGATCCGCATGCACGGGGACGAGATGCCCGCTATCCGTCGCGGGATAGCGCGAGCATCGGGGGAAGCCGTTCTCGCCAAACTGGGGATGGATGGCTTCTTCGGCGCGGAGGCCGAGCATCTGATGGTTTTGGATCTCATCCCGTTCCTACTTTCCAAGGAGTCCAACTCGCCTGATCGCGTCCTCTCCTTGGCTTCTAGCGACAGCGACAGCGACAACAACAGTGGAGAGAGCAACGATGATAGTGATGATGAGGATGATGACGAGGATGACGCTGACAAGGAGGAGGATGTCACCATCGGGGACGAGGAGTATATGCCCGATACTGGCGATGACGAGTCAGTCGGTCGGTGGCCTCCTGCGTCCACATTTGTAAATATATTTTTTTGTAAACAGGACGATTTGTAAAGCCATGTAATGTTCGCCATGTAATACAAGATAATTTTTTTGTTACTCGTTTTTGTATTTGCATATTCGCCTGTTCGGTGATGCTCGCTAGGATCATAGGCGTGGAGAGGACGAGAGCTCACTATGCGCTTACTCACACGTTGATATCGCTCGTACTCGCGTAGTCGCCGCTCGTATCTGCATAGTCGCTCCACTTACTCGCGCATTGCTGCTCGCACATGCACGATGATACTCGCACTTGAAAGTGGAGGCTGACTCGTGAGACAAGTAGTCGTCCTGCAGGAGAGGAGCTCGTGCAGGGAATCAGACTACGACAACTCCACGACTCGAGGCTTTCTATCAGTGCTGAAGTAATTCGCCCTGTTGCTCAGGAGATAGCCAGAAGAATTAAACGCACCAATATCTATGAGAACGAAGGGAAATTCCAAAGAGACGACGATCTTCTTTATCAAGTTGTGAGGTTGGCGTCCAGACCTGCTTCTGATAGTTCCTCCAGTTAGAGGAGAGATGCAATCAGGGGTAGCTAGCCGACATGCAAGGGGTGAGCTGATCTCGACCGTCAATGCAGAGGCTCGGTCTTATAAAGATTCTTAAATCCCGTAGCATCGTCCCATCGTCCGCCCTGGGCTATTTAGGAGAAACAAGTCGAAGGCTTGTGTCCCAATCAAACCATGGAGATCATTACCAGCTCTGCCACCTGGCTACGAAGGCCAGCGTACAAGCGAAGGGAAATGACCCTCGGGGGGTCCTACAGGACACACTCGAGCCCACCATCCTTCTGCGAACTTGTACCCCTAAGAGCTCGACAGGTTATCCTGCTTTGGCATCAACAGATGCGCGTCCTGCCCTACATGACAAACAGTCGCTAAGAGCGGGCCTTTTAGTCTTCTCAAATGACCAATGACGTCTTTGCATAAGGCATCACTTGGTGAGGTCGATCCTTCGTCGAGTTCAGGAGGTAAGCGTCCAGACCTGTTCTTGATAGTTCCTCCAGTTGGATGAGAGATGCAATCGGGGGTAGCTAGGCCAACATTCAAGGGGGGAGCTGATCTCGACCGTCAATGCAGGAGCTCGGTCTTATAAGGACGCTTAAATCCCGAAGCATCGTCCCATCGTCCGCCCTGGGCTAAAATAGGAGAAACAGGTCGAGCGCAGGTTTCCTAAATCGATCGTGGAGTTGGACTTCACTGCTTCTAGCTATCTTTAGATGAATCAACATAAAGAAGACAACTCGCAACCTCCCGTGGCTCCGGGGGCGAGGACATGCATATATTGAAATGTGATTACAAGAGTAATTACAGGTTACCGCTAAGGGTAAAACCTTTTCAGGTCATTCCCGCTCCAAGTACTCCCTAGTTGTCTCCATGCGGTCTTCTCCAGCTTCCCTTTCGTCGTCAGTGATCCTCCGACCTTCAGCAGCCCCGATTCTCCTCTCCGAGAGATCACTTCCAGCTCCTCCAGCTCTTCGGCAGCCCTCAGAACTTCCTCCCTTTCCAGCAGCTTCTCCAACCTCCCCGCATCCTCCATCCAATTGATGGTACTGACGGCATTCACTTGGACATCTCCCCGACAGTACTTCAGGAATTGATGATATGACGATGGAATTGCCTTGAAGTAGTTGATGAGGGGACGCCCAAGATGGCGTTGTAGCAGCTTGGCGCGTCGACGATGACAAAGTGACATCGGATAGAAGTGCCACCAAGGGTGACCAGAAGGTCCACTCCTCCCTCCACCTCTTTCTTCTCTCCTGAGAAGCCAAAGAGGGGTCCGCCAGCGGCTTGGACCCTGGACGCTTCCACCTGAAGTTCGACGAAGGCCCTCTTGAAAGTGACATTCAACGAACTCCCGTTGTCCACGAGGATTCGGTCGATGGTGAAGTCCTTGATGACAGCTTGGATGACTATGACATCATGAAAGGGGTTCTCATTCCCTAAAATGTCCTCCTCAGAGAAGGTGATCTCATCCAACGACGACAGAACCTGAGAGGTCGAGACGACGCTTTGAGAGATAGAGGCGACGCACTTCCGATAGATCTGATGGAGGCTCCCCTTGTGGGAAGCTCCGAGTCCATCCCCGCTATTGATCACTCCAACCTGCCCACCTCCTGGGCCGTGGATCACCTCTCCGCGACCTCCCTGGTCGACCCGACCTTCGTTCCTCCTCACCGGAGCTTGGAACGCTACCGGTCCCGCCGACGCTTCCTGCCTGGGCTGCTCCCTCTTCGCTGCTCCTGCTTCCAGCCTCCTCCTGACCTCCCAAAAATCTGGGCAGGCCATCGTTCCATGCCCCTCTACCGATACAAATTGCAGTAGAGGGGAATCTCCGCCTCCTGACGCCTCGCCCGTCGTGCCTCCTGCCTGCGACGCTTATTGCCCTGTCAGACAATGGCCATTGCCTCTCCTCCAGCTCCTCTCCGGCCTCTACCCTGTTGGTGATCATTCCTCCTCTCCTGCTACTGGAACCGCAGCCTAGCAGGTGGACTCCACTGGGGCCGATTCGCAGGGTACTGGAATCGCCTCTCTTCTCCCCTCCTCTCCGGAGCCTCCACGGGCCTCCTCTCTTCCTGCCTCCAAGGCCTCTCCTGCCTCTCCTCCGCTCTTCCGCCCTCCTGGTCTCTTCTCTCTTCCTCTGCTCCTCTCTCCTCCTCGGCTCTTCCCTCCTCCTCTCGACCTGCCTCTCCTGCAGCCTTCCGGCCCTCACTTCCGAAGGTCCTCCTCTCTCTCTTCTCCCTAGCTCCTCTCCATCCAGACTCGCCAAGAAGTCCCGGTTCTTCTCCTCTCCCTGGACGAACGTATTCGCCCTCTCCACCATCTCCTCAAAAGACCTCAGGGGTTTAGACCCGATCTCTAGGCTGAAGAGACCCTGCTTCAGACCAAATTTCAGGGACAACATCAAAGTGAAGCTGTCCACTTCCTCTACTTCCAAGACCTACTCCTGGAAACGGTCGATGTAGTGGCCAAGACTCTCGTGCCGCCCTTGCGCGATCTTGAAGAGAGCAGTTGCCTCCTTCTTCCTTTTCTTGGATGTCGCGAACCTTGCCATAAGGCCCCAACGCAAATCCGCGAAGCAATTGACGGAACCGACTGACAACTGATGGAACCAATCTCTCGCATTACCCTTGAAGGTGATCAAGATGAACCTGCACTTGAAGGCGTCTGACATGTTGCTGATGGACACCACATACTCAAACCACTGGAGATGCCTGACCGAGTCATCTTAGCCGGAGTAGTAGGTTAGGACGGGCTCTCTGACGCTCTCGGGAACTGGGGCTGCGAGGATCTCGTCACAGAAGGGGCTCCTCCCTCCCTGGCTGTGACGAGTTTCATCCTCGCTGGTATCATCATCATACTCGCTCCACTCGCCAGCGGCTCTGGATCTCGGAACCTGACCCCTTGGCTGCTCGCTGGGTAGTGCCGCGACTGCATCGACCGCTCCTCTCTCTCCCAGGCACGCTCCTTCCCTGGTCGCATCAACGACGCTTCCTCATCCAACGGTTTCACGCTACGACGAGAGCTCACCGTGACATCGGGGCGATGAGGGAGCCCTGAGAGAATGGTCCTCTCGATCCTCCCCACAAACTCCTCGAACGCTGCTACCGTCACAAACTCGCCTCCTCGCGCCGAGTTACCTACTCCCTCCGAGTTGGTGACTAACTCGCCTTGCTCGCCTGCACTCACCATCTCGCCTACCAGCGAAACTTTACTTCCTTGGCTGCGATCCACGCTCACCGCACCAAGTGTTGAAGCCGGGAAAATTCCCTACTCCAAAAATCGGATCAAGGCAGCCTAAGGTTACCGGCTCAACGGTTGGGCTCGATGGTTAGCGGGCTAAGGCACGGGAGTCGTCGAACATCGAACAGGACCCCGGGTGCTGCGGTAGGAAGGTCCCACCATGTATCCGAAAGCTTAGATGAAACAACCCCTCCACAACCAAAAATGGCCGAGCAGGGTACGAGGAAGACTAGCTGGTAACTATATCGCGACGTCCTAAGGGGATAGTCGCTAGGTCGCAACCTGTTCTCTCTTAAAAAGGAATTCAAAGGCTCAACTGACGTCTAAGAAGAAGAGTTCGCGAGATCTTGATGAGATTTTCCAGTCTCTCTCCTGGTACCCCTGAGGTCCTATTTATAGGGAAATCCAAAAAAAGAGGAGGGGGAGGAGGGTCTTATTTATTGCCCTACCCCTCGACGACTTCCTGGAGGAGCTCGCACGACTGGGCGAGTAGCTGGCCTAGTTGCTTACCTGGCGAGTATGCGAGGGGAGCTCGCCATACTCGCCCAGGCCTTCTGCTTCCTGGCACGTTGACTTTGACCTCTATCTTGACTTGTCGACTTTTACTTCTGCTGACCTGGCCTTAGAGGGGTCCACCTTCGACGAATACGGGTTGTACAACATCCATGGTGTGAAGCTCCCTATTGTAGCAAGAAAAAGAATTGGCTCTGTAAGAGGTGGCCTCACTGGCCTGTCACCCTCCGAGCCCAATACCCTTCTCTCTCCCATTCAATAATTCTAACGAGAGGCGGCCTGTCGCCCTCAAGTTCCTCAAAAAGCCCTGTGTATATCTACCAACAAATAATGGAGGTTTGACCGGCACAGATCCGACTACATGGTTTTTCACCAAGTTGACGAGTTTTCCACGTTAATTTTTTTTCCAGCTTTCTATTTTCTGTAACTGTTTGCACGCTCGACCGCTCCCGGGCTAAGGCGGTTCAATTTAGTCCGGTCTACGAGGAGCCTTTGATTGATCCGCAACAGTTTGACGCTGTCTGTGAGAACAGAGTTCCCTGAAGTTCAAAGAAGACCCAGAAGATTCAGAAGATTCAGAAAGCAGTATTCTCTGCACAACGATACTCGTCGCCAACGACCATGACAAGAAGAAACCCCCACATTGCTAAAAGATTTTCCCTTGGGGGCACGCCGCCCCAGTTCTCTCCCGTTCACATGACATCACGCCTCTCATGGAAGAGGCCATGCTTGCGCCTTGTGGGGAGCTAGAGGAATGCTTGCGTCGGGTGGAGGAGATCCAAAGTCTGGCACTCGTGATTTTAAGATATTTAGAGGCCTCTCGCGACCTTCGCTCCTATGCTGAAGCAGCCCACCTCTGCCAACGTCAGATTGCGCCATGGCCGAGCAATCCGACAGCAAGTACCACACGCCCACAAGAGATCCCCTAGACACTGCTAGCCCAGCATGGCCGGTCCTTTTGGCCGAAGAATCCGAAACTCATCAACTCCATCACTGCATGAGAGCTACAGACCCCGACCCTTCGTTTTGAAGGATTGCTCATGAAGAAATTCGCTGCATGATCGCCGAAGAACACGGACCTGGCAAGCAACGAGTTGTTTTGGCCCGACGTCCCATACACCACCACTCGTCGTTGGCAGCGAAAGCTCTTCAACAACAATTCAAAGGCAGCCAAAAGAGAGATCGGGAATGCGTCAAGCCTTCATGCCCCTCAATACCTACAAAGCAAACATACTCTACGCAATCCAAGACAATGAGTCACTCCGCAAGTCCAGAACACTCGCCAAAAATGCAGGCGACCAGTCAAAGTACTGCGAGTTACACCGAGGCCGAGGACACAACGCAAAAAGTTGCTCCAAAATCAAGGAGGAAATCGTGCGGCTCGTCAGACTAGGACTATTGGGAAGGTTCTTGCACTGACAAGCACCAGATCAACCGGCAAGGGGTCAGCCTCTTGCTTGCCAGGAGTGGCTGGGGGGAAACCCTAAGACAGCCATCCTAGGAAGAAGCTCCTTATCCTTCAGCAGAATTATATCAGCCCGTAGAAGACAACCATCATCTGCGACATCAAGACTACGCGTGCGCCTTGTCCAAAATAGGGAGTAGGAGAAGAGGGACATACTTCTACAATTACAACACCTGCCTTCGGGCAGCGCACTCTACAGCACCTGCCTCCGGACAACGCGCTCAATTACAGCAACTGCCTCCGGGCAGCGCGCATTACAACACCTGCCTCCGGGCAGCGCGCTTAATTACAACACCTGCCTTCGGGTTGAGCGCTCGCAGGATGGGCCCTGGTCGCCTCCTACTGTCGCGGATCGAAGGCTCCCCCTTCTCCCCGCAAGTGGACGCAGGTCGCTAGTGTCGTCCCCCCTCGCGCTCGCCAGCCGATCGAAGGTCTTCCCTTCACCGTTTCTCCGGGACCACGTCCCAGCTACCTCCCACTGCCGCCGATCGATGGTCCGCCCTTCTCCGCCGCAGTAGGTCACAATGTCCCGAGGGCCTGCCCCCCTCGCGCTTGCCAGCGGTTCGAAGGTCTTCCCTTCACCGTTTCTCCGGGACCACGTCTCGGCGACCTCCTGCTTCCGCCGATCGAAGGTCCGCCCTTCTCCACAGCAGTAGGTCGTGACACCGTCAGGGCCTGCCCCCCTCGCGGTCGCCCAGGTTCAAAGGTCTGCCCTTCACCGCCACACTCAACATCATCACCCAGTTCCGTGATCCGGACCTCTCATTACTCGGCTCGAAGCGTCAACCCTTCGCCCACGTAGTAGGTTACGAGAACACCTAGGTCTTGTCCTCCAACTGCCAACTTCAAATAAGCAAACCAAAATCGCTCGCAAAATACCGGTGCCAGCACAACCAGCGCTCAATTTCCATCGCAAGCAAACGCTCAAAGCTTGAGCAGTTAACAAACAATCAGACAATACATACAGAGCGACCAAGACACCGCAAATACGGTACAAAGCCACTACATGACGCAGATGTACAAAGGTACAATGAAGGCGGAACTATACCTCATTCGCATCAACATCAGAGCCCCCACTCTCATCCTCAGAGAGATCTCAATACCAGATCCGACTACGCCGCAACAACGCGTCAACACCACCATGTGGATTTTCGTCTCCAGCCTTGCAGGAGTCTTGTACTGTCCCATTCCGCTCCACAATTTGGCGAGGAGCGCCAATGTATCAACCTCGCTTGCGAGCAAGTTCTCGCTACCTGGAAAATTAAAGAATCGCTCGAGTCTCCGCAAGCATAAAATAACGAATGCAAACGACTTCCCCTATACAACATCACACACACAGCTTAAGGAAAAGTCCCCGCCCTCCATTCGCTTCGGCTCTAAGCTGCAGGGACTTGGGGGGCAAATGATGGGGTCTCCTTAGAGGCGTTAGCCGCACCTATGCATGGGGTGCAGATATCAGAACCTCCCCCGACGTAACCACCCGAGCTGTAGCCGCTGCGCCAACCGCCCCCGCTGCCGCCGCACCGAAACCGCCATCGTCGCCACACCAAAATCGCCATCACCGTCGCCGCACCAACCGCCATCGCCGTCGTCGCACCAAAACCGCCATCTCCGCCGCCGCGCCAACTGCCATCGCCACCGCCACACCAACCACCATCACCGATCGCTCGACCTCCACCACCGAGCAGCCTCCCCTGTCGCTCGGCCTCCGCCACCTAGTGGCCTCCTCGACCGCTCGGCCTCCCCGGCCGCTCGGCCTTCGCCACCGAACGAACTCTCCGGCTGCCCCTCCCCTCGCGGGAGGGGCGGTTACTTTTCTGATGAACTCAAAACCGCCGTTATCAGGAGAAATTACCGGGTTGCCACTCTTGAAATCAATAAATAGACCCCTTTTCTCCATTTTCATGCTCTATTCGGGGCCGGAAAACCCTCTTACGAATTTTCTGTCTCCTCCTCCTATGACTTTCTCTCTCTTCCTTTCTCCCCCTTGCACGCCCCCGTCCACGCCTCTTCATTGCGCGCTCGTGCGCGCACCTCTTCCTTGCGTGCTCGTGCACGCACCTCTTCCTTGCGCGTGCCTCTGCCTTGCGCGCTCTTGCACGTGCCTCCCCCTTACGCGCTCCTGCGTGCACCTCCTCCTTGCGTGCGCCTTCCCCATTGCGCGCTCTGGCACGCGCCTCCTCCTTGCGCGCTTCGTGCACTCTGCTCTCAAGACCGCTCCAAGCGCGCCTCCGTGCGCTCCGCCCTCAAGACCGTTCCAAGTGCACCGTTGGTCGCTCCATTCTCCAGATCGCTCTTTCCAGCGCCCCGTTTAGACAGCCAGAGACTGTCTTGTCCGCTGAAGCCTCCTGTAAGATATACCAAGCACGACGAAGACTGCAAGAGGTCTAACAACTGCCTTCACCCATCAGTCGTCCGTGTAGCGACTGATTCAACCGCGAGCTTCCTCAGTGTGAACAGATCAAGCCCACCAGTGCTCTTAAAGTTTATATGCCCCGCACCGCTAACAGTTGATAAGACCAACTTCAGAGCCCGCCAAGGACCACTTAACTACAGTCGGACGTATACAACGCTCAGTATTCCCAGCGCCCTCAACTCAACAATAAGCCTACCAGTCGGCGATAAGTCAACCACTCCAGACTCCACTAAACTCAACAATTGACAAACCACAAAGGATAAGGCGCACGGAGCGCGCCACCTGAGCTTCCAGGACCCAGACATCAGAACGAGTGCAACAAGCTGCTCCCACCTCCAAACAACAATCAAAGTCTCTAAAGCATCCAGGGTGTGAAGCTCCCTATTCTAGAAAGAAAAATAATTGGCTCTGTAAGAGGTGTCCTGTCACCAAGGTTGTCAGGATCGAGATCCTAGGTGGGATCGTTTAAGGGGTTGGATCGGATCGGATCGTAAGATCAGATCGTGGATTGTAAGATCCCATTACATTCTTAAAACAAGACTTAAATGATGAAATTGAATTTGATATCAATCATACCATACAATTACACAAATAATCTATACCAAAAATCACATAATTAATCATTTCCATTTGTTTACTATAAGAGTAATAAGATTATTATTACGAGAAATCTAGAATAGATCCTAAGTGTAAGACAAAATAAGAACATGCATAAAAAAACAGTTATGATTGTAAATGTACCTGAGTAGTGTAACTTCAGACTCTACGTTAACAACTCTAAAGCCAAGATGAGTAGGCATTTTTGTCTTAGCTGTCCGCCTGTCCCATCTTCGTCAAACTATCATTAGTAACCAAATTATGAAGATGAACCTATAAATGAGAAAACATAAATCACAGAGACAATCAACCCAAATAACCCTTTTGTAAGTTATAACAATGACAAATTAAGTAATTAACAATGCTATCAGCCTATCAGATCGTTAAATTTGAAGTGTAAAATCTAAAAAAAATAAAAAATCATTAACAAACACTTCAAATATAAGTCTTCCAGCATATCAAATACGAAATACAAAAATAATGTCTAAAACAAAATAACAAATCGAATAGTAGGTTCATGATTCATCTAATGGTCAATGAAAACCATCAAAAATCAGAACAAATCCTTAATCGGTATGTCGACCATGTCCTCATCATCAAGTGTCACATTTTCCTCATCATCACCACTGACATTCTCGTCATCATCCCATTCACCCTCACTAATATATTCGATAGCATCGTGATCACTGTCCCTTATGGTGAGATCTTCAACTCCACCTACAAAAAAAAGAATTTAATTAAGAAAAGAGAGCACGACGCAAGATCTATTAAGAAAAGAGAGTCTATCAGATCTATTTTAAATTTAATATGAAACTTAAATTCTTCGTTCATTTCCGTAGTGGTTTGTTCAACATTCCTTTCATTGCTATCGTCACTATATGTTTCCTGAGCATTTTTTTGTTGAATAATCCTCAACCAGTTGCCCTTGCGGGGAAGAACTGGATCTTCCATCTCTATGATCCATTCATCATCAGAAGGGATATCCTCAAAATTAAAAAACTTTTCCTTTAACTGCATATCTTTTTTATCTTGTTTTTCCATCAATTTTTTGTTATACATCACAAACACTAGATCATTCGTCTTCTTTTGATGTAGTCCATTTCTTTTTTTTGCATGAACCTTTGAAATATGAATTATAATGAGTTAATGACAATAAGAAATCACCTGAGATTATGCTTTTAAACATACAACAATATTTGAGGCATTGAGCTCACCATCTCAAATGCACTCCAGTTACGTTCACATCCGGAAGAGCTGCATGTTAGACTTAGAACCCGAATAGCAAATCTTTGCAATTCGGAACAATTGTCACCGTATGAATCCCATCAATCAACTGTAAATTTTAAAATTTTGCAAATACTTGAACAAAAAATTACATTACATGCTCATTGATTAATAATTTAAAATATTATAAACATAATTTGTCTCACATGGAGATCTTTTGTTCCTAGTGGCTTTTGCAGACTCTAACCCAAATAACCCTGTTGCATTTTTAAAACCATCCATTTGAATATCTATTTTCGTTCTCTCCTCTTCATTTGGAATCATTCGTTGGAGACAACTGTAGAATCCCAATTTTACTTCAGCATCTGCCCTAAATGATGAGCTAAAGTGGTAATGAGGATTCAAATAATAAGCTGCAGCATGTAAGGGCCTATGAAGTTGGCTTGCCCATCTCTCATCGATGATGACCCATATTGGTTCATATCTACAACATAACACATAAAATAACAATTGCATGTTATGATATAAATCCAAACACAATGAAACTTAAAATAACAAGTAAGCTATATCTACTTACTTTCTCTTGATGTTTTCAAAATTACTTTGAATTTTCTCCTTAGCTCGATCCATCTGCTCATATATAAATCCCATCACAGGGGCCTCCGAATCAACCATTCTAAGCACCTTGATGAGTGGAAATGCTGCTTTTAAACATGAAGTGACATGAGAGCAAAATCTAGTTGTATTTAAAATAATTTTTTGAATTGATCTCCCCTCCTTTGAACCGACAAACCTACTAGACTTCCATTTGGCAGACGTAAACATCGTCATCAAACCACCCTTATTCTCAGAAAGACATCCCAATGTCAAGTAAGTTGTGGCAAATCAGGTAACTGCAGGGCGGATCAACTCTTTACCCTTTGTAAATTCAAGCAGCCAAGTATGTAGCAAAGTTCTGGAGTAGATGTAAAATGTTATCTTTCTACCTTTTGCTATTGTAAATTTATGCAATTCAATTTTTTTTTCAAAATCTTCTAAAAATTAAGTCAATGCAATGCGCAGCACATGGTGTCCAATATAGATGTTTTCTCTTCTCCATTAGCATTTGTCCGGCCGCATTGTAGTATGAGGCATTATCGGTTACCACTTGCACTACATTCTCTTCTCCAATTTTCTCCACAATTTCATCTAGCATTTGAAAAACCTTATCTGCAGTTTTGGAGAAATCAGATGTATCTATTGATGATAAAAACACGGTACCTTTCGAGCTATTTACCAAGAAGTTACATATGGATCTCCTATTTTTGTCTGACCATCCGTCTGACATAATAGTACAACCAACTTTCTTCCATTCCAACTTGTAATCCTTTAGCAACTCAAGAGTTCTGCTCATCTCTTGCTTTAGGTATTTTACCCTAATATCATTGTGAGATGGTGGTTTCATTCCGAGGTCGTGTTGTCCGATTGCTTCAATCATGCTTACAAATTCTGGGTTCTTAACACAATTGAATGGAATTGCGCTTGTATAAAAAACGAGCAATTTGATGACAGGCTTTTTCACGTGCATCTTTCTTGAAAATGACTAATAGTTGCTTGACTTGATTTTCTAACAAAAAGATCCATTGTTTCTTTTCCTTTTTGCTTTGTTCCTATACCCTCTTCTACTTCTTCATCATAATGAATAGCCTCCTCAATATTTCTTTTCTTTTTAACAATCTCCTCCCCATGAGCTTGCAAAATATTCAAAAATTGTATTCTAACATTTTCAGGTACTTTAGTGCAAGGTTTTATGTTAAATTTAGTTCCGGCTAGGTGATGTTTCAATCTATATATCCCACCAGATCTAATAACTAAACAGTACTTGCATTGCACTTTTTTGGTTGTACTATCAATTTCAATCCCATGCTCCCAACCCGGATCACCTCTCGAACCTGATGCATTGCTTCGGAACTTTTTTCCAACCGGCTTTGAACCGGACCCAGAGGCAGACATCTACAAAGCCAAGTAAGCATTTAAATGATTACTATGTATTATGCAAGTATACAAATTTAATGATTATATATATAAATATTTAAATATTGAAACCCAGGATATGAAATGTACCTAATATATTTCCTGGCATACTAAAGCCGACATGAAAAACCCAAACCGACTTGTCCCCGACATTCGACATTTACAATCTTGCTTTTGAGATATTCTACTATCATATTCAATTGTCGTTGCCACAAGGTAGTATTAAAATGGTCATCGCCGTCGCGATGAAATTTTCTACTTCCCACCACCCGAGCCTCCTGACCATGTACCCCTCTTTAACGCCCCTTATAACACCATTAAAACTTAGTGTAAGGAGTTAATTATATCAATATTTCATCATTTGCTTTGGTTGCATGATAATTTACATATATTGTATGACTGTTTTGTCTCATGACAAACATTTACTATATTTTCTTGCATTTTTTGCATGAACTACATGAACTTGTTCGACATAAAATTGCAAAGAGTAATGAAAATTATAAAGCTTATGCAAATATTCACAGTAGAGAGCATAATTAAAGAGAAGGTGAGCAAGTGATGGTGAGGATTGGAACTGAGAGATTCTTTCAGGGAACTCCTAAAAACATTAAATGCCTGGCGAATGGGTCCTTAAGCAGTAGTACAAAAGATTGTATCGAATGTCTACAAATTAAATATCCTTATAAGTATGAGAATCCATCTTGTATTCAGCATTGATGATCTGACTCCATATTTTTAACCTCATGAGTACTCGAATCCCTTCCCTGATACCACCATTGAGATTTATGCCTTAGCCCACTACGTAGCTACACGTGGAAACACGACCTACTTCAGCATCTGAGAGTGTATTTGACATTGAGGGGCATGAATTTTCCTTGACACCATATGACCACACTATACTTAACCTGGAACATTGGAGGGGGCAACTGACTATTGATGATACGTGGATGTCAATGAAGGAGCTTGACTCACTTGCCCTTGGTCTTCGTCAGGTGTATTGACCGGTATTTTCAAGGCGGGGGAATTGACGAGGATCATAATTCACGGGTGGGGCGATCTGTATCTGAGCTCGTTCAGGTTTACACTCATAGGAGTTAGGATCATCGTATGGATGGTCCAAGTCCGTACTCGCGTATTTTCCTCTACACTTTTTACGTGCTTTTTGCTTGTATTTTGTTCAGGCCAATCATAGACATCCTTGTTTTTTGTGGCCTATATATATAGGATTTGGGGTTCATTGTCAGATTATTTCGAATTTTTTAGAGTTCATATTTTGTGATTTTTCTACATTGTCGAAGCCGTTGAATCTAGGTGCAGAATCCTAGCCTCATTCCCCCTGCAACCGCTGGCCACCCCTCTTTATTCTCCTCTCCAAGTCACCGGGAACCACCCATCCTAGGGCCGTCCAACCACCTCCACAGCTCCCCTCAAGTTCCACGCATCTACCTATAACTCTCTATAACCACCTTATAACCGTCCACTACTGAGGCAGTTATTGGCGGTCCCCCTTCCAGAGAGCTGCGCCCCTCCCTCCTGTGGTCTGAGACGACCCTCCCTGAAGAAATTCCTGACAACAGCCCCCCTGGACAGATTGCCCGTGCCCCCCTATAGGTTCTGCCGGCGGGTTACTTGACCGTAGTTTAGATATCTGGGACTTTTGGAGCAGTCAGCCAGCAGATTACTGCATGTACTGGCTTGACGAGCAAGCTCTTCACGCTCCCACAGGGCTGCACCTCTCCAACAACCACGACATCCTCTGGCGGCCCAAAACCGTGCATGAATCCCTCTTTTCAGCGCCAAAACTCCCACTATGCTACTGTCCCAGCACTCAAACTGCTGTAATCTTTCTCATTTGGTCTTTATTGCATATGCAAATTTTAATTAAAAGGCATTATTGTCTTTGTTGATTGCTGGAGTGAAAATACATTTTCTTTGAGATCTACATATGTGCTAGCCATTATTGTCCAATTATCATTTGAGATCTACTCAACTAATACTTGTTTGCTTATCTAATCCATTGTTTTTCAATTGTGAATGTTTGTAATCATCTTTACTAATTTCAGCATTCATTGTTATTTTATTTGTCGAACATTTGCATGAGCATTAGAGTTCCATTAGAGCATAATCTCTTGGCTACCTTCACCTCGTACTGCGTCAAGGAGATTGCATACAAGCTAGTGCGGTGGGCTGATATAGACCCCCGATTGAGATCTAATTCGTGTCCGGGAGAGGTAGAAATCTTGGAGGAGGTTTGAGTTTCCTTTCTTAGAGCCTTAAAAACTATGTCGCCTGACGGGATATAGACCCCCGATTTACCGGAGATTGAAGGCGGGAGTCGGCCCTGAGATCTGAGCGGAATGGGGGCGCCGTGGGAACCAGCGAGCGATAAAGCAAGCGGTTAGGGTTACTTCACCGGAGAAAGGAAGAGAGAGAATTAAGGAAAGAGAAAATAAAATTTAGATTAAAACTTTCGTTCCTTTATTGCCCCCTCCAGCCCGCATATATCCGTATTGCTCAAGCGCATAAAAAGGTTCCAAAAGTGCCCCCTCACTGGGTTTAACATCTTTAAGGTAAAAGTAATGCGACCATATAAAAGATAAAATATAAAATAAGAACAATAATGAATTAATCTTTGCATTCCTTTGCACGACATTGGTATATGACACCCCAACGTGGATCCACAACACTGTTGCACAAGTGCTCAATTCCACTTAGGGCAAACTTAGCATGAAGTGTTCTCAAAATACAACACTCTATATATATATGGATTTACAAATGTCGGAAAATAAAAACTGTTACTCTAAAGAAACAATATGACTGTAAACTAAAAGGAGCTCGTGCATCCTCGAGTCGTCTATTTGTGCGCTTGTTTGGTCAAATTTGCCTGTGCACATATCATGGCATCCTTCTATTATTCATTTCTTGTGCCTTTTTTGCTGAACTCCAGATCAGTTTGATTAAAATACTATTTTGATTCTTGAGAGTCATTTACTTTTTTGGTGTTGAGGAAGTTCGCTTATTACAAAGCCAACTATTCCCTAAGTGCCTGTTGTTTAGATAAAGTCCAGTCAACTAATCATAAATGATTGCAAGATAATGTGTATGTGGATATCTTTCCTGTCTTGTTTATATGCCTCTGGAATGACTGCCAATGGCCTGAAAGATTCCTCCTTGGCTATGCTATTTACATTTGAAATTGTTATGACTAACTGGTGTTATTATGCTGACATACTTATACTGCATGTTGATATATTATTATTTTTTCCTTTTAGAACTTCATTGGTACTGTAGTACTATTATTCTGATTGCAGTAATGAGAGCTGAGCTGTTAAACAAATAGTGACGACTTGCCATATTTAGCAGTTCTTTTCCTTGGGTAGATCGGTTGTGATAATGCTTCTTTATTAACTATACATCTTCTATTATCCACTTGCCTGCCTGCCTGCCTATAATGCCTCATTAAAAATGCCTTATTAAAAATGCCTTATAAGAGTTTTTAACCATCTGCATGTTCTGTCAGCAAATCATCTGTCATTCTTAGTTCGGCTCTGACCTTCCCACTTATGGTGGCATGCCTTTCTGTTGCTATTCCTATATGGATTCGTAATGGTTATCGCTTTTGGGTTCCGCAAAATGAGTACGCAAGCTCTGGGAATAACTATCAAAGTCCAAAAAAAGAGGTCCATACTTTCATCTTTTGTCACAATTATGATTTTGTTATGAATCCATTTACTATTTTTGTACTGTTCAGCTGTAACTCTTAATTATGCTTCCAAACATCATCTTTTTGTCAGAAATCAAGGTATTCTTGGTTGAGAAAATCTGTGTGGTGTGTTCGACTTGGGCTGAGGTGGTGGTAAAGGGGGTGGTGGGGGAGGTATGACTTCCTGTTGATGAGAGAGGGGTGGGGCAAAGTGATGGGAGGACCTGCGTGGCAGTTTAAGAGGTCTGTAGCGGGATAGTGCCTGAGATAGCTTAGAACTCTTCTTCAATAAATCTGGCTTGTTATCTTAGTTCATTTTGACTTGTGTTGTGCTAATCATTAACATGATATTTGTTAGCAAAAGTTGACAATTTCTTGAACTTTCAAACATAAAGTTTACCATGATAGACAAATTTGATTTAGTCCTTTGTTCTGCTTATAACACATGGGTTGCAGTTTTTTTGTTATGATAATATGCTTTCTTTTTAATCCCTTGCCTTTGAATTTTAAAAGGTGAATCAGACTTGGAATGATTTGTGTCGCCGTTGATTCAGAGAATTCGATCTTAATGTTCAGACTTGGGGATGAGCTGAGGTTACTGCCCCAACGGAGCAAAACCCACAGGTCAAAAAATGAAAGCGTAAAAAAGTGGGTCCGGCCTCCCGAGCGCTCCCAATACCGGTCTGCCGCAGCTAGGGGCTCACAATGCACAACCGTGAGTGTATACGAAATCCCCTCCCGAACCAAGCCTAGTTGTGCTAGACAGGGAAAAGAGGATGGCTGTAGTGGGCATGTTATCGACAATCAACTGGTA
This sequence comes from Platanthera zijinensis, assembly GCA_039513925.1. Taxonomy (NCBI): domain Eukaryota; kingdom Viridiplantae; phylum Streptophyta; class Magnoliopsida; order Asparagales; family Orchidaceae; genus Platanthera; species Platanthera zijinensis. The sequence continues at coordinate 148,395,074 of CM077094.1, read as the reverse complement.
AATCCATTGACCGTCCTCTTCCCATTCGACATGGTGTCATATTTATAAGCAATTGAAACTAAGAGGTAGCCAGGTGTCAGTGGTGGAATCCCTGCCCACTTGAGGACTTAAACCCATTCTTGATGAGTTGATTCCTGGTTAGGAGAGCTGCTAGAGGCTTACCGCTGCGTGCTGGCTAAGAGTTCCCAGTGAATGAGCAAGAAGTCTGTAGATCTATTCTTGGTCAGCGGTCGACCTTCTGACATCATGCTGTACTGATTTTTAGTAAGACACCATCTACCCTCTGCAAATATGGGTTGTACATAATTCTCGCTCTTTTCGAGTGCAGTACGAACTCAGAAAGAAGTGTCCAACCTGGTTCGCTGAGTTGTTTCTCGCAAGGTGGTGTTTTTCTATAAATGTGAGTTGCTTTCATTGGCTTCCCATTATCAAGATTGTGTTATTATCAAGATGAGTTCGTTCGTTGCCTTTACAATTGCTGAAGATGCCGTCGCTTCCTCTTTCTATGACTCCGTGTGCGTCTCGCTTCATGACAAGATGAGGTACAAGTAGAAGAAGAATAAGAAAAGGAAGAGGAAGGGGGCCTCAACCCCACCCTACTAGGAGTTCGCCGGAGGCGAGGCTGAGGTGAGTCCGGAGGGGAACGAGCCTCCGACGAAGAAGGCCACCCCTTTGGCAAAACCCGTTCTGTCTTAGAACAATCCCTCGGTGGTTTCCCTTCGTCGTATCGATGAGGTACTTTCCTGGCTTGTGAAGTGCCCTTCTCAAGTTTAGATTTCGTAGATGACCTTGTACTTTGCATACGCTGCAGCGAGCTAGCTCGTTTCAGCTTGGTCACCGACCCAACGCTCAATGATGTTCCCCTTCTTGGGGTTGTTCCTGATGGAGTTCCTCCCATTCGGGGAACCAAGGCTGAAGAGCGAGTTCCCATTGCTTTGGATAGGTGGTTTTGTTTTTGCCGGGTAGATGCACTAAAACTATAACGACTTAGAGGGCCTTACCTTTATTTTGTGATAGGCTTGGCCATCGAGACGGCTACAGAGGGTATGAGGATGACACCCCAACATGAGTTCATTGCGGTGACGACACAACTCAAAGGGGATGAACCGTGCTCTCCCCGCTGTGGACTAGATGGGGCGGAGATCGAGCCCCCACTTGCTTATACTATCGCATCGAGTACGACTGTCACATCAAATGAGAAGTTTGTTTTGCCTCCTCTTCCCTCGGGCATTCCCCCTCATATTACTATTCAGTTCACACTGTCGGGCGACCTCCATAAGGAGCAGGTCCCATGGGTGGTGTCCCGTACATTTCCTTCTCGCGAGAAGGCTTTTGTGCTCTCTGTTGCGCCTGTAGAAGTGGCGTCAGAAGCTATCGGCTCCCGGGGATAGCCTCCCCCATCCGATTGCTCCCGACTTCATGATCAGTGCAGAACCAATGACTTTGGTGTGTAAGCAGTCGTGCGCTCTCTTTGCTTTTCAACTCTACCCTAGTTTATGTTGTCGTGTGTTCCAGTGAGCGTTTTCCATCTCCTCAAGAATCCTCTAAACACTGGAACACTTCACGCCGTGATAGGCATGACAGAGACTCGCGTACCTTTGGTAAATCATTATCACGCAGAGATTCCATTCAACAAGTAAATTCTGCCAGCAAATACACGCTGGTTGCGCCACAGGTGCATCGCCCACCTCTGACGCTGCTCGCCGCTCGCTGTTAGCCACAAGTTTGGACTACCTAGTTGACTTATGAGTGCCTACGTGCGAGTGCTAGTTCCACTTACACGCCTATGCGTCCTCCATGAAATCTCGAATGAATTTACCGAAGGGCTGTGATCTGCATCGCTTTGTGACTTCGCTGAGGCCCAAATGACGATGATTGAGGCCTTCAAAGATTGCCTTGAAGGAGCGGAGGTTCGCTGCTTTGACATCCTGAGTCTGGAACGTAGGGTTGTAGAGCTGGTCCATCACCGTATTCTGCTAGAGTACATCATGCAAGGATTCATTCATTACTCCGGAGTTCCTGTTGACTTGGTGCTAATTGCGTTGCAAATCCGCTCGGGTGAGGTGCATATGAGGGCCCGGGTGGAGTTCAAGACGTCGAGTGACTTAGGATGGCAAGCTCGCCATGCTTTGCTCCCGTTGCACTGAGGCCCTAGTTTTCCTTTTATGTTATACTTTGTGTTGTGATCAATGAATATTTGTTTGCGTGGTTGTGTATTAAACCTTTTTCTGTGTTTGTAATTATACCCGCGTAGTGTTTGACTATTATTTCTTCTTTTTATTTCTATGTTTTTAATTTATTAATCAAAGAGGTATCATGTTGGCGAGTTGTGTTCATTCTATTGATTGCTCATGAGGTCGCACAGACATGAGCTCGCGAGGTATGCTTCCTTGGCGCGCAACTCGCCGACGAGCTGTTGGAGAGGGCCTCCTTCTATAATTTGTGCCCACGGTCATAAATGTGCTTGCTTTCTTTGAAGGCGACTTCTTATTCGGTGAGATACAGACCACGAGTTAACATCGTCACTCCCGTCTCCCTTCATGGGCGATACCGAATAATCGCATCTTCTGTAGGCACCCCGCTTTTGTGGTGCACAACCTTCCCGGACTTGCACACATCTTTGTCCGATTTCGAGGATTTCAGGGTTCGCCATCTTCCTATTGGATTCTCAGCGAGGATGACGACTTCTGAGGTAACAATCAACTCGCAGTGGCCAGGATAGCTCGCCTTCTCACTATCTCATTTTGAATACGATTGCGGCTTCCGTTGTGGCCGAGATCCCCAGATTCTGCGCAATTATGGCTCCGTTCCGTGCAAATTTAACCCTAACGGCGTTGCTTCCATGGCGGCTTTCACTTGCTATCTCCACGAGAGGGCTTCAAGTGTGACTTCCGTGCATGGCGAAAGATATTCGTCTTGAAGGCGATTTCAGGACGAGGTTGCCTATTTTTTAAATAATTTTATGAAGAATAGGTGCCCCTCGAACAAAATTAACCATTGGACCGAAAGTGGGATCTTTGTTTGAGGTGAGCTCGGACTGATTCCTCCGACACCAAAGATGAGGGAAGCAACGACCTTATATTCCCCACGAGTTAAGGTGAGCACGCACGAGTTTTGTGAGTTCTTGCGTGAGAGGGAGTTCAGCGTTGTCCACCATTGACAGAGAGTCAATGAGCTTCCCTAAATTGCCCCGGGTGAAGGTGCACTCGTCGATCCAAACTTCCGTCTTATCACAACAAACTATGTGGAATTTTGTTGACACATCGTCTTTCAGTGCCACGTGTTGTTTCTTCTACTCCTCTAGTTGGGGATCAGGAGGCTAACCTAGTTCCAGCGGGACTTGTTGGCCCTAGCCATGCGTCGAATCCAGGCAAGGCTGGACTGAGCTCCGACAATACCAAGGGCAAACATCCACAAGTCGCCCAACCTTTTTTTCCTTGCGGTTCGCTCAGAAGAGGCGATGCAAGGAGTGCAGTCATAAGCGTAAAGAAGACATTGCCTTCGATGCCCCGAAGTCACGCCTCTACGATATGGGCGGCGAGGGGTCTGATAGTGCTGGCGAGCCGTTGATCTTCTGGGAAGGGGTGCTGAATAGCATGAGCCTTAGCTTGTGCCTTCCTTCCAGATTGAACGTAGTGAGCCGAACGACAAGGCTTTCAAAGTCGTTCGTGCTATATGGGAGTGAGGACGTTGAGATGCTAGAGGGCGTCTCTCCCTGCTACCTTGCATATGAGGGTACCAGGTATTTGTTAAGATTATGCGAGCTTTTCCATTAGACCATGATGATTATTCACATGCTCACTGCTTGACTGGCACAGGTGGAGGAGATTCTAGTAGAAATCGTGAGGTGCCTTTCGTAGCCGAGGGCAAGCTTTACAAGGCCGGCGATGCTCGGGATAGCGTGGACTTTGAGGTTCTTGTAATTCTTGCCTTTGTCTTGTTTGTTGTCACACACTTCACATGATATTGAACTCGCTTATTTCACCCAGGAGGACAATTTTTGACTTCGCAGCTGGTCTCCTACGCCGATCAGTGTTTGTCCGATTGTCATATACAACTGGAGGAAACCAGGTCTTTCTCGCCGAGGCAGAGTTGCAACCTCCTTTCGAATATCTTGGTGCAGAGGAACTGAGGGCCCTCCACAGGCAAATGTCGTTCTCGACGGGCGGGGTGTCCTTGGTTCGTCTCCGCAGGCAGGGTCTGCTCACAACTGAGGGGATATGCGTGACGGTGGCGATCGTCCTCCAGAACTCTTCCCAGTTCGCACTTCTTCTTCTTTGTTGTTAGGTTCTTGTTCTTCTTCTGGCTCCACCTCTTCCGACGAGACTAGCTTCAGCGGCGAGATGTGTTCTGGCGGTGGAGAGGAAGGGTACAAGTTGCCGGTGCTCTCGGTTTAGTGAAGGGCCATGACTTCTTTTTTTTGTTTTTATATTTGATTTTGTTGTACACTCTGGGAAACCGATGTTGTCGATGTGTTTTTTTTGGTTGAACAGGAAAAGGTAAACACATATATTTTGTTAAAGTGTAATGAAACTTATCGTTGATTACATGGGTGAGTTACTATGTTCTTAGACACGTGTTGACTTTGCGTAGGCTCATAGGCACGTCGTGTTGACTTTGCGTAGGCTCATAGGCACGTCATTTTGACTTCACGTAGTAGGTTCTTGTATGGGATTCTTGTTATTCATATTTTTTTGGAAAACACGGCTCTTCTTTTGAGGTGTTTAGCTATCAGTAACAACTACATTGAGTTTCTATAGTGACGTGATGACGTCGGCCCTAAGGCGGATGAAAGATGACATGATCCTAGACCATTTGCGTGATGAGCAAGCTCAACTGGAGGAGTTGGATATGCAAATTTGTCACAAGATTAATCCGAGATTGGATAGAGTTGACACACACCGAGGCCATTCACGCAATCAGTGAGCTCAACTGGAGGTGATTTCCAGCCTAGTTTTTTTTCCACGGACTTTGCCTCGACTGAGCTTTCTATAATGATGTCCTTCCCCTGACTCTTGGCTAGCTGTTAGTTGTCATAGCGGTGCAATAATTAGAGGTGTTGGCAACCAACGTGCAAGGGGGAGTTGATCTCGACCCACAATTCAAAAGCTTGAATTTAGAGACATGCCACCTGTGGCATCTCCTGCTCACGCGACTAGTGCTCTTTAGGAGTTAACAGGGGCGCTCATTTAGGAATGTTCAGTAGGTGTGTCATTCCGACACGGGAGATGACGCAGTACTATCCCTTGCTTGTTGTCAATTGGACATAAGATTATTGGTTTCAATTCTTTTATTTTGGAAGATACCCCTGATATAACCTTTTTATCAAGAAGATGAAATTATTTGATCTTATTTCAGCCGATTGATGTTCTTTCAGCCAATTGATCTTCTTTCTTCTCTTTTTTCCTTCCTCTCCTCTTTCTTCTTACCTTTTTCCCATTCTATTCTCGGTTGATGGCTGACTCCTTAGAGAGCAGGGGGAACATCACTTACTACTAATGTCCGAATCAACTCTTCCTGGTTCTGATAACATCAGCTTCTTCCATCGAAGATGAATGAAGCATGTGGAGTGACAATGGAAGATCAGTGTTTGGGGATCTCTTCTTGCAGTCTATATGTTGAAGATGTCCGTTAGACCCACAGTTTGGGTTAAAGAAAAGAAATGAGAGATATATTTTCATTTTGAGTAACTAAGAATAATTTTATTCATGAATAAAGGTGTTGAATTTCTCCAATCATTTTGACTAATCCAAAATGGGCTAACTTTCATAAATAAAATGCATAGTCAAAATACTTTTTAGAAGTCCTTGTAGTCTAATTTTCCTGATCTGATGGTGATGCTTTTCTTGCTCTCAATTTTGGCATATGTTGCCCGATTTAATCCAGTGAAGAGTGGAATCTTCTAGTTTATTCCAGATAAGGGCACTTTTGATTGCTCGTGCTTTGCAGTTCAAAAATTACTCAGACGTGAGCAATACAATACAAGAGGATCCCACTGTGGTCGAACAATTGGATGCTGAGGCGAAGGTGGACTTGGGTAAGGAGGTGTGCTCGACAATATATTTGGAGTGGTAGCATGCCAACAGAGGGGGGATCTTGGGTCTCTAACTTCATTAAGGGTGGTGTCAAGTGACCTGTTATGAGGGCATAAACCTTCCACAGTGTCTTGGTGGTATGAGTCGTATGACAGGGACTCTCAACATGATTCATATAACCAGAGAGAGAGATGACCATGAGGGCTAGGTCTTCTTTTCGAGCAGTCATGGAGTGAGTTACGAGTATGAGTCAGATGGTTCGGTGACAAGAGTAGGACTGCTGGGATGTGCTGGGGTTGGTCTTAGGTGGTCGGCTCGAAGTGTGGTTATTGGAGTGCGTGAGCCTAGTGCGTCGATCAGTAGTAAGTCGATTAGTGCGTAGAGGCGTCTAGTGGTTAGGGAGTGGAGATGTGCTAAGAGGAACAACCATTTTTGTGTTGAGCGAGTATGTCATGGATTGTCTCTTAGAGTCGCTAGAGCGTTAATCTTTAGCCCTTAGAAAGGATTCTCTAGATTACAGACTTGGAGCCTGGCGGAGTTGGCCTGGGGAACTATCAAGAATTATGGAACATTTCAACATTGCCTGCTGGGCTGTTGCAGATGGGCATAATGGTGGAATAAAGGTCACAACTGTTTCAGAGACCGTTGGAGTCGAGATCGGAACAGGACGACTCGAATGATGGGTTGCACAAATTGTAATTGAAGGGCTAAGGAATGACAAGTTATGGCAGAGCATATCAATTGATAGAGAGGAACATGGGGATGCATATACGATACAGAAACCTAGTTACAAGTCTCTCGCCTAAGCAAATTTCTCGATTTTATTTCCTTGGACAAACTTTGCATGAAAATTTTTCATAGACAACACCTTCATCGAGGTTTACACAAAAGACTAAAGGGCATTTACCTAAAGTTAGCCGAAAAATGATACTTATCAGAAATAAAATACTGGGCAATAGGAGACTTCCATGGTTTGAGGCCTGACTTGCAGTAGCTGACATCACCTGAGGGTACACTCATCTGTGATCGGGTTGATGTGCATGCACGTATCACCGAGCCTCGATGAGTACACCCTTGCTAATAATGTCTTTGTTGAGGCTGTGACTTGATACTTCTTGCTGAAGGTTTTACTGAGTACTCACGATGATTACCTGAACATGATCCTCAATGAGCCTGTTGGATCTTTGGATACTGTAAAGTCAAATAGTGCTATCTATCATCTTTTTTATTTTGAGCAGTCTGCCGACTTGAGCTAGTCATCCTATAGATTTGTTTGGTTCATTCTAGTCGTCAGGACTGGTTAGCTGCTCCAGATCTCTGCCATCACTTGGCCTCCTTAACCTCTTTTGTGCTTCATTAGCTGAATCTAATCTTGATCCGATTGATCCTTCGTTGAGAGTATTATGGGTTTGAGGGTTAAATATGAATCCTTCGTTTGATCCGACTATGTTTGATCGCAACGACCCACTTACATTCCACACAAGACTGTCCCGGAGGAAGAGGGACAAAATCCCAAGTTTGCTTGCCCCAAAGAGCCGTCATTTCCCCATCCATAGCTGCATGACACCCCGGATATTGAAGAGCGTCCTGTAGAGAGTTAGGAATGAAAATAGAGGATAAAGAGGCTGCGAATTTGAGAAGTTTATGGGAGAGATGATGCAATGATACATAATTAGCAATGGGATGAGCAGTAGTCTGTAGATATTGTTGCCGAATCTTCAGCCCGCGAGGTATTATTGGTACGGGGACTGTTGTATAGCATCAAAACGGGGAGGACGATAAGTGTACACATGATGAAGGGGTAGTTTGGAGGGTACGAGAACCGTGGTCGGAAGGAGTGGTGGAAGATGAGACGTAACAAGGACGATAGGGTGTGGTAATAATTGAGGTGTATAAGGAGTTGGATGAAGAGAGTGAAAAGGTTGGTCTTCAATGAAGGTCACATTCACAGAAATGATAACCTCACAATCATCGGGACAGTAATACACAACCTTTCTGAGTGCGGGAGTAACTAATGAACATATATTTTGTAGCACGAGGAGCAAGCTTATTAGTTGAAAGACCAAAATAATGAACATAATAGGTACATCCAAAAACGCTAGGTATGATGGAAAAGGGAGATGTGGAAGGAAATAAAAGACTAAAAAAGGTCGCATAGTTGAAAATGGAGGAGAGCATGCGTTTGATGAGGTTACAGGCTGTAGAAATCACAAAGTTCCTGTAATACCTCATCCTAGTTTATCAACAAATCAACAGTCCGACTGGTTTCAGCAATAAGCAGTAAACTAAGAAAGAGTATTAAACTAGTACAAAACAGACATAAATGAAAAGTATTGAAATTTAACTTACAACGGAAGTAGAAACAACAACTAAGAGTAAAAATGTACCTCAACAACCTCAATTCACAGAGTCATTGGAAATATGAAAAGCCGAAAAACTGAATATCAGAAATACTACATGTCTGATACAAAACAAAACTCTTAAACATTAACATTACAAGTGTCCAATGCTAAACAATATGGTACTAAAAGTAAAATAACAGAAAGGGAAAACAAACTATAGGAGCGAGACAAAAACACGCTCATCCTAGGCGCAACTTCCCACCCGAGTCCCCTGTAAAAGCATGCCCAAGAATGGGTCAGCCCAAAGAGAGTAAGAAAAACTTTTCCTTCTAGTGACACTAAAATTATTTGTAAATAAATATATGCATGTTTTTAAAATAAGTTTTATACTACAAAAAAACTTTATACTAGTGTGTTATACATGCTCTGGTAAAATATAACTGGTAACATAAAATATTTGTTCTAAATTTACACATATCTAGCATATTTACTCAAGTTCTGGAAGTTGGTTGTATAAAATATTCTCTAACGTTCGGTCTATACTTGAGTTCTAAAAGGTTTAAGTTTGCCCTTCTATAAAGCTCTAGGGAGAGTAGCTTCTATCGCGCAATTCTAGTTGAATGATCTATGTCCTACTAACGAACTTCGGCGTTCTAGTGTCTCTCAGACACAGACTCAAATCTACTAATCTTCTGCAACGAGGATGGCATCTCCCAAACTTTGAGACTCATAGGGTACACTATGCCCTAAAAGAAAGATAGTGCGCCTTTATCTATCACGAGAAGAAATCTCTTCGTGCCTACTAGATCATATTCTAACTCATTCTACTCTGCTTAAGAATTTGTCTGTATACCATAGACGATACCATATGTCATTTAGTCGACTGAGGTTCTTATTCCTGAGTTTACTATTTCCAGCTTCGTACTAAATACGAGTGTATAAGATTCACATTTTTACATTAACTCAGAAGGTCTAACTATTTGGACAATTTTGAAAGTTATCTATAATCTACATATACTAAGTGTATGATTGCTAGGTTACTACTTTCTACGATTAAAACAGTTATTTTTTACAAGCATTATTTCTGAATTTTAAAGAACGTCTATTGCAAGCTATCCGATATGTTTAGCCAGAAATAATAAGAATATTTTACCGCGGTGCTTCGCCGTTCATACACTTGATGCGGCGGCATCACTTCCTGGTTACTGCGAAAAACAAACAAGAATTGCTTTTTAATTCTAAACACGCGTTCTCTAACCCAATTCCCTTACGGAAACTAAAGGTGGATAGTCATTACACATTCAATTGTTTTCCTTAAATATTACCAAACAGTATCTTAAAGCGAAAGAAGGGAACTTACCACCCTCTTAACAATAGAGGATAATGATTTGAAACGGAAACGGTTATACCCAAACTAGAATTATTGATCCCACCGATCATCTAGAATATTCACTCTTAGGGTTGGGCTTATGTTGACATTATAAAAAAAATATACTACATAGGAGTGAAATCTGAAATTCCCAATGGGGTTTAACATACCCCAAAAATTTTATGGGGGGAGGAGATCGAAACCAACAGATCTCGACACCACTAAGGCTGTCGAGAAAGGCGAGATCCTCGACTTCTAGCTTTGAGGGAGTGAGACCCAACATGAACATTTATTAGCTTCAATCGGTTGCTATGAATTGGAGAAAAAAAGGCAAACACACAGTGAAGGAAGTTACCTACTTTAAACCAAAGAAGAAATCAGCCAGAGGTGAAGAAAACTCGCACTGTCTCTGGAAGGGTTCGACGAGGAGGAAAGAGGAGGGGGGGGGGGTATCCTTACTCCAGTCCTCTCTGCACGTCGAACCCTAGGAGTGGAACTTCGCTGCAAGACGAGGGAGACGAGGGAAAAGCCGGAAGCACGCGACTGCTGTGTCGACTGCTGGAGAAGAAAAGGAAAACAATGATTTTAATGGGAAAGTCGGGCTACGGGAGAAGGGGTTACGGGGTTTTAAGATAACCGTGCGGCGCTTCATGCCGGGGAAATGGTTTTGACAACCGCAGGGGAAAGAAACAGGACTAATGCCGATCAAACTAGGAAAATTAGACATCTCCCAATTTTTACGGAATTGCCATTTCACGCTAATTTAGAATATATCTGTTAAGCTCCCGCCGGTTATGTGGTGGCATTGGGGTGGGGATTAGACGACGCCCTAGAGGAGTGGGCAGGGGACAGAGAGAAGCAGAGGGTCAAGAGGTAGAAGAAGAACAGTAATTTCATTAATTTCATGCTTAAAAACAGATAATACAGCTTAGCCATATATATAGGCTATTACAAAGGGTATCAACACTTATTTTTAAAAACTATCTGTTACAAGTATTATTGGCTCGGATGATTCCTGGATTAACTGCCCCCACGTGTACGCCTGTGATGAAGCATTCCCCGGATTGATGCCAGGTGGCCTGGAGGCATAAAAACTTCCGTTGGATTGTTGACAACTGGCTCCATCTAAATAATTACCAGGGGCAATAAACAGGACCGTTGATGAGAAAGGGAAATGAATCTGAGGCGTCTATTATTCTCCTAACAATTCGCTTCCCCTTTAAATAACGCTGTCCTCAGCGTTCTACACACTTCCGCCGTTTTCCTTCTCCTTTTCTCCTTTTTTTAGGGTTTTGCTGAGCTCGTTTCTTCGCCTAGTGCTTGGTTGCCGTCATGAATGCCAAACTTCTTCTTCAGGGTGGTCGAGGAAGCAAAATAAGAAAACGGCAGTTGATGAAGATGCGATCCCATGGAATGAATAGATACTACTCTAATTTGAAACTGCAACTCTTAATTTTTCTGCTTCGAACGCTGGAGAAGTAGGTAACTGTCTAGACCTGCTTTGTTCCGTCTTCTGCAAGCTTCTCTTCTAGTATTTCGTCGATTTTTTCGGGTCGATCTCTTCGCTTTTGTGTTTCGCCCTTTTTACTTCGTATTTTTCTTCGTCCCCAAATGTTTTGGCTGAGCTCCTTGCGTAAATCCGCCATTTCTGGTTGCGCTGTACCCTCTAAGTGTTGAAGATCTACCAAGGATGCCAGATCTTCCCAAGTGCTATCTGATGGTGACAACCCCTGCCATTGTACCAACGCTTGCGGTACCTCCTGTCCTTGCCGTATGATTTTGCGCTGACTAATAATGGCCTAGGGCGGATGTAGCGGGCTGTTCTTCCAAGTTAATTTTGGTAGGGATGTTATTTGTTACGTCGGATTTCTGTGGTAGGGTTTCAGTAACGAAATATGGAATACCGGATGTATCCGTGTCTCTGGCGGGAGGAGAAGCCGATAGTCAGTCTCTCCAGTGATCTCCGTCACCTGATAAGGCCCGTAGAATTTGAGGCTTAGCTTTCTTCCTGCTGGTCTGGTCATTGTTAGCTGACTATATGAGTGCAGTTTGAGCAACACCCAGTCACCGACGTCCAACTTAAGTTCTCTGCGTTTTTTATCTGCTTGCGCTTTCATTCTGTTTTGAGCTCTGGCAAGATTCTCCCTTAGTGAATGGTTTATTTCTTCCCGAGTCTGCATCGTTGTGTCCACAACTTCATTATTAGTTCCCCCTGCACAGTAGTTCAATAAACCAGGGGGGGTCGACCAAACATGACTTTAAATGGAGTCATGTTGGTCGATGCGTTAAATGCTGTATTGTGATGATATTCTGCATAGCTTAAATAATTTGCCCATTTCTTTGGGTACTCATGAGTGAATATTCTTAGATATTGTTCAACACAACGATTTACCCTTTCGGTTAACCCGTCGGTTTGAGGGTGATATGCCGAGCTGTATTTTAGTTTAGTTCCTTGCAGCTTAAATAATTCCACCCAGAAATCGCTCAGAAAGATTGGGTCTCTATCAGTAATGATAGACTCAGGATTCCCGTGCAATTTCCCTACATTTTCCCAAAAAACACAAGCCACACTAGGTCCCGATATGGGCGGGTTAATTGGTGCTAAGTGTATTGCTTTAGAAAATCTATCTACTATTACCAGTATTATTGTATATCCTAATGATTGGGGTAGATGGGTGACAAAGTCCATGATTATATCAGCCCATAATTTGGATGGTATAGGCAGGGGCTGTAGTAATCCATATGGGGCATGATTAGAAACTTTAGCTTTCTGGCATATATCACACTCCTTGATATATTCTTCTACCTCTTTTTTCATATTATGCCAGTAAAACTGGGTTCTAATTTTATGAAGTGCCCCTCTAACCCCTGAATGCCCTCCTGCTAGACTATTATGTGCTTCAGTTATTATGGTTTTTTTGATTGTGGAATTATCTGGAATGTATATCCTGTGATGGTGCATGATGTATTTACCTTGTATTTTCCAGTTTGGGTAGTTGGTTGTTTTAGTCTTGATCTGATTGCTAAAGTCATCCCTTTCATAATGTTGTTCCAGTCCCTCCAGGAGAGGGGAAACTGGTACAAATAACATATTGAGGTTTTTGGTAGAAGCATTCTCTGAAATTTCAGGGATTCTGGAAAGGGTATCAGCAGCCTGATTGTTTTTACCTGCCTTATATTTTATTATAAAGTCATATCCTAACAGTTTGTTGAGAAAAATCTGCTGCTCAGGTGTCTGAATGTGTATGGTGAGGAGATAGTGCAGGCTGTGGTGGTCTGTGAGGATGATGAATTGATGCCCGAGCAAATATTGTCTCCATTTTGCCACCGCAGCAGTTACCGCATACATTTCTCTTAGATAGGTCGATTTTTTTGCATTAGGGGGGATAGCTTCTTACTGTAATATGCTGTAGTTTTATCCTGCTGCTTTAAGATTGCTCCTATACCCGTTCCCGAGGCATAAGTTTCTATTATAAATGACTCGCTGAAATTAGGGAGGGTTAGGATTGGTTTAGACATTAGCTTTTCCTTAAGTTCTTCGAAGGCGGATTGCGTTTTCGGATTCCAGGAGAAAGAATTTTTCTTTGGTAGTTCAGTGATTGGAAAAGCTATTTTGGCATAGTCTTTAATAAATTTCTGATAATGTCCTGTTAAACCTAGGAAGGCTCTAACATCTTTTTGGTTTTTGGGGGTCGGAAACTGTTCGATTGATAGTATGTTTGTCTTGTTGGGGGTCACATTGCCCTCACATATGGTATGTCCTAGGAACTCAATTTCCTTCATAAGGAACTCACATTTGGATATTTTTACCAGTAGCTTATTCTGTTGTAAGACTTCTAAAGTTGTTTTTAAATGTATCCAATGATCCTCTAAGTTTGGGCTGAATATCAAAATATCATCAAAGAAAATTACTAGGAACTTCCTTAGATAGGGTTGGAATATCGTATTCATCAAGGCTTAGAAAGTTGAGGGGGCATTGGTTAAGCCAAATGACATCACTAAAAACTCATAGTGTCCTTGGTGTGTTCGGAATGCAGTCTTAGGGATGTCCTCCTTGCTCATTCGAATTTGGTGATACCCTGATTTTAAATCCAACTTAGAAAACACTCTGGCTGTATATAATTCATCCATCAGTTCATCAATTGTGGGGATAGGGAATTTATCCTTAATAGTTATTTTTGTTTAATGCCCTGTAATCCACACAGAATCTCCATGTCCCATCTTTTTTTTGACTAACAACACTGGATAGCTAAAAGCTGACGTACTTGGCTGAATCTGCCCTTGTTTCAACATTTCCTTCACTAGTCTTTCTATCTCGTTTTTTTGTTTGTATGAGTACCTATAGGGTCTTAAGTTTGGAGGATTGGTTCCCTCATGTAAATTAATTCTGTGATCAATCTCGCATTTTGGCGGTAACTCCGTGGGTTCCCCAAAGGTTTCAGAAAAGTTTTTAATTAGCTCCTTGAATGGATTGGGTAATTGTTTCCCTATTTCCTCTATCAATGGCGCAATAGCCTTTGGATTTTGTATTTCTCGTGTCAACATTAAACACATTCTGGCTGGTTTTAGAGCATTCATTCTGAGTAACTGGGATGATGAAACCATTCCCCCTCTGGTTGTACCATTTTGCCCTATGAGTGTTACCAGTTCGTGTGTTCCTTGGTATGAGATGGTTAAATTTTCATAGTCTGTAGTTACTGGTCCTAAAGTTCGCAGCCATCGTTGTCCTAAGATCAAATTTGCTCCTTCGATATCCAGGACATAAAGTTGAATAGTATATTGGATGGCTTGTATAGTTAGTGTCACATCCTTACATTTTCCCTTACATTGTTCGGTAGATCCATTCCCCATAAATACCGGAAATTCGTTGATTTTGTGTATGGGTAATTTCAAATAAGTCGCCATTCTATTGGAAATGAAATTGTGAGTACTACCTCCATCAACAAAAATTTCTATGGGTTGGGCCTTAATATTTCCCGTAAATCTTAATCCGTGGTTTGGTACTGCTCCGGTTAGAGTATTTAAAAATATTGTGGTGGTCGGGTCCTCATATTCTTGAACGAATTCCAGAGATTCTAGTTCATTTTCCTCTTCTTCCGTGCCCCCTAAGTAGAGTAATACTCCTCTTCCTTTGCACTTATGCCCCGCATGATATCGCTCATCGCAATTATAACATAGTCCCTTTTCTCTTTTAGCTTGTAATTCTGCTGGGGTTAATCTCTTGATTGGTGGTAGGCGGGGTTTAATGACTGTATTGAAGTTTCTGTCGGTTCTATTGTAAACTTTGTTCCGTTCAATGGAATTATTATAGTTGTACCTAGGACCTAGATTTCGTCTTTTGTGTTCCACTATTTCCCTATCCTCGTGTATCCTGGCTAGGGCATATGCGTCATAAAGCTCGTTTGGGCGGGCCATAAGAACAGGACCCCTAATTGTTTATTTTAACCCATAGATAAACATATCTGTGATAAAACTTGGGGACAACCCAGGTACTTTGGTCATTAAGTCTTCGAATTCATTCTTATATGCTTGTACAGTGGATGTTTGCTGTAGCTTAGTTAATTGTCCAGCCGGTCTTACGTATTGTGATGGTCCAAAACGTTTTTGAACAACATCGACAAACATATTAAAGGTGAGGGCAGGATGATCCCTCAAGGTTGCCTAGTACCATTTAGACGCCGGTTTGTCTAAGTGTAGCGAGGCAATCAAGAGGTAGTCCTGTACCCTAATATTATTGTATTCAAAATAATTACGGAGGTCATATAACCAGTCGGTTGGGTCCCCTTCTGAAAATCTAGGACATGGAATATCAAAATTGCCAGGTCGGTTAGAAACAACCTGAATTCCGGGAGTCGTGGGCGTGGGTCCAAGAATGCCTTGTGTGTTGGTTGCTGGATTGAATTCTGGTTCTTTTTGGTGGTAACTGGTTTCTCCCACCTCAGTTGGACCCTGATGCGAACTCTATATCCCCTTGCCCAAAGATCTTGGCGCATTCTCGAACTGGGTAATCATTTCACGCCTTAAGGAGGCGATTTGGTTGGCGTGTTTGGAAGATTGGTCATGAGTTTCAAGAATTTTCTGGGCTAATAGATTCTCTTTCACTTGTATCTCGGTGGTAAATTGACTCTGGATTTTCTTCAACTCGCTGAGGAAACGATGCTGTAATTCCTCCATTTGTGTTGCTCTCTGTTGCTGCTCGGCTTGAATGATATTCTTGAGTTCCAAGAATTGCTACTGACTCTCCTTCGAACGTAGTCCTTCCATGATAAGATCGGCGGGAAGAATGATCTCTCAACGAGAGCACTAAAATGTTAAGCTACCGCCGGTTATGTGGTGGCGTTGGGGTGGGGATTAGATGAAGCCCTAGAGGAGTGGGCAGGGGACAGAGAGAAGCAGAGGGTCAAGAGGTAGAAGAAGAACAGTAATTTCATTAATTTCATGCTTAAAAACAGATAGTACAGCTTAGCTATATATATAGGATATTACAAAGGGGTATCAACACTTATTTTAAAAACTATCCGTTACAAGTATTATTGGCTCAGATGATTCCTGGATTAACTGCCCCCCACGTGTACGCCTGTGATGAAGCATTCCCCGGATTGATGCCAGGTGGCCTGGAGGCATAAAAACTTCCGTTGGATTGTTGACAACTGGCTCCACCTAAATAATTACCAGCGACAATAAGCAGGACTGTTGATGAAAAAGGGAAATGAATCTGAGGCGTCTATTATTCTCCTAATAATATCCGTTACGACAACGCGCTATCACACACCCAAAACATTAAAGTAGCGACAACTCATTTATTTATTAGCGCGCGACAAATAATCCTAACGCCATACCTTGACACAAAAACTTTCCCGAACAGTTCCGCTCATGATCAGGCCTTGCAAATTAAATTTTAATTTCGCGTCAATTTACGGATGTTACAGTTCCAGTAAACTTTGTGAACATTCATTTGAAACAGTAGTGGGCATGCAACCTCAAGAAGGTGACGATTTTTCTGCTCAGTCACACGCCGACCGACACAGTTTTGTTGGGGTGTATAAGCACATAAACTTTGATGGATGATCCCAAACTCAGCACAAAGATTAGTAAAAGTACTCCTTGTATGTTCACGTGCATTGTCGGTTCAGAGTGATCTTAATGTAGATTGAAAACTGAGTATGAGTCTCAGTAATAAAATCACAAAATGTGAAAGTTAATTTGAAATGATTGCGAAGTAAATACAACCTTGTTATGCGAGCGTAATCATCAAAAAATGTAATAAAGTAACGATAACCATAAATACTTGATGTTTTATATGGTCCTCAAATATCAGAGTGCTCTAAAACAAAAGGAGCATTGCTCCGAATACAATGTGGGAGAAAAGATGATGGATGCTATTTTCCGAAGATACATGGCTCACAAGTAAAGTCATTGAGCATTGGGAGAGCAGCATGCCCAAGACGTCAGTGCCAATTAACAGAAGTGACAAATGAGAAAATCATGAGTGGAATATCTGAGATATAGAGCCCATTAGGCAGTCGCCCTTTATCAATGATATTCTACGTCCGTCGATCCTACACGACAGAAGATGAGGAAAGAAGGTTACACAACAATTAAGGTCTTGAGTAAAGCCACTAACAAAAAGAAGGTTAAAAGGTGATCCCAGTACATGAAGGACCGATCGAAGAGATAGTTGAAGTGAGGGGCATATCAATAGAGATATAAATCGGGGTGGTGTCGCCATTAGCCATTGTGATGAACTTGAGTTACACAGATTGTAAGTTCTAAGGTGGTTTCTACCGAGTAAGAGTGTGTGAAACCCAAGTCCACAATCTAAGTGGAGCTATGAGAGAGATAGACGATACCTTCTTTGGAGATCGACCCAACCGAACCAGATGAACGATTGATCATCCTCTGAAAATGGTGGAGTTGGGTGCGTAAGACATCAATGTAGTTTTGGGTGGTGGATGTAGTATCAACCACAATGGATGCATGTTATTGCTTATGATAACATGTTATCTCAAGATGACCATCCCGACCACAATGAGAACACTTAAGACGAGGCCTTCTGTTATGTCCCCTACCTCGAGAAGCGGTGCGACCTCCATGAGCTGAAGGAGCTGGGGGAGATATAAAAGACTGTCGAAGGAGGGTTGGAGATCGAGTTCCAAGAGCATCAGATGGCGGTGTAACCTTTAATAACTTGGATTATACCTTCAAATGAGAGAGAATTGTAGATGAAGAAAGTATTTTAGCCCAGACGCTGTGGACGCGCGGTGGAACACAGACCATCATCATAGCGATCTCAACTGCTTCTTTCTGTGCATGTTGTGCGATGAGGTCTTCTGTTGGAGGTTGATGTTGAATCCATGCCTCAACTAAAGTTTTGGATCTCGCAACAAAAGAGATTAAGTCTCCTGCCACTCAGGAGTCAACAGATTGAAGGCCTGCGATGATGCCAAACAGGTGTTGGAGGTTGTCCTTGACAGAATAGAGGGAGTTTAGTTCCTCCTACATGGCCTTAGCCGTCTCATGATACATGGCTATCCGATATGATTCACTGTCCATAGAGTTTAGGATACAGGATTGGACATGACCATCATCGCGTAGCCATTCCTCAATGGGCTCAGTAGGAGTAGCCTTAGTCAGATGATGGATATGTTTGGTCTGGAGAACATGTAGGATGGAGTGCACTCATTCAACAAAGTTCTTCTTCGAGATAGTGGTCATCCGAAGCTCATCACGAACTTCAGGAGTGGGAGGCCCAACACGTGCCGGAAGAGATGAGGCATCATGCAGTGTCATTGAATGGGGCGGAAGGCCAGAGGAATCCAGAGTTTACCTCGGACAGGAGAGTAACTTAGGAGTGAACATGCAAGCAACAAGAGGACCTATGCGATCAAGGATCGCAAGGAGTGGCAAATAGAATATGCAAACAGGAGGAGCTCAGTGAGCCGGCAACGGTGGTCAGGAGCAGAGGGGAGGAAGCTTGGCAGGGGAGGAAATGAGCTGCCGCGGACATGAACTCAACGGTCAGAATGGGCGTGCTGTGAATCAAGGTTTGCGACCAGGAGGTATTCAACAAGACCAGTGCGGACAATGCACGAGAAATCGCGGGAAGCGCCAGACAGGTGGGTCCTAGAGTGGCAGTGAGTAAATGCTATAAAAGCAGCTGAATGGGGGGGGGGACAAAAACATGGGCAGGTGCATGAGACTATGAGACAAAGCTACAATCATAAAATAGCAGAACACCCGAACTTTTGTATTCTTCCACATGGTATCAGAGACGATCTGTCCTAAAAATTAATTTGTTCGGGTCTGATACCATGCGGAAGAATACGAAAGGAAGAAAATAATAATAAATAGTTTTATGTATTCCTCATATATCATTGCATACAAGTATTCACACAATTATATGGAAAGAGGAGGAGCAATAATCCCATTCTAAGATGTTGGACTAAAACCTAAAGAGGTAATAGACTCTAGCTGGTCCTTGATATGGGCTTTTTACATGTTTTATTTAAGTCTCTCTATAAATTTTTTCTCTCAAGGATTATATTTCACGTGTAGAAAATTCTTTATCTATTTAAAAAAAGAATTTTGTTAAACTTTTCTTCCTAAAACACTATATTTTCATGTTATTTTCTCGCTTCACCAGATAGTAACGTCTGGTTGAAAAGGTAAAGGAATCCTATCAAGTATGTGGGGGTATAGGCTGACTATGAAGGATCTCAAAGGGGGTTTCTCGATTGGAATAGTTCAGAGTTATTGTAGCAAACTTGGCTTGTGTAAGAATTGCGAAATTGAGTTTGTAGCATAATTTTAATTCACATTAGATTCCAATCTCAGTTCCAATACATGAGGCTCCTTTTCTGTGCAATTGAATGCCCCATATGTTAACCATTGGAAATTCATTGTTGTTACTTTAAGAGATTTAGTTTATTTTTTCAGTTTCTTTAACTAGTAATGAACATTTTCTTGTATTTGTAATTGCATGTCTTGCTAGCTTCCTTTTGGATTTGGCACGCTTCTTTGTATCTTTGATTTGAACTAATGACAGTGCATAGGGGAACTCCCGTACTCCGTGCGATAATACTTCCGCTGCTCTTCTCCCATCTGCAGTGTATGGTGATAATTGGACCCCTAACCTCGCTTGATGCCTTCTCAGTCGAAAAAAGTCATTGAAATGAGCCTTATGTTGTATAACATGGTGCATTACTTTTTCGAGTGAGGGGACTCGAGCAAGGCTGCGGGTCCAATCGTCACCATACACTGTAGACGGGAGAAAGTGAGAGGCGGGAATATTGTTGCATGGGGCAGGGGGGTTTCCCCATGCTTTGTCAGTCATATATTTGGAATACCGTAGATTTAAGTATTTTAAGTATATTAACACCCTTGCGGATCATAGAGGAAGAGACATCCAAAAATCTCACTTTTTTGCACATATGGCTGTTTCAACATTTCTGTCATCGAGATTTCCCGTTCTAAATCCACCTTGCCCAATTCAATAAGGAGAAACAGGGTCGTCGTCCAATTATAAAACTGTTGAAACGCAACAATTGAAGAAAAAAACACAATTGCGAAATAAGGTTGCAAATGAACAGAGTGAGCGAGTTCGTGTAGCCATAACCTGAAACCCAGTAATTAAAGTTGTTCTATCACTATTTCAGTAACAACCGTGAATGTATAACTGGCTCAAGTAAGAAAAAGTGTCATACAGTAGATTTAACACCAAAGAATTGAATATTTTTTCTATTGATTGATGGAGAAATATAGTATGCTTGCCGAAAGGACCGATTAAGCCTTACAAAAATTGAACTCCTGAATTGGCCTGGAGTTTACTTCCCAACAAATTCCTTCACATTCTTCAACCATGATAGATATTCTCTTTCATCCGTACTCATCATGCGCTCAAGCAAGAAAGCAGGAAGAGAATTATCTACACCTCTTGCATTCAGAAAATGAAATATTCATGAAAAAGTCTTAAGACAACAATATGATGAGCAACAAAAAAATGAGCTATAAATTTTTTGGTTATGAATGTGGAACATTTGAAAAGAACTGAAAAATAAGGACATCCATTCAGACCATGTTGCGGTCTATGATGCAGCGGAGGTGAAATACATGAATGTCGGTTGGAAGATTCCATGATTGAAGTTGTGCGACAGAGACCATCAAAATTGGGCGGCGGAAACTGTTGAAACACGACGGCAGAGACCTTCAAAGCATAGCATCTACTAATCTTGAGCAGTGATGGCAAACCGAGGCTAAATAACTTTAAGCTGCAAATCCTCAACTACAAACATATAGAGGCCACTTCCACCTCTAGGAAAATCCAAAATTGCAAATTCCACAGCAAAACCCCAAATCTCTAGCACTGGAACAAAAACAGAGTCCGTCCATTTGAGACAATGAGCATCAGAAAAATTCCAGCACTAAAAACAGAAGTATATGGGAATCTTAACAATCTTCGAGGATGGGATGTCCGAAGAAATCAATTGCAGGGCAAAGAGGAGAGATGGTATAGAAGTGAAAGAAGCACAACAAATATATCATAGATTCAAGGGAAAATCCTAGCAATAGCTTGTTGCCACACATTTCCTGGCTGAAACGATGAAGTAGCTCTTTTTGGTGGTGTTAGATTGAAGAGCCGACAGGCTCTGCTGGTTGTATGAGGACATCAAAAGGAAGTAATTTGTCAAATCTACTGTTCATCTGATAGGTAGTGTTTGTGAGATATATATGTATATATAGGGATCAATGGAAATCCGCGTTACGCGGATTTAATCCATATCCGTGCGCGGGAGGGAACCGTTGGATTTAATCCAACGGCAAACAAAATTGCATTTATAGTGGGGCGGCCGGCGGCTGCGGGCTCGACAGCCACCGGCCGCCCGGGGTCCGTCGGCGACCACGCCGACGGGCCTTGGGCGGACGGCGAGCCCGAAGCCGCCGACCGCCCCGCTGTAAAAAAAATTGCATTTACAGCAGGGCGGCCAACGACTGCGGGCTCGCCGGCCACTGGCCGCCCTGGGCTTGTCGGTGTGGACGCCCATGAGCCCAGGGCGGCCGGTGGCCGGCGAGCCCGCAGCCGCCGGCCGCCCCGCTGTAAAAAAAATTTGCTACAGCGACGGCGGCGCCGCTGCAAGCCGCCGCTGCACGCCGCCGCTGTTGTTGCAAAATTTTATTGACACCAGGGCGACCAGCGGTTGCGACCTCGCCGGCCTCCCCGATGTCATGCGCAGGGATGGCCACACACTTTTGCAAATCCGCACTTTTGCAAATCCGCGTTACACATCACATTAATGCTTACGAGAGCTCTATAGGAAAACTATATTCTTCCCTCTCTCTAAAGGTGCACGACAAAAAAAAGTGATGATAGAAGCTGGCACTGCATATAATCTCTAAAGATAATTTGTGTTTAGATCAATATATCATCTCATTCGGACAATAGATCAAACATGTTCAATGCATGACATCATTTCACAATACGAAGCATTAAAAAAATGGATACTTTGTATCATTTGTTCAAAGTTGTAAAAGAAAAATTCATTTATTTTCTTTGTATGGGTTCAAAAATATATGAAGAAATTAATAGGGAATTTGAAGATGTAAAAAAATTCATTTATTTCAGTATGCAAAAATTGTAATTATTCATTAAATTGTTATACGAAGTTGATTTTGATACCATGAAGTTTGAGAACGAACCTATCTCTATGGTCATATTAGCTGTTAGGACGAAAAAAAAATACTGAGAAACAACAACATGCGAGAATGAGTATATGCTTATCATCATCTACTCTGAGAAGCTTACTGCACATTAACAAAACAAATGGAAAAAAAGAAAAAAAATAAGTGAAGCTTGATCCAATGTTGCATGTATTATAGATTATGATGATCTGAATCAATGGAAAACAATGTATTGGATTAATTATTCAGAAATAGAAATCAACACTAAATTTGAAATCTGGCCACACAAGGGAAATCTCATTTTTCAATGAAGAGAGCATTGGAAACATCAACCATAATTAATAGTATTTATAATATACAAAGTAATGTTATTTGCAAGCTCTAATGTTGGAGACAGATGCTTCTAATGTTTCACCCTCTATGTAACTCGCGTAAGCTTTCACAAACTACAACAAGAATGATGCTGACAGTGCCTTAGAAATTGTGAGGAGGAAGCAAGCAGTTCGTTGTCGGGCGACATGTTAACATAGTATACATGATGGAAAATCGAATATAGAATGCTTCTAGATTTTGCTTCCAGTGTAACATAGTATTGTTTATCCCAATGACTTCTGGTCCGCTCATGTTTATGTGTTTTTAATTAGTTGGAGAAGGAATGTATGGCAAAGAGAGATTTAACTTGAAAAGCACAATAGATTTTTTTTAATCATACTGAATGTAAGGTTGGAAGTCAAACCATATGGCTTGGGCATCTATGTTCCAAATTCCAACTACAAAATTTCACAGTCAGTGTTACGGTTGTGCATGCCGATGAGACATGCACACGCCGACGAGACTTCGTGACGAGTCCACACGCGGAGGGAGACGATGACAGATCCATCTGGAGGAGAAGAGACTGAAGACGCGCCGCCGACATGATTATTTTATTTGTATTTGCTATGTTATTTTCATTTATATGTACACTTTATTATTCACATTGTTTTGTTGTTGTCCGTACTCTGCACCTATATGTGACTGTGTTGTACTCTTTTTCATTATGTTTGGGTATATGAAAAATAGGGTTGCTCCCTAGCTTTTCTTCTCGTTTCCTCCTCCTTACTCTCCTCACCTCCACCGACCCTTCCTCTTGCCGGATTTCTCCCTGATATCATATCAATTTGGTCCGACCTGCCTCACTGCCCGCCCACCAGCCGTTGGTGGTCCCTGTCACCGCGCGTTCCCAGTCTTGGCTCCGCGCCAGTTCCGCCGATTCCATCTTCCCCAATCGAACATGTGTCGATCTCACCGATTCCGCCCAGAGGCCCCATTTCCACCGATTCCGCACAAGTTCCGGGTTCTTCGACCAACCGGAACCCACCCGCCAAGCCGTTGCTCCCAGCAAGCTCATCCAAGCACCGATCCGTCGTCTCAGCGCAATGATTTCGTCTTCCGCCGATTCCGCACAGATCCCCCCGTTCCGCCATTCTATGGCTGCTTTGACCGACAGAAACCCAAGGCCGCCGATCCGACGCTCCCAGCGACTGCGTTGGCTCCTCCAAGAACCGATCCACTGCAACCATAGTTGTCAAGGCGCGCGCCTAGGCGCGCCTGAGGCGCCGGGCGCAGCCCGCCGCGCCTCAGCACAGCTGAGGCGGGCGATGTGCCCCAGACGCGCGCCTTACAGGCTCCCAGGCACGCCAAAGGCGCGCCCGGGCCTTTCAAGTTAATTTTTTAAAAAATTGTTTTTTGATATGGGCAAAAACATGATCTTAGATGCACCCGAGGCACCCCCTAGGCGCACTTGGGCGCCCAATTCGCTGAAATTGAGCGAATTGGGCGCCCATTCGCTGAAATTGAGCGAATTGGGCGCCCATTCGCTGAAATTGAGCGAATTGGGCGCCCATTCGCTAAAATTGAGCGAATTGAGCGCCCATTCAATGAAAATCAGCTAATTGAGCTCCCAATTCACTGAAATTCAGCGCCGAATTCGCTCAATTTCAGCAAAATGGGCGCCGAATTCGCTCAATTTCAGCGAATTGGGCGCCGAATTCGCTCAATTAAGCGAATTGGGATAGCGAATTGGGCGCCCAATTCACTCAATTTCAGCGAATTGGGCGCCAAATTCGCTCAATTTCCTTTTCCCCAAATTTTTGCGCCTCAGGTGCCTCAGGCGCGCGCCTGCGCCTTGCGCCTAGGCTCCAGGGGCCCTTTGCGCCTCGGTGTGCCTTGCGCCTTTGATAACTTAGGCTGCAGCAAGGCCACGACCCTCTGCGCCGCCGTCCCTGTTCTGCTGCGCCATCGGATTTCCGCCGTCCTCGCCTTCAGGACTCCATCTGCATGGCTACCAACACCCGCTCTGTCGGCGACCCTCTTTCCATTGTTGCCGCCGACGCCTTGAGCTGCCGCGTGAAGGCTCAAGCACAACTTGTAGCCTCCATGCACACATCCCTCCCCGCCCTCATCTCCAAGATTGACTCCCTCCAGGCGTCCGCCATCGCTGTTTCCGCTGCGTCCAGGTCTGGCTCACCCGCGGATGGAAGCTCTCTTCTCGGCGTCGGACCGCCACCCATTCCATCTAGGACCACTCCTCTGCCCATTCCGGACCGGCCCGCCCCCTCTCTCAACATTCCCTCTTTTGTCGGCGTCGACCCAATGGGTTGGATCACCAAAGTAGAGCATATTTCGAACTCAACTAGACTCCGGAGTAGGACAATGTGTCTATAACTGTGGTATTCCTGGACGGCTCGACCCTCCACTGGGCTCGGTGGCTCCGCAAATCCAACCCATGCCGCACCTGGATTTCTTCTGTACCTCAGCAGGTGGGCCAGCAGTCCATGCTGCTCTCAGGCATGCTGCGGGATCGCCCGATTATCATAATGGTGGACAACGATGCAAGCCATATTCTCATCTCTGAGCCCTTGGTGCAGCAACTAAGTCTTCCCTCGGTTACCTCTCCGGATGTTGCGGTCCTCCTGGGCGATGGGCGCCACCAACCGACTCAGATCCATTGTACTGCCGTGTCTCTCTCCGCGGGGTCCTGTTCTGTGACCTCGAACTTCTAAGCATTCGGCCTAGGCGGTATCCACGCCATTTTGCAGGTGGCTTGGCTCCGCACACTCCACGATGTCGCGTCAATTGGGTGACTATGATCATGCAGTTCCGACTCGGGAGCCAGCCTTGTCGTCTCGACGTCGACCCCGCTCTCCGGTCTGCCTCTCCATGAGACAACAAACCACGAACGTCGACCTCTCTGCGGGGCTGTGGCCCTTCTCGGTCCCGTCTGATGTGCCTTTTCCTTCCTCGACGGACCACCTGGAGCTTTGCACTGCGCTTGCCGACGTCATCCAGCCTCCGACAGGATTTCCACTAGCCCGACTACTCTACCCTCGCCAATTCCCTCCAGCCTAGGACCACAGTCGTCTCGGCGCAGGCGTTTCGTTCTGTCCATGGACTGAAGGATGAGCTTGAGCCTCTGGTGCAGGGGATGCGCTGATGGGGGGACTTACCCATTCTGGTGCAAGCCTATTTTCTAGCCCGATTTTTCTGGTCCAGAAGAAAGATGACAGTTGGCGCCGTACCGCCTAGCCGAGCGACTTGATTGCTACTACCATCTTTTGGGGGACTCTTGCTCGCAGGAGGTCCCTGTTGTTGTGTCTTATTGTCTGGAGTCTGAAGCTACGTGGTTGCTCCAAGATCACTTTTGCCACCACCGCTCTGACCACTGCCTTGGGGACAAGACATATTTTCTAGACGGCGTCATTGTTACGGTTACGCGTGCTGACGGGACACACCCACACCCATGAGACACTGTGGCGAGTCCGCATGCAGAGGGAGATGATGACAGGTTCGTCTGAAGGAGGAAAGACAGAAGACGCGCCGCCGACTTGATTATTTTATTTGCATTTGTTATGCTATTTTCATTTGTGTACACTTTATTATTCACACTGCTTTTTCGTTGCCCACACCCTGCACCTATAAGGGGTTGTGCTGTGCTCTTTTTCATTATGCTTGGATATATGGAAATTTGGGTTGCTCCCTAGCCTACCTTCTCGTTCCCTCCTCCTTCCTCTCCTCACCTCCGCCGGCCCTTGCTCTTGCTGGATTCCTCTCCAAGATCGTATCAGTCGGTCCCAAAGATGACAATTGGAAATACTACAATGCATAAAGGCGGCTCACATCAATAGTGGGGAAGTACGTGAATAAAAAACAATCGGCCATGCAATACCATAAATGAATTGCAGGGACAAATTAGATTATTTTTTATATGGTAGGAGTGGTCATACAAAGTAGAAAAGCAGGAATGCAAAGCATGCCATTTAGGCATAATATTGAAATGGCCACACATCAAATTGAGCAAGCAAAGTGCAATAATCAACAAAGATATTAAGGCTTTCTATCAAAAAGATTGTGGGCATGTGAAGCAATAATTAAGAACATTGATCCTTGCAGAGAAAATCTCTAAAGTTGTGTAAACGCAGGTAGGTTGCTAAGTCGTGAACTGAACTTTGCTCCAGTGTGAGTCTTTTTTGCTCCTCTTCAATCTTCCTGGGATCCCCCGTACGCGAGATTCTCGTCTCGTACAAGACTGTCCGCTCGAAAGGGACTGCAAGGACTGCCCAAAAGAAATAAGATTTATCCTTTGGTTGATTGACAAAAATGACAGAGGAAAAACCGACAATACCTCAAAAAAAGACCATCCCTCCATCAAATGCCCCGACCAATAGATTTACCATAGTTAATGTTGCAAACGAGCCTTGACGTTGAAGAGGATGGTGCAGAACATCCTTGATCTCGTTCGGTGAGAGAACCTCCTCCTGCCATCACTGCCCATGCAAGTAAAGGAAGAGCATATTAGTGTGGATCGGAAAAGCAAAAAAATATGGAGTCGCCGAGTTGGACGATGGGAAAACAAATGACACTAGGAGATGATCAGAGAAAACCATGGTTATCAGGATCGTTATTTGGATCGTAGGATCTTACGATCCAAATTTTGTAAATCGATCCAGATCTTACCTATGATCTAAATCGGCACATTTATGACTGAGACCGCATTCCAGATCATAGGATCTTTAGGGATCGCGATCCCGACCCGATTCTACTAGTTCGACCAAAGGTAACTAGAAACATGTCCATCCTTATCTAGACCCCATTCAACTGGTCCAACGCCCATAACCCATTACTCATCTTATCTCAATCCCACCCCATACCCCATCACAAAATCATATCACGTTGCTTTACCGTTTCCCAAGTGTCGATTGCTGACTGCAAATGGAGGCCAAGAGCGACGTCTTCGATTGCTTCCAGTCTAGACAATGTCTTTCTTTCCTTCCTTACCGGGTTCCATTTCAAGTGGTGTCAGTGTCTTATCTTATATTTCCGCGTACGAGCAATCCAGTGGTTGGTAATCCAATGGTTTCCTGCTTCCTACTTCTAGGCCGATGCCTTCTCTTCATTTCTAGCGTACAAGCAATCTAGCGGTTAGAAATTCAGTATACGAGCAATTTAAGCTTCCTGCTTTCAGCGTACGAGCAATCCAGCAGTCCAGGTTCTTCTTGCTTCTAGGCTTCCATGAATCCATCAGTCTAGATTTTATTTTATTGTTAGTAGACATTGGGCGTCCTACCTGAAACTGAAAATGAACTTAATATAATTATTCACATACTGCTCAATTTATTGTTTTTTTGTTAATTGAGCATGTATTTGTATGATACAAAATTCAATTTTATACTGTCTTAATTTATGAATGTTGTAGGATCTTGCGATTCTCGATCTGATTCTACGATACAATCTGATCCAACCTCAAAACGATCTTACCTAAGATCTCGATCCTGACAACCTTGGAGAAAACTGAACAAGTAACGAATGGGCGCCCTAGAGTCAAGAGAGCGGAGGAAGAAGAGCTCAAAATGGTCGGATTCTCTACTGAGGTGATGCCCTAGGTGACACGAAGAAAACTTCCGGTGAAATGGCAGTGCTCAGAGCTGATATGGTGCGATGCCGGGGCATTTCGTGGAATCAAAAAAGGTCAAGCTCACCATTTTGTACTGCTCACTCGAGATTAACTTTATAAATAAGTATACATTACATTTTGTACCTTGATTTTACAACTACATAGATAATTTAATGCTTCATTTCCTTGTAATTCTCATTAGGTCTTAGTAATGGTATGTTTTAGGAAATCCTTTACCTTGGTATGTCCTGTGTCAAGTGGAGACTGGACCCAACCTTCATCTGTTTTAATGTTAGTTCTGCCCGGTTCTTGGATTTGTTTAGGAGTTTTTTGTGTGTGAAATGGAGCAGTATGCATTGCTAATCTGAGTTGAATATAAAAATTTAAGAGATTTACACTCATATTTTGGTATTTAGGTTGGGTTATTTGTGTTCTTTTGGTTATGGTTGCTTTGGAGTTATTTTGGGTTTGGATTATTTTTGTTTAGTTGAATTTCTTCTCTCTATAAGACAGGAATATATGTATTATGCTAGTATTCATCACATGTGCTGCTTACTGAATTGAATTGTGTAGTTCCATTAGGATTTATTTGGTAGCTGATTTGATGTGCTATACTTTGTTTTATTTTTTGGCTTATATTTCATTAATTGATTTGATTCTGTATGATTTAATTTTCCATGCATTTAGTTCTTTTAAGCACATAACTTCTGCAATTATGCCATGCTTGCTCTAAAAATTTCTTTTTTATACTGTCAGGGGATCATTCTTGTTGCCAGCATCCTTATTTTTGCTGGTTCTATTGTGGCTCTTGGTGCTATTGTATCTGCAAAGCCATTAGATGATTTGGGCTACAAGGGTTGGAATGGAGATCACATAAGCTTTTATTCTCCCTATGCTTCATCTGTGTATCTTGGCTGGGCAATAGCCTCATCGATTGTATTATTAATAACAGCCTTGTTACCTATTGTTTCATGGTTTGCAACTTATAGATTCTCACTATCTTCAGCTTTATGTGTTGGCATATTTGCATGTAAGTTTTGTTAGTACTTTTATTGTTGTGAAATTACTAAAATTGTGTTACCTTTGCCTATTTAGGACCGTTTTTTTTTCAGATCAGATTTATGTTGTTATGATTTTTTCTAGATAATTATATTCTTATTATATGCTTCAGTTGTTCTTGTGGCGTTTTGTGGTGCTTCTTATTTGGAAGTGGTGAAATCTAGGGAGGACAAAGTACCCTTGAAAACTGACTTTCTTGCTGCCTTACTTCCTTTGGCTTGCATTCCAGCAGTTTTCTCACTTATTGTTGGCTTATATAAATGGTGGGTGGATTGTCTTAAGCTAAAAGTTTGTTTGGTGACCAGTTTAAATTGACTTTTTAATAAAATATTTGGATGTTTATAAAATATCTGCAGGAAAGATGATGATTGGAAATTGTCTAGTGGTGTGTATGTCTTTCTTTCCATTGGATTTTCACTTCTGCTTGGTGCCATGTCAGCTGTTATAGTTGTCATCAGGCCTTGGACGGTTTGTGTGCCTTAATACAGAATATTAAATTTTCATTGAGTTGTGAAGTAATTGTTCTTATTATTATTCTACAGGTTGGAGTTGCATTCCTTTTGGTTATCCTTCTTGTTGTGCTTGCATTAGGTGTTGTTCACTATTGGGCTTCAAACAATTTCTATTTGACGAGAATTCAAATGTTGTTTGTTTGCCTTCTTGCCTTTTTGCTAGCTTTGGCTGCCTTTTTGGTTGGAGTTTTTGAAGGTGACTGCAAAAAATTGCGGATTCGCTATTTTATTTGATGATTCAATAACAATAAAGTATCACTCTACTGAAGCAATACTGATGTTTTTCTACAGGAAAACCCTTCATTGGTGCGTCAGTTGGGTACTTCTCATTTTTGTTTCTTCTTGCTGGAAGGGCACTGACAGTAAGTTGTATAAAGTCTTCATTGCGTTTCATCTTATAATTACTTTTTTGTTGTCTTCTTAAGCTGTTCTCTTTATTTGGTGATAAACTTTAGTTTTTCTCAGGTGCTACTTTCACCCCCGATTGTAGTCTATTCTCCAAGAGTATTACCTGTTTATGTTTATGATGCCCATGCTGATTGTGCAAAAAATGTTAGGTTGGTTTCAACATTACCATTTTTTTGCTTCATCTTATATTCATCGTTATTCATCTTAACAAATGATTGTTTGGATTTATAGTTTCTAGTATTTGTATTTGTTGATTTGTTTCTATAATCTCGACTGCTTGGTAATGAATTGTGCCAGCCATGCGTTTCTTGTTCTTTATGGTGTTGCTCTTGCGACTGAGGGTTGGGGAGTAGTAGCAAGTTTGGAAATATACCCCCCTTATGCTGGTGCTGCAGTTTCAGCTATTACTCTTGTGGTGGCTTTTGGGTTTGCTGTGTCTCGTCCTTGCCTGACACTTAAGGTCTATTATTCTTTGCTTTCTTCTAATGTTGTTGCATGTTTCATACTCTTGCTTTCTATGGAATTTATATTACTGCAAAATTTGTCATTTAAATTGTTGAAATGTGCATGCTTTCAGATGATGGAAGATGCCGTTAATTTTCTCAGAAAGGAAACAATCGTACAAGCCATCACACGTTCTGCCACTAAGGTTTGTTTTCTATATCAGAAAATGGAAAGCTTCCATGAGATTTTCAGTGTTAGGTACATTTAATATTAGCAATAATATGAGGTCTACTAGAAAAAGTTTCTGCAATAACATTGTTGGTTATTCAATGATGCAATTTTGCATCACTCAAATTTATCACTAACCATGTGCTATGAACTAGATATACAGTTTAATTCAGTGATTATTCTTTTATAAAGTCAAACAAATCATGGAACATATTGGAACCTGTCTTGCCTTAAAATTCTTAATCTTCATAGATTTTTGTTCCTATTAGTGTTGTATGTTTTAGTTGAGTTGTAATCAATATTTTACGTCAAGTCTCTATTATATGTATTTTACCATCTTAGGGTTATGTTGGTCCTTTGGTGTTCACCCTTACTCAATATATGTATGGTAAATGGCTCTTTATTCAATCAATGAAATTTCTTTTGCTCTCAACTTGGTATCATAGGTCAAAAGAAAAAAAACCTAAAACTCACGTTCGTGTCCTCCGCCGTTCCCGTCTTGCTACCACACGATCTCTCCTCGCCGCCCTCTCTCGCTTCTTTCGCGGGTTTAACGCCCCCCGGATGATGATCCACGGCCCTACCGTCGGCGGTGGCGCACGCTGAAGGAGTTCGCCGCCCTCCTTGTGACGCTTGCTCACGTGCTGTCGACTGTCCTCACCTCTGCTGCTTGCGTTGAGTGTCTTTACCGGCTCGTCAATTGTCTTCACTGGATCCCTTCTGTGACCTGCTGTTATGCAACCTTCCTCGACGCATTGTGCTTCTTCCTCCTGGGACCCGATGCCTCCCGCGTCTGCTCCATTTTCCACTTCTGCGACGTGCTGGCGTGCAACTTCCCTCTTCTTTCTTCATGATCTCCTCTTGGAGGCCCCGATCGCTTCTCCTACCATTGTTACTGAGGCCGTCTTCTTCCTCCAGCGTCCTTGCTTGCTCCGGGCTGATTCTGTTGCTGAGGCTATCTTCTCCGCCATTGCTGCAGTGTTCATGGTTATCCAACGCCCTTTCTGATGTGCTGTCCTTGGCTATTGCTACTATGTTCTCCGCCAATTCCTGCCGCTAGTCCATCATGGATGCTTCCCCTGCCATTGTCGATTCTTCTACCTCCTTGCCACGTGTTGTGATGCCCCAGATGAGTGACCCTCAGCGGACTCATGGCCACACTGGCTCCTTGAAGATCACCACTGTGCCTCTGGTACTTCTACCTCCTTTGCTACTGCCGCTATGCCTAGTGCTTATGCTGCCGCGGGCCCGCGACACCTCCGTTTGAGTGGATCCTCAGGTTTTACTTCCTGCACTCCCTTGTTTGGTAAGGACAAGGTCATCTCCGCAAACGACACCTTGTCCCCTATTGCGGGCAAGGGAAACATTTCATGTTCCTCTTCTATTTCACTTTCTTCTGTCTTGCATGTTCCCTTTTTTCCTCGCAGTGAATTAGTAATATCACTCGGTCTCTTAACTGCTCTGTAACCTTCTTTCCTGATTCTTGTGTCTTTCAGGAACTGAGTATGAAGCGGATCATTGACAGTGGTAGGAATCGTGGTGGTCTGTACTATCTGGATTCTTTGATATCGCCTCTTGCCCTTTATTCTTCTGCTGATGCTCGACACTGGCTTTTGCGTCTTGGACATCCCTCTTCAGTCTGTCTTCAAAAATTATTTCCTACTTTATTGTCGTTTATTAAAACTCTAGCTTGTGATGTTTGTGAAATTTCTAAACATGTTGGACGTTCATCGTCACATTTATCTTCTCCTAGTACTGCTCCTTTTGCTATTATACATTTTGAGGTTTGGGGGCCTTCCCCTATTTTATCATTATCTGGTTTTCGTTGTTTGTCACCTTCATCGATTATTTTCTCGCACTACTTGGGTTTTTTTCTTAAAAAAGAAAAACAAAGTGTTTCTATGTTTTTAAATTTTTCATAAAATGGTGCAAACTCATTTCAATGGTAATATTTGCGTTCTTCGTAGTGATAATGAGGGGAATATCATGATCGTGGAGCATTTGACTCATATCTCACAAGTTATGGTATTATTCATCAAACCACTTGAGTTTACACGTCCACCCAGAATGGTGTTGCTGAACGAAAAAATCGGCATCTCCTTGATGTTGCTCGGTGCCTTCTCACCGCCATGCCTTTTCCGAAATCATATTGGGTTGACGTTATCCTAACTGCTACTCATCTTATCAATCGATTCCCTTCACGGGTTCTAGATTATGCTACTCTCTAGCCCGTCTCTCTTCTACTTATGTTCATACTTCTCATCTTCCTTCCCGTGTTTTTGGTTGTGTATGTTTCGTTCACATACATCAGTCTCATCGTGACAAATTTGACACTCGGGCTCTCCGATGCGTCTTTATTGGCCACTTTGCCACTACAAAAGAGTATCAGTGTTATCACCCTCCCTCCAGATGTGTTTTTTGTATCATAGATGTTACTTTCCGTGAGGAGGAATCCTATTACTTGGATTCGACTCGCTCCACTCGTCAGGGGAAGAACTATATCATGGATTCAGACTCAATGGTTTCTCTTCCTCTGATTTCTCCTACTCCTACTATGTCCTCCACCATAACTACTCCTTTGTCACCTACGCCACTCACGTCTCCTACGCTAACTATGTCTCCTACGACACCTATGTCTTTTTCTCATATATACCATCGTTGTTGGAGCCAAAAAATGTCACCAACTCTCCGCGCGCTATCCCTGGGTAGCGTGGTTGGCTGAGGAAAATGTGTTTCGCATGCGATCGGTTACTGACCCTTTGGATTGAAACGAAAGTGCCGCTGATAGCGGAGAACACCAGATTTGACCCGCCGCGACGAATGCCTTCCTTGCGACTGGCCTCTTGTTTAATTGAAAAAGAGGATTACAAGGGCGTTCGAGTGAACGTAAAGAGAAAAAGAAAGCTTGACTAGATTTAGGCTATGTTTGGGAGGGCTTATTTTCACCGGTCAAGCGGTTACGATCGCATGAATCGGTTTATAATTAAGGTACGGTTCATGCGGTCGTAATCGCTTGACCGGTGAAAATAAGTCCTCCAAAACGGAGCCTTAGTGTTTGCACTAGTGACTGGGCTAGTTCTGGGCTAAGTCCTCGTGTCCCCTCCAAGCACCCATGGTGCCCATTTTATACTTGAGGGTAGGTTGCGTGGACGGTTCACGAATCAACGGGATTTTAATGCCTTATAAATCGTGACATTAAATGCGCAGCCTCCCCTGTTACATGAAGAGTCGGGCGGCAGAGACTAAAGAAGAGACTGCACGAAATCACGAGACACTGCCTGAACTGGATCAAAAAGGAAGAGTCCGCGCGGGCTTGGTTGTAGTGTCCACACATACTTCAGACTGGAGCCTCCTGACCGTATTCTGAGAAGCCTCCTGAAGGTCACCTGTTGACCGCCCGCGCCGAACACCGTCATACTTCTAGGGGGTGTCCGCAAATACTCCGGAGTGTTCGCCCGAGAGTCCGGCGAGCACTTAAAATGGTTGTTTGGCAAGTAGTCCTAGCTTCTTCTGGATGCTCTCCTCCATCGTCGCAGAATTTGGGTTAACAATTGTCTTTCTCATCTCTCCTTTTCCTCATATATACCATCGTCGTAAAACAGGTAAACAATCCTCCGTTGTTTCCCCACTGTTGGTGCATGCTTTGGACTCAGATTCTGGTGATGATCTGCATGTTCCCTTTGTTTTGCTAAAAGGTAAAGCTGTGTGTACGCAACACCCCATCTCTAATCATGTTGCATACGATCACCTTACCCAACCTCTTCAGGTCTTTATATCTTCCTTGTCCGTGATTGCTATTCCAAAGACGTGGCAGGAGGCGGTAAGCATCCCGTCATGAGCACAAGCGATGAAGGAGGAAATGTCTGCCTTGGACAAGAATCACTCGTGGGATGTCTCTCCCCTTCCTCTTGACAAGAAAGCTGTAAGTTCAAGGTGGGTCTTCTCTGTAAAGCAAAACTAGGATGATAAAGTTGAGCGCTACAAGGCTCTTCTCGTGACTCGTGCATACACCCAGACTCAGG
The DNA here is from genome assembly GCA_039513925.1 of Platanthera zijinensis. Taxonomy (NCBI): domain Eukaryota; kingdom Viridiplantae; phylum Streptophyta; class Magnoliopsida; order Asparagales; family Orchidaceae; genus Platanthera; species Platanthera zijinensis. The sequence continues at coordinate 148,360,051 of CM077094.1, read as the reverse complement.
GATTCGACAACCCAGAGACCTTTGCTCCGGTAGCAAAGATTGACTCAGTTTGTGTCCTATCTTGTGCTGCGTGCTTGGACTGAGACCTTCACCAACTGGACGTTAAAAATGCCTTTCTGCACGGTGATCTGGATGAAGAAGTGTACAGGACATTTCCTCCTGGGTTTGTGAAGGAACTGCCACGTAAGGAAGTCATTGTATGGTTTGAAACAGTCCCCCAGGGCTTGGTTTGACAGGTTTCTTAAGGCCATGATCAAATTTGGCGACAAACAGGGACAATCTGATCATACTTTGTTTATCAGGAAAAATGAGGGAAAAATTGTGGTTCTTATCGTCGTTGTTGATGATATTGTGGTTATTACGTTATTTCCTGGGAATTGGAGTAACCAGATCAAATCAAGGTATCTTCATCTCTCAACGCAAGTATGTTCTGGATCTGTTAAAAGAGACAGGTATCCTCGGTTGTGTTCCTGCTAACACCCCTATGGAGGAGAACCATAGGATTGATGAAGACAGTGACGACGATCGCACTGATGCTTCGAGTTATCAGAGATTGGTTGGGAGGCTTTTATACCTATCCCACACTCGTTCGGACATTGCATATGCTGTAGGATCTTGAGTAGATATATGCACGCTCCTAGGATCAGACATTAGTATGCTGCTTACTGTGTACTACGGTACTTGAAGAAGGTTCCCGGTCGTGGGCTTATGTTTTCCAAGAATAACCACTTAAAGATTGAAGTCTTTACTGATGCGGATTGGGCTGGAAGCCGTGATGACAGGAAATCTACAACGGGGTACTGTACCTTTGTTGGTGGAAATTTGGTGACATGGCGTAGCACGAAGCAAAATATTGTGGCCAGATCTAGTGCTGAAGCCGAGTATCGGTCAATTTCTCAAGGTCTCTGTGAAGGTTTATGGCTGCGTGCTCTATTGCAAGATCTGGCTCTCTAGGAGAATGTTCCCATCTCTCTATTATGTGACAACAAAACTCCTATCAACATAGCTCACAATCATGTCCAACATGACAAAACTAATCATGTTGAGGTCGATCGTCATTTTATCAAAGATCATCCGGACAAAGGAATCTTAGTCACCCCTTCCGTTCACTCTAAAGATCAACTGACCGATGTCTTTACCAAAAGCTTGAGTTGTGATGTTTTTACTGATAATATCCATAAACTTGGAATGACAGATATCTACCGTTCGACTTGAGGGGGAGAGTTGAGTTATAATCACTATTTTACGTCAAGTCTCTATTATATGTATTTTACCCTCTCAGGGTTATACTGGACCTTTGATGTTCACTCTTACTCAATATATGTACGAGTAAATGACTCCTTATTCATTCAATGAAATTACTTTTGCTCTCAACTGTTTTTTCTGATAAGTCTATTGTGGCATTGTATCTTCTTTGCTTGTATGAATCATGTCCATGACACTCATTGTGTAGGGAAAAACCCACATCTTACTGGTTTTTTTTAATTCATTTGAACCCAGTGAAAGTAACAGCGTATTATATACTTGAATGTTCTCAAATCAAATAGATTATGTGCTAAAGACTTGAACATTGGTTAAGGCATCCTCTTGATTTTGTACCATTTTTACACTCCCCCTTAAGCTAGATCTAGCAGGCAGACAATGTATTTGAGCTGCGCAGCTCGTTCCTTATGACTCTGATTTTAATTTTTCAAGATTGGTAAAATTTTTTTGCCATAAATCACAAGATTGGAAACTATGCACATATACATGTTCACAGAGCAAATGCATATGATCCTTGTCTCGTTGTCCCAATTCCCTCTGTTTCCATAAAACCATCCATAAACCATTTCACTCTTTTTCTGAACCGTAGCACGACAATCAGATTCAGCTCTGGGTCTAGCTGTGGTGGTTAATTTTTACTCTTCTATGACATCATTTTCCCAACAAACACAATATCATGTAGGGGATCTTCTGTCAAACTCAAAAGGATATTCGACCAAATCAACATCAGAATTACCTTCTGCTGTTTTATGTTTATTATTCTTATACACAAAGTCAACACCAAGTATGACCCTTTAAGGATCAAGGAATTCAAATAAAAACTTCTATATTGGAGACCTTGAGAGTAGCCATGAACTAACCACAATCATAGGGAAAGAAGTGTCAAGATGAATAATGTTTAAATCTTCAATATTTTTTTAGCATCCATATATATTGTTCTAACTCTTTTATTTCATGAGTTTCATATAAGGTTCCATCTAATTTCTTCAGGCTTGCACCCTAATCTAACATGCCTGCATCCTTCAAGAGATCCAAAGCATAATGCATTGTATTAAAGAAATTTGCTTTGAACATCATGCCACTTCATGTCTTAAACACCTGGAAAGTTCTTAAATTTATCTAGGTCTTTTGTCTCAAATTGTTTACCGATATACCCTTATAATTTGTTGATGTCGTTGGCATCATTGTTAATTATGATTATATCACCTATCTTACAATTAACAAAATATTGTCATATCTAGTATGTTGATAAAATGCAGAGTGATCGACGATGCATCAGGCTAGCCAAACTTCTGTAGGGCAGTGGAAATTAAGCTAGCTAGACACTTGTTAACAACATTTCAATTTTCCCAAGTCTGTAGTCCGAAACTGTTATTTCCATTAACATTACTGTCAATTATTGTTGATGAAAAGAGAAAATTAAGAATATTATTACTAGAGGCTCCCACATATATACATAGAACTTTGATACTCTGACATATTCCAGCACCCCCCTCAAGTTGGGCGTGTAATGTTTGTCATGCCCAACTTGCCCAGTATTATGTCAAACGAGTTCAGGCTCAACCTTTTGGTAACCATATCTGCAAGTTGCTGGTTTGATGGAACAAACAGGGTACTCACAATCCCCCTGACTATATTTTTTCCTTGATGAAGTGTCTGTCGATCTCTACGGGTTTGGTGCGATCGTGTTGGACCGGATTGTGGGCAATGCTGATAGCAGCTTTATTATCACAATAGATCCTGATTGGATCATCACACTCCACGCCAAGGTCCTTCATGATCGATTGAATCCACAACCTTTCACATATCCCCTGTGCCATAGCACAGAACACTGTCTCTGTGCTGGATCTTGCTACAACATGTTGTTTCTTGCTTCTCTAGGTCGTCAAATTACCCCCAACAAAAGAGCATTACCCTGATGTTGATCTCCAGTCATCAACTGATCCTCCCCAGTCCACATCTGTATAGACCTCTACGGTCAATGTTTCGTTGGGTGAGAACAGAATTCCCTTGGCAGGAGTGGATTTGAGATACCTCAGAACTATTTACGTAGCATCCAGGTGATGTGATATAGGTGAATGCATGTACTGACTAAGGACCCCCACATCATAAGATGTGTCCGGACGAGTGTGAGAGAGATAGATAAACTTCCTCACCAGTCAATGGAAGCCTGGTATGTCATCAACAACTTCTCCTCCATCCCTCAATTGGGGTATCTGCCGGCCTGCACCCGAGCATTCCAGTTGTCTCAAGCAAGTCCAGAACATACTTCCCTTGAGATATAAAGATCACATGTTTGGATCTGGCCACCTCAGTGCCAAAGAAATACTTGAGGGGGACTAAAGTCCTTCACTTCAAATTCCTTAGCCAATCTAGATTCTAAACTTCAGAAGTTCAACCTCTTTAGTATCGTCGCCAGTTATTACTATATCATCCACATAGACAATGAGAGCAACCACCTTACCCTCTATATGTTTCACAAACAAGGTGTGATCAACATTGCTCTGTTTGTATCCGAAAGAGATCATAGCCCGACAAAATCTCCCGAACCACACACTTGGAGATTGCTTCAAGCCATACCGAGCTTTTTTCAAACTGCAAACTTTCCCTGCCGATCCTTCTTGAATAACACTAGGAGGTAGAGACATGTAGACTTCCTCCTCAAGATCACCGTGGAGAAATGCGTTCTTCACATCCAACTGAAGGAGACTCCACCCTTTACACACAACACATGAAAACAAAATTTTGATGGAGTTCATTTTTGCAACTAGAGCAAATGTCTCCTGATAGTCGATGTCCGCTGTCTGCGTATATCCTTTCTCCACCAACCTAGCTTTGTATCGTTCCACAAGGCCTCGAGAGTTTTGTTTCACAGAGAAAACCCACTTATATCCTTACAACCGTTTTCCCCTGAAGACGGTGGATAAGCTCCCAAGTGTTATTCTTGTCAAGGGCTCCCTTCCTCCAACATGGATGCCTTCCACTCGCTATACTCAAGTGCTTCCTGCCAAGAGTGAGGAGTATAAATGGAGGCAAAGGAGGTGACAAATGCTCTATGTATATGAGACAATGAGTCATAAGTCACAAAGTAAGAAAGAGGATGCTGGGTAGAACTACCTTTGTTAGTACCTGACAATGGATCGGGTGATGACACAGGTTGAATAGAATGAGCCTGAGTGTTCGTGCCCCTCCTACGTCGTGTGTAGACCTGCAAGAGAGGAGGAATCACCGGGTTCCCATAAGTAAGTGGTGGCACCAAAGGAGTAGGAACGTGAGGTGGCACCATGGATAGAGGAGTGATCAACATAGACGGGGGAGGAATATGCAGAGGAACAAAAGGAGGGGAACTCACTTCCGTAGTTGTAGTCTCCCCTTGAAGTGAGGTACCATAATATGCTTCGGATTCCTGGAACAGGGTGGAAACACTTATAGTCTTTCTGAGTAAGAGAATAGCCAATAAACACGCACTTCAGGGCGCATGGATTAAGCTTGGTCTTAGGATGAGTGTGAACAAAACATACACATCCAAATATACGAGGAGAGAGAGAAGTGGGATGGACCCCTAGAGTGGTGATAGGGGTATGAAACCCAAGGACCCGCATAGGAAGACGATTGATGAGGTAGGCCGCGGTGCGAACAAAGTCACCCCATTTATATTTCGGGAGATGCATCCGAAGGAGGAGACATCTAGCCACCTCAAGGATGTGCCAATTCTTGCACTCATCCACCCAATTCTGAGTTGGGGTGTAAACACATGAGGTTTGATGAATGATACCTAGGACACTCAGATATTTGTCATAGCGAGCGTCAATATATTCACGACCATTGTCACTACGCAGGATTAAAAAAAACACCATATTGAGTAGTGACCATCTTGTGAAGGCGTTGAAAAATAAAGAACACCTCACCTTATTCTTCATTAAGTAAACCCAGGTACAACGAGAGTAACAATTTGTTACGAGCTCGGGATTGAGAGCGGGTGCACTGTGGAAGAGCGGGGAAATCCTCAAGGGAAGAAGAGGAAGCCTTCTTGGACTTCCGGTGATCTATGGTTGCAGTGGGGAGGGGCGCTGGAGCGAGTAGGCAGATGGTGTGGCTAGGGCGTCCGTCGAGCTGGGTATCGGAAGAAAAGGGAGAGAGATAGAGAGAAATGAGACAGAGAGAGATTTAAGTTTACTTCTTGCTTGCTTTCCAAAACACAACAACCGCCCATAAAAGGGAAACCGGTCCAACATCCAAGTACCCAAAATGCCCTCCTCATTAGGGCTTAATACATGAGGATAAAAACTGCTTGAGCAAAAATAAGAAATACGAGCTGTAAATTAAATATGAGTTAGACGGATGCTACGCGCGGCTCGCGGCGCTTTTATGTCTTGCCCCAACGAGGATCCGTAACATCTCCACCCTGCTCGACATCAAGCTTGTCCTGCGGTGGCGGTGGCAGTGGGACCAAGGTTGCGTTGGGCGGCTCGCCGATGAAGGGCTTCAGCTGGTACACATGGAAGACGTCATGAATCTGGGCATCGGCGGGAAGGCGGAGGCGATAAGCTACTTCTCCGATGCGGTGGCAAATCTCGAACAGGCCGAAGAACTTGGGCCTCAAATTCTGATAGGCTTCCTTGGAGACAGTAGATTGACAGTAGGGGCGGCGTTTCAGCCAGACCCAATCGCCCGGGGCAAAGAACAGCTCACGGTGTCCCCGATTGTGGGCGGTCTCCATGCGTGTTTGAGCCTGGAGGAGGCGGTCACACGCAAGGCGCAGAAGCTCGTCGCGCGAGCACAACTCTGTGTCGACGACGGTGGAACGGGCAGAGGCACTCCAATAGGTAAGGAGGTGGGGTGGATCCCGTCCATAAATGAGGCTGAAGGGAGTAGTCTGGAGGGCCGTATGATAGGAAGTGTTGTAATAGTACTCGACCCATGGGAGCCAACGGGCCCAGTCTTTGGGGTGATCCCTTGTAATGCAGCGGAGGTACATCTCGAGCATCCGATTGACCACTTCGGTCTGACCGTCTGACTGAGGGTGATAGGCGGAAGAGAGGGCCAGCTTTGTGCCGCAAAGGGCAAAGAGCTCCTGCCAGAACTGGGAAGTGAAAAACTTATCCCTATCTGATACAATACTCTCGGGAATACCATGAAGGCAAAACACCCGATCAAATAAGGCGCGGGCCACCGTGGGTCCGGTGATGGGACAGTGCATGGCAATGAAGTGCGCTCCCTTGGAGAACCGGTCGACGACGACAAAGATGATGGCGTGGCCTCGCGAAGGTGGCAATCCCTCGATGAAGTCCATCGATATGTCCGCCCAAATCTGAGTGGGGATTGGAAGGGGCTGCAGGAGGCCCGCAGGAGAAAGAGACTCGGATTTGCTGCACTGACAAATAAGGCAGGTGGAAAAAGAACTGGATGCTCCGTTTGAGGCCGTGCCAAAAGAACTCGGCACGCACGCGCTGATGGGTCTTTTGGACCCCCTCATGTGTATGACCATGGACGACCGTTAAGATGTCAGGAATCAGCGAAGAAGAGTCAGGCACGAAGAAGCGATCCCGGTACAGGATCAGACCGTCCTGTACTGTCCAGTGTGGCGGAAGGCGACCCTCCTGAATGCGGTGTAGGAGTTCGCCTAGGGCCGGTGTGTTGAGGATCGCCTGACGGAGGCGCGACATAACAAGAGACGACGGTGTGGAGACGGCAAAGAGAAGTGCGCCAGAAGAGTCGCGATGGGAGAGCGCGTCGGCCACACGATTCAAGTGCCCCGCCTTGACTTCCACCCGAAAATCATAGCCCAACAGCCGGCTCACCCAGCGCTGCTGTGGGACTGTCGTCAGGCGCTGCTCTAACAAGTACTTGAGACTGAAATGATCGGTACAGATGACGAAAGCTCGGCCCCACAAGTACGATCGCCAATGGTGAACGACCTTGGCTAGGCTGATGAGCTCCTGCTCATATGCCAAAAGTTTTCGATGGTGGAGGGCTGTCGTGCGGCAAAAATAAGCGATCGGGTGACCCTCTTGTTGAAGGATCGCTCCACACCCCAGTTCGGAAGCGTCGCACTCCACTTGAAAATCTCTCGAAATCTGGAAGCTGAAGGACCGGTGCCGAGACCAAAGCCTGCTGCAATGCCTGGAAGGCCTCCGTGGCGGTGTCATCCCAAACAAAACACTGGCGGCACAGGAGAGAGAGTAAGGGAGCGGCGTTCACTGTATAGCTCTTGATAAAGCAGCAGTAATACTCCGCTAAGCCGAGGAACCCGCGGAGCTCCCACTGAGTCTGAGGAAGTGGCCAATCGAAGACGTTTTGAATCTTGACTGGATCGGCGGAGACTCCCGAATAGTCGACGATGTGGCCCAGATATGCCACTTTGTCCGTGCCGAAGGAACATTGGCCTGTTTGAGAGAGAGAGACGATGAGAGCGGACCAGTTGGAGAACAGTGCGAAGGTGATCGAGATGGGCGTCTCACGTCTTGCTGTATACCAAAATATCATCGAAAAAAACAAGTACACATCTACGAAGGAGAGTGGTGAATACCTCATTCATGAGGGCCTGGAATGTAGTTGCGGCATTTGTGAGCCCAAAGGGCATCACGAGGAATTCAAAATGCCCATGGTGCGTGCGAAACGCCGTCTTCTCCACGTCAGTGGGGAACATACGGACCTGGTGGTAACCTTAGCAAAGATCGAGCTTGGAGAAGAAACGGGCCCCATGTAACTCGTCCAACAACTCTTCGACCACTGGAATGGGAAATTTGTCCTTCACCGTGACCATGTTCAGGGCGCGGTAGTCCACACAGAAGCGTCATGAGTCGTCCTTTTTGTGCACCAAAAGGACAGGGGAGGAGAATGGAGAAACGCTGTGACAGATGATGCCCTGACAAAGCATGTCGGTGCAATGCCGCTCAATCTCGTCCTTCTGCAAGAAGGGGTAACGGTAGGGGCGGACGACCACTGGTGCTGTATTTGGAAGAAGATAGATACGGTGGTCCTGGCGGCGGGAAGGGGGAAGCCCGGTGGGTGGAAGCATAGTGTCACCAAACTCGGCGAGAAGGCACGAAAGGTCATGCTGCACTGTTGGCTCGAGCTGAAGGGAGGAGACGCAACTCGAATCTACTATCGGACGGCCCGGGTTCTAGGGTCCTGAACCCCACGACATTGTCATGCCCTCCAAATCCCACAAAATAGGGCCGAGAGTGCGCAACCAGCGCGTGCCTAGAACCACATCGAATCCCCGTAAGGCGATGGAGAAGAAGTCGACATGAGACTGATAGTCCTGCACGATGTTGGGAACTGCTCGGCACACCCCAGTACAGGCCATGGCGGAGCCATTCGGCACAGCCACGCTCAAACGACTGCGGCTGGTGATGAGGAGCTGAAGCCGCTGGGCGGCGAGATCGCTGAGGAAGCCGTGTGTACTGCCGGTGTCCATGGGGGCTAAAAGGCGGTGTCCCGCGATGGCAATGGGCATCTGGAATGTGTCGGAAGTGTGAGGGCCGGACATGGCATTTATGGAGATCGCCGGGTCCCCTGGTCCGTCATCCCCAAACTCCTCGTCTGAGGGGTCATCAACCTCAAGCCAAAAAATGCGCTTACAACAGTGTCCTTTTTCATAGTTCTCATCACAGTTGAAGCAAAGTCCCTTGACACGTCGTTCCGCCATCTCCTGGGGGGATAGACGCCAGATGGTGGAGGGCCGTGCCCTCTCCTTGGGCCTGTGGGGGCTGATGCTGACTGTTGTGTGGGCCTGGCTGGAACTCCGAAAAGAGCTTTCGCCGGTACGACGGCCCAGATACGGTCGGTCCATGAGAATATGCTTCTCGCAGAGGTGAACGAAACTCATCGCTGTAGTGAGATCGGGTGGGTTCTGAAATTCCACATCCATGCGCAGCCGCTCGTGGAGTCCGACGGTAAAGAAGGCCACTTGGTGGGCTGGGGGAACGGATGGGGCACACGCCGGGAGCACCTGGAATTGCTCCAAGTAATCATCAATGGTACCAGACTGCTTGAGAGAGATTAGATTGCCGATGGGGTTGCTGTGGAGCGGTGGTCCAAAGCGGAGAGTACACTGAGCCTTGAAGTCGTCCCAAGCGAGGTCGGGCCTCTCCCGATGAAGGTGCAAGAACCACAATTGGGCCGAGCCCATGAAGTGGAAGGAGGCTACGCCAAGCCAGTCCTCCCATGGGGTGTGTTGCGTGGCGAAGAATTGCTCGCAACGAGTCAACCAGGTTCAGGGGTCTTCGCGGCAGTCGAAGATCGGAAAGTCAAGCTTGACATAACGAGGCACGGTGTAGTGGTCGGAGCGGGAGGGAAAATCAGGCGGCCGGGGCTCGACTAGGAGATCTGGAACGGATGGTGAGGAATCGGCGGTGGGGCGAGACGCCGACGGTGGGGCGAGGCGCCAGCGGAATGCCGTCCGAACGAAGGGCGACAAGAAGGGATTGGTGGTTGTCCGCCATCATTGTCTTAAAGGACTCCAAAACTTGAGCGAGGGTAGGGCTGCCCCCATTTCCGTCGTCCATGGCGGAAGAAGCCCGTGGGGAAGGGGAAGGAAGCAATCCGGTAGATGCGGCGAGGAGGAAACCCCTGTCGAGTGACGAACCCAAAAGTATAGGCCGCGAAGAAAACGACTGTGACTGCGGATGGAGCGGCGAAATTTGCAGGAGGGCGCGGGTAGGTTGTAGCGGGACTGGTGGAAGCGGGGGAGAGGCGTAAGCGGCCTGGTCGGGGTGCGACAGCGTCAGGCTGGCTGGATCGGCCGCGGTGAGGGCAAGAAATGCCGGATCAGGAGTTGCGGTAGCGCGGAGGAAGGTTTCCTCTGATACCAAGTTGTTACGAGCTCGGGATTGAGAGCGGGTGCACTGAGGAAGAGCGGGGAAATCCTCAAGGGAAGAAGAGGAAGCCTTCTTGGACTTCCGGTGATCTATGGTTGCAATGGGGAGGAGGGGCGCTAGAGCGTGTCGGCGGATGGTGCGGCTAGGGCGTCCGTTGGACTGGGTATCAGAAGAAAAGGGAGAGAGATAAAGAGAAATAAGAGAGAGAGAGAGATTTAACTTTACTTCTTGCTTGCTTTCCAAAACACAACAACCACCCATAAAAGGGAAACCGGTCCAACATCCAAGTACCCAAAATGCCCTCCTCATTAGGGCTTAATACATGAGGATAAAAATTGCTTGAGCAAAAATAAGAAATACGAGCGGTAAATTAAAGATGAGTTAGGCGGATGCTACGCGCGGCTCGCGACACTTGTATTTCTTGCCCTAATGAGGATCCGTAGCACAATCAATAAAAGAAATAAACCAAGAACAACCAGAAATAGAAGCAGTAGGGATAGAACCCAAACATCAGAATGAATAACTGCAAACGGAACTGAGTTACATGGAGACATAAGGAAAAGGGTACTACGATGCTGTTTAGCCAGGGCGCATACCTCACAATGAAAAACATTAAACAAAGTAGAAGACATAGTAGGAAGCAACAACTTCATAGTAGCAATAGGAGGATGTCCTAGCCGACAATGCCAGGAATCCAGCTCAGAGGGACGAGCAGCATGAAGAGCGTTGGGAGGCTGAGCGAAGCTGGATGAAGTGTAGGCAGAGGGGTCGAACACATATAGCCCGTTGCACAGTCTACCCGAGCCAATCACCGTCCCCGTCTTCAGGTCTTGAAAAACACAAGAGGTAGGAAAGAAAGTCACTGAGCAATTCATATAGTTAGTTAGATGACTAATAAAGCGAAGATTGCGAGTGAAAGTAGGAACATGAAGAACTGAGGAGAGAATAAGAGAAGTGCATAGAATGGATCCTTTTCCAGCAGTGCGAGATAGCGATCCATCAACAATACTCACTTTGTCTTTGCCAGACAGAGGGGTGTATGACACAAAACCTGTGGCCGATCCTGTCATGTGGTTTGTAGCCCCGGAATCAGTGATCCACTGAGAGGATAGGTGAGAGGAAGCCGAGTGAGCACCTGCCGGCTCCTAATGAGCATAGGAAGAGGAGACAGAACTGGACGACTCGGTAGGAGGTCCGAGCATCATCCTGCGGAAATACAAAATTTCTTCAACCAAAAGAGCGGGGGGGGGGGGGGATTGGAATCCAGAGAATGTTAAGCAGAAGTGTCCTCCCCAACATCTGACAAGTAGGCTGATCGGGGCAGAGGAGTCCTTTGCTGGGATCGACCACCTCCGCGGCCACCAAGAGAGGTAGGGCTGCCTCGAGGAGGGAAATCATGAAACTTGATGCAGGTGTCTCTAGTATTGCGGGCCTTCCCGCAATAATCACAGATTAGGTGGTCTTTCTCTGCAGTCCTCACTCTAGTATCACGAGCAGGACAAGCCCAGACTGAGAAAGTGAGACAATGGCAGATCCCTCAGTGGCAGAGTCTGGAAGCATAGTCAGGCGACAGTTGAATTCTTGTTGGACAAGGCTGTTCACCTCAGACAGAGTAGGTAGAAGAGAGCGACCAAGAATCTGATTGCCGATCGGATCAAAATCCCGATGTAAGCCATGGAGGAACTCAAAGATGCTATTGCGTTCTTCTCTTTCTTGGACCAACACCTCACCTTCAGGAGACACAAGGGTCAGAGAATCAAAATGATCATACTCCTGATAGAGTTGAGTGAACTCCAAGTAGTAAGCCGAGGGAGGTCGATCACCCTTTCGCAGGAGGAACAACTGATGACGAAGTTGATAGATCTGAGATGCATTGCCACGACAAGAGTAGGTAGTCTCTGCGCGTTTCCAAATATCCACTGCAATATCCAAGAACAAATAGTTCCGAGCGATTGACTCCGTCATAGAGTTAAGCAAGCCAAAACATTACCAGGGAGTTGTCAGACTCCCACTGAAGCCACTCATGAGAGTCAGACGGAGGAGCCTTCACGTGCCACTGACGTAACCAAATAACCGACGACTTTTGAGGGTAAGAATGATGGAGCGAGACAACGGGAGGTAGTTGGAACCCTCCAATTTCATAGTGGTGATCTGAGGAGTGGCATGGTCTGAGGGGACGCGACAAGGTCCAACAGAAGCCAGAATAGGAGAGTCCATTCCACCGAAAGACATGGTGGTAGAGGAATCACTTCCAGCCATAAGGAAACCCCAAATAGAAATCAAGGATGCACCAAATAATCACAATGAATGTTGAAGGATGATTTCCCTCATAGAAAGAGGGGAAGAAACGAAGGGACCGCCGACATCGAGGAGATCAAGACTCCATGGAACCGACGTCCCTAGAGAACGAGAGAGAGGAAGGACTGCGGAGGACACACGGTTTGGAGGCAGAGAGTCCTAAAGACGGGCGCGAGCGGCGAAGGAGGACGCGCGGGAGTCGGAGGGGCTGGAGCGGCCACTGAGCGGGATTGAGTGGCGGACTGGCTGGATCGAGCTGCGAACTGAGCGGGATCGAGCGAACTGAGTGCTAGAGCGGTGCGGGGAGGAAGACGCACGCGGCATCGGCGTGGGGACCCTAGGGCGGCTTTGACACCATGTTGAGGAAAATAGAAAATTAAGAATATTTCTACTAGAGGCTATATATATATGGGTTTACAATACAACACACACGCTATATGGGTTTACAATACAACACACGCTAATACCGTAAATACATAGAACTTGATACTCTAACATATTCCAACAAATATGAATATATATCTGCATAAACAATTAACTAAAAGCATCGATTTTCAGTATGTTGATCAAGCACAGAGTGATTAATCATATATCTGGTTAGCCCATAATTTTGCAGGGCAGAGAAAAATGATCAAATTAGGCACTGGGTGATTGTTTTAACACATATAAAGATTTCTTAAGTTTACTTACAAGCCCATGCCCATACTCCCTTTGAACAACAAAGCCTATAGTTACTTTATATGGACATCTATTTGAAACAATAGCTTGTTGAAGACATCTAATTCAAACAATAGCGTGTTGAATACATCTAACTAAAAAATTGCCACTCATGCCTGACTTTCATGGAATTAAGGAGTCTGGTAGGTGTTGTCTTAATAATTGGAGAAAAATCCTGCTAATAATTTAAACTATTTGTTTGATTGAATCCTTTAACAAGTAATCTGACTTTATTCTTGGCTATAAACCAATCTACTTTAGTTTTGATAGCATATCTGATTTACCCATCAATAACCTACACCATTTTTTTCTTTGGCTGATGGAACTAGATCCCATGTATATTAGTCTGCTAGGCTTGCATCTCCTCAATCACGATATATTTCCACTCTTACAGAAGTAATATTCATTCATAGTTGTAGGAATGGAGTGGGTTGAAAAATTAATTAAGCATGAACACTATGAGACTAGAGCCATATAAAATATAGTTTGCAGTGGAATGTTGAATACATGAGTATGTAGGTCAGGAGATGGATTGAGACCATCAAACAAGATGTTTTTAGAGAGTTTGAGTTACGTGGAGAACAAGTAAATACAACATCAAGAATTCCTCTGGACCGCTTTTGAAAAGGTTTTATGCTACTAGTTCATGTTGGGGAGCTACATACAAGCATCATGCGTCGCCAACTTTTGATGTACTGCCGTCCATCCATGATGTTTGTTTGCGCAAACCCCTCTGCACTCAGCCACTCTAACAACGATCTCCCCCGATGTTGCCCTTCCTCCTCTCTCCGATTGCCGCTCCTCTTTGCCATTACCCCGTCCACCAACTGTTTCTTCGCACAGGTCAGTCTTTCTCCCAACTGGCCAGCACACCTCCATTGCGCCCCACGCCGTCGGGATCACGCCAACTCTTCTCTTCTGCTCCAGCATATCGAGCCTTCCAGTTTTTCTCTTCTGGCCCACCACTCGATCTTGTTTTTTTGCCTCATCCCGCCTCCCTCCTTTTCAACAACAAAAGGCCCACCTAATACTTAATGTAAACTTTCCCCATTCACCCCTCTTACCCTTTCACTGGACACATACACCTAATGTGGCTGCCATAGATAACCACCCGTATGGCCGCAGCCTCATCATCATATTTTTTGGAGCTCTGATCATTATTTTCTTCACATAGTCTCTTCTAATGTTGTTTTGCTCATTTTCGCTTTGACCGAGGCCCTGACCCACTTGGCTTGCGCCCATCGTTCTGGCCACCTTCCAGTCCGGTTATCTCGCTCAAATTTGACGACAAGATCTTTTGAGGGCACAACATTGCTTCCTCCATCGGGCAGTACCATGCCGAACTCGACACTAGTTTCAGTCCAATCTACCACAAATTTGCAACACCTAATCTTGCAATGCCACTAAGCTTCTGATGTTTCACCCGACCCACCCACCAGAGGAACCGCTCGAGTCTCCATGATGCGCTTATGTGACCATTTTAGGGTTGACCTTGGGGACAAGGTTGCTTTTCAGAACGCGTGTGGTGATACGTATGCGTCTTGCGAGCAGAGACGCATCGACTATTCACAATTAATTATGTATGTGTCTTTAGGTAGTTTGTTTTCTAGTGGGGGCTCCATCTATATAAGGAGTGTTAAGTTGTGAGTTCTTTTTATCTTTTGAGTGATTGCCATTTGGGCTCTCTTGGGAGAGAGGAGTTCCTTGGAGGACTCAGCCTCCGGGTGCTTGGTGGGAGTTTGTCTCCTGAATTGTATTTGTGTTTTCTTTATGCAATGCAATTTCCTCTTGTTTGTGAATCTTGATACGGCGCAACCCCTATGTATCATTTTGTGGATACTGTTGGACGGTCCAGCATGAACCCAAAGTTGACATGTTGAGATTAGTCCCACACCGCCTACCCAGACGGTCCGCTCGTACTTATATTAGCTCCGCCCCTCCAACCCTTGACCCGGGTTTTGGAGTGGGAAAAAGGGTGCGGAGGTTCAACATGGTATCAGAGGGAGGTTCACGCTGAGGGGGCGTGTTGGACGGTCCAGCATGAACCCAAAGTTGGCATGTTGAGATTAGTCCCACACCGGCTACCCAGACGGTCCGCTCGTACTTATATTTGTCCCGCCCCTCCAACCCTTGACCCGGGTTTTGGAGTGGAAAAAAGAGTGCGGAGGTTCAACATGGTATAAGAGCTAGGTTCACGCTGGGGGGGGGGGGGCGTGTTGGACGGTCCAGCATGAACCCAAAGTTGACATGTTGAGATTAGTCCCACACCGCCTACCTAGACGGTCCGCTCGTACTTATATTAGCTCCGCCCCTCCAACTCTTGACCCGGGTTTTGGAGTGGGAAAAAGGGTGCGGAGGTTCAACATATACTTTGTGAGCTGTGGATAACTATTATAGGTTTGTGTTAACAAAATCCATTCTTTTGTACTTACAAATCCTAACAGTCTGGATTAGAGAATGTTTAGGCTATTTCACATTGTTCAACTTGTCTTCACATAGTTTTACTTTCTCATCCACTTTCTTCCATAAATCATTGCAGTTCGGATTAAATTAGAGAGTTTTATTTGATTTAGCATCGTTCAATTTTTATAGGAATTTTTGCTTTTCATTGTAGTTGCATGTCACCCAATTCTAATTTTATTTTTTGTTTTGACTTATTAGACTCGAAACGCTTTATCTGGAACATATTCGGCTCCACAGAGATCTGCCAGTTCTGCTGCTCTTTTAATTGGTGATCCCAACATTGCACGGGACAGAGCGGGAAATTTTGTGCTCCCTAGGGCTGATGTATCAAAACTGAGGGATCGTCTAAGAAATGAAGAAGTCACTACTGGATCATGCATTCACATATTGAAATCTAATTTGATTTATTGTCATGGGTCTCCCATTGATATTGACCACCGGAGAGCGATGTGTGCTCATGCACGTATTCTGGCTTTAGAAGAGGCTATTGATACCGAATGGGTTTATATGTGGGACAAATTTGGTGGTTATCTGCTTCTTTTACTTGGATTGACGGCCAAAGCTGAACGCGTGCAGGTGATCTTGAAATTTTTACTGGGAAATCCTCCATTTTTATTCCATATTGATCATTTTAAATATTTTTATTAATATTTTTTGCCATTTCTGTAGGATGAGGTCCGCCTTAGACTTTTTTTGGATAGTATTGGGTTTTCTGACCTAAGTGCCAAAAAGATCAAGCAGTGGCTTCCTGAAGATCATAGACAGTTCGAAATAATTCAAGAAAGGTTTGTCTTTCTGTGCTTTCATTTTTTTATGGTTTTTCCAAAATTAAAATTATTTCACTTGTCCTACTTTAGTTACATAAAGGAAAGGGAAATGGAAGAGGAAATCTTGATGCAAAGACGAGAAGAAGAGGGAAAAGGAAAAGAAAGAAGAAAGGCTCTTCTTGAAAAAGAGGAAAGAAAATGGAAGGAAATTGAAACCTCTCTTATTTCTTCAATACCAAATGTTGGTAACCGTGATGCAGCAGCTATGGCTGCTGCTGTGCGTGCTGTGGGTGGTGATTCTGTATTGGATGACTCCTTTGCACGGGAACATGTTGCCAATATTGCGCAACGCATTCGCATGACTCAGCTCTCTCGACGAGCACAGCAGGTATATAATACTATTTCTTATTTAATTCCATTTACCGCATTATTCTGCTTGCTTTAAGAGTGTTTACTCTGTGGCCTGCAATCATGTTGAACATTTGTTACTGCTTAATATTATATGCTTTCTCTTTTTTTGTTCTAATATGTCATGATTAAGTGAACTGATTTGATCTTTCCTGGAAGAGTCAATTTTTGAGCCTTTATTGTGTCCAGTGAGCATGAGTTGGAAACTGGGTACGCTATGTTGATTTTGTTGAAAGATTAATCTCATTTTAATTTGCTTGCAGACTGGCATTTCAGGAACAGTCTGCATTCTTGATGATGAGCCCAGGGCTTTTGGTAAACATTGTGGACTCATTGAACCTAGCCTTTGTGGGAGTCGGAAGATTTGTTTCTCTATTTCTGTCATGATTCAACCAGATTCTGGCCCAGTTTGTTTATTGGGCACAGAATTTCAGAAAAATATTTGCTGGGAAATCCTTGTAGCTGGTTCTGAACAAGGTATCGAAGCTGGTCAAGTTGGGTTGAGACTGGTTGGTAAAGGTCATAGGCTGACTGTTCTTGTCAAGGAGTGGAACATTGGAGCTGCCAGCATAGCAGATGGGAGGTGTGTGGTACAGGAACTTATCTTCCTGTGCAGTTCTTTAATTTTGTTATCTCGCATGCTATTCCTTGCTTTCCAGCTCTGCCATTCTGTATAAACAATCATGTACTTCCACAGATGGCATGTTGTAACAGTGACTGTGGATGCTGGTATTGGAGAAGCAACTTCTTACTTGGATGGTGGATTTGACGGGTACCTGAGCGGATTACCTCTTCAGGGGACTGATGGTATATGGGAACAAGGAACAGAAGTTTGGGTTGGTGCACGACCACCAGCAGATTTGGATGCTTTTGGTAGGTCAGACAGTGAAGGTGCGGAATCCAAGATGCAAATAATGGATGCCTTTCTTTGGGGAAGGTGCCTATCTGAAGATGAAATTGGTGTACTTCATGCAGCAACAATACCTGCCGGGTATGACTTGATTGATTTGCCTGAAGATGGCTGGAATTTGAGTGGTTCTCCTTCACGGGTATGCTAACTTATGTGATTTTAATATTATAACTTTTTTCATTGGTTCCTTGGCATACGTACAGATGCCCATATGCAAGGATTTATGACTTTCATTTGTTTTTGTTCTCTCTCGTAAATGTCATGTGCTACATACAATCAGATGCCATATCACTTAGTCGGGCATAATAGTGAGGCTACACTCCATATTTGGATGAATTTATTGCTGAATGGGGATAGTTTTGAACTGGCAATAACAGATTAAGGGATGCTGAAATTTCTTATTCCATATTTAGATTTTCATAGCAGCTAGTTTGCACTCCATATTATTGGTCTATTTCCCAATCAAAACTTGTAAAACATTGGCATGCCCACACACTATGTAGCACGGGGACAAAAACGGGATACGAGATACGATACGAAATGGATATGGGAAACGTGATTTAAAAAAATAATGATACAAGAAACGTTTTTAATTATTTTAATATGAGTATTAATTAATATAAGAATAAGACAACTAATAAATTATTTGTACGTATCTTCAATTGTAATGAAAAAAATTAATAAGACTATTATATATCATTGACATTTCATATAATGCTTAAATAACATTCAAGAAAACAAGCACCATAAATAACAATATATCACAAATGGAGAAATATAACTTCTTGTGGAGGATCTTCAAAAAAAATCATGGAACTATAATGATTGATTATTTTCTAAAATTCCCTCTTAAGAGTAAGGTTCAGTAACAAAGGTTTAATTTATGTTAATGAGGTTCAATAACCAAATTGTCGACAACCTGAGAGAATGAATCTAGTGCAAAGTTATAGTTCCTAAGATTAGATAAAAGAGAAAAATAGGGCAAAAACTTCTATGTAGCTAGCAAAACACATGGAAATGATAATCCTAAATGCACCCAACTAAAAAAGATTACTGAGCATATGAACATAACTCTAAAGAAAGAGCTAAAAGCGCAATATTATATGCGGCAATGGCAATATTATGTACTAAATGACTACTAAATGACTTGAACGAGTGCTGGGAGTACCGTATTAGACTCTAGAGTTCTCTTCACAATGGACAGTGAATTGGGAAGAAGGCTGAAATTCTCTTCACAATGGCCCGCCCCCTTGCAGTTCTCTTCAAGAAGAAGAAGAATCAGAATAAACAAACCGAGGAAGAACAAGAGAAGAAGAAGAAGAACAAGCCGAGGAAGAATAAGAACAAACCGAGGAAGAAGAAGAAAAACAACAAACCTAGCGTGGAGCAGGAGCGGCAATGGAGCAGGATTGGAGCAGCAGTGGGGCGGCAGTGGAGCGGGAGCGGAGTGGAGCGGGATTGGAGCAGCGGCTAAACCTAACATGAAATGAAATACACGAGCAAGACGGACTATATCGCACAGAATCGCGTATCCCCCTTGCGGGATACGTGATTCTGAAATAAAATTATTTTTTAATATAAAATTTTGTTTCCTATAGTTACGGAAACACGTTTCCGCATGTTTCCGGGCGTTTCCTGTATCCGATACGCGTTCGAGCCGATACGTTGAGCCTTTTTAAGTATCCGTGCTTTGTAGCCCGCACATTTGAACTATTTATTATCTTGTTTTTTAGTGTTGACGACTGGTACCCTGTTTGCTCGTTTCTCAAGGTGATATATGTATTCTATTTATTATTCATGATGTTAGGAAACTCTCTCTCTTGTTGCATGGGGCACTTGTTCATTTTATGAATATTCTGGTGCACAGTGGATCTTACTGAAGCAGCCTCTGTTAGTCTTCAATTTCTTCTGACTTGTAGTACTGATGTGATTGTCTATACCACATCTTTTTTCTAGGCAAATGAATGGGAGAGTGAGGAAGCAGATGTTGAGTTGTATGATAGAGAAGACGTCGACTGGGATGGGCAATATTCTAGTGGTAGGAAAAGAAAGCCAGAACGTGAGGGAGTAGTTATTGATATGGATTTTTATGATAGAAAATTGAGGAAGGCACGATATGAAACCAAGGAAGAAATAAACCAACGCATGTTGTCTGTTGAAATGGCTGTTAAGGAAGCTTTACTTGCTCGCGGGGATTCAAATTTCACCGATCAAGAGTTTCCACCAAATGACCGATCTTTATATATGGATCCGGGAAATCCGCCTATCAAGCTGCAGGTAGGATTCCCAGTGCAGTGTTTTCATCTTGGTTTCTTCCTTTCCTTCTTATTAACAGTCTAGCATCTGCCAGGTTGTTAGCGAGTGGATGAGACCCATGGATATAGTGAAAGAGAGCTCCATTGGTTCAAGGCCTTGCCTTTTTTCTGGAACCGTGAATTCTTCTGATGTTTGTCAGGCATGACTCACCCTCTCTGATATCTTTTTGCTTATGCTTTTACTAGTCCATAGGTTTATTGATAATACTAAACCTGTGCATGCTCTCAGGGTCGATTAGGTGATTGCTGGTTTCTCAGTGCTGTTGCAGTTCTTACTGATGTGTCTCAAATATCTGAAGTTATAATTACACAGGATTACAATGATGAAGGGGTTTATACCATTCGATTTTGTATTCAGGTACAGGACTGAATTCCCATCCGAATACTAAGCCAAATACTAAAGCATAGATGTTTATTTCTATTTGGATAAAGTAGGTTTAACACCCTAGGAATTCACAGGAAATACTTATGGGCTCCCTGCAATTTTCTCACGGATATTTGTAACTCTTAGTTTTTAATTTTTTTTTCTTTTATAATGAGGATAATTTTAAATAAAAAACAAAAAAATAATACAATTTTAGTTATTTTAATTTGAAATTTTTTATCCTGCCTTAAACCACCAAAGCTTATAAAATTTGCTTAAATAATATATTAAAAACATTATTTTAAGTTATATTAATCTGGATTTTAATTTTTTCCTGCGGTGATTAGGGTTGAATGAATTAAAAAAAGAGAGTTCAGTAAGTTTTATAAATTTACATGGTTCAATGAGAGGTAAATTTTTTTTCTAATTAAAATAACTTGAAAATGAATTTTATTTTATTTTTTGAATAGAAATTATCCTTGGTGTAAAAACTGAAAATTTAGGAGTTCCAAAGGTCCACTTGAAAATTTCAGAAGTTTCATGTTTTTCTATTTTACTGGATATTTGCTGTACACTTTTCTTAATACCTTAGTGTGGTTTGTTCCCCCGAAATGGCTCTCTTTGTTTTTCTAGGGTGAATGGGTCCCTGTGGTTGTTGATGATTGGATTCCTTGTGAAGCTCCCGGAAAACCTGCATTTGCTACTAGTAAGAAACGCAATGAGCTTTGGGTTTCTATTTTGGAGAAGGCGTATGCCAAACTCCACGGATCTTATGAGGCACTAGAAGGTGGCCTCGTTCAAGATGCTTTAGTAGATCTCACAGGCGGTGCTGGCGAAGAGATCGACATGAGAAGTCCACAGGCACAGATTGATCTGGCAAGTGGAAGGTTGTGGTCACAATTGCTGTATTTTAAACGCGAGGGTTTTTTACTTGGTGCGGGGAGTCCTTCCGGATCAGATGTGCATGTTTCCTCCAGTGGAATTGTTCAAGGCCATGCTTATTCAGTGTTGCAGGTATGCATATACATATTCTTTTTGATGTCCACTAACATTTAGGGCTATTTTGTTTCAACTTTGATCATGGAATTCTGAAATTGATTGATCTCACTTCTTTACTTCAAGCCTTTGTTTTATTGAAACTAGTTGCATGTGTCGTCATTATTTGAACTCGCATTAAAATGGGAAATGGGTTATGATGTTGAGGGTTAGGTACCTTCAGTTTTTTTTGAAGGGGAGCCTTGACACACCAGTTGCGGTGTTGCCGTGTAGTCTTGAAGTCACGGGTTTGAGTTTTGGAAGCAGCCTCTTGCAAAATTGTAGGGTAAGGTTTGCCAATATTTCACCCTTGTGATGAGACCCTTCTCGGATCCTTACTGCGTGGGGATACTTTGTGCACAGGGCTTCCCTTACCAATAATGGAATAAATTTTGAACCATTGAGATGATGAGTAGAATATTTACTTATTTTAATAATAATTTTTAGGTAAACTATTTGCTGAGACTTTCCCTGTAAGTTTTCAAAATTATAGGGTACACCCCTATACCTTTTTTAATTTTACGGCCCGCGCTTCCATTCCAAAACCCCAAAGTAATTTGAGTGAGACGAGGCTTATAAGCACATGCAAGTGATGCGTGGTAGGCGATGTGAGACTAATCAACAAACGGGCCACTGTAGATAATCCACATAAGGGACCCACACGATATGGTTCGACACGATGTCTACCCCTTAAAATTAGGTCAACCAACATGCCCTCACAACTAGTCAAACCAGCTCTCTGATACCATATAAGAAGCCAACACTTTTAACCCAAAACTTTTAAGCGATAAGAGTGAGACATGAGGGTGATGTGTTGTATGTGTTGTGGATCTAATCAACAGATGGGCCATTTGGGATAATTCAACCTGGGATAATCCGCACTTGGGAGGTCACACACGAAGCATACGCGCTGGAATTAGGTCAACCAATGCGCCCCGAAGTGGGTCAAATCAATGCTATGATACCATGTGGTCCATGTCAGAAATCCACACTTTCATCCTTAAACTCCAAAGTGATAGGAGTGGGACTGAGCTTATAACCATGGGCGAGTGATGCGTGGTAGGCGATATGAAACTAATTAATAGACGGACCACCATAGATAATCCAGCTGGGGATAATCCGCACATGGACAGTCCCACAAGATGCGGTCCCACACAACGCGGACCCGGTGGAATCAGGTAAACCAGTGCATCTCCATTGCGGGTCAAATCAGCACTCTGATTCCACCCAAGGAACCCGCACTTCCATTCCCAAAATTTGAAGTGATAGAGGAGTGGGACATGGCTTATACGCACAAGTGGGTGATGCACGGTAGCCAATCTGAGACTATCAACAGACGGGCCACCGACAATACTCCAACTGAGGATAATTCGCAGATGGGAGGTCCCACACGATGCAGACCAATTGGAATCAGGTCAACCAACAGGCCTCGAGGGATAATCCACCTGGAACGCACATAGGCCGTTACACTTGTCATGGTCCCACACAACATGGGCCCATTGAAATCAAGTCAGCCTACACCAACACGCCCCCTCAATGGGTCAAACAAATGTTTTGATAACATCGAAGGTACCCACACTTCTATCCCAAAACTCTGAAGTGATAGGAGTGAGACAAGGCTTATAAGCACATGTCGGTGATGCGAGGTAGACGATGTAAGATTAAACTACAATACTGGCCACTGAGGATAATCCACCCGGGAGAGTCCGCACATGGGGCGATCCAAATCGCAACGGTCGGACAAGATGTGGACTCGCTGGAATCAGATCAACCAACATGCCCCATTATTAGGTCAATTTGACTCTCTGATACCATGTAAGAAACCTACACTTCCATTCCCACTCAGAAGTGATAGGAGTGGGATGGGACTTGTACACACAGATGGATGATGCGTGGTAGGCGATGTGGAATTAATCAACAGATGGGCCACCAGGGATACTCCAACCGATACTTGATTCCAGCGTCGTGTATGGCTGCGTCATGTGGGATCACCCATTTGCAGATTATCCCTATTGACCCGTTTGTTGATTAGCCTCACATCGCTTGTCGTGCATCACCTGTTTGTGTTTATAAGCCCCGTTCCACTCCCGCCACTTCAGAGTTCTGGAATGGAAGTGATGATTCTTACGTGGTATCAGAGCGCTAACTTGACCCTTTGCGGGGGTGGGTGGGTGGGGTGTTGGTTGACCTGATTCTAGCAATTTTGTGTCGCGTGGGACTGCCCATGTGTGGATTATCCCCGATGGCCCGTCTATTGATTAGTCCCACACCGCCTACCGTGCATCACCTGCTTGTGCTTAAAAGCTCTGTCCCACCTCTCCTATCACTTCGAAGTTGTGAGATGGAAGTGTGGATTTCTTCGATGTTATCAGAGTGCTGGTTTGACTTGCTACGGGGGCGTGTTTGTTGACCTAATTTCAGCGCCGTGTGTGACTGCATCGTGTGGGACTGCTCCATGTGCAGATTTTCCTCGGTGACCCGTATTGTTGAATAGTCCCACATTGTCTATTACACATCACTAGTTTATGCTTATCGGCCACATTCCACTCCTATCACTTCAGAGTTTTGGTTTGAAGTCTGGTGATGCAGGCTCACACGTTTGACAACGAATAGATCTACGGACTAGCACGAATACCTCTTCACAATCCAAATCCTATATTCGCACAATCACTCTACGCGGCACCACGTTAATTAATTCTATCAATTATATGCTAGCGTACGGGTAGACAAACCGATTATGATCGAATAAAGGCGATATGCCAATATTCTTTCTGGCTAAAAGGACCTACCCGGTTCGAACGAGCGGTGTTGTACCAAAGGAGATCTACCAAATAAAATACGATTTAGAAAAGGTAGATCTCTCCCAACAAAAGAAAACGAAGGTTCGCCAATCCTTTCTCGAAATTAAAGGAAATTAAGAGGGACAACAAAGCAATTGAAAGATCACCACGATATAATATTTATTGCTATAAAAAATTCAACGCTAAGAATCTATCACCACAGGAATTAATCTAGGAAGAGAAACACACAATTGGTTGAAAGGATTTGTTACCCTATCAGAATGGATGATTCCAATTCTTCTACTTGGATCGTTCTTCAACAGCTCCGCCGTAGTCACGCCGGTTGGAGAGAAACTTGTCCGCCTTCGTCGCGTCACGCCGGAGTTGGAATCCACAAAGGAAATCTTTGCCTTGGCCGATTTCTTCAAGGAGGTGGGTTGAATGGTTGCTTTGTTGGAGGTCGGTTTTGAGGGGAGAAAAGGAGTAGGAGAGGGTTGTTAAGGTGGGAAAAGAGGAGGGAAAGAGGGGAGGAGTCTTGTGGCCGAATTCCACAAGGAGGATAGAGAGGAGGGTGGCCGAAATTGCCAAGGAAGAGGGGGAAAGAGGGATGACCGAATTTTGCCAAGGGGGGAGGAGGATCTCAAAAGATCTTTAGGGGGATTATTTTCTTATTCTTCTTCTCTCTAATCAATCATTCATAACATGTCTATATATAGCCTACACCACTCAATCTCCCTCCATTCAAAAATCAAAATTCAAAATTCAAAATGAAAATATGATGGTTATATGCACCCATCATAGCACATGAAATGAAATAATTAAAACAACACATGATGGTTATAAACACCCTTCATTACACATGAAATGAAAATTAAACAAACATAAAATGACTTAATAATTATTAATAAATTATTAATAATTATTAATAATTTGGTTTGTGCCCCGGGCGGATATTATGGCGACGCTCCACATGGTCATCACGGCGCCACACATCTTTATTTGAAGGTGGAGAAAGTTCTTCTGTAAGCACGCCGTCACCGTCTTCAATATGTTGAGGGTCGTCGTCTCCATCAATAGATGGGCCACAAAAACGGGTTCACGTCGTGTGGGACCACCCATGTGCGGATTATCCCGGTGGTCTGTCTATTTATGAATCCCACATTGCCTATCATGCATCATCCTCTTGTGCTTATAAGCCTCATCCCACTCCTAGCACTTCGGAGTTTTGGGATGGAAGTGCGGATTCTTATAGGAATTATAAAATATCCCTTGTATGTTTACATTTCTTAACATGCATGTATAAAATTACTCTTTGAGGGCAGATACAAGGGAGTATTATTATAAATGAATGAGAATTTGTTTTGAAACTTACTACTGGTTAAATAATAACATGAACTGCATTCTCACAATTGATGTGACATTGGGTAAAAATGAAGCTCACAGCAACCTAAACAATGGCAGAAAGATGCTAAGTTCACACAAAGCAAATTAACATACCTGCAATTCGATTCAATACATCTCACTTCCTACGAAGCACGAATATTTAAAAAGGCTTTACGTATCGGCTCGAACGCGTATCAGATACGGGAAACGCCCGAAAACGTGTGGAAACACATTTCCGAAACTATAGGAAACGAAATTTTTAATAAAAATAATAATTTTATTTCGGAATCGCGTATCCCGCAAGGGTGACACGCCTCCTTGCTCTTGCATATTTCATTTCACGCTAGGTTTAGCCGCTGCTCCAATCCCGCTCCGCTCCGCTGCCGCTCCACTGCCGCTCCACTGCTGCTCCAATCCCGCTCCACTCCCGCTCCCGCTCCACGCTAGGTTTGTTGTTGTTCTTCTTCTTCCTCTTCTCCTTCCCGCTCCACTGCCACTCCACTGCTGCTCCAATCCCGCTCCACGCTTGGTTTCTTCTTCTTATTCTCGTCCGGATTTTTATCTAGATTTTCATCCAGATTGAATGATCTCTGAACAGTTTTCTTCTCATCCGAATTTTCATCTAGATTTTCATCCAGACTGGATGATCTCTGAACAGAAATCGTCCTGATTTCTGGACAGAAATCGTCCTGATATCTGGACAGAAATCGTCCTGATTTCTGGACAGAAATCGTCCTGATTCTGTCCTGATCATCCTGATTTCTATCCAGAAATCGTCCTGATTTCTTCTTCTTCTTCTTAGGGTATGATCTGAACTAGGGCTAAAGTCTATTCAAAATTATTTTAGTTCTTAGGGTATGATTTTGTTTATTCTTCTTCTTCTTCTTCTTCTTGAAGAGAACTGCATGGGGGCGGGCCAATGTGAAGAGAATTTCAGCCTTCTTCCCAATTCACTGTCCATTGTGAAGAGAACTCTAGAGTCTAATACGTTACTCTCAACACTTGTTCCAGTCATTTAGTAGTTACTACTAGTCAAAATGTTTCCCGTATTCTTATATTAATTCATACTTATTTTAAAATAATTAAAAATAAGTAAAAACCTATTCCGTATCCTTATTTTTTTTAAAATCACATTTCCCGTATCCGTTTCGTATCGTATCACGTATCTCGTTTCCGTCCCGTGCTACATAGCTCACTTCTATAACCGTTCGGAACACATGTATTGTGAAACAAATTAGCCCTTATCATGTACAGAGTCTCTTTTGTTTATAATTTTAACCTAATTTCAAATGTGACCAGGTGAGAGAGGTTGATGGTCACAAACTTGTTCAAATTAGGAATCCCTGGGCTAATGAAGTCGATTGGAATGGTCCATGGTCTGATTTATCAGCAGAGTGGACTGACCGTATGAAACACAAGCTGAAGCATGTGCCACAGGTACTCTTTTATGCTTTTCTTCTATTTTTCAAGTTGAAAATAGAAGATTGAACCATGTATTATTGTATGATGCTTACTTGTGAATCCTTTAATATCAGGCAAAGGATGGGATATTTTGGATGTCTTGGCAGGACTTTCAGATTCATTTTCGTTCAATATATGTATGCCGTGTTTATCCACCTGAAATGCGATACACCGTCCCCGGGCAATGGCGTGGCTACAGCGCTGGTGGCTGCCAGGACTACGACTCCTGGAATCAGAATCCACAGTTTAGATTAAAAGCCACCGGCCCAGACACATATAACCCGATTCACGTGTTTATTACCTTAACTCAGGTTTGTTATCCTTTTCTGTATATGTATTATTATTAATTTTATACACTCACTGAACATCTTGTTCTCTACTCTCTAGGGTGTTAGTTTCTCCAAAAAGGCCTCTGGTTTTAAGAATTATCAGTCTAGCCATGACTGCTTGATGTTTTACATTGGCATGAGAATACTGAAGACACATGGTCGGCGTGCCGCTTACAACATTTATTTACACGAGTCTGTGGGAGGAACGGATTATGTGAACTCCAGGGAGATCTCTTGTGAACTGGTCTTGGATCCTTATCCAAAGGGGTACACAATAGTGCCGACAACTATTCAACCTGGAGAAGAAGCTCCATTTATTCTATCAGTATTTACTAAATCATCAATAATCCTGGAGGCCATATAGGAAATGATCTTTTTTTGATAGTGACTGGCTTTTGCAATCATTGGGGTTGAGGTTTCTATCAGGATCAGATAGCTTGGGGTTCTGTTTCAGGGCTTATCCTGCAAGCAAGGCAAAGGTTCCATCAGTTTACAGGATATCTGATTTGTGGTATAATTCTTCTCCAAAATCAATTTCTTTTCAATTCCTTCAGTCAGGTCACCTGGTTCTCACTTGATCTTCAAAGTTACTAAATCTAGTTTTAATCAGAAAAGATTTCATTGTTTTATGCCTTACTCTACTTGGGAGAAATAGTTTTCCTTTTATTTTCACTTTACAATATTCCTCCTTACATTTAAACAGGCTTCAGTCCCAAGATTGTAGATTCTGCATGCATTATTGATGCCCTTGGCTGCCTTTTATCTCTTCCTCCCTCTCCCTGCGACTGCAACCGAGCCAATTTTTGATATTTTTACCAGCATGAAGCATGCGGAGGAGAAGTTCGCCGGATGATTCAATAAAAATTTTGCTGCTTCCATTTTTAGAGCGCCCGGACTGGTGCTTGGATTGGGCCTTCGAGAGGGGGCTGTCGGCTGTTTATAAACACGGTTTGCCGATGTCGGTGCAGAAAGAGCCGCATCTGAACTCGGTTGCTGCTAACTTATCATGGATAGGAGATTGGTGAAGGGGAGTAATGGTTATTCGGAATTGTAATAAAAAGAACTTCTGTGGCTGGAATTACTTTTTCCCCAGTTCCGGCTGCAGTTACAAGCTCTCCAGCATTCCTTTTAGGACTTGCTGCATCAGTGTTTAGTTTTTTTTTTTTAAAATATAAATGTATTATTTGGAGTTCAGTGTGTTGTAAACTACTGAGATTTCTAATGTTATAGCAATGTTTTTATTATATATCCACCAATAAGCATATAAAATATGTATTAAACACTATCCAGAAAGTTTTACTGAGGCCTATGAAGAGGTAATTATGTAATTTAAATCAAACAGTATGAAAAGCTGAGATCTTTCTCCTTTTTATCCCTTTGTTTTTTTTCTCTTTTACTAAGATTGGTATCAGTGAACTGTTTTGGTCCATGATGAAAATCCAGTTTGTCAAAGCAATGACTTCTTCATCTACCAATACAATTTCCCAATACATGCAAGCCTGTGTCCCCCATCTTCAGTGGAGAAATGTATGAGTTTTGGGGCATTATGATGCTGACACTTTGATTTTCAAGACCTTCTCGTCGTGTAGCATGGAGTTCAGCAGTCTAGGAAGGCGCACGAAGGAACAATACTCCGAGGAGGTTATAATGAAGAATGCTCGAGCACTCATCCAACAAGTATCCAACACCATATGTCCTAGAATAATGAGAGTCGCGTCCGCAGAAGAAACATGAGATGTACTCAAAGAGGAGTTTTAAGGTCTCAAAAGGTAATATTCATTAAAGTTCACATCATAGGACAATTAGATGCACTGTCACATAGAAAATTAGATGCACTGCCACATAGAAAAAGATGGCCGTGGCTTTCGCTCCGTTTGGCATGGTGGTGGCGGTCATGAACATAAGGATTAAATTGTCATTTATTAACGCCCACCTAAGAAACTTCATTCACTTTTATGTTCAAATGGATGATATTTGTTAGGTGATCCTTAACGAATGATGGTCTAATTCATGCATTTACGACCGTCACCACCGTGCCAAACGGAGCCATTTATCATCAATAGATGCTTAATATATAGTCATAAGAGGTGTTGTATATGAAGCCTTATCCTAAACACTAAATTTTAAGGTGATTGTTAACCGCAACCCGTTATTGACCAGTCGCACCCCAAAATCTGCTAATTTTTTGCGCCTTTTCGAAATACGTCTTGTATATGCAATTTCAGGAAAAGTGTTCAACACGAAAGTTGTAGATCTCGACGAGATCTACAACTTTCGTGTTGAACACGTTTCCTGAAATTGCATGTACAAGACGTATTTCTGAAAGGCGTAAAATCTGAGCATATTTTTAAAGTACGCATTGTACATGCATTTTTAGGAAAAGTGCTCAATGCGAAAGTTGTAGATCTCGACGAGAACTACAACTTTCGTGTTGAGCACTTTTCCTAAAATTGCATGTACAAGACGTATTTCGAAAATGCGCGAAAAGTTATGAAATTTTGGGGTGCCATTAACAAATAGCGGGTTTGCGGTTAACAATCACAAATTTTAAACCCTAAACAGGTAAGAGGAAGAAAAGAGGGTAGAAGCAAGAAGCAACCCTAATGTGGTGGCAACACAATCCTGTATCACTGCTAACAATTTGACATTTGCTGATGAAAATTTCCGAAGATATTTAATGATCAAATTCAGTTTGCATAAAGTGATTGCGAACGGAATTGATTTTAATCGCTGAAAGATATTTTATTGATCAAATTAATTGTCACTAAACGAAGTTTTAGATATCAAATTAGCTCGGCCACTAAAATAAAAGAAAATTTAGTGGCCTAATTAATTTGGTTAATTTTATATATGCATTTTTAATAACAAAATATTTGGACACTAATGAGATGACAAGATAGTGATAATTTTTGTCACTAAATCTTGTTCACTTTCTCATAAAAAATCATATAATTATATCAATGGCTAATCATTTGTTATCGTCTAAGTTTTCTCTCGTTATTATATCACTTTAACAATTCTCAAATTCAATTTCACTATCACATTTACTCATGCAATTGAAGAATAGATCGAGATATAATATCTTTATCATAATTGAAAGTATGTATCTTTGATGATGCTTTCTTTGAGACGTGTCTATGACACAATTGATGTCAACTTCTGGTAAAAGTCCTCTCAATGACAATGACCATCGTTTGGTCTTGATCTATAAATATCGTGATAGGTTGTTTTCCACCAATAAACCTTAAGAAAGTCTCAAACACCCAACAAAATGACTCAATGGTCTCTGTTACTATGAAAGCCCTACCTACAAAAATATTCTGCAAATAGTGGTTAACAACAAATACTTATACACATGCAAAATTGTACTTGTTTAATCGATATGTTATATTGAATACGATAACGCCATCGAAACAATTTTAACCGGTCTTACTATGCCAGTTAATAAAAATTAGTAAGCTTATTCATTTTTTTGGTTTGGATATCAAATAAAAACATATTGTTCTCGGATTGTCGTTCCTGCAATATTTTTGACAAGTTTATGACATCCCTACTATCTATTAGAGCTCTTTTTTTTTTCTCTTTGAACAAAAATATAAACATCAGTCTTATAGAACCCCACATTTTAACACCATCAACTACTTCATCGACAAGGAAATTATGTGTCGATTATTCTAATACCCACACAGATCATATTCTTCAGAAGGCCATCTTAAACATTAGATATACTACGATGAGACCTCAGCAATGCATGTCATTTTCTAATGCAAGTGTGATTATGTTTCACCATGAGTTTCATAACCTCCCAATTCTTACCTTTTTTATCATCATTGAAGTATATGCAGGACAAACAATCAGTACGGGCATCCAATTTAGGGTATTTTTTTGTTCACCGATCAATGATTTTGAAACCCTTAGACAGGCTTTAGCGTAACTATAACCTTGGCCCTTAATAATTTCAGCATATGTCCAATAAATAATATGATGCTTTTGCACACTAAATCTAGTTTTATGTGCATAGTCGCAACACACAACATATGCTTTCTCCTCACTGTGTACAATTGGGAATGCAACTGTTCATTTATGTCAAGTAGAAACAACTGATTTTAGCAATAAATTTCTAGTTAAAAATAGAATTATAATTTTAAGTAATGGTAATGTTTGTTACAAATGTAAAAACAAAAATACCGTTTTAAGTAATAATATTGTTTATTATAATTCCAGTTGTAATTCAAAAATAATGTTGAAATAACAGACATTGCAAGTATTCCTAACTTGAATAATATTAGAATAACAAAAAAAGAAAAAGATTAAAGATTCACATTGCCAAAATTATCAACTTCTAGTTTCTCATGCGCAAGCTGCATGATTTATTAATTAGGTTATTTTTGTGTTTCCAATGAATTTTTCATAGCTTTTGATTGAGTGAGTCGGAAGAACACATGCTACATAAATGGAGTGACACAAGGAGATGCAAAATAGTAAAAAAGGAAGATCAAGAGGGAGCAATAAAGGTAAGCCTGCGAGTAATGTCAAACATGAGTTGAGAAAACGTGAGGAAGAAGACAAGGTAGGAAAGCCAAAGGCAAGCATGAGCTGAGCGATAAAAGAAAAGTTGAGCTGAGCAAGCTAAAACCCTAGTGAGTGAAGCAGGGGAAGAAAATTTTCGATTTTAAAAAATAGAAAGGTGGAACTCTGGGAACATGCATTCCACATTTTTTGATTTGAGAATAACAAATACCGTAATTTATTTGATCTAGTATTTTGTGTGTTTATAACGTGTATATCATATATGTACAAGCAAAAAATAAATGAGGAGACAAGCCCTTCATCATGGGTGTGCGCACTTAAGAATCAACAAAAAGATGAGTATTAACAGCTGAATACTAAAATGACCAAAACTTTCAAGACTGGAAGAGTTACGAAACGTTCCACACCATTCCGGAATGAGAACGACGATATCTACAAGCTAGAAAAGTTTTTGATACTAAAACCACAACTGCTTGTTATTCATTGGCATTGTTAAGGATGATTAAATTATATCAATTAAATATTAAATACAATGTTTAATTTAATTTTCAAGTTTCTTTAGACAATGTTTTGTATATATCATGTCTTAATTATTATCTTGTTATGTGCAATGAAATTGAATTTAGAAAATATGTGTATGGCTGCTTAACAAGCCTCTAAGTATGAGTAATATTTTATGTTTAATAATAATTTTATTCACTCTCTTATTTTTATAACATACATGTGTTTTTAATCTTATACTTATATGATTGTGTAGTATAATAATATAATAATTAAAATGCATAAATAGATTACCTACACTACATTGAATTTATTATTTCAATTTTTTATTTTTCATGCACTTACTCATTAGAGAATTGTGATTCTAAAAAAATGCTATTATTTGCGCAACAAGTGAATTTAGAGTCCTTTGTCGCTAAAATAAATATCAAATTAAAATAGACAAAGAAAATTCCACCAAGCACTATTCACCCTCATGCTAAGTCTTAATAAGCATTGTGAGATTGAACACCTTAGAAAAAGATTGCAAAGTATCTTGTAGCAAACGAAATATTCACCACTTCTTTTACTACACTGAATCACAAAAATAAAAAAAATAAAAAAAAATAAATGTGATCCCCCAAGCACTACTCTGCTCGCATAAATCTTAATAAGCATTATGTGTGTAGAGCATCTTGACAGTTGTACTTCTTACTCATGCGCATTGAAAAATAGTGGAAGTAATGTTATTTTTGTAATTTAAAGTTATGTTATTCAATATATGTAATGTGTATTGATTAATCCGCTTATATACTTTACCAATACACTATTTGTACATATCATTATTTCTCATAAAACTTCTAGTCATGAGAATTGGATCATAATGCATACCTATACTATTCTCTACAACCTTAAGTAAATGCACTAGATAGCAAAGCATGACTGCCACAATGTTTATTTTTACTTGAAATGCAAATTAGCTTACATTGTTATTCTCATCTCTCTTTGATATTTTAAAATCATGCTTGCAAAATTTTAATGAAATAGCATCTCTTGGACTTAAATTGAATTGAAAACATCTTCTTATTAAGCTTAAAACTTTTTATCATTTAATGATTCTATTAGGAACAAAGTTTTTTTATGTTAGGAGTGCTTATCATATTCTTATTCTTATTACACGAGCATAATCATAATTATCTATTTTTCTAACAAATGATATATAATCATTTATTTTCTCAACAAGTGGTAAAATTTGATTAACCAAGTGGTATTTTCTTACTCTCTACTATATTCAATCATGCATATATTTTGTCAAACAAGTGGTAGAGTGGTATCTATGAACTTGGATATTGCATCATATCTTTTTTTTTACATAGATCTTATTGTTTCTCATTGCATACACTCTCATCTAGCCTCTTTTGATACTACCAAAAAGGGGAAGAACATAGTGTATAAATTTCATAATTTAAGGGGAGTACATTATAAAATCCATAGAAAGCATCTATGTAGGGGGAGTATTCATTGGAGATACATATTTTACTTTTCCTCAATCATGAAAAAACTTCACTAATTGTACCCAACAAAAACTCATAACTCTCACTCATCCCTGCCCACTTTTGTTAATAACAAAATGGGGAGAATAAATTGAGAAATCCAGTGGAATAGATATTATATTTAGGGGGAGTAAATTAAACACTTTCGTAGGGGGAGCAATAAAAGAGTATGCATTATAATATCGCTCTACAAATCTGTTATGCATACATATATCTTTATCTGCATTTATGTATAAAAATAAGTATGCTTAAAGTCACAAATTTCTCATACATGTATTTGTTATTATCAAAAGAAGGAGATTGTGGGAACATATGTTCTACGTCTCTTGATTTGAGAATAGCAAATACCGTGATATATTTGATCTAGTCGTTTGTGTGCTTATAGTATGCATGTCATACATGTACAAACAAAGAATAAATGAAGAGACAAGCCCTTCATCATGGGTGTGGGCACTTAAGGATCGACAAAAAGATGAGCATTAACAACTGAATACTAAAATGACCATAACATTCAAACCATGAAGAGTTATGGGACGTTCCACATCATTTCGAAATGAGTACGATGATATCTACAAGCTAGCAAAGTTTTTGATACTGCCAGCAGTAGCACAAATTCTGGCGGTAGAAATTTTAATGTGATAGAAAAGGATGGAGCCATATTTAGAAAGTATTAATGCTAGTGGTAGTGCGATATTGCCTGACAGTAGTGTTCTGGAAGGACCATTTTTTTGGAAAAAAAATAGAGACAAAAAATGCTTGTTTCCAAAGTTCAAAAGTTTTCAAAAATGGAGAGGAAAAGTTTTCTAAAATGACGATGAAAAGTACCTAATATGCTAATTTCCAAAAGAAGAAGAATGATGGCTAAAGAAGCTATTGGCAGACGATAAGGCTACCGCTAGCGGTAGCAATCGAGGCCTATTTAAAGAGCGGCACCTATCCTTCTGTGATGATCGATTCCTCTTCCACCAAAGCCACAACTTTGAATATCTTAAGAGAGGCTCGTCTCCATACCATCAAGAGAAATCCCTTGGACAAACATAAAGATCTAAAGGAATTTTTGAAGAAGCGCTACCATGCTTACTCAACACGAAGGACGAACGCACCAAGAATGCCAACATCTACATCGCCTTCGTCTTCACCTTCAGAAATCATTGGAGAGTTTTCTCTTGCTTATTTTATTATCTTGTAATCTTTTTTATTTTATCCTTTTGAAACTTGAGTGGAGAAATCATTCGAGGAGAACGTCAGATTCCGAGAAAGATTATATGGGAAATTCGCCGCAGATAGGGGCGACTAAGTCTTGCGAGACTTGGGGGAAATCGTCTGGTGCATGCGTCGGTTTCCTAGGAGGATTCCTTGAATTCGCCGCTTGTGTTGACAACTAGATTGTGGGTAGGTCCAGGGGCGGTTTGAGGCCTTATCTAGGAGAGATAGGATAGAACCAACCAGTCTTTAGGGATAAGAGTCAGTATAGAAAAGGAAAAAAGAGTTTCTTATTTCGCCTCGATTTCTAGCGTCATAGAAATCAAATATTTTGTAATTAATTTATTGTGAAATAAAATCATGTTTTATATTATTTTATTATCTTAGTTTTTTTTTCTATTCTAAAATGTTATAAATATTATTTCTTCCTCAAAGCATTAAAAGACAACATATTACAAATTACTTTTCAAAATACACGCACGGATTTCACTTTCTGTTACTAGCTCTAGGCGATAGTACTATCGTTGGCGGTAGTGAAGGAATATTGAAATCCGATCACCTTAAAAAATAATCATCAATATAATATTTTCTGGGATATTAAAATATATTTTCTTGTACAGAAGAACCATGCGTACATCGCACCAAATCTTTTCCGAAAAGAAGAGTGTAGCTTGCCTTGGTGAAAGAATATTCTTTTTCCTGATTGGTATTCTCTCTCTCTCTCTCTCTCTCTCTCTCTCCATTTGAAAGTTCTCTCTCACCAAGGTGCAAATGTTTTTCAAATTCATTTTTTAGTGTGTGAAGTTTATTTCAATTGAGTTTATTATTGCTGTTATTCACTGCGATTGAGATCAGATATTGTGCAAAGAGGTCAAGTGATTCTGGACACGTTAAATTTTTATAAGAACTAGGTCTTCCGGGTTTGGGTTTCATTTTCACCCAAAGTTATAATTGTTGTGTGCTTCGACCTCGTGAATGCTAGAACAAATAGTGTATGCATGATGTAGTTATACCTCTTCGATTAATAACTTAAACATATCTTGACTTTGATCATTTTCATTGTATTTTTGAAAATCATCCTATTATCAACAAGCTGGTTGTTGATCACTCGATCGAGAGGCATCACATCAATATCGAAAGAATTTAAGTTTCCATTCAATTTATCCGTCGATATGAATCATGTCAAAAAGTGTAAAACACTTGAGTTTAAATGAGCTCTTAAGAGTCAAAGTTTCTTATATACTCGCTAGTCAAAAGGAACAACTTCAACCAAACAACATTTCGAACAAATTCTCGGGGAAATTGGGCATCTTTAGGATGATTGTTGTGTCTATGGTGTAATAGAGTCCAAGATCATTCTTATAAGAGACTAAAGATCTGGTGTGCAACAGAAGATTTCAATGGGCCAGTTGACATATACATAAATTTATATTCTCAAACATTAGTGAACGTTTGGAGTTAGAGTTTACATCTTTGGTGAAATGTGTAAATAAAATTAATGTAGTTTACTGCCACAACTGTTGGTCAACCACACGTCTTTATGACTCAATTGGGAGGAACAAACTATATTCATTTGCGAGATTGATGTAAATGTGAGGATCCTTTCCCTGTAAACAATGTTTGTAAGTACATCAAACTTTAACATTGTATGTATGGATGCTAAGAAGTAACACACACACACATATTAATGGACGCACACACACACACACACACACATATTAATGGACAAAATATTGTTATATGCGAGTAGTCAAGGTGGCTGAATTTTTATTATTCACTGTAGAAGTACTGGACTGGACTGGCCCCAAGATATCTGGAAAAGGATCATCGTCTGACAATTTAGATTCACCTTGGAAATCATGGAGCGAGACATTAGTAATGAATTCCAATCGATGAAGCATTCTGCGTTCAAGAATATTATGCCTAGGGTAGAAGTGCTCCCCGTTATCATCGATCCACGCAACAGAACACAAAGTGATCTCAGAAGTCATCGGGAAAACAAGCAGCATGCGCTCCAGGTCGAGGGCACAGATTTGATTGTCGACAATCAACCTCCAACTTGGAATATTGGTGGCCACAGCATTCCTAAATATATCAAGCATTGGTTCTGGGAAATCTATCCAACGCCCTTTGGTTCCACTGAAAAATATGAATGGGCCATAACGGTAATAGAGAGCTTTAGATGGCAGGTACTCAACACATCGATGCACCTTATGCTGGTTGTCCTTGAGGGCGGCCGCGAGAATATTTTCCCTGATTTTGAGCTGAAATGATCTCGAATCACTTGAACTCGCTCCTTTTTCCGTCATGTAGCTTCACCTTCTTTCTCTATTCACAATCCTGCATGCATCAAATGCTTTTGTGTCTTTCTTTTTATAATGTCAGAAAATATGGATTCATTGATCAAGTTAAACAGTACTCATGCATGCATGAGAGTGAATGACTTCAATAAATTTAATTTTATTTATTACTATATCCAACTTAATTAAGTATATCTACCCAAGTGATTGAAATAAAACAGAGGCATGATTTGAAACATTTATTAGAATGTGTTGAGACATTTAATTAATCGCAACAAAGTAATTTAATAATACAAGAAGAAACATCGGCATTTTAATATTGCTACTTGTATTTTTACTTGTTTTCTTGTTTTTCCCTTTTGTAACTCTGCCTTTATATAAAGGCATCTCAAGTGTATTTTTACTTGTTTTCCTCTCCATTTCAAGTGAATCTGACTATTTTAGGGCGCATTTGGCGTGGCGTTTTCACACCGGTGGAGGGAGCAGACGCAAACGCACGGCGGGTAAACAAATGGCCCGCCGCACGTTTGTTGTGTCTGCTCCCGCCCGCCCCTGAGAAACAGAGCCTTTTGGTCCGTCGATACCCCCTCCAGTTCTATTGGCAACCACAATCCCGTCCCATTGTAAAAGTTTGTGAACCGCGGAAAACGGGAAACCAGACACAGGAATACTCAACCAAAACTAAGCCAAGTAAATCAGATGCAACTAGAAGAGCAAGAAAACCTTGTACTATCAAATTTTTTTACAAGGCGAGCTATACATGACGAGACATGATTCGTCGATGTACCCGATGAAGACAAAAAATTCAAGGCAAAGGACTAGCCGCGCGGACTCAAGGAGTAACCGCCGACTCTGTTGAGTTGTACTACGGAGTCCGCTGAAGCCACTAAGTTGCCAGATCGCAACCTAGCCGCGCGAATAACCCATTATTTCAATGCTGAACTCTATCCACAATCTGCTAGCCACCTAACCGCAAGGTCTCCTAGCAGTCAGATTCACGCGAACAGCTGCTGCCGAACTAAACAAGCTGCCAGAAGCAGGCAACTTATTGAACTGGGAAAAGATTGCCAAAGAGAGAAGACCTCCTGGCCTCAAGCCACGACCTGCTGCTAACCGCTGATTGTAACCGCAGAGTCCGCACTGATCCCTGAGCAATGTCAGAACCAAGTCACTGGCTTCTCAGCACTATCCGCATAATCTGCATGGCAAAAACCCGGTCAACTACTCAAATTGCGCAAACACAAAAAACCTGTCCGTAGCAACCACCCGAGCTCACTTACTGTTCATTCAGGTGTTCTGTTGATGTGGCAGGGTGTCCTATTTATAGGCGCGGAGAGGAGTGTGATCACCACCCTAGCTGATAGGATCACCACCCTATCTCGCGGCGAGCACTGTGTGTATCCGCACAACCGCATACACAGAACTTGTCCGCCTTGTCGCGACAACTAGGCTGGACATCCAGTCCGCCAAGGTCGCACCACTAAGGACGGATAGAAATCCTATCCGCCTTATCGCCACAAGGCTAAGTCAGGACTTGTCCGCCACACCAGCGGACCCTGGGAAACTCCACCAGTCCGCACACATGCGAACACAACCCCAGTCCGCACTCTCCGAGCCCGCAACCAGAGCACACAAGGCTGATAGCTATCGAACTCGGTATTCACCGCACGATCTCCCGGACTGAGCACACATGGACTTGGTACAGATACAAACTAAGTCCACACCACCAGCCATCCCTGACGCGAACACAACACCAGCGGATACAAGGGCCAGTACGCACAAACTGACGAACTGCGTGGTTACACCAAACCGCACCACCAGAACGAGACCAAGGCACCAGCCATGCCGATCTCCCGAGCTCCAATCTAGTCCGCAACCCGGACTCAGGGAACTCCACGGATAAACATCCTATCCGCCCGGTTACCTCCAGAGAACAAGCTGCCTAGCTACAACTCCCTTGCCGACTTGGCTAACTGCAACCCTTGTCCGCACAGTCCGCGCGGGCAGTCCTTTGCCGCGCCAAACGAGGCCTTAGACTGATCCGTCCTATTTAATTTTATTTTTCTTTTAATCAATTTTTTACACCATTAGATCAATAGAGGAAGGATTCTCTCTCATTGTTCTTCGACATCACATACATCATGAGGACTGGGGGAAGGATGCCGATGAAGTTCCAGTGCGGAGATTTCGTTGGACTAGGGGTTTCCTCTTATTTGTTTCATCTTTAATAATGGTAATGTTGTCTTGGCATGCAATGTTAGCTGTATACTGGCATCATTACAATGATACTAAGGTTTCCTTCACTGCTGGTAGTTTCTTTCAATCAAATGTTGTTTTGACATAATGCATCCTAGAAATAACAGAATGCACCATAAAAATTTAAATATTGCACAATGCCCCCCCCTCCCCCCAAATTAGTTTTTTTTGACAATGTGCACCCTAGGATGTTATAACTTCTTAACTTCTATTTCTTCAGCGTTGGGTACACATTGCACAAAAAAATTGATTTTGAGGGATGCATTATGTTACATTTAAATTTTCAGGATGCATTCTGCCAAAAGCTAATATTTCTAGATTGCATTGTGCCAAAAAAGCCATTGCTTTTGATAAGAAATTTAATGGTGACACCTTAAAAACCGATTTTAAAATGACACTCCCTTATCTGTATTTTGTGGCATCTTAATAATCTTTCTTTCTCACTTATTTTAGTTGTGCTAAAATTTATGTGTATATTTCTGGGGGATGGGAACCACGGGGAAGTTTAAATTTGCTTATAAATCAATGAAGATTCATTGTGATAATTCAACAGTATGTTTTAATTACTTGCACCCATTTTAATATTTATTAGGATGCCAGTCTGCAAACCTTCTCTTACCAATTGACTGACATTTATAGCTTTTTCCGCAACCTGGTACTAAAGAATTTGGCCTGCAATTTGTGAAGAAGTCAGAATGCCAAAGTAGATTCTCTACAAGTAAATGGTATAGTTGAAGGGTTCGTTATACTTAAAATTAATATAGGGTCCTTCGGATTGAGAGAATTGGGCTTCAAAAATGGAATTGGAAATCAAATGTCAATCAAAATGAACCCCCAACTTTAATTCACTTAATGAAACCAATTTTATAAATTAAGAAAAGCATGGATGCAGTGTTAGTGTATATTTGGACGAATAACCGGTTCAGAGGCATAACGGGTCAGTTCGTTGTAGATCCGATACCCGTAGAAACTCCTTGGGTTTGCCTATTTATACCCACCTAGGAGCAACGAGTAGGGGATTCCACTTTGATCCCCATCCGGATGCTTTGAGCGACAATAACATGCAGAAGGTGTGGATTATATCTATCCCGGAGCACCAGAGTCAACGGCTCAATGTTACCCAAAATCAAGACATTCTTTTCTAGAATATAAATCAGAGACCCGAATATAAACGGTGTAAGTTTCATCCGCCTTGATGAGTCTACAGATGTCAATAAGAATGAACTCATTAGAGAAACTTCAGCTTATATTACTCCTCAAAGCGTACTTAATCATCTACAAGCACGACGAGGGTTTTTTGTTGTGCGGTGTACCAGGCCTGGCGTGGCCGCAACGCCGAGGTCCACCATGGTGAGGTGGCGACCTTTACTGTCATGGCGGCGACCATTGTTGAGACCCTCTCCATTATGCGAATTCCACCACTTCAGGGGCACTGGGGTACCCCCCACCCTCGCCGGCTGTCGACACCACTCTTCTGGTGCCCCCCGCCCCCTGAATGGATAAAGTTCAATGTGGATGACTCTCTCTCCCCGTCTGGGCCTGCTGGCCTTGAGATGGTGGCCCGCGATGACCGGGGTGCTCTCATCTTTGCTGCTGGGTCCCCGCTATTGCACTGGGATCCTGGGAGAGTGGAGCTGGCGGCGGTCTTGGCACTCCGAAATCTTATCCCGCCGTCATTATATGGGGTACGCGGGGCTATTGTGGAGGGCGATCGTTCGTCCCTTATGGACAGCTGTGCTGCTGGTTTGCGACGGGGCGACTGGAGCGTGACGGTGGACGGCGAGGAGGACTTCTCTTTTCTGAGCGGCTTCCCCCAGCTTCGGTTCCAGCATATTGGCAGGGAGGCCAACAGAGCTGCCGATTTCTGTGCTCGTTTTGCCCTACCCGGGAACTTTGTATGGCTCGATATTGATAGCACCCATTCTGAGTTTGCAGAACTTGTTCGTGCAGACTTGGATGGCAAGCTGTAGTTTTATTTTCCTTTTTGTTTTTTAATTTCATGCTATATGCACTTTTCAAAAAAAAAGAAAGAAAGAGAAAGCATTTTGGTACGTTGTTTTGTGGATCTTATTTAGAGAGCAGTCATTGCACATGTTCTTCTTAAACTTAAAATCTCGAAATTCTTTAACAAGAGAAAATTTGCTTAAAGAGAATAGGTCTAGGAAGTTTATGTGTCCAAATCGGCAATGCCACACTTATGAAATATCATTTTCTCTGACCTGTAAGGCTTTTGCATTTCCAGTGGGAAGTGACAGAGAAAAAACCATGTGGTTATTCATCTTAACTGAACAAAGGATGGTATTGGTTTTAGTATTCTATGACAGTTTTTATTGTCAAACATAATTTTATAACCTTTGTTCATCAACTGGCCAACACTGAGAAGATTGTGCTTAGGACTCCGTTTGGGGGGGGACTTAATTTCACCGGTCAAGCGGTTACGACCGTAAGGTCCGGTTCATGCGGTTGTAACCGTTTGACCGGTGAAAATAAGTCCCCCCAAACGGAGCCAAAACATCTCTGCTTGTACTGATTCATCTAACTAAATAAAGGATGATTTGTCGAAAGTCATATAGTTTGAGCAGCTGCTATCTATATGCCACACGTGTGCCGATTCAATGGAAGATTTAAGGCATGTATAAAA
Organism: Platanthera zijinensis; assembly: GCA_039513925.1. Lineage (NCBI taxonomy): Eukaryota > Viridiplantae > Streptophyta > Magnoliopsida > Asparagales > Orchidaceae > Platanthera > Platanthera zijinensis. The sequence goes on along the minus strand of CM077094.1, from coordinate 148,317,770 downwards.
TACATTAGGGACTAATAATTTGAATCACTATGAGTGGGATTTCTGCAACATTTGTATCTGAAGTAAAAATATTTGGATTCATGATTGTTCTTCTTGTAAATTGGACAATATAAACTTGAATTTGACGTATCAGAATTTCGCATTCTCTTCTTCCTTTTGAATTTGTTGAACTGTGATTTGTTTTTTCCTTCATATTTGGTGTTGTTGAAGTTTAACTTTGAGCGGAATGCTTGTTCTATTGGAATTTTGAACCGACGCATTCGACTCTCATGAGCATGTAACGATCCCATTAGTTCGGCAAGAGCAAAAGTACAGAGATCTTTTGATTCCTCTATCACAATTCATAACAACAACATGGTCAAATTTTGTCGACAAACTCGATCCTGAGTGCTTTAAGAATTATCTTTCTCTCTTCAACCTCTTCCCCTAAGATTTTTATTGAATTAGTAATTTGACTTGTTCTGGTGAAGAACTCATGCACTTGCTCTCCTTCTAACATTTGAAGGGTGTCGAAATCCTTCCATAGGCCTTGTAACTTGATTTAAATTATTTTTGATGATCGTTTGAATTCAGAAAAGAGCAAGTCCCGCGTCTCTTTTGAAGTGGATGCTCCCATGAGATGAGAAAAAATAGATTTGCTAACACCTTGTTGAATGTATATGAGTGTTTTTGAGTCTTTTTTTTCAGCTTTTCTGCGAAAGTCCTCAAAGCTGCATGATCAGTGGCTTCGTCATTCTCAAGTTGTGGAAATCCTTCTCCCACAAAATTCCATAGCTCTTCTGAAAGGAAAAAAAAGTTCGCATTTGCATGCTGCACTAATCGTAGAACTCTCCGTCGAAGACTTAAACTTCCATTTTGGGAATAAATGAAGGTTTGAATACTATTGAACGCCATGTGATGAATTGCCCGAGCGAAAATTTCCTTGAGTTAGTAGAAATTTGATGATCAACGACAACGCCTTTTGATAGCAACCACGTCAACCTCTCCTCTCTGTTAATTTTTTTTCTCAATTAACAACATGTCTCTAATACCAATATTAGGAATAAATTGCTTTAGGCTCCGTTTGGGAGGACTTATTTTCACCAGTCAAGCGGTTACGACCGCATGTACCGGACCTTAATTAAGGTCCGGTACATGCGATCGTAACCGCTTGACCGGTAAAAATAAGTCCTCCCAAATGGAGGCTTAGATTACTCAGATTTACGGGCGATAAAAAATAGAGAAAAAGGAATACGAAATTATGGTAGTTTCATTAACGCCACTTTTTTGGGTACAATTATACATAAGTGTATTTATTGATACACCCGTGCAATACACATCACACAAAAACAAAACTGACGCTTTACACATGTCTGTTCTACAGTACATTAAAGTAACTGAAATGAATTACAACAATACATCATTTAATACTTAAATAAGCACTATTTATAAGATTACTCGAAGTCTTCTTAATTCTTCTTCCACATGCAGCTGGCTACGATTATGTGTCCAACAGGAAGGCCACTCTCGAGGATAGACGAGGAATGTCTTGCGCGCCGCCGAGAATTTGTGATCATCCTGCCGCCGACTATCGCGATTAGTGAAAGGGAATCGAGGCTCAAGAGCGAATGAGAAATGTAAGGACACATGCTGAGATATTTGCCTATTTTTCAACTGCACGTCTCATCGAGCTGGGCAGCACTCAACTTTCTCAACAGAGACGAAAACATATTTTTATGAAACTTTGCATTCAAAAAATTGTGAGAACAAACGACATAAAAATCATTTGCGGCTCCAATGTATCTTCTACGTCCACACAAGCTGCCCTACAAAGAGACTTGGGCTTCATTTGGCGCGGTGGCAGCGGTTGTGAATGTGGTGGTCGACCTCACCTAAAACAATTTGTTGCGGACTAACTCGACGTCCCAGTCGGGCCGGAATTCTTGGACCGTCTTAGCTCTCGGAACGGTCGAGCGCGCACACATTCAATGAAAATAGAAAGTTGACACAAGAGGTTTTAACGTGGAAAAACTCCTTAACTGGGTAAAAAAACACGTGACCTGATCTGTGTCGGTTAAAATCTACTATCAGCTTGCAGTTACAATATGTTTGCAGAATCGACGACGACAAGTATTGGAAATTAACTCTCAGAATACTTTTATTAAAAAGGTGGCACAGGACAAATACAGGATATTATTAAAACGAAGATGTGCTCAACACTCAATGTCCACTTCGGGACTTACACCATTTATTTATAATAAAACAAAAGTAACTTGAAACGATGTTTGCTTTAATGCCGTCAGCTGCAACTTTTTCATTTCAACCGATGCTTTAGGAAGTACTATGCATCTTCTCTGATGCGTCGCTTTTCTTCTTGCAGGTGCCTGGTTTGTCCTCAGCTCCTTCTAGCTTCATGTCCACGCCATTCCGCCGTGCCTTTTTATGAAGGATGGACGCACCTCTTGAGTTTACAACTTCGGTCTTTATTTCAACACCCTCCTTTAAGCTCGAGAGGTCTATGATGCCGATCTTTGATCTCAGATCTTCAAATCGTGGCTTTGGAAGTGGCTTTGTAAATAGATCTGCTAGTTGTGCCTCTGTAGATAAGTGCTCCAGCTTGATTTCTCCTTTTTCTACATTTTCTCTTATATGATGATAACGGATCTCGATATGCTTGCTGCGGCTATGGAAAACGGGATTTTTTGCTAAGGCGATGGTCGACGTGCTATCACAGTAGATTATTGTTGTTTCCCTTTTTTCTGAAAAGATTTCTTCATAGAGTCTTCGACTCCATATGGCCTCGGTTGTTGCTTTACTTAAGGCCATATATTCTGCTTCGGCAGAGCTTAGCGCAACTGATTGTTGCTTCCGTGAACCCCAGCTGATAGGGTTGTTTCCGAAAAAGAAAATAAAACCGCTTACACTTCTTCTATCTTCTATGCTTCTTCCCCAATCTGAATCAGAATAGCCAACTATTTTGTTGCTCTGTTGTTTATGAAAAACAATACCATATGTCTTGGTCCCTTGAATGTATCTCAGGATTCTTTTTGCTGCTTCAAGATGAGCCATACTGGGTTTGCTCATGAACCTGGAAATTGAATTTACAGCAAATTCTATGTCGGGTCTGCTATTTGTTAGATATAATAATGATCCGACTAAACTTTTAAACACTTTTTCATCTGCCATAACATCATTCTCTATTGAAGGTTTTAGAGCTTCATTTGGGAATATTGGAATTGTGACTGGATTACATGCTTCCATTCTAAACCTTTTTAACAAATCTCATACATATTTTTCTTGAGATAAAGAGATATAATTAGAGCCTTGCTTGATTTGGAAACCAAGGAAAAAATTGAGAAGCCCTAAGTCAGTCATCTCATATTTTAATTTCATTTCCTTTTTAAATTCTTCAATGCATTCAACATTGTTTCCTGTGAGAATTAAATCATCAACATAGATACATACATATATTATGCTTTGCTTGTCTAATGTACAGTGATGAGTCACTGTTACTTCTTTTGAAGTTTGATGATAGCAAGTACTTATCTATATTGGCATTCCAGGCTCTCGAGGCTTGTTTCAACCCGTAAAGTGCCTTATGTAACTTGTAAACTAAATGTTCTGACCCCTTTCTTATATAACCTTGTGGCTGTTCAACATAAATATCTTCTTCTATTACCCCATTGAGAAAGGCTGATTTAACATCTAACTGAAATATGTGGTAAGAGAAATATGCAGCTAAACTTAACAGAGCTCGGATTGTCTCCATTCGTACAACTGGCGCATATGTTTCATTGTAATCAATTCCTGGAATTTGAGAGTAACCTTTAGCTACAATCCTTGCTTTGTATTTTGAGATTGATCCATCTTCATTTTCTTTAGCTTTATATATCCATTTTAAGCCTATGATATCAACATTGTGAGGCTTAGTTACTAACGTCCAAGTTTTATTTTTCTCTACCATACTAATTTCTGCATCCATGGCTAGTTTCCAAGCAGGTATAATGCTAGCTTGTTCATAATTTGCTGGAGCTGTAATACTGAATACCAGTTCACACTGTGAATAGACGTCTTCCAACGACGATATCTTTTTGGGGGTGATGATGAATCAGGTTCATTTGAGGATTGTGATGTTGATGGATGTGGTAGGTAATGTTCTAGACTATCTGTTGCAGGAGTAGTTGGTTCAACCATCAGTGGTTGATCACTGATTTGGAAGGAATCACTCCATCCTGCTTCAGTAGATTGTGAACTCTGCCCTTGTTCTGAACCCCATATCCAGCTTTTATCTTCAAAGAAGAGAACATCCCTGGATGTTATCAGTTTATGCTTTTCTGGTTGGTATAGCCTATAGGCTTTTGACTCTTAACTGTAGCCAACAAAGATGCATCTTTCACTTTTCTTTTCTAGTTTGTCTCTTTCTTTTTGTTGAATGAGAGCAAAAGCAATACTTCCAAAAATTCTAAAGTGACTTACTATTGCTTTCCTTTTATGTATAATTTCATAAGGAGTTTGCTTTATTAATGCCCTTGTTGGTGACCTATTCAAAATGTGAGCGGCTGTGCTAGCTGCCTCTGCCCAAAATTCCTTTGGAAGGTTTTTACTTGTTAGCATAACTCTCATCATCTCACCAATGGTATGGTTCCTTCTCTCTACTATACCATTTTGCTGAGGTGTCCCACTTGCTGTGAGTTCTCTCCTTATTCCTTGTTGAGTACAGAATGTATTAAACTCAATTGAGGTAAACTCTCCCCCTCTGTCTGTTCTCAACACTTTAATGCTTCTCTCTAACTGTTTCTCTACCAATGCTTTGAATTTCAAAAACAATTGGAAGGTTTCAGATTTAGTCTCAAGAAAGTATATCCACATATAGCGGCTACAATCGTCTACCAGTAGTAGATAATATCTTTTATGACCAAGAGATGATGTGGGTGAAGGCCCCCACAGATCTGCATGAACAAGATCTAAAGATCGCAAACACCTTTTATAAGAAGATTTAGGAAATGGAAGCCTGTGAGCTTTTGCCTCTGCACAGCTGACACACTCATGACCGACTGGTGACAAATATGGCAAACCATCCACTATATTGTGGATCTTTAAGTCTCTTAGGTCAGGTATATTTAAGTGACCAAAACGTTGGTGCCAAAGAATATTAGTAGGGATGTTTGTTCTGTACTTGTAAGAGCAAGATCTGGAGATGGATAAAGTGTGACAGTGAACACTCTATTAGGACTCATCCTTGTTGTTACTTCAGTATTCCCTTGACTATTTATGATTGTGCAGGAATTATTTGTAAAATTTACTTGATATCCTTTTTGCGTCAACTGACCTACACTTAGTAGGTTAGTGGCTAGGGATGGCACATAGCTAACATCATGGATAAATCTAGTTTGATGTGTAGCAGTCAGTACTTTTATATTTCCACTGCCTGTAATTTGCTGAATATTACCATCTCCTAAAACAACATCTGAAGTGACTGTTGTATCCAAGTAAATGAATAGATTCTTGTTTCCAGTCATATGACTTGAACACCCACTATCAATTTACCAAGTGGAAGGATGGTGATAGTTTGTCTCTTTCGCTTTATCATTTGTATAGAACAATGCTTCTTTAGTTTCATGTGCACCTAAACTTGTCTCAGATTTTTCTGGTTTATCTTTAAACCAACAATCCTTCTCCATATGAGTGGGTTTTTTACACCTCTTACATTTGTAGAAACAATCATTTGCTTCATGATTTGTTTTCCTACATAGAGTGCAGGATAGGCCATTATCTTTTTTAATAAATGGTCTTCAAGGGGGACCATGAAAGCCTCTCCCTTTGCCCCTATTAGAAGGGTTGTTGAAACGACCTTTGTCTCCCCGGTTAAATTTATCTGTTGAAGATCTGTATTGGGTTGTAGTATTCAAAGCTTGATCAATATGTGGAGACTACATATATAGTCTATCCTCATGAGATTGCAGTGGGCCTAGTAGTTCTGGTACACTTAGTGTAGTTATGTCTTTTGACTCTTCTATGGCAGCGACGATATGGTTAAATTTTGGTGACAAGCTTCTTAGAAGTTTGGGAACTATTCGTTTATCATCAATAGTATCCCCTAAATTTCTAATTTGATGCACGATTGCGATGGCTCTAGCCAACAAGGCTTGGACCTTTTCTCCTTCTTTCATCATAAGTGTGTAAAAAACTTTCCAGCAATTTTGTAATTTAATTGATATTACCTGGGGAGATCCTTTATATTCTGTCTGTAGAGTGATCCACGCTGCATTTGCTGAATCAGCGGCCATTATTCTGGGAAAGATGGAATTTGTGATGCCTTGTTGTATGTAGACTAAGGCTCTTGCATCTTTATGTTGCATTTCTGTATGTGCTTTCAATGCTGCCCCAGTTAGAGGAGTTGCCGCTGTAGATGCTGGTTCTGGAAGCCCTTGAACAACTATCTTCCATAAGCCTTGAGAAAGAAAAAGGGTCTTCATCTGTACAACCCAATATTCATATAAATCTCCATTGAATATTGGCACTGTTGAAGACGAATATGCAAAGCCGGATTTGTTTTCCATGGATCTGATACCACTATTGGAAATTAACTCTCAGAATATTTTTATTAAAAAGGTGGTACAGGACAAATACATGATATTATTAAAACAAAGATGTGCTCAACACTCAATGTCCACTTCGGGACTTACACCATTTATTTATAATAAAACAAAAGTAACTTGAAACGATGTTTGCTTTAATGCTGTCAGCTGCAACTTTTCATTTCAACCGATGCTTTAGGAAGTACTATGCATCTTCTCTGATGCGTCGCTTTTCTTCTTGCAGGTGCCTGGTTTGTCCTCAGCTCCTTCTAGCTTCATGTCCACGCCATTCCACCGTGCCTTTTTATGAAGGATGGACGCACCTCTTGAGCTTACAACTTCGGTCTTTATTTCAACAACATGACTCTCCTCGCTAAATCTTGGTGGTGAGAGAGAATTCCTAACTCGCAACGGGCAACAGGCTGCGCCAAGAGAGTGCTGGACACTGCTTGGTGGCTGGTGTGATTGAGTGTTGGAGGTGGTCGTCCTCTTCCCTTCTCTGCGCACTTGGGAACTTGGGCGTTCCTCTGGCTCGTAGGCGGATTGAAGGTGACCCGAAGGAGGAGTTCGACAGAGCTCTGGCTTGAGTAAGAAGAAGACTCCGGGAGCGAAAAGGTGAGAATTGAGGAGGCCTGGGGCTCCTTTTATAGCCTCCAGGAGGTGGTTGTGGTGGACCCCCCACTAACTTGGTGGTTACCTGTAGATCGGACATCGATGGATGCTCTGTAGTGATCGGACGGTGGCCAACCTGCAAGCGGTGACTGTGGTTGGCGGCGGTGGTCGGCCAGCAGCGGCGGGGCAATTATGGGGAAGTGGTTAAATGCACACTCAAGCCTATAAATGGAGCATCATCCCCATCACAATTCATGTGTTTTACGCTCAAAACTAATTTATTTTCTTGATAGCGGTCATAACTTGTTGGGAAATGTACTGGAGAAATGAAGGGAGAGAGGGGGAAAGGTAGCTCATGGCATTACCACTCTTGCATTACAGAAAACCTTCAAACACATCACACTTTTTCTCACACACACAGACAAGAGAACATAGGGATTTATATAACTAGCCTTCTCAACACAAACAAAAACATTAAAACAAATAAAAAACATCAAGAATGCCGAACATAGGGAGATGAGATGGGCATAGACCTTTATTGGCAATTCTGACTTTCAATGCAGGTTGCTTTTGGCAGTTTTCGGGTTTCTGCGCTTCTTCTTCTTTCAGGGATTCTCCTTACTCTTTTCCATTACTGGCAAGTTGTTTAACATGTTAGCTATTTGGATTATACTCTAACACCGCCTCATAATCCATACAACATCTAACTTTTATTTCCTTCCTGAGTTTGATGAAATATGGGGCAGATAGTAGTTTTATAACATATCGGCCACTTGATCCTTTGATTTGCACTATTTTAGCTCGTTTTCTTGCTTGTTAACGAGATCTCGGGTATAATGCAACTTGATTTTGTTAAAAAATTCGTTGAAAGATAACTTCAAGCACAAAATGCATTAATCAATAAAAGTCCAACTACAACAAGGAACTACCAACGCAAAACACCCTTGCGAGTTATTGGACATAACATAAGAAAAAACAAAAACCAACTCTGCTCAACCGACAGCACAACAACCCGACAGCCCGACAGCGACTAGAGACAAACCGCCAGGAAACTCCACATCACAACTCGGCCATGGCCTGATACAATTCGACAACAATCTCTAACAGCATAACCTGCCAACGACCTCCAACAGCACAGCTCGCCAGCGGCCTCCAACAGCACACCTCGCCTGCGACCTCCAACAACACACCCAACTCGTCAGCGGACTTTACTGCTATCTCGCCAGCGACAAGGGACCAGTCCGCCAATGATCTCCCCTCAGACCGGCGACCTCAAAGTACACCACACCGATTGCTCCACTACTTAGCTCACCAGCGACTTGCACCACCAACCGCCACAGCCTAAATAGAAACCTCCAGTTCGCCAGCGACCACAAGAACAGACCGCCCAAACCCGACGACTACTGATTTAGATCCCCGAACACCTTGCAGACCGCCACAGGCCAGCGGCTACACAGAACAAGCCGTAGAAAGCAGTTTTCCTCTTTTATTCTTCATGCTAGAGAAGAGGAGAAACACCCTATTTATAGAGGAGAAACCCATAACACCAAACACCAGAAAGGAAACCAGCCTCGCAGCAGATCCGCCAAAAACACCCACCAGCAAACACTAGAAAGGAACAAGCCGCCCGGCTAACCAGACAGGCCTACCGATCTCACTTCAAAACTCAACACTCCCCTTTGAAGTGATCCCCAAGGACAACACCAAGAAGAGATCGAAGTCGCTCAAACGACCCTTTTTACAGAGCCTTTGTAAGGATATCTGCAATATTGTCTTGACTGCGCACATGCTCCACAACAAAGGATCCACCCAGCACTTTCTCTCGAATAAAGTGGTTCTCAATCTCAATATATTTCTTTGGTGCGTGAGAGACAGGGTTTCTGACAAGCTTCAACGCACTCTCGTTATCGCCACGAATCAAAGTTGGTCCCTTCACCTTTTCATCAACATCCTCCACCAGCCTCCGTATCCAGATGCACTCCTGTGCAGCAAGAGCTAACGCCTTGTACTCTGCCTCAGTAGTAGATAGAGAGATTGAGTCTTGTTTCTTGCTACACCAAGAGATGGCGGTACCTTCGCACATGAACACATACCTGGATGTCGACTTTGGGTCATCAGTATCTCCAGCATAGTCTGCATCTGTGTACCCATGCAGAGTGAAGCTCGACTTCCTCCCATACAGTAACCCCATGTCCAAAGTAGTCTTCACATACTTCAGAATGCCTTTGGCCGCCTCGAGATGAGGCATTCGTGGCTTCTGTATATATCGGCTAACTCGACCAACAACAAAGGTAATGTCTTGTTGAGTGATAGTCAAGTAAATCAGGCTCCCCATCAAGGCTCGACAAATCTTCGGGTCCGGAAAAGTCTTCCCCTCATCCTTCCAAAGTTTAACCCCATCCTCAAGCAGAACAGAGACATTCTTTCCTTCCTTCATGCCAAAGCGCTCTACAATTCTTTCAGCACACGCTCTCTGGGATACTAGTATACCTCTCTCCCTCTACTCAACCTCCAATCCAAGGAAATGATGCAGCTAGCCAAAATCCTTCATCTCGAAACGGATTGATAGCTCCTCTTTAAGCATTTCTACCTCCTTGTCATCGTTCCCGGTTATGATCATGTCATTGACATACAAGAGAAGCAGAACATGTATACCATCTTCCTTCTTAATGAACATGCTGGAGTCGGAGTCAGATGAGTTGTACCAGCAGAACTGAAGATACTCAACAATCTTCCCATACAAGGCTCTCGGTACCTGTTTTAGTCCGTACATAACCTTCTTTAGTTTGCACACATGACGTGGTAGAGACTTGGGCAGATATCCTGGTGGCCTCTCCATGAAAATGTCTTTGTCAATCTCTCTATACAGGAAGGCATTCTTCACATCCAGTTTCCACAGCTTCCACTTTCGACATGCTGCTAAAGCAATGGCCATCCTTACAGATGTCATTTTCATCACAGGACTGAAGGTCTCTTCATTGTCTTCAACGTACTTCTGTGAGAAACCTCGAGTAACCAGCCTTGTCTTGTATCGGTCCACTTCTCCATCAACCTTTCTCTTGACCTTGTACACCCATTTGCAGGTGACATGCTTCATTCCTTCGACCAAGGGAACTAGGTCCTACGTCTAATTCTTCTCTAAAGCTGTCATCTCTTCTTTCATAGCTTCATCCCACTCTTTTATGCCTACTGCGTCCTCAAACCGAACAGGTTCCTTTTTGTCAAGCGGCCCTGCGAAGAAACAGGAGACAAGGCTCACAAAATTTCCTTCCTTGTATCGAGCGGGTAGGGTAATGGTTCGCTTTGATCTTCTTAACTCCTGCCTACTTCTGGTCGTGTCTCCAGGCTCCTAAACTCCACTCTCTTGCTCATCACATCTTGAGATAATGCTCCCCCCTCCTGGAGGCCGGAGCTCTATCTGAGTCAGACGGAGAATACGATGGAGCACTTGAAGACATCACGAGTTCCACCTCAGGGTCCTCAACGACCCTTCCTTCGTTACTTCTTCCTTCATCTGGTAAACTCGCAGAAGAGACTCCCTGATAGGAGATCAGTTCGTCAAACACCACATCACGAGAGAAAATAATCTTGTGGGTGTGCACATCCATGCACTTCCACCCCTTCTTCTGTTCGTTATACCCAACAAACACGCACTTGCGTGCTTTAGGTTCTAGCTTGGTTCGCAGCTGATCCGGAATATGGACAAAGCAAGTCGCACCAAACACTTTTAAGTGGGCCACACTTGATTTTTCTCTGAACATTAGCTCATGTAAAGACACCATTCGATTTGAACTTAGAGGAAGTCTTTTGATCACATATGCAACGCAAGCTACTCCCTCCGCCCATAAGGACTTAGAAATTCCTTTCGCACATATCCAGTTATTACAAGTCTCTGATAGATGACGAATTTTCCTCTCGACAACACCATTCTGCTGAGGGGTATAGACACAGGTAAGCTCCTTCCAAATGCCAGATTTCCTGCAAAACAACACAAAGCGTTAGAGGTAAACTCCCCTCCATTATCAGTCCTTAGCTTCTTCACTTGCAGCCTAAGCTTCCCTTCAACGAGTTCCTTCCACTCCTGGAATCTTACAAAAGTTTCTGACTTCTCTTTCATGAAATACACCTAGGTGTATCTAGTGTAGTCATCTACTATCGCCAACATGTATCTATTTCCTCCGCGGGATGGAGTGTTGAACGACCCCATAACATCAGCATGAACACACTCCAATTGAGCTCTGCACCTTGTTTCTGCACTGTCAAATGAAAGCCGATGTGACTTTCCTAATTTACACCTTTCACACACGTGTTTGTTTCCATAAGAAAAGAGACTCGGCATGACATATACTAGTTTCTTAGTTGCCATGATCTTCAAACTGTCATCCCCACATGGCCTAGCCTCTCATGCCAGATCACCACGCCATCATTCCCCTTTAGCTTATCTACGTAAGCATTTGCAGATAGAACAAACAAGTCCTTCACCCGCCTACCTATGTGAGTGACATCTCCATCGATTCCGGACAAGTTTTTCACGAACTTCACCTCCTTCGACCCGAACACGACATGATACCCGACATCTACCGTATTTGTTACAGAAAACAAATTCTTCCTTATTTCAGGAATGTGATATACGCTGTTCAAAGTGAGAGGTCTCTCATTGCTACCTAGCGATACTACCCCTTCTTTTTCCATGGGTTGAACAGTATCATCATCCGTGATGATAACATCGTTTCCCTCATACACTCTAAGAGCGGAAAACTTTGTCACATCGCCAGTGAGATGATGACCACAACCAGAGTCAACAATCCAATCATCTTGAAAGTTGATTGAGGCAAGGGAATCAACGGACGTTGCCGTCATCTCTACAAGGAAATAGTTCCCCCATTGTTGACCTACTTGCGATCCTCCATCTCCATGCTCTTCTCGCCTTGGAAACTCCTCCTTCTCAGCAACATGTCCGACTTTAAAGTTTGACCGGCAGAATTTAGCAATATGTCCGTACTTGCGATAGGCAAAGCACAACGACCTATTCTGTTCATCAACCCGAGGGAGAAAATTCTTCTTATCTCCTTGAGAGGATGATGATGGTCCATCTCCTGCATTCTTCTTCTGCCTTTCCCAGGGCTTCTTTTTTCCAGAAAACAGGGCCTCATTTTCGCCTTCCATGATGGTGACTCCTGCCATCTGTTTTGCCAGACTTTCTTGGGAAGATAACAGATTCTCTAGTTCCAACAAGGATGGTTGAACAACCCATCCTTGAATAGATGTGATAAAAGCCATATATTCCTTCCAGAGTCCACAAATAATGTGTCTCTTTAGCTTGGCTTCGGAGATCGCCTCATCAGGATCTAGAGCGGATATCTCAACACATAGATTCTTCACTTTAAGAAAGAAGGTAGAGATAGTCAGTTCTCCTTGAGTGGCCTTGCCAACTCATTCTCCAAAAACTGCAATCGTACCACATTCTTCTTATTAAACAGCCCATCTAGAGCTTTCCAGATCTCTGATGCAGATTTGTAAACAATAATGTGATCAAACAATTCTGGGGAAATGACCCGCTTAAGGGTGAACTTCGCCTTGGCATTAGTTTTCCTCCAACTTATGACAAGTTGAGCATTATCTCCCGCTGCAACAACTTGCTCCCGTTCTTCACCTCCAACGACTTCCCACAGGTCTTCTCCCAGCAGATAGCTCTCCATACAAGATCTCCATTTCTTGTATTTGAATTGGGTAAGCAGCTCCATTCCAAGACCTCTATCCATCTCAGAGAGGAATCTAACAACAAAAAACCAGGGCGTAGCTAGCACGAACCTCGCTCTGATACCATGTTAAAAAATTCGTTGAAAGATAACTTCAAGCACAAAATGCATTAATCAAAAAAAGTCCAACTACAATAAGGAACTACCAACGCAAAACACCCTTACGAGATATTGGACATTAACATAAGAAAAAACAAGAACCAACTATGCTCAACCGGCAGCACAGCAACCCGACAGCCCGACAGCGACTAGAGACAAACCGTCAGGAAACTCCACAGCACAACTCGGCCGCGACCTGAAACAACTCGGCAACAATCTCTAACAGCATAACCCGCCAACGACCTCCAGCAGCACAACTCGCTAGCGGCCTCCAACAACACAACTCGCCTGCGACCTCCAACAACACACCCAACTCGCTAGCGAACTCTATTGTTATCTCGCTAGCAACAAGGGACCAGTCCTCCAACAATCTCCTCTCTGACCGGCGACCTCAAAGCAAACCACACTAATTGATCCACTACTCAGCTCACCAGCGACTTGCAACACCAACCGCCACAGCCTAAACATAAACCTCCAGTTTGCCAACGACCACAAGAACAGACCGCCCAAACCCGGTGACTACTGATTTAGATCCCGAACACCTTGCAGACCGCCATAGGCCAGCGGCTACATAGACCAAGCCACAGAAAGCCATTTTCCTCATTTATTCTTCATGCTAGATAAGAGGAGAAACACCCTATTTATAGAGGAGAAACCCAGAACACCAAAAACCAGAAAGGAAACCAGCCTCGCAGCAAATCTGCCTAGAACACCCACCAGCAAACACTAGAAAGGAACAATCCGCCTGGCTAACCAGACAGGCCGCCTTGTCTCACTTCAAAACTCAACAGATTTCAAGGTGCTTCTTCTTCTTGTGAAAGATGAGATTTTTGGCTAGGGCGTTGGCGAATGTGTTGTCGATTTGGATCTCTGTTGGATCGGATTCTTCCTTAATTAGTTCTACAATTAGTCTCCTTAGCCATATAACCTCTCTTGCAGTGTATTTTTATTTCAGTAGATGAGAGGGCAATGATTTTTTGCTTCATGGAGCAGTAGGAAATAGGATTGGTGTCGATGAACATAATGAACCCAGACGTGCTCCTCTTGTCATCAATGCACCCTGCCCAGTCACTGTCAGAGTACCCACTAAGATTGATGATTTCTTCTTTCTCATACTTCAGGCAAAGAGATCTCGTGCCATGCATTTATATACCTTAAAATTTGTTGTGCTGCCATGAGGTGTTTGATCTTTGGGGACTACATGAATCGAGAGATGATACTTACGACGAATTCGATGTTTGGTTGGGTGTTGGTCAGGTAGATAAGAGACCCTACCAGGCTCTTGTAATATTAAGCATTTGTCTTTTCCTCTCCATCTTCCTTAGTTTTTCAGCGACAACCATGGGGGTGGAGGCTGAATTAGAATTCTCCATGTTGAACTTGTGCAAGATCTCTTCTATATACCTGCTTTGTGAAACATAAGTGACATTTGGGGTCTAAGTTATTTGAGGCCCCATGAAATATCGAGTGAAACCAAGGTTTGACATCTCAAATTTAGTCTTTATGTATTCACGAAAGCTTAAAATTGCCAAGGTATCTGATCTTGTGATTAGGTCATCTATATACACATATATAGATGATCAAAATGCTATCTTCTCTTTTCTTCATATACATTCCAAGGTCACTTATAGTTTTATAGAATCCCATTTGCAGAAGGTTCACATCTAACTTGTTATTCCAGGCCCTTGGAGACTGCTTCAAGCAGTATAATGCTTTACTGAGATGAAGGACATTGCTCTCCTTGCCTGGAATCTCATACCCAGGAGGTTGCTTAACATAAATCTCCTCTTGAATTTCACCATTTAAAAAATTCAACATAAGTCACATAACATCCATTTGGTAGATTTGATAGTGATTTTGTGTAACAATTGCCAAGAATACCCTAATGGATTCAAATCTAGCCACCGATGAGAACGTTTCAAAGTAGTCTACTCCTTCCCTTTGGGCATACCCTCTAGCCACAAGTCTGCCTTTGTATTTTTGCACAATACCTTCTTCATTGTATTTCACTTTGAAGAGCCACTTGAGTTCAATGGTAGATTTACCATATGGTAATTTTGTGAGGCCCCAAGTCTGGTTTTTCTCAATCATGTGGAGTTCATCATTCATAGCTTTGATCCACTTATGATCTTTGGCAACATCTGGATTGCAAGAGGGCTCCTGAACAACATTGCTAATTAGCATTGGGCATATAATTCTGAAACAAATCTGTACCCGCGTAGCAATGAGGGAGATGATGTAGCAAATGGATGGTCAATATCTTCTTCAATAGTTGTGGCGTCATTGCTGAGTGCTGGAATGGGGGGCTAAGATTCTGCCAGGGTTTCTTCAGAAATATTTTCAGTAACCACCGACATGTGAAACTGATCCTGAGCCGCTTCCTAGGTCCAGCTCCTTGATTCATCTATGATGACATTCTTAGTAATTAAAAACTGTCTGATGACTGGATTATACACTATATAAGCTTTAGAATTAATATTGTAACCTAGAAGCATCCCTTTTCTGACAAATTGTCTTTGGATTTGGAGTGTTTAGGCTATAGGCTAAGCTTCCAAAGATTCTTAAGTAGATACATTTGGTTTATTGCCTGTTTAGGCTTCATAAGGGGTAATATTTATTAGAGCATGACATGGAGCTCAATTTAGAATGTACAAAGTAGTGTTGACTGCCTCCCCCCAGTATTGCTTAGGTAGGTTCTTATTTTGCATCATGCACCTGGCCATTTCGACTATTATCCGATTTATTCTCTAGGATACTCCATTCTGTTCAAGAGTGGTTGCAACTGTGAGCTCCTGTTTTATCCCATGCTCATGGCAGAAGGAGGTGAATGCCTTACTTGTGAATTCACCCCCTCTATCTGTTCTTAGGGCTTTTATTCTCAAGTTGGCTTCGTTTTCTGCATGGTCTTTAAATTGTTTGAGTTTTAACAGGGCCTTAAATTTGTTATCTAGAATGTAAGTCCACATCATCCTAGTGTGATCATTAACTATGAGAAGAAAGTAGTGCTTACCTAAAATTATGGCAGTCCTTGATGGGCCCCCGAGGTCAGCATGTACACGTTCCAAGGGTCTGTAGATTTTCCTGTTAGTGACTTGAGGATGTGGTAGCTTATGAATCTTGTTCATAGAACATTTACGACACACATTGACCTTGTCTTGGATTTTAGGTAAGCTATCCATTAGATGTTTTTCTTGCAGCTTCTTTATGTCCTTATGATTCAAGTGCCCATATCTTTGATGCTATTTTATGATTTTTGAGCAAATTTTAGCACTCATTCCTATTTCTCCATGTGAAAGAGTGAGAGGGAAGACCTTATTGGGAGACATCATGATTTTGTCTACAACTTGTGAAGTGCCTTTGTCAATACTCACACACACTGGGTCATCAAATATGAGCTTATATCCCTTTTGCATGAGTTTCCCTACACTAAGAAAATTTTGAGCGAGATCTGGGACAAATTGGACATCAGTTATTTGTCTGACTTGGCCATTTCTTGATTTCACAGCTATAGTTCCTTTTTTCCATTTATTTGCTTGGATGATCCATCTCCTAAGATTTTTTGGGAAGTACCGTGCTCATCTAGATAGACAAAAGCTTTTTTTATTGTTTATCATGTGATTTGAGCACCCGCTATCTAAGTACCTCATGTCCTCTAGCTTCTTTCCACTTTCATCACACATATAGAACACATAATCCTACTATTGCTCTTATTCACCATATTTTTCTTCTTTTGTTGGAGGGGGGATAGGTTTTTGGAAGGGGCAATCCTTGTTGAAAAAGTGGACCTTGAACATTTTTTGCATTTATAGAAGCAATCTATAGCTTCACGGTTAGTCCTTCTACAGAGGTTGCGGAACCTTTGTGGTTACTGGAGTGGTCTGCTTGGTTTTACCTCCTTGATATTTGATGACATTTTGTTTTTAGGTTGATGAAGAGTTTGGTTTGGAAGGCATACTTCTGGGTGTGAGTTTTCAAAATTTTTAACACAGTTTTTTCTCATCAATTGTGTCTCCATAGATTTTGATTTGATATGTGAGAGTGATGATTCTTGAAAAATATGAGAGGATATTATCATCTTCTCTCATATTAAGAGTATCAAACTCTTGCCAAAGGTTTTGAAGTTTGAAAGATACTACCTTTGAAAATCCTTGGAAATCTATCTTGAGGATGTTATATGCTTCTCTGGCTGTGTGAGCACCCATAATCCTCGGGAATATGCTCCTTCCTATCTCTTGCTGGATATATAAGAGAGCTTTGACATTCCATTTTATATTTTAAGTGTACACTTTTAGCTTGGCTACATCCCATGATGTCGTTGGATCGTCAACAATAGCTTGATGAAAACCTTCTTGAATCAAGTCTCATAGGCCTCGAGACAAATAATGTGCGCATTTGCACATGCCAAAAGTCTTAAGCCTCTCCCTCAAATATAGGAACCCCGCTTGGGGAATACATGAAGTTCTGAACAGAGGTGCTACATGATGCCATATGAGAAGAAACTAGAGGGGAAAGTGAAGAATTAGCAAGATACTACATTTGATGCAATGAGCAACCCCTCTGAATTTATGATGATTGATAGAACACACACACCAACCTTGCTTTGATATCATGGTTGGAAATGCACTAGAGAAATGAAAAGAGAGAGGGGGAAAGTTAGTCTACACTATCACTCTTGCATCACTCACAAGAACAACACACAAATATACCTCTTGAGAGTACCTAGATGAAACAGAAAAACTTCCAACACAACACACTTTTTCTCACACACAAACAAGAGAACATAGAGCTTTATATAACTAACCCTCTCAACATTCAGACAAAAACATTAAAACAAATAAAAAACATCAATGACACCAGACATTAGGAGATGAGCTGGTGGTAGACCTTTATGGGCAATTCTGACTAGTATCTTTCAATGCAGGTTCCTTTCGGCGGTTTTCGGGCTTCTGCGCTGCCTCTTTTTCATCCAGGGATTTTCCTTGCTCTTTTCTATTACTGACAAGTTGTTTAACATGCTGGAAGCTTGGATTATACTCTAACACCCCCTCATGAAATGTAGAAAGATCTTTTGATTCCTCTATCGTGGTAACAACATGGTCCAATTTTGCAGGGAAACTCCAGACTACTTATAAAAACTATCTTCCTCTCTTCAACCTCTTTCCCCTAAGCTTTTTATTGAATTAGTGATTTGACTTGTTCTAGTGAAGAACTCATGCACTTGCTCTGTTTATATCATTTAAAGTGTGTCCAAAAATAGATTTGCTAACATCTTGCTGAATGGATGCTTCCATGAGACAAGGAAAAATAGATTTGCTAACACCTTGCTGAATGTATAGGAGTGCTTTTGAGTCTTTTTTTCAAGTTTTTTGCGAAAGTCCTCACAGCTGCATGATTAGTGGCTTCGTCATTCTCAAGTTGAGGAAATC
This sequence comes from Platanthera zijinensis, assembly GCA_039513925.1. NCBI lineage: Eukaryota > Viridiplantae > Streptophyta > Magnoliopsida > Asparagales > Orchidaceae > Platanthera > Platanthera zijinensis. Next base: position 148,299,317 of record CM077094.1, on the reverse strand, counting down.
CTTCTTCCACAAAATTCCATAGCCCTTCTGAAAGAAAAAGGGTTTGCATTTGCATGGTCCAGTAATCGTAGAACTCTCTGTCGAAGACTTAGGCTCCGTTTGGGAGGACTTATTTTCACTGGTCAAGCGGTTACGACAAGGTCCGGTTCATGCGGTCGTAACCGCTTGATCGGTGAAAATAAGTCCTCCCAAACGGAGCCCTAAAACTCCATTTTCAGAATAAATGAAGGTTTGAATACTATTGACCGCCATCGGATGAATTGCTCGTGAAAATTTCCTTGAGTTAGCAGAAATTTGATGATCATCGACAGCGCCTTCTAATAGCAACTATGTCAACATCTGCTCCTCTCTCTGTTACTTCTTCTCTCAATTTACAACCTGACTCTGATACCAATATTAGGAATAAATTGCTTAAGATTACTCAGATTTATAGGCAGTAAAAAACATAGAATAAGGAAGAAGGAATTACGGTATTTCATTAATGCCACTTTTTTTGGGTACAATTACACATCAGTGTATTTATAGAAACACCCGTGCAATACACATCACACAAAAAACAAAACTGACATTTTACACGTGTGAGTTCTACAGTTCATCAAAGTAACTGAAACGGAATTACCACAATACATCATTTAATACCTTAAATAAGCACTATTTATAAGATGACTTGAAGTCTTCTTAATTTGTCTTCCAAATGCAGCAGGCTACGAATATGAGTCTAACAGGAAGGCCACTGTCGAGGATAGGGGAAGAATGTCTCACGCGCCGCCAAGGATTTGTGATCATCCTGCTGCCGACAATCGTGATTAGCGAAGGGGAATCAAGGCTCAAGAGCGAATGAGAAATGTTAGGACATACTCATCTGGAGCGTTCGATCACTTTTCATAAAGGATGGAATGACCACGATGTAGATTTTACGAATCTGTTTTCGTTAGGTAGTCAGCTACCGCCTGACGGTAGCACTACGATGCTGCGGTAGACCCAAAGGCGATAGCGATGACCTTATCCAGCACCGCTTAGCAACCGCTTAACAATTCGATCAGGCCGCGGACGCTAACACTACCAGCTGGCGTTAGCGTATCGTCATGACATGACGAGGTAATCATCTTGAACTCCCGACGATCGTCATAACCTTCCATGGATTTGTCGTGAATGAAACCGCCCAGCATTATCTCTAACGCGTGGTGCTAGCTTCTGGTCAAACATCCTAATCTCACACTGATTTATCTTGATCTCACACTGATATCGGTCAGTATCTCGACGATCTTCTGGTCGATAGCTACCGCCAACGGTAACACTACCACCCGACGTTAGTCTTAGCAACCATATTTATTCTGCTTTTTACTGTTGGGAAAACTGGGGTGTTACACGTCCGGTGTGTGTACGCGCAGGGGAACACATTGTTAGGGTGTGGTTCCCATACGAGTCGGTAAAAACCACCGGGCACGCTTGTAGCTGCTCGTGATGTTTATGTTTGGAGGCCGGAGCGATGTTGGAGCTGCCTGGGCTCAGGGTTCGTCGAGCAGCGCTCCATAACCGAGCTAAAATGAGCACAATTTGGAGTTAGGTGGTACCTACCACCAAATTAGGTGTTAGGTAACACCTACCACCATTTTTGGGATTAGGTAGCATTTGTTTTGGGCCTATAAATGGAAGCCAATTCCAAGGCCAAAACATTCATTCCAAGAGAGATTTGAGTGGAGGAAGATCAAGAGAAGATCTCAGAGAAGAGTATCGAAGATCGAATCGTCGGATTCTGAATAAGAAGGGGCTTTGTGTAGCCTTTCTCCTTTGCGGCATTCGGAACGGATTTTTCAATCCGTTGGGTAATGGTTTCTTGATTTCTCGCTTGTTTTTCCCTTGTCAATCCTTGTGTGGTTGTGGGAGAAGAGATTTATGCTTTTGCAGCAAGGAGAGATTTTTGTATTCCTTTGTGGAACTGGTACCTTGTGTAGGTGGTGGTGATCCATTGTGGATCGATGGTGGAAATTGTGCCTTGTGTATGTGGCGGTGGTGAAAGCCCTGTAATTTGTTGTGCGTGATTTTCACGCCTTATAGTGGGGGCTTTCAAGGGTGGACGCTGATAGTCCCGTGGTTTTCACCTTATTGGGTTTCCACGTTAAAAATTGTTGTGTCACTTTATTATTGCTGTGCTTGTATTTGTCTTGCTTGTAAATCCGCTATAGGTGCCCTGGTCGGGATCGTGCTATTTTTCCCAACAAGTGGTATCAGAGGCAGGTTGCTGGTCAGTAGTCAGAACAGGGCCGATACTGGGCTGACCTTTTGTGATTTCGAGATGAGGCGATTGTATTCTCAGGTTTGGCAATGAGTGCGGTAGTTTACGACCATTGGTCCTCTGGCTATCCTCTTCAGTGACTTATCGTGAGAGAGTCGCGCTCAGAGAACTGTGGTCAGTCCGGCCAGTTGGTTTAGCAAGATGGAATTGACTTCAGAACAGATGGTCAAGTTGAATGGAGCAAATTATCATCAGTGGCACTTGCTTATGGAGGATCTCATCTACGTCAAGGGCTGGCATGCACCTATCTTCGAAGAGATGCCGAAGGATATGGATCCTGCTAAATGGCAGGTGGAGCACCGGAAGCTCTGTGGTTTCATTAGACGGTTCGTGGAGCCGAACGTCTACAACCACGTGGCTAGCATCACGGATGCGAAGGAGCTGTGGAGAACTCTAGAAACGTTGTATGCCAAGAGCACTGGCATCAACAAGCTGGCTTTGCTGATGAAGCTTGGAGAGTTCCGCTACCGGGAAGGCTCATCGATCATGGATCATGTCAATGAGTTCCAAGGAATCATTGATCAGTTGACGGCGATGAAGGTGACATTTGAGGATGAGGTCAATACGCTGTGGCTGTTGAAGTCCCTTCCGGACTCTTGGGAGATGGTCAAGATTGCACTGATCAACTCTTCACCCCAGGGGATTATCACCATGGAGATCGCCAAGAGTGGGATCTTGAACGAAGAGGTGAGACGGAAGTCTCAAGGGACGTCGGGCTCTTCATCACGAGCTGATGTTCTGTTTACGGAAACCAGGGGAGAGGCAGGATCAAGAGTCGAGGACGGAAGGAGGAAAGAAGTCAGAGCAGAGGGAAGTCACATTCACGATATCAGAACGTGGAGTGTCATTTCTGCCACAAGAAGGGACACATCAAGAAGTTCTGCTATGCCTGGAAGAATGAGCAGAAGAAGGGTGTGACGACTGAGGCCAAGGAGGAGAGCCACACTGCCGCGGTTGTATCCAGTGATGAGGACGATGTTGTCATTGTCGGTGATGAAATCACGTCAGCGCTCTCCTGTGACGACAGGAGATGGATTGTAGATTCAGGTGCTTCTGCGCACGTCTCCCACAATCGGGAGCTTTTTACCACGTACACCACCCATGAATGTGGGGTGTTACGAATGGGCAACGGGAATACGTCCAAGGTGCTGGGACGTGGAGACGTGCATCTGAAGACGAGCACTGGAGTGTTACTTATTTTGCGGGACGTGCGACACGTGCCCAATATTCGTTTCAACCTACTTTCCGTGGGGAAGCTTGGAGATGCAGGACATACAAGTATCTTTGGTGGTGATTTCTGGAAGCTAGTTCGAGGATCGCTGGTTATGGCCAAGGGCTATAGGGAGTCTGGCCTTTATTACATGGAGGGAAGGCCTGAAGATCCACATGCAAACTCCGTGAGAGATGAGGGATCCATTTCCCTGTGGCATAGGAGACTGGCTCATATTAGCCAGAAGGGCTTGGACTGCCTACAAAAGAAGAAGCTACTCAGTGACCTATCGGCTGATCACATGGAGAGATGTGAGCACTGTATGGCGGGGAAGCAAAATCGGGTTTCATTCCGTCGTCATCAGTCCACCAGGAGATCTGAGCCATTGGAGCTCGTACACACAGACATCTGCGGACCTATGAAGGTCCCAACACGAGGGGGAGCTCAGTATTTTGTGACCTTTATTGATGACTGGTCGAGAAAGGTTTGGGTCTATCCGTTGAAGACCAAAGACCAGGTACTTGAGACCTTCAGAAGGTTCCATGCTGTGATGGAACGCCAATCTGGAAAGAAGCTGTTGTGTATCCGTTTTGACAACGGGGGAGAGTACGTGGGTCCATTTGATGAGTATTGCAAGGACCACGGGATTCGTCATGAGAAGACCCCCCCAAAAACACCACAACTGAATGGTGTTGCTGAAAGGATGAACCGGACATTGATGGAGAGGGTGCGATGCATGCTTTCTGAGTCCAAGCTGCCAGAGATGTTTTGGGGTGAGGCTCTTTTGACTACGACGCATGTCATCAACCTCTCGCCGAGCTATCCATTGGATGAGGATGTTCCAGATCGAGTCTGGTATGGGAAGGACCCATCCTATAGTCATTTGCGGGTCTTTGGCTGCAGAGCTTTCGTCCACATTCCCAAGGACGAACGATCGAAGTTGGAATCGAAGACCCGGAAGTGCATTTTCTTGGGCTATGGTCATAATGGTGAGCTCGGATATAGATTCTTTGATCCGGTGGCGAAGAAGTTAGTACGGAGTCGAGATGCAGTGTTCTGCGAGGAACAAACTGGAGGTGATCTGGAGAAAATAGGTGAGTCTGGGAGTGACTCACGTTCTGCTGAGTTGCCTATTGGTAGTGATGACCACGTTGAGGAGACTGTGGAGCCAGTTCCAACACAAGGTGCTGAAGATGATGTTGAGGAGCCAGGAGCTGCTGAGGAGCTTGCAGAAGAGGAGCCTGCACCAGCTCCTGAGCCTGTGTTGAGGAGATCAGATCGAGCTAGGCATCCGCCCGCCAGATATTCTGCGTCAGAGTTTGTTCTACTAACTGATGCAGGGGAGCCGGAGAGCTATTATGAAGCAGTAGAGAGCGCTGAGAGGCACCACTGGATGGCAGCGATGCAAGAGGAGATGCAATCGCTGCGGACAAATCATACCTACGACCTGGTGCGGTTGCCGAAGGGCAAGAAGGCCTTGAAGAACAGGTGGATCTTCAGGTTGAAGGAGGGTGCTTCTCCTACACCCCCTCGTTACAAAGCCAGGTTGGTAGTAAAGGGATTTGCACAAAGACAGGGCATTGATTTTGATGAGATATTTTCGCCCGTAGTGAAAATGTCCTCCATTCGAGTTGTGCTAGGCCTCGCTGCGAGGCTAGACTTGGAGGTGGAGCAGATGGACGTGAAGACCGCTTTTCTACATGGCGATCTTGAAGAGGAGCTGTACATGGAGCAGCCTGATGGCTACTGTATTAGGGGTAAAGAAGGATATGTATGCCGCTTGAAGAAAAGTCTGTACGGGTTGAAACAGGCCCCACGACAATGGTATCGGAAGTTCGAGACTTTTATGGGGGAGATCGACTTCACAAAGACCACCCTAGACCACTGCGTGTTTGTGAAGCAGTATGCTCCTGAAGACTTCGTCATTCTGCTACTTTATGTCGATGACATGCTGATCATCGGGAAGAAGACTCCGCGCATTACTGAATTGAAGCGGCAGTTGAGTTCAAAGTTTGAGATGAAGGATCTGGGTCCCGCGAAGACTATTCTGGGGATGCATATTCGCAGAGACAGGGGCACCAGATTCCTTTGGTTATCCCAGGAGCGGTATATCCGCAAAGTTTTGCAACGTTTTTCTATGGATCAGGCGAAGAAGGTGAGCACGCCACTTGCAGCTCACTTCAAGTTGACCGCTGATCAGTGCCCCAGCACACCGGAGGAGAAAGAGGCTATGCAGAAGGCGCCTTATGCGTCTGCAGTGGGAAGCCTTATGTATGCTATGGTGTGCACGTGTCCAGACATTGCTCATGCTATTGTTGTTGTGAGCAGATTTCTCTCCAACCCTGGGAAAGAACACTGGAGCGCGGTGAAGTGGATTCTGAGGTACCTGCAGGGGACGACAGATCTGAGTTTGAGATTTGGAGGCAGTGAGCCCGAGCTTCTGGGCTATACTGATGCTGATATGGCCGGAGATCTGGACTCTAGAAAATCTACGTCCGGGTACCTGATGCTATTTGCAGGGGGAGCAGTTTCGTGGGCATCAAGACTGCAGAAGTGTGTAGCACTGTCAACAACAGAGGCTGAGTTCATTGCTGTAACTGAGGCTGGAAAGGAGTTGCTCTGGATGAAGAGGTTTGTCAGAGATCTTTGTTTCACTCAGGATCGTTATATGTTGATGTGTGACAGCCAGAGTGCCATCCACTTGGGAAAGAACTCCATGTTCCATTCAAGGTCGAAACACATCGACACACGGTATCATTGGATACGTGATGTTGTGGAGAAGAAGGAGCTCGAGCTACTGAAGGTTCACACCGATGATAATGGGGCGGACATGCTGACCAAGGTAGTGACCCGAGGGAAGTTTGAGACATGTGTGAGAATCGCCGGGATGGCGGTTTCTCCCGACTCGATGTGAAGGGGGAGTTTGTTAGGGTGTGGTTCCCATACGAGTCGGTAAAAACCACCGGGCACGCTTGTAGCTGCTCGTGATGTTTATGTTTGGAGGCCGGAGCGATGTTGGAGCTGCCTGGGCTCAGGGTTCGTCGAGCAGCGCTCCATAACCGAGCTAAAATGAGCACAATTTGGAGTTAGGTGGTACCTACCACCAAATTAGGTGTTAGGTAACACCTACCACCATTTTTGGGGTTAGGTAGCATTTGTTTTGGGCCTATAAATGGAAGCCAATTCCAAGGCCAAAACATTCATTCCAAGAGAGATTTGAGTGGAGGAAGATCAAGAGAAGATCTCAGAGAAGAGTATCGAAGATCGAATCGTCGGATTCTGAATAAGAAGGGGCTTTGTGTAGCCTTTCTCCTTTGCGGCATTCGGAACGGATTTTTCAATCCGTTGGGTAATGGTTTCTTGATTTCTCGCTTGTTTTTCCCTTGTCAATCCTTGTGTGGTTGTGGGAGAAGAGATTTATGCTTTTGCAGCAAGGAGAGATTTTTGTATTCCTTTGTGGAACTGGTACCTTGTGTAGGTGGTGGTGATCCGTTGTGGATCGATGGTGGAAATTGTGCCTTGTGTATGTGGCGGTGGTGAAAGCCCTGTAATTTGTTGTGCGTGATTTTCACGCCTTATAGTGGGGGCTTTCAAGGGTGGACGCTGATAGTCCCGTGGTTTTCACCTTATTGGGTTTCCACGTTAAAAATTGTTGTGCCACTTTATTATTGATGTGCTTGTATTTGTCTTGCTTGTAAATCCGCTACAGGTGCCCTGGTCGGGATCGTGTTATTTTTCCCAACACACATCGGTTCGGTGTGCGCGAGCGCCCGTGTGGTGTGCGCGTGCTCAAGGGTCGCGCGCTCCCGTACTGCGTGCATCCGAGCCGTGTGTGCGTTTGTTTTCGGCGGCGGTTGCGCATGCGCACGGTGAGTGCCATTACGTGCGTGCTAGGCAAGTGCGCGAGCGCGAGTGAGCTTTGTACCTTCGGAGCATATACACGCGCTGTCTGATTTGTTCTCTTTAGGGCGGTTTTAGGATCCTTCGAGCGAGTGCAGCTCACTCGGTCCGGTTGGCCTCCTAAATCTCTTTTTTCTGGTTTGACTCATAAATTTTTAGGGGGGGAGGGACACCATCAAGATTCTCTCGCGAGGAACAAACTCTATTCCTTTGCGAGATTGATGTAAACACATGCTTGGATCCTTCGTCCCTCCTCTTGTTGATAATGTTTGTAAGTACGTCAACATTTAAAAATGTAAGTTTGGATGCTAAAAAGTAATAATTGAAATTTAACAATGAAAGTACATCAAAATTTGAATAATTGGAAGAAAAAGAACAAAAAATCATAAAGAATTGCTACTTAATCACATCACTATGTTAAAGAAAAAAAACTTTACCATTAAAACTTTACTATGATTGTCTTCTATCATTAGTACTAGATTATACAACTATATATATGTATATATATACTCTTTCTAAACCTTATGTATATTCATGGAGTGACTACCACTAAGATATTATTGTAGAAGTACTAGAATCAACTAACGGAAAGATATCCGGAAAAGGATCATCATCTGACAATTTAGATTCACCCTGAAAATCATGTAGTGAGACATTAGTGATGAATATTGATTGTTTAACTATTACGCGTTTAAATATATTACGCTTTGGGAAGAAGTGTTCCCCTTTATCATCGATCCATGCAATAGAACACAACGAGATCTCAGAGCTTGCCGGGAAAACGAGGAGCATGCGCTCCAGGTCGAGGGCGCAGATTTGATTGTCGACAATCAACCTCCAGCTCGGAATCTTTGTGGCCACAGCATTCCTAAATATATCCAACATTGGTTCTGGGAAATCCTTCCAACGCCCATCCTTGCTGGCTGCAGGAATACGTTTGTATGGGGTGTGACCATAATAGAGAGCTCTGGCTGGTAGGTGCTCAACGCAGCGATGCACCTTCTCCCGATTTTCCATGAGTGTGAATGTGAGAGCATCTTTTCTAATTCTGAAGAAATTAGGTAATGGTCCTCTCGAGCTCTCTCCTTTTTCTGTCATGTGTGGTTCATGCACATTCTTTCTCTATTCATAAGCTTGTTTGATTGCTTGCATGCATGCGTCAAATACTTATGCTTCTCTCTTTTTATAGTGCGTAGAAAAATATGGATTTATTGATCAAGTTGGCTCCTGAACACTCATGCATGCATGAGAGTGAATGACTTTAATGAATTTAATTTTATTAATTACTATATCCCACTAAATTAAACATATCTACTAAAGTAATTGAAACAAATTAAAGGAAGGATTTGAAACATAATCGCATCAGTAATTTAATAATACATGGAGGAGCTTATCTAGCAAAACATCAAGAGATGCATATGGAGAAGAAAATTTTGAGTGATGTGTTGGAAACGTGAATGGGTTCCCATCTCCATTTTGAGTGCTACTCATTGGAGGCGAGTAGCACTCGCATCTGTATATTCTAATTTTCATAGTTGGTTTTGGTCAACTTGGGGACCTGCCCCGACATTGCGCTTCCCATCTCCATTTCGTCTAGTCACGAACACTTCCACAAAAAACTTCCTTGGGGTCTAACCTGGCTCTTATACCACTTGTTGGAAACGTGAATGGGTTCCCGCTTCAAAACAACGTCACAAAACAACCCACTAACACCAAGTGTCACCACAAAGTAGCCGGCGAGTTCGCACACTGGAGACCGCCTAACCGCGCGGCTAGCAAACCAGCCGCCACTCGCTCCAACCCGCGCGACTAGCGGGCAACCGCGACGTCCCTCTCGCATGCGAGAGAGAACACACCAGGAGAGCTTGGCCTCAACCGCACCTCACTCGCATGCCGAGATAGAAACGACTCGCGTCCCTCCTTACTCGCGACTAGGCCACTGCCTCTCGCCAAGTCCCTCTCGCTCGGTGGCGAGCTCAACAAACCGCCTGGTTACGCCTTCAAACCGCTCGGCAAAAACCAACCGCCGAGAACTTAACTCGGTGAGATCGCCCAAACCGGCGAGTACACCAACTCGCCCGGCTAGCCTCTCTACCCGCTCGACAAGACCACTCCAAACACTCTTAGCGCTGCAGCGCTCTCACACTCTCACAGAGCCGAAAAACACAAGGTGGGAGGATTTTCTCTTTCTATATTCAGCAACTTTAAAATGAACTACAAGGGTTCTATTTATAGGCAAAGTTAAACAACTCTCCAATCACCCTCTCATAAATGCAATCTCTCAACTACTCACTTAATACATTCTCTCTTCCATACATTAAAAGTAAACATAAATGAAATGACAACTCCAAGAACCTTGTAGGGTCCGGTCAACATGTCAAACCCCAACAATGTGGAGTATCATTTCTGGTAGGGTGGGAAAAGACTCGGGACGTCAAGAGTTTTTCTTGACAATTTAGGATTTCTTCTGGGCAATTATCGACTTCATTTTTATCGGGGATCTGATTGTTGTTTTCTCCGAGGATAAAATGGATGTTGTTGCTTCTGTAAGACCAAAATTGGTGCCACCTGGAAAGTAAAATGTCAGAGTTAACATACTTAAAAAAAGCCAGATTTAAAAGAATATTTATAATATGTAAAACTTTGACTCCTCTCTACAACAGCCCAAAAACTTCTAACAGGAAGGCCACTTTCAAGGATAGGGGAGGAATGTCTCGCGCGCCGCAGAGGATTTGTGATCATCCTGCTGCCGACAATCGTGATTAGCGAAGGGGAATCGAGGCTCAAGAGCGAATGAGAAATGTTAGGACATAGATCACAAATGAGAGATTTGACCATTTTACATCTGCACGTCTCATCGAGCTGGACATCACTCTGCCGACAATCGCGATTAGCGATGGTTGGGCTATTGCTGATGGAAAACTGCTGACAAAAAAGGTGCTATTTTTGGAAAATGAAGTTTTGTTAAAAACTTATTTGGCTGAAATGAAGTTTGTAAAATGAAGTTTTAAAAAATTGTTCGAAAAAAATAGAGTTTTGAGTGATTTTATTTTTTCAATAAATTAATCACACACACATACAAATACACACACATATACATATACATACACATACTTACACATATACATATACACAAAAATAAAACACATAGTATAAATAGATAAATCCAAATCAGAATAGCGAAATTAGCACACACATAGAGAAATCTGCCAAGCGTAAGATCACATTGTTTCTATTTTCAGAGAAATTCAAAATCTGCTAGAGAAGACATATCTTCTTCTTCCTCTGTTTCTTATGTGGTTGCAGAAAGATATTTTGGAGAATAGTGAAGAAGAGATCTACGGAGGACTTTAGTGCATACTTCTCAAGAAGGTTGGAGCTGATCTTCTTTTTCATACCCTATCGCGGATCTGCAAAGAGAGAGGAAAGTGTGCGGAGAAGAAAGGAGGAGCATAGAGGAGTCACGAGAAATCGACGCGGCGCGGTGAAGAAAGGAGGAAACAAGGGCTCTGTTTGGGACAGCTCTGGCGGATTGAAAAGTTGTTGTTCGGATAGAGCTGTTTTAAAATAGATCTCTGGGGAGCAGTTTTGAAAAGCTGCAGAGTGTTTGGGTGTTCTGTGCAGAAGTGCGCTCGGAATCGCCGGAGAAAGGCCGTCGGGGGCTCGGAATCGCCGGAGGAAGACCGTCTGAGACTCGGAATCGCCGGAGGAAGGCCGTCCGGCCTCTGAGCATGTTCCAAGTGAAGAAACCATTAGATTTCCAAAACCTGTGAGAGAGAAAGCATTTTGCGGAAGCTGAAACTGGGGGAGGGGAGATTTCTGAAGAGCTGCAAAACAGCTCCAGATTTCTGAAAAGCTGCTCTTAAGGAGCTGTCCCAAACAGTTAAAAAACAGCTCTGGCGGCTGGAATAGAGATTCTCCAGCCGCCAGAGCTGCGCCAAACAGGCCCAAGGTCGCGAGAAAACTTCTTCCTCCTTCGATCGGCGCAGGCGAGAAGTCAAGGACACGAGAAATGGCAGATGAAAGACAAATTGCGGCGGACAACAGAAATAAACCACGGATGGCCTATTGAAGGAAACTGCGGATGTTAAAAAACGGTGTTTTTAAATTAAGCTTCGCCAAACACAGCTCATTCTCAAAACGCAGGTGCGTTTTCACCCCACCGCAGGCAAAAAGTCAAACCAAACGCCACCTAAAGCATATTTTTATAAAATGCTGAATTCAAAAAATTATCCAAACAATCTACTTAAAAATCATTCGTGGTTCCAATGTAGCTTTTACATCCACACAAGCTGCCCTAAAAAGAGACGTAGTAGGCTTCATTTGGCGCAGTGGTGGCGGTCGTGAACATGGCATTGTAAACGTGGTGGTCGACCTCACCTAAAACCATTCATGTGTTTTACGCTCAAAACTAATTTATTTTCTTGATAACGGTCATAATCTTTATCTTGCCAAACATACATTCTATGATAATGACAATTTTGACCAAACTCGCTCGAACAAATAAACCGCGTCAAACAAAGCCTTAGATCCCGTTTGATGGGGTGGTCCCACGTCGATTGCCCGCGAAAACTCCCCCTCCTCCTAGTGAACATTTATTATAAAATAGAAGTTAATGATGGACACAAATATAATGACTTCATGAAGATATATGCATGCCACAATGGATCTATCCATTACTTGAAGTGCTAGTACTTGCCGGCGGAGGCCGGGGGAGGCGGCAGCCGACGGAGGGGGATCAAGATCTGGAAAAGGATCAGTTCTTGAAATTCTTGAGTTGTCCTGACAAGAACACAGCGATATCTCTTTTACAACCAAAGGATAAGGAGAAGGGCCTTCACTAACATTGAGCTCAGGGTAGAACCCCTTCCCTTCATCATCAATCCACGCGACGGAGCACTCGGATGTCGTCGAACCCCTCAGGAAGACGAGCCCTCTATTGGAATATGCTCCCTGCCTTTGATTTCATTCCCAATGCTGCCCCTATTTAATTCTGCCTTTTAGTTTTGTATTCCTCCCATCCGTCACTTGCCATCTACCACCTGTCATCTGTCATTTAAGAATGTATCAGCTTTCTCTTTAAATAGTCCAACTATGTATTGTTAAAGACAAGAAAATTGAGAAGAATCATCATCGCTGTATTGCTTTATCTCCTCTCTCTCCACTAATTAAGGTTTCTAATTTTCCTTTAGTGGTATCAGAGCCATAGCCCTGCCGTTTTTGCCATTCCTTGCTAATGGCTTCATCATCTATCCCTTCAAACATTACAGTCTTTAATGGCGAATTTTATGAATATTGGAGCATAAAAATGAAAACTGTCTTCATATCCCAGGACCTGTGGGAGGTGGTTCTCAACGGCATTCCCATCATCCCACCAGTTCAAGTCTCTGCTGAAAGCACTTCTGGAACCGCCAGAACCATCAACAAAGATGAAATCATGAAGGATGTCCGGGCTCTTATGCTCATTCAAAATGGAGTCTCCAACTCTATTTTTCCCAGGATCATGGGCGCTACATCCGCAAAAGCTGCGTGGGACACCTTACAGGAGGAATTTCAGGGATCAAAAAAGGTGAAATCGATCAAGGTAAACACCCTTTGGAGACAGTTCGATGCCACCTGCATGCAAGAAAGTGAGAGCATTCAAGATTACTATGCCCGTATCACTAACATCACAAATCAAATTCGAAATTTAGGTACTGCTATTACTGACACCCAGATTGTCACCCGTCTTCTTCGTAGCCTCCCAACTTGCTTTGATCATGTCGTGGCTGCCATTGAAGAGGCAAACGACATTGAAACCCTCACTCTTACTCGTCTTATGGCCTCTCTTAAATCTCACGAAGATCGTTTAAATCAAGGAAGACAATATCTGGACACTGCTCTCCACAACAAGCTTTTCATTTCCTCCACCAGTGAGAACAACTTTTCACCACCCTCTACCTCTACTCTTCCAATCACACCTCACCCTATGTCAGCTTCCCGACCTCAACCACATTCTCCACAAATCCCCAACTCACCTCAGCCACAATCACTCATACCACCACTATTACCAAACCCCCAATTTGCTCCCCAGTATTTTTCCCTTCCTCCTTATCCTAATCAACCTCAACAACAGCTATTTCATCCTAACTCATTCTATCCATCTCCACCACAAAATCACTCATATACGCCATATTTTTCCCACCTTTCAACAAACCCCTGGGACCCAAAAAATCGTGGCAGGAACACCCCCTACTGTAGTCTTTGTAAGAAAAATAGTCATGAGAACAAGGATTGCCCTCTTAGATGTAAACACTGCAGAAAACCTACTCACACAGACAAGGACTGCTGGTCCAGTCCCGGGAAAATGCCAAATTTGCTGAAGAAGGCCCTCCTGACAAAATGTTTTTCTCCTCATCTTATAACCCACCTCAAGTAGATGACAAATGGTATATCGATAGCGGTTGTTCCTACCACATGACCCACAACAGGGCTTCTTTTGTCACCCTCGATGAAAATTTTCGTTCAGAAGTTTTCCTTGGTGACGGCACCTCCCAACTCATTAAGGGAAAGGGGACAATATCTATTCTGACCACCCATGGAGAACGTAAATATCTCACAGAAGTAAACTATGTTCCCACTCTCGCGCAAAATCTGCTTAGTGTTGGACAATTAACTTAAAATGGCCACATCATAATTTTCAGTTCAGAAGGATGTATAGTCTCTCATCCAGCCAGCAACCTTCAGATTTTTGCCACTCCTATGACAACAAACCGTGTATACTCTATTGATCTCCAAAGTTCGCCTACCATCAAGCACAAACTCTTCTACAACAAAACTTCTTCTACAAGCATGCTTTGGCACCAAAGGTTAGGACACTTAAACTTCCAATCCATGCAAACTCTGATGAAAAAAAACATGACTGAAAGTTTTCCCCACCTAAGCCTAAATTCTGAATTCTGTGAAAATTGTCAATATGGAAAAGCCTACCGCCAACCTTTCCCCCACCAGTCAATCTGGAGAAGCAAAGCACCCCTTGATCTTCTCCACATTGATTTGTGGGGACCGGCTTCCACTCCTACCCTGGGAGGGACCAAGTTTTTTCTCCTCATTGTGGATGACTTCTCTCGTTACATGTGGATATTTTTTCTCTCTCAAATCTGAAGCTCTCTCACAACTCATTAATTTCAAAAGCATGATAGAAAACCAACTAGATAGAAGAATCAAAGTCATTCGTAGTGACAGAGGAGGTGAGTTCATATCAAAGGATTTTCAAAAATTTTGCTCTAAATACGGCATTCGTAGGGAACTCTCTGCACCATACAACCCTCAGCAAAATGGCGTTGTTGAACGAAGAAACCGCACCATCCTTGAAATGGCCAGATCCCTTCTTCTCAGCAAGAATATGCCAAAGTTCCTATGGGCAGAGGCTTGCCATACTGCTGTCTACCTCCTTAATCAGTCACCAACAAAAGCTCTTCGGGACATCACTCCTTTTGAAGCCATCTACCAAAAAAAGCCCTCCATCTCACATCTCCGAGTGTTTGGGAGCATCGCCTATCCCCTCACCCCAAACTACCAGAGAGACAAATTGGACAGCAAATGCGAGAAGACCATCTTTATCGGGTATAGTCAAGAGACGAAGGGATACCGTCTCTATCATCCCCCAACTAAGAAATTAATTATCTCCAGAAATGTTACATTTGATGAAAGTTCCCAATGGGAATGGGCCTCAGATCAGGAGTCTATCATAGAGGTGGAGGTTGTCCAAGCAGTTGATGATCTGCCAACTATCATCCCTGAAGTGATTCCAGACCCTTGCAGTCTCCTCATGAATCTTGAGGAGCTTGGAGATGAACCTGAGAGTGCCACTACTGAGACCATCCATTCCACCCCTCAAGCTGCTCCAAATGAGTTTCATGAACCAACTCTTGAACAGTCCCCCCTCTCATCATCGCCAAAGAAAATGCGCAACATAAGAGAGATATATGAATCTTGCAACCTTGTTGTTCATACAAACACACCGGCATCTTTCACCGACGCCCTGCTTTCAGAAGAATGGAGAAAAGACATGGATGAATAAATGCACATGATAGAAAAAAAATGAAACATGGTCTCTCGTCGACAAACCTCTGAACAAACCTATTATTGACTTAAAATGGATCTACAAAATCAAATCCAACGATCAAGGCGTCCCCGTAAAATTTAAAGCTAGGATCGTTGCTAAGGGATATACCAAAATACCTGGAAGAGATTATGAAGAAACCTACGCCCCTGTCGCAAGGATGGAAACAATTCGATCAGTTATTGCATTTGCTGCCCAAAAGAAGTTGCCCATATTTCAACTTGATGTAAAATCGGCGTTCATGAATGGCATTATCACAAAAGAGGTGTATGTTCATCAGCCCCAAGGTTATGAATCGATTGATCGACACAAAGTTTACAAGCTTCATAAGGCCCTCTACGGCCTCAAGCAAGCCCCCCGTGCATGGAACACAAACATTGACTCTTATCTTTGCAATGAGAACTTCATTCGCAGTGCCAATGAAGCCTCCCTCTACACCAAAAGACAAAATGGAAAAATTCTTATAGTCTGCCTGTATGTCGACGATCTCATTGTCACAGGAGAAGACGGAAACGAAGTATGTAAATTCAAAGAAAAAATGAAAAATAGATACGAAATGACGGATTTGGGAATGTTAAGCTTCTTCCTGGGACTTCAAGTCTCACAAGAATCAGGTCGCATTTTCATCTCTCAAGAAAGGTACGCCCGCGACCTTCTTAAGAAGTATAATATGGAAAACTGCAATCCTTCCATTACACCAATGCAGCTAGGAGAAAAATTGAATAAAGGAGAAGAAGAAGAAGATGTAAGGGAAGAAGAATATAGAAGTCTAGTCGGATCACTTCTTTATCTCACGAATACCCGCCCAGATATTGAATATGCCACCGCCATCATCTCCCGTTTTGTTAGTCGCCCCAAAATAAGTCACTGGCTGGCCGCTAAACGCATTCTCAGATACATTCAAGGGACAAAAGATTTTGGGCTCCAGTATCAACACGAAGCAAACGACACCTTGTCCGGCTACAACGATTCCGATTGGGGAGGTTCCAACGATGACAGGAAAAGCACAGGCGGTTACATTTTCTTCTCCGGTAGCAAGCCCATTTCTTGGAGCTCCAGAAAGCAGAGCACGGTGGCCCTCTCTTCTACAGAGGCAGAGTACATGGAACTCTGCTCTGCTTCCTGCGAGGCCATCTGGCTCCAAAGGATTGACCAAGAAATCAAAGGAAAAACAGAAGGATCTGAAAAAATGGAAGCCAAAGCTATCAAAATCAGCTGTGACAATCAATCAACCATCGCTCTCTCAAAAAATCCAGTGTTTCATAACAAAAGCAAGCATATAGAACTGAAATATTATTTTGTGAGAGAAATGATCGAGAAAAATATGATCCAGGTTTAGTTCTGCCCTTCTGAACTCCAGCTGGCCGATATCCTCACAAAACCCTTGGGAAGGGTCCGATTTTTGAAGTTAAGAACGACGCTCAATGTCATCAGCGTCAAGGATCATGGGGGGATATTGGAATATGCTCCCTGCCTTTGATTTCATTCCCAATGATGCCCATATTTAATTCTGCCTTTTACTTTTGTATTCCTCCCATCCGTCATTTGCCATCTACCACCTGTCATCTGTCATTTAAGAATGTATCAGCTTTCTCTTTAAATAGTCCAACTATGTATTGTTAAAGACAAGAAAAATTGAGAAGAATCATCATCGCTGTATTGCTTTATCTCCTCTCTCTCCACTAATTAAGGTTTTTAATTTTCCTTTACCCTCCAGATCGATGGCGCAGATTTGATTCTCGACGATCACCCGACACCTGGGAACTTTCTCCACCAGCGCTTTCCTGAATATGCTGAGGATTGGCTCGGGGAAATCCTTCCAGCGCAGATCATCGCCGGCTTCGGGATCGCAGGACGTTGTCGCGCTCCGGCGGCAAGAAGGGCCGTCGTAGTAGAGAGCTCTGGACGGAGGCCGGTCGTTGCTTTGAATTTTGGGATGGTTTTGCCGGAGTGTGGAGTCGAGAATTTGCTTCCTTGCCGCGCTCATTGAGAAACACCCTCTCCTTCCAGCACTGCTCATGCTGATCTTCACCTTCTTCACAGCCCACAAGCTAACTAGCACGCATGCATCCAGTTCTTATATTCCTGGGACCGGGATCCTCTCCATTTCGGGCGAAATGGAGGGGTCAAGTTCGTGGCATTGATTGTCTCTCCAAAATTGGACGATATTGGAAAGAAACAAACCTGCACTCGCGGGGCCCACTCGCCTTTCAGCCGATCTCGCCTGGCTGCCCTTCGATCTCTCCTGGCTTCATCCTAGCCGCGAACTGGATCCCCTCCATTTCTCCCGAAATGGAGAGGATCCCAGTCCATATGCCTGCCCTTCATTTTTTTTATAAATGAAATGCATTCATGCATCAGACTACATAACTATAATTAATTATAACTATAACTATATATCTTTAACTATATTAAAGAAGTAATTTGGAGTGATAGAATTAATATTAGCAATCCAATATGTGATAAGTTTTTAATCTCATCCATCCAATGAAGAGGGGGGAAGAAAGATAGTAGAGAGAGGGGGAGAGGGATAGGAGGGAGAGGGGAAGAAGAAAGAGAGGGAGAGCAAAATTGAAATTTTAGGTAAAAATTTAACTTTTGTACAAAATAAAATTGGAATATTGATTCATATTTTTACGATTATTTTAAATATTTATATGTATATATTTTGAATAAAAATAAATGCTCATATGCGAGCATAGTATGCTCGAATACCGGCGAAGTCCGCTAAAAATCAGGGAGCATGGAGAGAATACATGCATGCATCACACTACATAACTATAATTAATTATAACTATAACTATAACTATATATATATATAACGATGTATATATGTATATATATATATATATATATATATATATATATATATATATATATATACACACACACACACGAGTGACAGACACGGGCCTTCGGCCCAGGGGGCATTCAGCGGGGGTGCGACAATCGGCGGGGTGCGACATTCGGCGGGGTGCGACATTCGGCGGGGCGCGACATTCGGCGGGATGCGACATTCGCCGGGATGCGACATTCGCCGGTGGTGCGACATTTGTCGTGGGGACGACATTTGTCGTGGGAGGCGACATTTGTCGTGGGCGGCGACATTTGTCGTGGACAGTAACCGCCCCTATGGCCTCACGCGACAGTACCCGACCGACGACGGCGGGCTTTGCCCTCTCCCGGCGAGCTCCGCCCGCTCCCGGCGGGCTCCGCCCGACCCGCAACATATACAAATGAGTACTCAAAATGACCGTAAAAAATTATAAATCATGAATACAATTTTTATTTTGTAAAACAAATTATATTTTAACGTTAAAACATTAATTTTTCTCTTGTCATTCCTAACTAGAGACAATAGGTTTAGGGTATCTAGTGTTTTTATTTTTTGTATTTTAATATTGTAAAGTTGTGTAATTACCTAAAAGGATATTGCCTTTATAATATACTAATATAAAGTTTGGTATAATTGCGTAATTATGAATACAACTATAAGGGCAATATAGGGACATCAGGCAATGTTTCACCAAAGAGTAGTTTTCGTATAATAGTAGATATATATATATATACAAGTGACAGGCACGGGCCTTCGGCCCTAAGGGCATTCGGCGGAGGTGCGACAATCAGCGGAGTCCGACATTCGGCGGGGTGCGACATTCGGCGGGATGCGACATTCGTCGGTGGTGCAACATTTGTCGTGAGGACGACAATTGTCGTGGGAGGCGACATTTGTCGTGGGCGACGACATTTGACGTGGGCGGCGACATTTGTTGTGGACAGTACCCGCTCACAACATATACATATGAGTACTCAAAATGATCGTAAAAAAATATAAATCAAGAATATAATTTTTATTTTGTAAAACAAATTATATTTTAACGTTAAAACATTAATCTTTCTTTTGTCATTTCTAGCTATAGGTCATAGGTTTATGGTATCTAGTGTTTTTACTTTTTGTATTTAAATATTGTAAAGTTGTGTAATTACCTAAAAAGATATCGTCTTTATAATATAATAATATAAAGTTTGGTACAATTTTGTAATTATGAATACAACTATAAGGACAATATAGGAGATCACACAATGTTTCATCAAAGAATAGTTTTCACATAATAGTAGATATATATATATATATATATATATATATATATATACATATATATATATATATATATAACTATGTATATAGTTATATACTTATATCTTTATTTTTAAAATTTACTTAACATATATTACGATTTATTAAAAAAAATAAATAAAATAGAACCTTCATTTAATTAATTTTATGGTATTACAAAATTAAAAATAATGATGAAAATTCATAACTATATAAAATTAAGCTTTTAGACATGTCAACGATTTTTAGACATATAAGCGGTATTTTGGAGGAGCTACAACAAAATAGTAGTTGTTGTATATTTTATATTCGGCGGCGTTTAATGAAAAAAGAGTGGCTAATGTTTTATAAGAATATTGACGGGTTTGTTTAAGAAAGAGCTGTGGATAGTGTACGTAGTTTTGGCATAGAATCTCTGCTTGATTCTACTCTTTTGTATGAAAAGAAGTGTGACCTCCGCTACACGGTCGATCTCCAGGCCGTCAAAAGAACAAGCCCCACGCGATCTCACCTGCATTTTCTCCTCCCATCTGTAAGCAGACGCTCTCGCCGCAAGATATTCCAGGCGATCTCTCATTTCCATACCACCGCCACAAAAACCATCTCTCTCATTTTCTAGTCGTTATCCTGGATAGGTATAACTCTCCCCTTGCGACATTTTTTCCTGATCTAGGGTTTTCCTCCGCTCTTCCCGTCGTTCTCCTCGTCGTTGCCAAAGGCATTTCCTCCACTCTTCCTCTTGACCGCCAGCGACATCCTTGTAGCTTTTATTGGAAAATGAACCAGGCTATCTGCATTATCACTAGTATTAAATAATGATATTGATGTACCTGTTTACCAAGAGTCACTTACCTTGGAAACAGCCTCCTGCATTTAACTTTTGCTTGCTTCGTTTCCTGTAGCTCTGCATCTATATAAACAAGTTGTATTAGAATGCAAGAATGTAATCCTAAAATGCTTTTATGAAACTCTCCATGTTCTGATCTTCTCCTTTGCATATCTAAATGTTATTCATTAGATTTCCATCAGTGGTATCAAAGGCGCTTGGGAGATAAATTTCTATCAGCATTTTCTGATTCCTTGTCGTGTCTCTCTACCCATGGCTTCATCATCTACCAATGTTGCTCCGTATGCCCACTTTCCTACCCCAGTTTTCAATGGGGAATTGTATGATCATTGGGCCGTAAAGATGGAGACGTTGCTAGACTCTCAAGATCTCTGGAAGACCGTTCAAAATGGCCCCAAACTTGATGAGAAGGCAAAAGATGGAGAAGTAAGAATACCCAAGGGAGAAAAACTCCAAAATTCCTTGGCACTACTCACCATCCAGCAGGCTGTCGCACCAACCATCTTTCCCCGCATCATTGGTGCAAAAACGGCAAAGGCGACTTGGGACACGTTGAAAGAGATTTATCAAGGTGATGAAAAGGTAATCTCCATCAGAAAAGTAAATTTAAAACATCAGTTTGATGGACTCATCATGAATGAGGTAGAAACTATTTTTGAATTTATGCCCAAGCTAACAAATCCAGTCCAATGAGGAGAGGTTGAAACGTCATCTACCCAATGTGGTACAAGCTTTTCAAACCAAAATGCATCTTGGGAAACCAAATTCAAATGCCAAGTATCCTTTCTCAGCAAGCAAAAGTCTCAATAAGCGCGGGCCAACCTGGAAGAAACCTTCAAATCCATTACAACACCAACATCACATGGATGTGCCTATTGAAAATAGCCAGAATACTGGGCTCTACTGTACCCTATGTAAAAAATCAAACCACGACAATGCTAAATGTTTTTATAAGTGCACAAGGTGCAAAAAACCCACCCACTTTGATCGAGATTGTTGGTACAAAAATAAAAAAGGCTAATTTTAGTGAAGATGCAAAGTCTGCCGAAGAAAAACTGTTTCTCACAAGCAGCAGGGAGTTAGATGAACCACACAAAGCATCAAAATGGTACATCGACTCCGGGTGCTCAAGTCATATGACAAATGACAGGTCTTTGTTCATTGAACTTGATGAAAGTTCTAAATCCCTGGTGTATTTGGGAGATGGAAATGCAATAAAAAATTGAAGGAAAAGGCTGCATACGTGTAAGAGATCAAGATGGCAAGAATAAAGTAATCTTAGATGTGAAGTTTGTGCCTACCTTGGCTCTGAATTTGCTCAGTGTAGGCCAATTGATGAAGAATGGATACACCATCCTTTTCAAATCTAACACCTGCATGATATCAAATGATTCCAACATGCAGGTTGCCTCAACCAACATGACAGAGAATAGAGTATTCACTCTCACTTTGCCTCCTACATCACCTATCCAGGAGGCATACACCACCACAAACCATCATCAAGCCTCATCTACTTGGCATCATAGGACTGGCCATCTGAATTTCAACTACATCAAGGAGCTAATTGAAGGTAATCTTGCTGAAGGTGTGCCTGAGCTCAAAATACATCATAGTCAGTGTGATATATGTGCCCAAAGCAAGTCCTACAGACAGCCATTCCAACTAGCACAGCACCGTCGATCAAGCCCATTAGAGCTGCTGCACTGTGATCTGTGGGGACCTGCTACCTCCTCATCTCTGGGAGGAAAATTCTACTTCTTCCTCATTGTGGATGATTTCTCAAGGTACATGTGGATCTACTTTCTTGAACAAAAGTCTGAAACACTTTCTTGCTTCAGTAATTTTAAACGAGAAATTGAGAATAAACTCAAGAAGAAAATAAAAACTATAAGAAGTGATAATGGAGGTGAATTTACTTCCCATGCCTTCAATCATTTTTGCAAATTGAGTGGTATAAGGCATGAATTTACTGTGCCAGGAACACCCCAACAGAACGGGGTAGTAGAAAGAAGGAACAGAACGATCGTAGAAATGACTCGATCTATGCTTCTACATAAGTCATTACCAAAACATTTCTGGGGAGAAGCCACAATGTTGGGTCCGGCGTTCCTTCACTTGACCCGTGGTGCTTTGCTACTTATTTAAGAAATTAAGTAGCGCCCTCTCCAACAGTCCGGGCTTTTGGTGCAGTTGGGTATGCGCTTGATCCTTCACACAAGCACGGCTGTGTACATCTTGAATAGAGCTCCTACTAAGGCTTTAAGTGGAATGACACCTTATAAAGCTATGAATAACAAAAAACTAAACATTGGGCATTTTAAAACCTTTGGGTGCATTGGTTTTGCTCATGTACTAAAAAATAAAAGAGATAAGTTTGATCAAACCAGTGATAGGTGTATATTTATGGGGTATAGTGAGGTGAGCAAGGCTTATAGACTATACAACCCAATCAAATAAGAACTCATCATTTCTAGAGATGTGACATTTCATGAAGATGAAATGTGGACCTGGGCATCAGACAAGGTAAATGAAACAAATATTTCACCTTTAACCCCGGTTGAATTCACAAGGAATCCCCTCCATGAGATTCAGGATAGCTCAGAATTAGAGATACCTGACCCAGTTTCACCTGAGTCATCATTGCCGCGTCATACTAGATCCATTCGGGATATTTATGAAGCTACAGAATGTGTCTTGTTCCACTCCACACCTTCCAACTATTCAGAAGCTGTTGTAATCAAAGAATGGAAAAGTGCAATGGATGAAGAGATGAGATTAGTAGAGAAAAATAATACTGGTCTCTTATTCCATCACCCAAAAATAAAGCCATCATTGGACTAAAGTGGGTCTTTAAATTAAAGCATGATGAGAAAGGCAATGTGGTGAAACACAAGGCTAGGATAGTGGCCAAGGGCTACTCACAGAAATTTGGAAGGGATTATGAGGAAACTTTTGCCCCCGTGGCTTGTATTGACTCTATAAGACTCATTCTTGCCATAGCCGCCAACAATGACTATCCTATTTACCATCTAGATGTTAAATCTGCCTTTTTAAATGGAGAATTATAGGAGGATTTCTACGTTGAGCAGCCCGATGGGTACCAAAAGAAAGGCGAGGGGAACTATGTGTACAAGCTTCACAAAGCCCTGTATGGACTTAAACAGGCCCCCCGAGCCTGGCATTCCAACATCACAACATACTTCAAAGAGGAGGGGTTGATAGCCAGCCAGCTTGAGCCTTCTTTGTTCACTAAAGAAGGAGCTGACAACTAGAAGCTTATTGTTTGTTTATATGTGGATGATCTTCTCATTTTAGGAGGGTCAATGGATGCTATCAACGAATTTAAGAAAAATATGGAGAGGAGGTATGAAATGACTAATCTTGGACACCTGAGTATGTTTCTTGGATTGCAGGTAAAGCGTCTGCAGAATTCCTATTTCCTCTCTCAGGAAGCTTATGCAACAGAACTCCTAAAAAAATTCAAAATGTGGGAATGCAACCCCTCTCAAACACCTATATGCCCTAGTTTGAAGCTCAACAAATCCAAAGAAGGGGATGAGATGGAGAATGAACAACCTACAGAAGCCTGATTGGGTCACTAATATACCTCACTCACTCCAGGCCTGACCTGGAATATGCTGTAAATTTTCTCTCTCGGTTTGTTAGCTCTCCCACCACTCAGCATATGCTAGCCGCAAAACGTGTCCTTAGATACGTAAAGGGTACACTCACCCATGGATTTCTTTTCAACAAGGATCTCAACCCAAGCCTCACCGGCTTCTGTGATTCCAATTGGGGAGGCTCGCTTGATGATCGAAGAAGCACAGAGGGGTATATCTTCTTTTACGGTTCAAGTCCCATCTCATGGAAATCAAGGAAACAACAAACCGTCGCTCTATCAACAACAGAGGCCGAGTACATGGACATGAACACCGCGATTTGCGAAGGAATTTGGCTACAGAGGATGGTACAAGAATTTATAGAAGAAGAGAAGAAGGTGTTTCTCCTGAAATGCGACAATACATCCGCAATTGCCCTGTCGAAGAATCCGATCTTCCATAGTCGGAGCAAACACATCGAAATAAAGTACCATTTCATCAGAGAAAAGCTGGAACAAGGAGTTGCAGAGCTCCAACATTGCCCTACCGAGCTGCAGGTCACAGATATCTTTACCAAAGCCCTCAGTAGAAGCCGTTTTGAAGAACTAAAAGTTGCCCTAAAAGTGTGCACCCCGCCTGGTTCAAGGGGGGATATTGGAAAATGAACCAGGCTATCTACATTATCACTAGTATTAAATAATGATATTGATGTACCTGTTTACCAAGAGTCACTTACCTTGGAAACAGCCTCCTGCATTTAACTTTTGCTTGCTTCGTTTCCTGTAGCTCTGCATCTATATAAACAAGTTGTATTAGAATGCAAGAATGTAATCCTAAAATGCTTATATGAAACTCTCCCTGTTCTGATCTTCCCCTTTGTATATCTAAATGTTGGTCATTAGATTTCCATCAGCTTTCCCTAATATCGACGAGAAAGAGAGAGCTCCGATCTCGAAACTTTAATTCAGACAATCACGATTGTGCCGTCAGGTATCGATTCTCGCCAACCCAAAGTTGTTTCCTGATCATGTTTGTTGGCTTTGGAAAGCTCTGTATAGACTCATGCAAGCTCCATATGAGCTTGTATGAGATTAGCATAGTGGACGTATCATTGAAATATGCTCTCTACTCCACACAACCTTTTTGTTTTTTTATCATCTTAAAATTGATAAGAAATGCCATCAACTATATATCCAATGAGGAAACGGGACATTTGTCTGCGTTCAATTTTCAAAGAAAAATATGAGTTTTCTGGTCTATACAAATTCTAGTAGTTGATTTCTCCTCAACAGCTTGGCGAATTTCAAATTCAAAAGCAGCGATGGACTGATCATATCAAAAAATTATACATGATAAATCCTTTAATCAAATGTTTTTTATGAAAATTTAGCAACACTACAATGTTTACAAAATTGAATCACCATTATCACACTCATTAAAACTAGTCAAATGTTTTCAAAAAAATTTATCCCAATCAGCAATAGTTTAAAGTGTTATTTTCAAAAAATTAGACCAATTTTATAAGTACTTTTCTCACATTTTACATATAAGCTGGCTTAGACAGCGATGTAATTGAACTCACGTCTCGCATTGAAGTATAACCTGTAATTCGTCGAGATCAGCGATGCCTAAGGAAATGGCTATTTGCAGACCTCGCCACGAACAGAGGAGAGCTTGGGCGAGCATAGGCGAGCTTGGGCGAGCAGAGACAAGATTGGACGAGCTTGGGTGAGCAGAGACAAGATTGGGCGAGCAGAGGCAAGTAACTTGCGAGTAATCCTTGATACTCTCGCTAGTAGAGGGTGGATACTCGCCCCCCAAGATTTCTCTATAAATAGCCCCTTAGGGGTACTAGAAATAACACTTTTTGAAGAGGTTGATGTCCCCCCAAGCTGGATATACTCCCCAAGTCCATGCATGCCCAGTACCTCGTCCAGCCTTTGGTTGCGGAGGGGAAGTTTCTCCCAAACTTCTGGGTATATGGTGGGACCTCCCTGCTGGAGCACTTGGGGTGTGCTTATAGACAGTTTTCGCTCTCCCGCGCTAGCCATCAGAATTATGGCGTCGAACCACAAAATAAGTAACCTTATACTTCCTTAGGGATTTTCCTGGCTTCAACACTTTGGTGCGGTGAGTGTTGATCGTAGCCGAAGAAGAAATTTTTGTGAGAATACTTCATAACTTAAGATGGTGAGCTGCAGACCAAAGACAGCAACTCACGAGCATTCGATAAGGTGGGCGAGTTCTCAGCAAGTTGGGCGAGTTTCCTCACTACTCGCTCAAAGACGACTTCAAGTTGATGACTTTCAAGCTCGGCAGCTTCATGAAGCGAGCTTCCATATTACTCGCTCATAAGCGAGTTCCAGATCGCAACTCCTTATGTAGGCTCCAGATGACGACTTCAGCTAGAGAGTATGCACAGACAAGTTAATGTATGCGAGTTACAGATGGTGATATACTTTGATGAGTTCTAGATAGCGAGTTCCAAATCAACCCGCACGTGTCCTACTCGCAAGAGGCGGGTTCCCTTGTTGCTGCCCATAGGCAAGTTCCATATGGCGACAACCCTAGGCGAGAATATGTAGAAGAGTTTATGGAGGCGAGTTGCAGATGGCGATATGCAGGCGAGTATATGCGGGATTGGCGACTTCAAAGAGGCGAGCTTCGTTCGTACTCGCCCATGAACGAGCATAGGCAGGATTGCGACATCAAATAGGTGAGTATCTTTAATATGGTGCTTTTCATACATATTCCTACTTGGTCTAATGTCAGAAGTGACACTTACCCCGGCTTAGTTTCTTTCGTATTCAATATGGTGCTTTTCATACATGTTCATACTTACAGGTACTTTGGTAATGCCCGTGAGTACTTTTTGTATTACTAACAAATAGGACAATTCACGGCGAGTTCACCACCAGGGAAAACATATGAGGTGTTCTGCGAGCTCCCATTCGCGAGGATCTTCACCAAAAGCTTACATTCCATGAGGGGCTTACTCATGACATCTTAAAGCTAGTATTCCGCAAGCACTCCTACTCGTGATGATCTTCATGCTTACTGGGTGCTCTCTTAAAATCCACGAGTTTCATACTTGTGAGGTCATCTCTTCAACAGTTATGGTGCGCTCCTTCAATTCCGTGAGTTCCATACTCGCGAGGTCATTGCTTCGACAGATAGGGTGCTTTATTCAATTCCGAGAGGTTCATACTCGCGAGGTTATCACTTCAATTGCTATGGTGCTCTCCTTTAATTCTGTGAGTTTCATACTCGTGAGGTCACCGCTTCAGCAACCATAGTGTTCAGCTCAATTCCACGAGTTCATACTTTCGAGGTTATCGCTTCATCAATTCTAGTGTTCTATTCAATTTTGCGAGTTCATACTCGTAAGGTGTCCACTTCAGCAACACGGGTGTTCACTTCAATTTTATGAGTTCATACTTGCGAGGTCACCGCTTCATCAATTTTTGTGTTCTCTTCAATTTTGCGAGTTCATACTCGCGAGGTGGCCGCTTCAGCAACTTTGGTGTTCGCTTCAATTATGCAAGTTCATACTCACAAGGTGATCTCATCAACAACCATGCAGCTCTGATACTAGCAAGGATATCTCTCTGACACTCGGAGCGATGATGACCTGAAAAGGTTCTATCCATAGCAGGAAAGGATACACTTTTCATAACGTACAAAGTTGTTTGTTTTAATTTCCTCGGTCCCTGAAACACGGGTTTGAGCGAGTTGTATTTATTTTCAAGAAGTGTTTCAAGATCGCTAAAGCCTTTATATCAATCCTCGTGATTGGTTTGGAAAACTAGCCTCCGACCTGATTCTCCTAAAAACCCTAGAGAGGGAGATGAGACGTTGTGTCTGGTCTTAAAGTGTTCATGTAAGACCAAACCCCTGCATTGACGGTCGAGATCATCTCCCCCCTTGTATGTTGGCATAACTACCTACTCGATTGCACTTTTCATCTGACTGGAGGAACTAACAAGAACAGGTCTAGATACCAACCTCCTAAACTCGACATATATAAGGTCGACCTGTCTAAGTGACGAAAGCCTTGTGTTAGTAGTGAAGGGAAGGCATTCATGGAGGTGAGAATATGAAATAAGATGGAGGCATC
Source organism: Platanthera zijinensis (assembly GCA_039513925.1). NCBI lineage: Eukaryota > Viridiplantae > Streptophyta > Magnoliopsida > Asparagales > Orchidaceae > Platanthera > Platanthera zijinensis. The sequence continues at coordinate 148,271,127 of CM077094.1, read as the reverse complement.
AAGAGTGTGTGTTTTGCGAGACCCTCCCGACTGTTATTCCCTATCTCTGGGTCCCCTCAATTCCTTGCCAGTTGAAAGAGTATGGCTGCATCGAGTGTGTGTGTCCCGTAGGACCTCCCGAGAGTAATTTCTCTTTATCGATAGTGCTTTGGGCGGATGATGGGACACTGCATCGGGACTTTTCACCTCCCAAGTCCAAGCCTATATATTGATGGCCGAGATAAAATCCCCCCTTGCATGTTGGTCGACGATTCTCCATTTGAACATCTTATCCGACCATGGGTATTATTGGAAGAGGATCCAATGCCGATTTTCCAACTCAATAGGGAGAGGATTGTCCCTCCCTTAAATTTAAGCCCTTTTGCCATCTAATTCTTTGACAAATTCTTAGTAGCCGAGTGAGTTGAAGTTCTTGAGTTGTGGTGTTGACGTAGTTCTAGTCCTTGCACGAGCTTCCCTCCTACATGTTGGTTACTGCCCCTAGTGTGATCTACCCTCCACCTCCAGCTGAGCTCGGCTCCTGTGAAGCATCAACCTTCTCTCCACCTTCAGTTGAGCTCGACTCCGGCGAGGTGTCGACATCTTCTCCATCTCCAGTTGAGCTTGGCTCCTGTGAGGTGTCGACTCTCTTCACTACCTCCTGTTGAGCTTGGGTCCTGCGAGGTGTCGACCTCTTCTCCACCTCATGTTGAGCTTCTTCCTATAAGATGTTGACCACTTCTCGACCTCCTATTTAGCTTGGACCCTGTGAGGTGTCGACCTTATCTCTGCCTCTAGTTAAACTCGACTCTTGCGAGGTGTCGACCTCTTCTCCACCTCCAGTTGAGCTTGGCTTATGTGAGGTGTCGACTCTCTTCACCACCTCCAATTGAGCTTGACTCATGTGAGGTATCGACCTCTTCTCCATCTCTAGTTGAACTTCCTCCTGTGAGGTGTCAGCCTCTTCTCCACCTCTTGTTGAGCTTGGCTCATGCGAGGTATTGATCACTTCTCCACATCCAGTTTAGCTTCCTCCTATGAGATGTCGACCACTTCTTCACCTCCTGTTGAGCTTGACTCCTGTGAGGCGTCAACCTTCTCTCCACCTCCAATTGAGCTTCATTTTGTGAGGTGTCGACCTCTTCTCCACCTCCTTCAGTCGAGTTCTGCTCCTGGGAGGTGTCGACATTCTTTCCTCCTTCAGTTGAGCTCCACTCCTAGAAAGGACTTAGCACAACATATCGTCTAGTGGCTTTTCTCTGAACTACGAGTCTTACCTTGTTTTTCAAAACTCGAGTTGAGCTCGAAAAAAGTGGGGATTGTGTATAACTCATAATTTGTCGAGATCAGAGATGCCTAAGGAGAAAACTATTCACAGACCTCGCCACGAGCAGGGTCGAGCTTGTGCGAGCAGAGACGAGCTTGTATGAGCATAAACGAGTATGGGTGAGTAGCCCTTGATACTCGCTAGTAGAGGCTAGACACTCGCCACCCCCTAGGATTTCTTTATAAATAGCCCCCCTGGGTACTGAAAATGAAACTTTTGGAAGAGGTTGAGGTCCCCTCAAGCTGGATACTCGCCAAGTCCATGTCTGCCTAGTATCTCACCCAACTTTTGGTTGTGGAGGGGAAGTTTCTACCAAACTTCCAGGTACGTGGTGAGACCTCCCTGCTGGAGCACTTGAAGGGTGCTTATAGACAGTTTTCTCTATCTCTCGCTAGCCATCTGAATTGTGGCGTCAAACCGCAGAATTAATTAGTAACCTTATGCTGCCTTGATCCGACTTTTGGAGTTTGTATTTTCCCGGCTTCAACATTGAAAGCTATAATATTCACTATACGAGCTTCTTCGCACGGGTTACACCCGTGCTCGAAGCTTTCGGGAGGCCTTTGGTCGCATCCAGGCGGGCTTCGCCCTCTTGCGCACGGGTTTTTCCCGTGCTTGATGCTTCGGGCGGGCTTCAGGCGCATAGAAGCGGGCAGCGGGCCCCGCTTCCACGCAATTCACCGGCTCGGCGCCGCAACTGCCACTCGTGGCCCCCCGAAGCGTGTATGCAAAATAAAATAATCACAGGCTCTGGGGGGCTGTGAGTGGCGGTTGCGGCACCGAGCCGGTGAATTGCGCAGAAGCAGGGCCCGCTTTTATGCGACTGAAGTCCTCCCGAAGCATCAAGCATGGGCAAAACCCGTGTGCAGGTGGGCGAAGCCCGCCTGAATGCGGTCGAAGGCCGCCCGAGAGCTTTGAGCACGGGCGTAGCCCGTACAAAGAAGCTCGTTTTTATTTAGTTCAAAAAGTTCATACCATGTCTCTAAATTCTATTTTACATTTTAAGGAACAACTAATAAATAATATTATATATATATATATATATATATCTAACTTAGGACTAACAGAATTATTAAAGCGGGGAGAGGAAATTAATCATCATGCTACGCAAAAGTAATTACTGATTGCCAGGCTTCGCGTTAACACGATGCATGTGGCATCGAGTGGACTCGACGCCTGCGTCAAGTACACTTTACGCCAGTATCGAGTGGCGTCGAGTGGACTCAAAGCCTGCGTCGAGTGTACTCAATGTCATCGTCGAGTGCCGTTGAGTGAACTCGACTCCATCATCGAGGGACGTCGAGTGAACTCGACATCATCGTCGAGTGGCGTCGAGTGAACTGAGATTTTTCCATAGTCGCTATTTGCAAACATTGTTTTGAGAAAATGACTATTTGCAATCAAAACGTTATTTGCACCGCCCAAAGAGGAAGCGCCGACATCCTTCCGGTGATGATAAGCAAAACCTAGGAGGCCTGTGTTTGCTGGCAGTGGAAGGGGGGTCGCTGCCGCCGGAGGCGAGAAAGGGCTTTAGCTGAGAAGAGCGTTCTACGTGTGTGAGAAAATGCTACATGGAGCACATTTTTTCATTAGTATAGATATCCTCATTTTTACCATATATAAAGATATATGATATGGTTTTTTAAACCATGCTTTTAAAAACCGTTGGACAAATATCAAACGTCCGATCTTGCTTCATTATTCAGCATCGTCCGATCTAACTCACCCTTTCTTTCAAAATTTTTGTAGGTATCCTAAACCTATTAGGGTGGGGTGTCCTAAACCTACTATAAGGAGGTCCTAAAATTATGTAGATTACTTAAAAAATGAGTTAACAACAACACCCATTAAGCCCTGCAGAATTAGTCGAGAGAATTTAAGCGCAGCCCGCAAGATGGCCCAGCGAGCCCGCCATCACAAGCCCACCTTTTACCACAACACACCTCCTACCACAAAAAAATATAAATACACGGAAAAAACATTCATGCTTAGGCGGCATTTAACCCTCCCAGGCGGGATTAATCCCGCCAACTAAGGCGAGATTAATCCCCTCCTAAGCGGGCTTTAATCCCGCCTAAGTGCGGAATTAAATCCCGCTTAGACGGGAATTAAATCCTGAAGGGGGGTTAAATCCCGCCTAAGTGCGGGATTTAATCCCACCTAAGTGCGGGATTTAATCCCGTTTAGGCGGGGATTAAATTCCGAATAAGCCGTCGGGGGCGGGAACCGCCCGCTGGGAGGCCCGCTGGGAGGCGCGTGGGGCCCTCCTCGATGCGGCCGAAGGGCGCCGGGGGCTGGCGCAACCCGCTGGGGGGGGGGGGGGGGGGCGGGCGCAACCATCAAGGCCGGATACTATCGTGCGGGGCAGTAGGGGGGCCGACGCCCGCCGGGTCGCTCGGAGGGTGGGCGGAGCCCGCCGTCGCCAGCCGGACACTGTGGAGCGTGGCCATCGGGACAGGCACGGGCCTCCGGCCCGATTGCCACGCGCCACAGTATCCGGCCGGTGACGGCGGGCTTCGCCCGGCCCCCCGGCGGCTAAACATTTTTTTAATTTAAAATTTAATTTAAAATTAATTAAAAGATTATTTTTTATTTTTTTTATAAAATTGTTTTAATAATTAATTTTTAATTATTAAAAAGATTAATAATTGAATTTTTTAAAATTTTTTTAAAAATTAATTAAAAAAAACCGTGAGCCACGATCCTCTTCACTGCCGGCGGCAGCGAAGATGGTCGTAGCTCACGATTTAATTAAAATCGTGTCATCTTTGCCGCCGCCGGCGGAGCCGCCGACAGTCTGACCGGAGACCCCCGGCGGGTTCGCCGGGAGCCAGCGTACCTTCCGGGGGTCTCTAATCAGGCCGCCGGCGGTCCCGCCGCCGACGGTGGAGATGGCCGAGCAAGAGGGGGGGGTGCTTTTGCTGCTGTCGGGTTTGAGGAGAGAGAGGGAGAGATTTTTTTGGTTATTTTATTGGCGGTCCAAATAAAATATTTGCAGCCCCAGATTAAACGGTTCTGGATCAAATCTCCTAAATCCGACGGCAATCTAATTTCCCCTTAATTTTGAACTCACGCTATTGACAGACCACCATATATCTTTTTAATATTGTATAGATATATGAGAAATAAATAATAAAAATAATAATAATTATATGAGAAATAATAATCATAATTATATAATAGTACTAAATAATAATTATATTAATAACTAATAATGAGAATTAATAATACTAATCATATATCAAATAATATAAACTTAGGACTTAGATACCGGAGGAGGAGGAGCGGGTTCGCCGCAGGCGGGGCGTCGGACCACCTCTGCCTCACGTCGGGGTCGCCAACGTCCAGCGACTCCGTCGGTGGAGTCCGATCAAACCGCCGCCGGCGGTGGCCTTTGCAATTTTTCTAAAAAAAAATTCCGACACTCGGGCGGCCTTCGGCCGCATCCAGGCGGGCTTCGCCCGTGCTTGATGCTCCGAGCGGCCTTCGGCCGCATAGAAGCGGGTCCCGCTTCCACAAAATTAACCAGCTCGGCATTGCAACCGCTACTCGTGTCCCAGCATTTTACCGGCTCGATACTTGGATGCGGCCGAAGGCCGCCCGAGAGCTTCGAGCACAGGCGTAGCCAGAGCGAAGATGCTTAATTTATAATTTATAAATTTATAATTTATAATAATTTATAATAAATAATAATGAGAAATAAATAATAATCATAATTATATAATACTAATTAAATAATAATTATATTAATAACTAATAATGAGAATTAATAATACTAAACATATATCAAATAATATAAACTTAGGATTTAGATACCCGAGGAGGAGGAGCGGGTTCGCCGCAGGCAGGGCGCCGAACCACCTCCGCCCCACGCCCGGGTCACCGGCGTCCGGCGATCCCGTCGGTGGAGTTCGATCAAACTGCCGCCTATAGAACTCGAGTTTTAATGTAATTTCGTCCGTTCAAATGTAACCGACGCTTTTGTAGGACTTTTTCGCATGAAAAATCTCATTTTCTTTGTAGCGCACTGTAGCACTCGAGTTTTTGCGTTTATATTAGTATAGATATGTATATATATATATATATACACACACAATAATTTTCAGTAATAGGTCTGGTTTTTTTTTCCTCAATTTTGAAAATTTTCTCTTTTAAAATATTATTGACATTTCTTTTTTTTAATTAAGTGTACACTTAATTCTTTCAAGACGATAACTCCCTCAACTTACTCGTGCGAATGTTATAATACATTGAAAATTTAAATTTTTTACTTGATGCCCGGGATAATACTGAATCCTAATTCCGGCAATGGGTGAGGTCGGACGTACACGAACGAAATTAGAATAATTACAGAGTTCACTGCCGCCACTGCCACACCAAACGTTGCCTTAGGGTATGGAGCTAGATAAACTTTCATGCACACTCTGTCACCATGTTTGTGCCACCAAACGAATCGTAGTCGTTGGATCTATCTAATCAGGCCTGCAAATAGCCATTTCTCACAAAATTTCTTTCCAGTCTCACGCCAAAAGCTTGATAGCTCCCTTCCGTCTCCCGCGGGCTTACTGGATCTCTACGCCGCCGCCGGCTTGACTGGAACCCACCAACGGGTTCGCCGAGGACCGGCGAACCTGCTGGGGGTTGTCCGACGACGAGCGGGCAGGGCCACCGCTGGGGGTGGCCTTATAAGTGAGCTCCAGTTTTAGTGCAGCCCTCGATGGGTTCGCTGGTCCCCCGACGAACCCGCCGATGGGCTCCGATCAGGCTGCCGACGGCGGAATTCCTGATCGGTCATTACTGTCCCGAAAGCAAAAAAAATTAGGGCAACCGACGGTCTGCCCGACACCCACCGACGGGGTCGCCGGGTCCCGACAAACCCGTCGGTGGGCGCCGGGCTGGCCGGCGGCGGCAGTGCATGCTCAGGAGAGGGCAACCGTCCGAAGTTTATTTTTTTAACAAAATTTCAATTTATATTTTAATAATTTTTTAACTTATATTAGAATAAATAAAAAATATTTTTTAAAAATATAATACTTTCAAATTTTAAAAAATTAAGCAACCAGGTGTGGGCAAATCCCGCCGGGTGGCGAGCGAAGCACGCCGCCGCGGCCAAGTACTGTCGTGCGGAGCACGGGGGGCCCATGTGCTTTGTCACTCGTGCGTGCACACACATATACGTACACACACACGATTGACAGGCACGGGGCTCCGGCCCTACGGTCAATCGTGACAGCATCTCCACGCGATATTATTCTGGCCACGATATTGTCCGACCCGACATCGCTCCGGCCGTTCGCAAACCCTTGAGTGTCATTCTACGCTCGCCGCTTATTTCTGCTGTGTACACGGGGATTTGCAAGTGATGGAGGGAACACATTTTTTTATTGTAGTTAGAATATTTTGTCCATACGAGAGTATATTTTTGTAAATAAAGAAAAAAAAATTTAAAAATAGGAATTTTTTCATAAAGAGGAACAAAATTGGAAAGTGAAGTTTTAACAGAAAGGTGTTTTTCCTATAGATATATTTATTTATTTATTTATTAAGGCTTAAAGGAGGTGCTACAAGATTTCTGGAAAAGGATCCTTGCTTGACACCTTGGCTTTCGTCAGAGAATCATGTACCCGGACCGTTGTCACGCGTAGCGGACCCCTACGGAAACCATGAACAATGTTGGACACCGGGAAGAAGGGCTCGCCGGCGATATCGATCCACGCGACCGAGCATATGGACACCGGAGCGTTCGATGAGAAGACGAGCAGCATGCGCTCGAGGTCGAGCGCGCAAACCTTATTGTCGACCATCAGCCTCCACCGCGGAATGTTGGCGGCCACCGCCGTCCTAAACACATCGAGCATTGCCTCGGGAAAATCCTTCCAATATTGCGCTTCGCTTTCGGGATCAGAGGCTTTGTCGTCGCCGTCCAATACCGACTCGGGGCCACGGTTATAGTAGAGTGCCCTCATGACCGGCGGGCCTTCCCGGCAGCTATGCACCATGTGCTGGTTGTGCTCGAGACACGACTGGAGAATTTCCTTCCTTATGATGCTCATGGGTATTGATGATATCTCAATTCCTCCCAATTTTTTTCCTTTCTTAAAAGGTTTATTTTTATTGCATATATATAAAAAATATAAAACACACGAGATGGTCAACAAACAGTCTACTCAAAAGAAAACAAACTACCCAAAATATATTTAATTCTCGCAAATTATATTCCTCCCAAGCTCTCTTCTTGCAGAACTTCTCATGCATAGAATGCTGGTACTTAGTTCTTTTATAATACATTGGTATGAATTTTGTTCGCGTGCATGCATGCACACGTACACATTCATTAGGTGGGATGAATTTGTTTTTTTTTTTTTCATTACTATACTCAAAAGTAAATTAATTTAGCATATCCTTTGGTGGGGATCTCAATTTTAGACGTTGAAAGTACTCTTTTGTCTTTTTAGATAGGTCGAGGACTAGATTTTCTTTTTCTAGTACTATGCTAAATGTAGGAAGGTAGGTTGAGAGGGTTAGTAAATTGGGAGAAATGCTTTCTTTGGATAGTTTGTTTTTTGGGGTAGACGGGATGCTGCCGCTCTAATGTGCGCCAGGTAGAGGTTGAGCGCGTTCGACAGATGGAGGTGCGCCGGGTAGAGGTGCTCACCCTTCTACGAGATCTGGGAGTCTCGAATCCTCACAAGCCAACTGCCGCACAGGGGATGCGACCAGGAATCGATGAGGACCACGTGATGCCTCGAGACGTGGATCACCTTGAGGTCATTCCTGCTGAAGAAATGCCCGACGCAGCTAGCACTACGCACGGCGCATGACGAACAGAGCTACTAGAAAATGCTCCACAAAACCCTAACCCAATGGATGTCGACGCCAGATGAAATGATCGCAGTCTCACCTTCCAGGAAGTGAGGGATATGATCGAGGAAGAGTATGCCCAGGGCCAGCGCCACCCTGCAGATTCACGATTCCCGTTCCACCATAGGTCTCCGCTCGCTCCTCATGTCAAGCGTATCCTTTGCCCCACGAGTTCAAGCTGTCCCACTTCGAGGCCTTCGATGGGATGGACGACCCCCTTGATCACGTCAACCACTTCAAAAAAATCATGCGCCACTTCAATGCGCCGAATCCGCTATTGTGTCAGGTGTTCTCCGCAACCTTGAAGGGGCAAGCGCGAACAAGGTTTCACACTCTACGGGAGGGGGAGATCAATAACTCAAGGAGCTCATACGCCTTTTCGTTGATAAATTCATAGTGAACCGTCGGGTCTTCAATGACCCCTCTCACCTCTCCAGCATTCACTAGAGCTAGAAGAAACGCTCAAGGAGTTCTTCCACCGATACACTTCCGAGGCACGACTAATCCCTAAAGTCAACCCCAAACTCCTTCCCAACGACTTCCTTGGAGGGTTCTGGCCCAAGTGGATTTCACTCTGCTTTAATGCGGTAATTGGTACCAAGCTACTCATACCTCGTTCACCCGGTCGTGGCGTATATCGTTATAGATTAGGACATCGAGGCCCATCACCAGCAGTTCGAAGGAACCTCCAAACGGAAGAGAGAGAGTCGATGTAACATCCCCCGCACTTCCAGACTCCCTAAAGTTAGGGTTAGAGCTTGAGTGGTTCATGGAGGCCCTAGTGTGCCCCTAGCTCAGCTTGAGCTTAGGAAAATAACTAAGTGCACCCTCAATGTGCACAAGTCAACGTAGGTCAATTCACACTCACATGAGCTCACCATCTCAAGATAAACTCACTAACACTTCCCTAACCCTAAGAGAGAGGCAATAGAGGAATGGACTCAAGGCTAGGTCAATCAAGTGAGCTGAATTGACCAAAGTCAACTATAGGTCAAACCTTCACCTAAGAGGTTTTATTGGCCTCAAAACCTAAAATTGACCCCACCCCTTGCCTTGTAATGTCATTAAGGGCCAAGTAGACCCAAAAGCCTCGTCATGAAGTCAACAAGTTGACCAGTTTGACCAAAGTCAAACTTGAACCTATTTAGGTCAAATCACACTATTTGGCAAAGTGAGTCTAATTGGGTATCACCCTGACCCAATCAACATTGAGTGATGTTAAGGGACTCAAGACACACCTCTTGGACCAGTTAACCCATCAAGTTGACCAAAGTCAACCCCAAGATCAACCATGCTCAAATTAACCCCTAAAGGCTAAATGAGAGCCCAAGCCAATTCAAGTGGGCTAAGGCCTTGCCTAAGGCCCAACCTAAGGCCACTAAGTTTATTAATTTTATTTAATCTGAATTAGGTGATTTAATTGGGGATTTAATAGGGTAATTAGGAGGGAAGTTTCATTTGGAGAGGGGAATAATGGAGGGAGGCAAAGTGGCGCTCCCTTCTTCTTCCCCAACCCCTCCTTTCATATCCTCCGATGAAGAGGATGATGTTTCCATCAGTTATAGGCCATACACACCCAAGAAGGGCCTTTAATGGCCATGAACATAACACCCATAACTTGGATATCCTATATAGAGGCCCCCCAAAGCTCAATTCGACACTTTCATCACCTTCAGATGCTCCTTGGCAGTCGAAATCGACTCTTGGATCGCTGCAAATGGTGGAGAATCGAGATCGGGAGAGGTTCGCTGGAAAATACTAAAAACCATGGCCACCCGCCGGAGTAGCCGCCTCTAAGCTCGGAATAAAGACATGCTTCTCCTCTCCCCTTGTGCTAGCTTCCTATATCAATAGTGCTTGAGGTCAAGCTCAATTGAGCCGATTCCAATTTTGAAATCCATGGAAAAACAAGGTTTGGGCTTCCTCTCGTATTTGTTGGAAACCTCCCTGGCCTCCAGCGGCTGAGTTGCCGCCCGGTGATAGCCCCAGCCTCAATGGAGGTGGTGGTGGCGGTGGCCAGCTGGGGAGGAGGCTAGGTCGCCGAAAAATGGCTGTAGAAAACCTTCCAGGTCGGGTGGATCTTGTTCGCCGTCTAGAGGAGGAAGACAATGCGATGTTCGTCGGATCAGATCTGTCTAAAAAAATATTATTAATATAATTTATAATAATAATGTTGATTTATTCCTATAAAATAGACTTTTCGAATCAAGAACATGAGGCCCTTAAGGGCTGGAACATGAAAAGTACCCAACATGAAAAAGGTAGCCCTGTGAGACTACTTTAATTAGAAGTTGAAACCAGGACATTGCAATCACTATAGCTCCCTGTAGTTCAATTCTTGTGGGACTGGTCCTTAGGGTAGGACAGTCACTATTTCCTTAATAACTTTAAATTGGCTTAGGGGATTGAGATGAAATTTGGGGCATGTCAGAGTATACCATAGATACACCTACAATACAAAAAAGAAAAATTTTGGACAATATTTTCCTATAGTTTTAGGAAATATGTGATTTTTCATAAAACTGAAATATTTTGGTGAAAAATAATTATTTTAATCCCAAATTTTGGTGAGAGGTTCACTAGGGAGGTATAAGGCCCTGATAAATATTTCAGATCCTTTGGACTCATGTAGGATGATGAATCCCACTTGCAATTTGTCATGTTGTATGTGAAGTAGTGTGCATTTAGTCAAAAAAAATGTATCTTATGAATTTAACAAGATGGACTTAGTAAAATCCAGTGAAATTTTATACATGCAATTATTTAGTGAAAATACACCTTTTCATGAAGTTTTAGAATATTTGGAGTAGATTTACTTAGCAAATGAATTAATTACTATTTTTATTAAGCAAATGTATTAGTGAAATTGTAGTGACTAAAATAGTTACAAAAATTATGAAACTTTCACTACAAGAAAAATCTCATTTAGCAAGAGATATTAGAAAGACAAGATAACTCCTTCCTAATTTGCATCAAATTTAGCAAGGTAAATGATTTCCTACTTTACCTATAAAATCAACAACAAAATTTTTGGTTGCAAAATTAGCGATGAATTATTTTGTTGCAAAATATTTGTTACAAAAATAACAACGAATATTTTTTGTTCCAGAAATAGCAACAAATTTTTTTGTTGCAAAATATTAATGAACATAATTTTCTTAAAGCTTTTGCTCACTTTCTTAAAAAAATATAACTTTTTTTATTTCTTTATGTCTCTTTAAAATTAAAGTCCTAGCTAAAATTAGAAATGGAACAATTATATATATATGTTTAAATATTATTTATATATTTATATGTGTATAAATTAGCATAGTTTATTAGTATCCAACAAAATAGTGTATATATATATATATACTAGCATCTTCGAACGGGCTCCGCCCGTTCTCGATGCGTCGCTGCGGGCTTCGCCCGCAATCAAGCGGGCTTCGCCCGCCCCCACCCCCCGGCAGGCTTCGCCGCTGCGAGCTTCGCCCGCTTGGTATTCAAGCGGGCTTCGCCCGCCCCCGCCCCCCCCCCCCCCCCCCCGGCAGGCTTCGCCCGCCCCCGCCCCCCGGCAAAATTTAAAACATTTAAAGCAATTATTTAAAATTTTATAATTTAAAAATATTTGAATTTTTTTAACCAAAAATTATAATTTAATAAATATTTATCTAATTACTTATTTAAAAAATGAAAAAAAAAACAAAAATTCCCCCCCCCCCCCCCACTTCGGCGCGCTCACGCAGGCCGCCCTTCTCTGCCACCGCCGGCGGAGCCGCCGGCGGCCTGCCCCGCGCCCACCGGCGGGTCCGCTCGCCTCCGGCGAACCCGCCGTGGGTTGTCCGGCGGCGGGCGGGCAGGGCCACCGCCGGCGGTGGCCCTGCCCGTGAGCTCCAAAACTGGAGCTCACGGGCAGGGCCACCGCCGGCGGTGGCCCTGCCCGCCCGCCGCCGGACAACCCACGGCGGGTTCGCCGGAGGCCGGCGAACCCCCTGGTGGGCGCCGGGCAAGCCGCCGGCGGCTCTGCCGGCGGCGGCAGGGGTGAGGCCGTGAGGGGGCGGGAGTGCGGGAGGGGTATCGGGATTTCTGAGCTGTGAACAGTGCGTGAACAGTGCTGGCTTTTGGAGATGTGGATATTAGCAGGCCCAATCGTTTAATCCAATGGCCAGATGCAATTTTTTGAAGATCGGACGGTCCAGATGCGTTTGACGGTGTGCTTCAAGATATCACTATTGTTTTATATAATAAAGATATATATATATATTTAATTTTGTATATAATTTTATAAATTATTTCAACATCTATCTATCTTAGAAAATAGTAATTAGCATAGATTATTTTTATTCAACAAAATAATTAATAATATATTTAGTTATTTATATATATTTATTAATTATCATAGATTACAAGTATTCCATAAATAAATTAATAATTTATTTAGTTTTTATATGATTTTATAAAAAATTAAATACTTATATATATATTTATAAATCAGCGCACATTTTTAGTGTAAACTGAAATATATATATATATATATATATATATATATATATATATATATATATATATATATATATATATATATATATATATATATATATATATATATATATAGTTCTAAACATAATATTATAAATTAAATATAAGGAATTTAGATATATATATAATGCACCGCCAAGATATTTCAAAAAGATTCTTAGCATAGGTGGTAAGATTAGTTAAGCATTTGTGATAGGTATGAAGGTTCAAAACCTACTACTTGCATATTTTGTAAATTTTTTTATCATATTAATATATCTTTTTTATCATATTAATATATTCTTTTTATTTAACATAATAATCTGCTTGTACATTCTGTTATTATTGGTCCTCCACTTTCTTCCTTCCGCGCGATGCCTTGGAGTCACGGAAGTGAGGCGGGGACGAAGAAGCTGAGTCTAGTTTGACTGACGGTCGTTTGACCACATCATTTTAGGGACATGTGGAGACGCCGCCGCAGTTCGACCAGGCGGAGCTAGAAATTGAGACACCAGGATCAGAGGAGCCGGAGCCACGCACTATAACTACTACTACCCGTCGTTAGGTTGATGGTCATATGGTTTAGCTTCCGCATTGTTAGTTGAGAGAGATATTTATGATGGTTATGTACTGGGCATAAGCCCTATTTCTTGTACTTTCATTTATCTTATGTGGACCTCTAATTAGTTATTTATATACCTATACTGTAATGTGTGGACTTGTTCATTTCTTCTTTCATTAGTAGTGTGTATGATCGTGCTTTCCGGGAGGGTCGCTGTCTTGTGGTGACAACTAACTCATAGTTGGTGTCATTGTAAGGCGACGGTCCTGGACATAAAATCTCTTCTCTGTCATGCCCAATTCCTAGGATTTTACTATCAAAGTCTGCCCCTCTATCACACCGTAGAAATGATGAAAACAATGACAACCCTAGTAGGGACCAGGGTTCTCGCCGGCTCCAGGATTTCACCCCTTTGGACACCACTCAATCATATGTGCTCATTGCCATCTAGGACTCCAGTATGCTCCACCGACCCAAGCCTTTGCCTATGAATATGGGAGACCAAGAGCAGTACTATGAGTTTTACTATGAGAACAAGAATAATACAGAGAACTGCACCCAACAAAAAGAGGAAATAAAGTTTCGCATCCACTAAGGACATTTAGGAAGGTTCTTATAGAACTAGGTACCAAACCAGCCTTTGTCGCACCAGCAAGGGTGGGAGCAACCACCGCATGCCAAGACGCATAGGGGCAGGAAAATTATGGGGGAATTTGAAATCATCGTCGACTCGCTCGTCCCCAACACTACATTCCTCTCCATCGCTCAACCAGGAAGGGACCCAGAAGACTAGAAGATGATATCAGAAAACTTCATCAGCTTTGGAGATGAGGACTTGAAGGGAGTGTGTAGGCCATACCAGGACCCCCTTGTCATCAACACAGGAATTGTCAACCCTTTCTTTAAGGTTAGGAGAATATTGATTAACAGCGGGAGCTCGGCGGACGTCATATTTTTGTCCACACTACACAACATAAAGATCCCGAGAATGCCTCGAGCTGTCGATTGGACCATTATATGAGTTTTAAAATATCCTAGTACCAGTATATGGAACAATTACTCTTCATATCACCCTGGGGGAGTTCCAAGGATAGGTTACCCGGGATGTCCAGTTTGTGGTGGTTGACTCCAGCTCGACGTACAATGCGATCTTTGGTCGGCCATTTCAGATGCTCTTTGAGAAGATCCCCTTCATCCCGCACCTAGCCTTGAAGTTCGTCACTCTGAGAGGGATAGACATTGTGTGAGGCGATCAGGAGGCAACACATTTCTACTACCTACAAAAGTCATACCTCGACAACTATGGAGATCTGCACAGAGCTTAAGTTGAACTCGGGGTGGGGTACCAAACGCTCTCTGCACTATCAACTACTTTTCCCTACTTTCGTAAGAATAGCCTGCAAGGAGAAGTCTGCGAGCACCTGTATCCTCCTTTTCAACAAAAAAACATATGTTTTTCCTTCCACTGCAGTCGAATCTCGAGAAAATGAACAGATCTCGTGTCCTTCTACTATCAAGATGAGATGGATGAAATTCCTTCTTCACCTTCAACTGGACGGACCCTGGGTCCTCTAAAGGTCTGAACAAACAAAGGTCCTTAGCCACCTCCAACCGGATGGACCTTGAGTCCTTCTAACACCTGAATGGACAAAGGTCCTTCAATACCTCTAACCGGATGGACCCTGAGTCCTCCTGAGGCCCGAACAGATAAAGGTCCTTCGCTACATCCAATCGAAAAGACCCCGAGTCTTCATAAGGTTTGAATGGACAAAGGTCCTTCGCTTTCTCCAACCAGACAGACCCCGAGTCCTTTTGAAGCCTGAACGAATAATGGTCCTTCACCAACTCCAACCGAATGGACCTCCGACCGGATGATACCTGAATCCTCCTGAGGCTTGAACGGACAAAAGTCATTTGCCACCTCCAACCAAACGAGCCCCGAGTACTATGTAGTCCCAAATGGAAAAGGCCCTTCTCCACCTCCAACTAGACAAAAATCGAGTCCTCTTTGGGCACAAATAGACAAAGGTCCTTTGTCACCTCCAATCAGACAGACCTCGAATAATCATGAGGCCCGAATGGACAAAGGTCTTTCACCATCTATAACCGAACGGACCTTGTGTCCTCCTAAGGACCGAACAGATAAAGATCCTTCTCCGCCTCCAACTAAATGGGACTTGAGTCCTCTTGAGGCCCGAATGGACAAAGTCCTTTGCCACCTCCAACTAGACGGTCCTCGAGTCCTGGTGAGGCCCAAATGCATAAAGATTATTCACCACCTCCAACTAGACGGACCCCGAGTCCTCCTGAGACCCGAACAAATAAAGGTCTTTCACTACCTCTAATCGGACGTAAGTTCTCCAGAGGCCTGAATGGACAAAGGTCCTTAGCCACCTTCAATCGTACTGAAAGTATCCAGCATCTACCTAAATCACCTAGAGGGAGGGGGGTGAATAGGTGATGTTTGCGTCTATTTGCGGAATAAAAATTATCTAAAGAACAAGCACACAAACACAAAGATTTTATAGTGGTTCCCCGAGTTGGGTACGTCCACTGTCCCGCCTCGCCTATCTCCCACGAATGGCAGATTCGGCTACTTCACCAAACTCAGATTTTGTCAAATCTTACACCTTGGAGTCGCAACTCCTGCACCTCGGAGACAAAACTCCTACACCTTGGAGACGAAGCTCCTACCACTCGAAGAACAAACTCTCCTACAACTTGATCCGCAAACCGAATCTACAAACTCGATCCTGAACCGGATCTCGATCTACAAGCGGATCTACAAACACTCGGAGAAAAATCTCCTACAATATTCAAAAAGATATTACAACAAACACACACGATTACAAGTCTTGATTCGACGTTCTTGGAAGGATTGAGGTGGAAACTCGGAGAACTCAAAAACTTGAAATATTTGGATCTTGAACCTTGATCTTCGACCAGCAAGGACTGGAGTAAATCAGATCTTGAACGAGGAAGCTATCCAGTCAAAGATGTCATTGTCGAAGAGGATTGCTCGTAGTCGTGGCCGATCAGAAGGTTTCGCGAAAATCTGATCGTGCGGCTGACGGAAGCTATTTCGGGAAACTTGAAAATCAAAAGAGCAATTAGGTTTTTAGATTCGTAGTCATTTCGAAATAACTCTAGGTATTTATAGAGAGATTTGAAATGAAATGGCTATAAAAGATTTCCAAAATTGAACCCTAGAAAAATATTATACATGGCCGTCGGTTTCGAAAGAGGAAATAATCGGAAAAATTGACAAGGAAAATTCGACGATAATCGTCGAGTATCAGGTATGATACTCGCCGAATTAGGGTAATGAAATACGTCGAATATTACCTAAGACATAGTCAACGAGTATAGCTTAGGATACTCGTCGAATTCGGCGAGTATCATTAGTGATACTCGACAAATTCGGCGAGTATCGCCAGTGATAATCGTAGAATTTTCCTTGGTCAAATACTGGAATCCCATAGAATTTATCCTAAGTATATACGATGAATTCGGCGGGTATCGGGAAGCATACATGATGAATTTGGCGAGTATTAAAGGGATACTCTACAAATTCGACGTGTATGACTCACCATACTCGTCGAATTTTACCTAAGTAAAATTCTTCGTTTTTGACTCCTTGTCTTTGGCCATCCTTGCTCCTTCTCCTATACTTGGGATATAAGTACACCCCAATAGAGAGATTACACGTGAATCAATACATTGGTCTACACAATGAAGGATTACATTGTATAGTTCCGTGTTTAGTGACCCACTGTAACCTGACATTGGTGTGTACTTGGCATTGTAAACCTGCAAGTACATAACTAAAAGTAATATCAAATACAGACTCAATTCATCTTAGCTTGACTGGACCCTTCTTCAAATCAGGGTTATTGTGGATACAATACCCAACAATCTTTCCATATTTGAAGAAGCCAAATCCTACAAACTAAGGTGAATTGCACATACCAAATAAAATTAAATTAAGACTTAAAAAGATAAAAGAAATTAAAAAGATAATAGCACGCATTCCAAGACAATTAGATAAATCAAATATATATACCAAAGGTGTTTTAGATTAGGGAGGGCAACCCACTACACACGACAATGAAATATCTATAAGAATTTAGGTCTTCTTGTTCTTTCTTTTCAACAACCATCTCTCAAAATATTCTATGGGCTTCAGATAGTACTTTGGAGGAGAAGGCATAGGATCAACATTCTTGTACTTCCGAAAATGAATCCTCCTCCTGGTGCAGGCTTCTTTATATCTGTTCCATTCTTCTGGACTATAGTGATCCTGATGCTTCTCCACTCCGAGCCCGTACAAGGCAAAGGTGTCCAAGATAATTCCTTTTTAAGTTGGGCTCCAAACTTCATCCATTTCACGGTTAGGCCCTTCTCTGACTTGAGCTGGCCTGGCCGGTTCTGGTATGACTTCAGAAGTACCTTCTACAAAATTCCTTTTCTTGAGAAACTGAGCCTCTGAGAACGCAGCAATGATAGCATCAGTAGCAGCTTGAACATCTGGAGTCACAACAATATCAGCAGCAACATGAGCCTGAGAGAAGTCCTGTGAGTCTGTCCAGTATTGAGTGTAGTCCGGAGCCGGATGAACATCAACATGAACAGGCGCCGACTCAGCAGGAACTTGAGACGGGAAAAACTGTCCATGTAACCATACAGTGTGGTCATAGCTGTAGTCATTTGTTTGTTTGAATTGATTGAACATAGCCTTTTCAACACCGACAATCTTAGCTGTAAGGGCTTCCTCCACTTTTGGCTTCGACAACAATGTCATTGCCATACATTTGCAAAGAAGAATCATAGTGTTCCATAGATCTGTAGTATTCGTTAATCATGGTGCTAGTGTTTTTGTCAAGAGTTTCCAGACCATCTTTGTTGGTCTTAAGTCCACCCATCATAAGTGTGACTGTAGTAGCAGCTTTGTCATACTTTTCATCAAACCTTTCCTCTAGCTTATCAAATTTTACTTTAATTTCAGCAAGCCCATCAAGCATAAACTTCTCCAATTACTTAACTCTTTTGACCACTTTCTCCAACGAGGCATCGAACATGGCCTATTGCTTGGCTAACATGGCTTCAACACTTTCACGATCTGATCACCTGAACTAGAGCTTGGAGCATCTGGCAGCACTGGAAGAGAAACATTTGCAAAAATCAAACTTGGTCCTTCTGAACCTAGAGCATGGGCATGCACATCGACAGCTCCTTCCTCATCAGAGAGGTCAACTATGCATTCAGGTACCAACGACATCATGCCTAGTCTCTTGTCCAGGTGCGCATGAGTTTGGCAACCTTAGTGGAAACAGATATGCGGGACTGAGTTGTCTCCCCCTCAGACACTACATAGGTTATCATATCGGGGAAAGGAACTATCAGATTGTCCACTAACATAGGCTCTGAAACAACTAAGGCATTATTGGCAACATTCGCGACAGCAGACTTATCACAAACCAACATATTCTCATCAGAAGCAGTCTCGAACTCATAGTCAGCATCAGGTAGATCATCATCCACGTCATCAACAATATCCTCCTCATGATCAGAATGAGCTGGATCCTTTGTATCATCAACATTCTTTAGAACTTCCTCATCCTTGGCCTCCTCAGGCACCAACTCTACAACTGCAGTCTGAGCAATCTGAGCAACCTCTGCCATCAGATTCTCTGGCTCTGGAACTAGAGTAACTGAAACTGAAGCTGAAATCACAAAAGCTATCGCTGAGTATGGAACCACTGACTCCCCCTCAATTCCTGCACTCATGCTATTAGGAATCTCACTGGGGTGTGGAGAAGGGGTCCTATCATTAGGGGCATAACCTTCCTCGTCCACTGGGGGTACTGGGGCACCCCTCTCTGGATGATCCTCCTATCCCACCGAGTGAAGATTTTTGAGTCGATTTTCTTCAAATGATGAATAGGAACTCCTTTGGTCATATCAAATCTATCACCATCGAGTTGATTCAGGTATATAGAGATAATCCTCCCAAAGTTGGGAGTGCGTAGGCTGTCCTTAATCTTGGCAAACAGTAGAGCACCCCAATCCAACTTCTTCCTACAAACTATTGCTACTAGTATCTTGAACATCACTGTGGACAGATAGTCGTGCGAGCCCGTCTTACAAATTATCACCTTGCTAATTATGTCTGAGTGGAGTTTACCCTCCTCATTCATTCCTTTTCATTTGAATGCTTTGGTGCTCCTGGGCAAACCATAGAACGATAACGTTTTTGCAAAATCTGCCTCCTCTAGGTAGTCGGCCTGATCACAGATGGGTAGCCACAAGTACCTAGAGAGTTGTGAGGCGTTCATTTTCACCTTGAACTTCTGAACTTTGCTTTTGATGACCAAGTCTTCGTGTCGAAGTTTGGAGTTATGGAAGAAATCGAGAACTTCCTTGTCCATCACCTTTCAAGGGTGTTTGAGGACGAAGGAAAGTCCCGCTGTCTCCAGCATGAGAATAATGTTCCAGAATTCGTCTGAAGCTTGATCAAATCCAGTGCGGACCAACTCACCTCCCCCGAGAAAGCCACTAGTGCTTCTAGGAGCCATTGTAAGGTAGGGAAACCTGGTTGAATCGTTGAGGAACAGGATTTCTTGAGATTGGAGCTTCTGAAAATGTCCACCTACACTGGATAATTTCTGAATGGCTGCACTGTATCTAGAACACTTCACTGTATCAAGGAGATGGCTAAAATTTGGCGATTTTCTGACGGCAGTCTGCGGCGACACACTATAGTCGGCGAAAACACGTTTTAGTAGGTGGCAAGCTTGAAGCTAGGGCGTAGGAGGAAGGCGGCTAACGATGAGAATCAGCGAATAGGTAGTCGAAGGGTCGGTTAACGCAGACTGGTGAATCGTCGGGTTTCAACGGCTTTTGAATTCGGCGAATACCGTGTGCATGCTCTCCCGTTTCTATTTATAAAAGAATATATATATCTATATGTGATTTTTAAATTGCATTTAGAATGCGCATACCTCAAATTTGATCGTCGAGTCTTCGGATCCAATATAGACAATTTGAAATATTGCCCCAAACAGACTTCTCCGAAATTAGTTGTTGGAGGAGTCCGATTCGGGGAATGTTGTATGAATATGCGACGAGTCGGTCGATATTCACCGAATTGGACTTGTAGAAATTCCTGCTTAGTTGAAATGGATCTCGAGAACAATTTTGCTTGCTTGACCTTCTTCATGAGTCCTTGTTCAGCATACCGAGCTCCGTTTTGAAAAATGAGAACATGGTCTCGTCTAGCGGCTTCGTGAAAATATCGGCAACCTGCCTGTCCGTCGGGACATTTGAGGGCTATGTCTTTGTTTTCCATATGTTACCGGATGAAGTGGTAGCGCACCTCGATGTGCTTGGTCCGTATGTGGGAGACTGGATTGTTTGCGATTGCAATAGCGCTGGAGCATTCGCAGAACATTGGAATCTCTCGGAACTTTAAGTTATAATCTTTAAGTTGATTCCTGATCAAAAGAATCTGTGCGCAACAACTACCCCCAGAGATATACTCTGATTCGGAAGTAAAAGTTGAGACACAATTCTGCTTATTGCTGCTCCAAGAGATTAGCCGTCTTTCGAGGAATTGGCACATCCCGGAAGTGCTTTTCCTATCGTCCCTGCTACCTGCAAAATCAGCATCTAGAAAGCTAATTAGCTCGACGTCATTACTTCTTGGGTACCATAAGCCAATATTATGTGTACCCTTAAGGTATCTTAAGATCCGCTTTGCTGTGAGGTAATGAGTTTCCTTAGTGCTCACTTGATATCTAGCGCAGACACATATTGAAAACATTATATCTGGTCTACTGGCAGTCAGATAGAGCAAGAATCCAATTATGCTTCTGTACTTGGTTTCATCAAAAGGTTTCCCTTTCTTGTCCTTATCTAGAAGCAGTTGAGCTCATTGGAGTCCTCATAGAGGTTGCACTCTCCATTCCGAATTTCTTAAGAAGCTCCTTGGTAAACTTTGTCTGAGAGATGAAATTTCCATCTTCAGATTGTTTCACATGAAGTCCTAAGAAATACTTCAACTCTCTCATACTGCTCATTTCAAACTTCCCTTGCATAAGTTTGGAGAACTTTTTGCAAAGATTGTCTTCTGTAGAGCCAAGTATGATGTCGCCGACATAGATTTGCAATAGCAAAATCTTGCCTTTAACTTCCCTCAAAAATAATGTCTTGTCTATTTTTCCCCTTGTGAACTTGTTCTCAAGAAGAAAGCTAGACAACGTCTCATACCAAGCTCGGGGAGCTTGCCTTAAAACATATAGGGCTTTATTTAAAAAAAAAACATGATCAGGGAATTTAGAGTTTGCAAAACCTGGGGGTTGCGCTACGTATACTTCCTCTTTCAGATTCCCGTTGAGGAATGCTGACTTCACATCTATTTGGTAGACGTTGAAGCCTTCGAGGGCAGCATACGCAAGGAACAACCTGATCGACTCGAGCCGAGCCACTGGAGCAAATGTCTGGTCGAAGTCGATCCCGTCTTCTTGTCTGTATCCTTATGCTACAAGCTTGGCTTTATTGTTGATAATTACTCCATGTTCGTCCAGCTTGTTTCTGAATATCCACTTGGTACCGATCACGTTCTATTCCTTTGGTCTGGGTACCAGTTCCCAGACTTTGCATCATTCAAACTGATTGAGCTCCTCTTATATTTCAATTATCTTAATAGGCATCTTTGCTCGTTTCCTCGAACTTCTTCGGTTCAACCTGATACAGAAAGCTGAGATGCAAAATCTCGTTAGCTGTACCTCTTCTAGTTCTCACACCGTTGCCTGGCTCTCCAATGATTAGTGTTGGGTACATTGAAAAATGTGTACCTGATTTGGAGAAGTCTCATTTAGCTCAATGGTATACATCAAGGTGTATTTGATGTTGTTTTGAGTTTATATGTGCATGTTAAGAATGTGCTAGAATGCTGGAAAAATATTCTAAGTCCATATGTCGACACCTGAAGAAGCTGTGTCGACACTTCAGTAAGATTGTGTCGACACTTGGAAATAGCTGTGTCGACACTTCAGAGAATTTGTGTCGATACCGGGAGGCAGTGTCAACACACAGAAGATTATAGTCGACATCGGCTGTGTCGACACCGGGAGATAGTGTCGACACACAGAATATTATATTCGACATCGACTGTGTCGACACCGGGAGGCAGTGTCGACACACAGAGGCAGAGTCGACAACAACTGTGTCGACACCTGGAGGCAGTGTCGACACACACTATGTTCTGAGTTTAGACCAAGTTGATTACTGATGAATGGTTAAGTATTTGTGTCGACACAAATAATCAGTGTCGACACATTCTCAAGATGCAGTATCAAGGAGCTATGTCGACATCAAGGCAGATTTGTCGACATCACCAAAGGCCGTGTCGACACTTAAGTCACTTGTGTCGACATATATTGACAGATGGTCTCGACACTTTGTGACAGACAGACTCGACGCTTTGCTGACAGAGTCAAAGGCTCAAGAAGTGTTTGAAGACTTGACAGCTGTGGGTTATGACAGGTTTACTGAAGCTGTTAGACTTGTCAGAAGTTAGTTATAAATCGGATCAGCCGGTTACCAAGGATGAAGTCTATAAATAGATGGATTCAGAAGAACAACAATAACATACATAGAGAAGAAGTATTGTCATCACTAATCTCTGATCAAGAAAGTACAAGTAACAAAGAAGAAGATCTTCGTGAGAAGATCTAAGAAGACGATCTGAAGTAGTTTTCTATTCAGATTCTATCTAAGTTGCATTCAATCAGAATTCAGAAGTATCATCAAGGGTTTTGGATAGAGGAAGATCCAGCCATTTGAAGACAAGAAGGAAGCTATCATAGGTTTCTCAAGAAGCAGATACTAAACCAATCTGTCAAGAAGATTCAGATCTATTTCTGAAGTCTAAGAAGGAAGCTGCCAGTCAGTTTTATTCAAAGGAAATTAACCCAACTAAGTTCAGATTCAAGAAGCTTTGAAGAAAGCTAAGATCATGTTGATTTCAGCCATCAGCCTCTTCAAGAAGCTGATCAAGAAAGTCATTATCTCTTCTCTCTCAACAGGGGTAAGAGATTACAAAAATTCCTTATCAAATTCTGTAGGATCTATTCATAGATTTGAGTTGTAAGCCTATTTTATAAAGGATGAGTGTAGGAGATTTATTCTCTGAGATAGGGCTGTTTATGCCTTAGTTGTAGGAGAAGGTATTCTCTGAGCTGTAGGCCTTGAGGCAAGGCTGAGGTAGGGCTTGTTAGCCTGAGTTGT
The DNA here is from genome assembly GCA_039513925.1 of Platanthera zijinensis. NCBI lineage: Eukaryota > Viridiplantae > Streptophyta > Magnoliopsida > Asparagales > Orchidaceae > Platanthera > Platanthera zijinensis. Next base: position 148,247,611 of record CM077094.1, on the reverse strand, counting down.
AGGAGAAGGTTTTCTTTGAGTTATAGGCCTTGTGGCAAGGCTGAGGTAGGGCTTGTTAGCCTGAGTTGTAGGAATCCTTCTGGATTCTGAGCTGTAGGATCTGAGTATCTGAGTTAAAGGAAGAATTTAGGCCGACTCTAGCATACTGCTAGATAGATGAAGGGGGAAAGTGGATGTACCCAGACCTTGGGGAACCACTATAAATCTGTGTGCAATCTGTGATGTGTGTATGTTTGTAATTGTTGTGCTGTGTTAGCTAAGTTATATCTGATTTATTCAAATAACTATAGTTATATTCTGCCTTAACTTAAATCAAGGAACAATACCTATTCACCCCCCTCTAGGTGTTTAGGTAGTCTTGAAAGTAAAACTATCAAGTGGTATTAGATGGAGGTTACTATAAGAAGGACTTAACAGTCTGAGTTAGATCCCTAAGGCAGAATCAAGAATCAATAAAATCGATTCTGGAGAGAATTACAAGGAATTAGGGTCAATAAAATTACTCATCTGCAGGAAAGAGATTTTTGGAATTCTGAAAGAAAGGGTTAGATTGTTTATGGAAGCCTCTGACCCAAGGATATATATCACAGTAAAAGAAGGTCTATATATCCTAATGAATGTGTCTGCTCTAGATGCAAATCAAAGAAATCCTAAAGATTTTTCTGAAATGACCAAGGATGAAATTATATTGGCAACTATGGATAAGAGAGCTCAGAATATCATAGTGAGTGCCATAGATGATTCTACTTTCCAAAATTTGATTCAATGCAAAACCTCCAAGGAAATGTGGGACACCTTGATTGTCTACATGGAGGATTCTGAAGAAGTTAGACAAGACAGAAAGTTTATGCTCAATCAAGAATATGAGAGTTTCAGACAAGGGAAGTCTGATAGCATATCTGAATGCTATAAGAAATTCTACAGGATAGTGAATGAACTGATGTCCTATGAAAGGGTCTTCAGTACTTATGAGCTGAATGACAAATTCCTAAGATCCTTGATAAAGGATTGGGATACCAAGATTTGTGCCATTAGAGAAGTGGCCAAACTAGCTGACATTTCTCCTCCAACCTTATTTGGAAAGTTGCTATCATATGAAATGCAACTAATGGCTAGGAAGGAGGAAGAAAGAAATATAAAAGGAGAGCATAGAGAAAAGTTAGTGGCCTTCAATGTTGAAGCCACTAGAAAGAGCATGAGGATGTCTTCATCACCTCCTAAGGAAGTTGCTAAAGTAATCTCAGAAAATTCAGAAAATCAGAACACAGATAGCAGTGATTCAGATGCAGATTTTGCTGCCTTTACAAGGCAGTTTCAGAGGTTCTTGAAGAAGAAGCAGTGGAAGTCAAGGCCCTCCACATCACAACCAGTTGATGACTATTATCAAAAGATAAAATCATCAAGAAAGGAAAGGAGCAGGTCTAAGCCCAGCAAAGCTACAACATCAAAAATTGTTTGTTATTGCTGCAATAGGCCAGGACATATGGTGGCTGAGTGTCCAGAAAAGAGGAAGGAGTCAGCAGACAGAAAGAAGACTCAATAAAAGGGCAAGAAGGAGAAATTATTTGTTGCTAAGAAGGAGAAGAGTCTTACAAATCAATCCTCCTCGGAGTAAGAATCTGAAGCTGAAACATACATTGGACTGTATGCAGCTAGTGAAGAAGAGGAGTTTATGCAATTACTGGACTCCATCAATGAACAAGAAGACCATCAGTGCATGGGACTAATGACTGAATCAGAAGACAACAAGTGTCAGGATCAGCCTGGTCCCAGTAAGGTACAAAGTAATTCTAGAATTTCTGATTATAGTACTGGTTCAGAGTCAGATTCATCTTCATCAAGTGATAAGGATGGATCAGAATCTGAAGGAGATATTCATCAGGTGATAGATGAATATGAGGACTTATTGCAGGCACTTAAGAAAAGCAAAAACCTGGCCAAAAATCAGGCTAAGGAAATTGCAAATCTTTAGATGACTGCATCTTGTTTAGAGAAAAAATTGGATCAACAAATGAATGAGGTTGCCAAGCTGAAAACTATTACAGTTATTCAGATGGGTACAATCACATATAAAAATGATCTAATTAAAAGTCTGGAAGTCATACTTCAAGTAGAGAAAGATTTGGTGGCTAGTTACTCTAAGCCAAAATCAGTCTTACCCTTAATAGATGAGTTTGTGGCTCAAAAGGGTAAGGCAGGAATAGGCTATAAAGGTAACACCAGGGCTGCCCATTTCAAGAGAAAGGGCAAAGCACCAGTTCAACCATTGAATTTTAAAGTCCATGTAGCTTTTAGAAAGGTGCATGAGCCTTCTAGCAAGTATGATCTTGAAAACATTCATGGTCATAATAAGACTGATGTTCTGAATAACAAGGGTATTAATGCCAACAAGTCAGCCCATGTTCATAAACCCCATGGTTATAAGAAACCAGTTGGTGTAGCTGCAGCAGCACCAACACAGAACAGAAATTCTTCTGTCAAAAATGTATCTAGACCTAGATACAACAAGTATGAATGCTGGTGCTGTGGCAAGACATGTCATTTTGCTTTAGACTACTGGCATAACATAAGTGTCAGGAAGAGCAACAATCTACCAGTTAGAAGAGCTGCTGGTAGTTTTAATATGAATGATGCTAACTTGAACTAAAGACCCAAGACTTACTTGGGTTCTAAGGGAAGGTAATTATGTATTGTAGGAAAGTCTAAGTTGTCATGCCCCTATATGGTACTTGGACAGTGGATGTTCCAGGCACATGACTGGAATAAAGGGGCTACTGAAAGAGTACACATCTATCAAGGATGGGCCTAAAGTAATCTTTGGTAGATCTGAAAGAGGAATCATCAAAGGATTTGGTAACATCTCTTCCAACCAAATTACCATCACTCAAGTGGCTTATGTAAAAGGTTTGAAACACAACCTTATGTAAAATGACATCTGGAGGACTTCGATGTCATCTGGAGGACTTCGATGTCATTTTGGGCATGGAATGGCTGTCTAGGTATGATGCAGTCATTCAGTGCAAAGGGAAGCGCTTGGACTTCATCAGGGACGACAATCAGCTTGGAAGCGTGTATGCTGATCTATGCCAGGATTCTCCTGTTATCTCTGCGGTATGTGCTCAGAAGCTGTTTCTTTCGGATTGTTTTGCTTGTTTGGTCTCGGTGGTTGAGACCGCTGTTAGAGTACCGCGCTTGGAGGAGATTCTAGTTGTTCGTGGTTTTGCCGATGTTTTTCTGGATGATCTTCCTGGTCTTCCTCCTGAGCGGGATGTGGAGTTTGTGATTGATTTGGAGCCGGGTACGCGTCCTATTGCTAAGGCGCCATACCGGATTGCCCCTCGTGAGTTAGAGGAGTTGCGAGTTCAGTTGGATGAGCTGTTTGCAAAGGGATTTATCAGGCAGAGTTCGTCGCCTTGGGGTGCTCCTGTGCTATTTGTGAAGAAGAAAGATGGGTCGATACGGCTTTGCATCGACTATAGGGAGTTGAACAAAGTCACAATTAAGAACAAGTACCCTCTGCCGAGGATCGATGACTTATTTGACCAGTTACGCGGTAGCACGGTGTTCTCCAAGATCGATCTTCGTTCAGGCTATCATCAACTCAGGATCCGTGAGGCAGATATTCCACGGACTGCGTTTAGATCGAGGCATGGACACTTTGAGTTCTTGGTGATGTCGTTTGGTTTGACCAACGCACCATCAGCCTTCATGGATATGATGAACCGGGTGTTCAAGGATTTCTTAGACAAGTTCGTGGTGGTCTTCATCGATGATGTGTTTGTTTATTCTCGTAGTGCTGAGGAGCATGAGCAGCATCTGCGCTTGGTTCTATCGGAGTTAAGGAATCACAAGTTATTCGCCAAGCTGAGCAAGTGCGAATTTTGGTTGCCTCAGGTTTCATTTCTAGGCCACGTGTTGAACAAGGATGGGATCTCGGTCGACCCAGAAAAGGTCGCAGCAATGATGGATTGGGTTAGGCCGAATACGCCTAAGGAGATCAGGAGCTTCCTAGGGTTGGCTGGCTACTACAGGAAGTTCATGGAGGGTTTCTCTTCCCAAACTACACCTTTGACCAAGCTGACTCAGAAGAACGTGGCTTTTGTTTGGAGCGAGAAGTGCAAAGAAGCCTTTTTGGAGTTAAAGAAGAGATTGTGCACTGCTCCCGTTCTTACCCTGCCTACTGAGGGTGTAGATTATGATGTGTACGTGGATGCTTCGCATGTAGGTCTGGGATGCGTATTAATGCAGGTTGGAAAGGTGATTGCCTATGGGTCAAGGCAACTGAAGACTCATGAGAAGAATTATCTTACGCATGACCTCGAGTTCGCAGCAGTTATTTATGCGTTGAAGCTGTGGAGACATCTACTTTATGGGGCTCAGTGCAAGATCTTCACCGACCATAAGTGCCTGAAGTACGTGTTCACGCAGAAGGAGTTGAATCTGCGCCAGCGGCGGTGGCTAGAGTATGTGGCCGATTATGACGTAGAGATCCAGTATCTCCAGGCAAGGCCAATGTGGTGGTCGATGCCCTGAGCCGGAAAACGGGAAAGATCTCCAATCTCACTGCCGATCGTTTAATGGAGGAGTTCCTCCTTATGGATATATCAGTGGGATGCTGTGGCTTGCAGAGTAGTTTATCAGTGGCAGAGCCGTCCTGTATTTCTTTGACCAGAATGCACCAGAAGGACGATCCAGATCTTCTGCACTTATTCACCAGGACCGAGAAGGGGGAGTTGCCAGACTTTGCTATCCATGATGCGGGTACTTTGAAGTACCGCGGCAGATTTTTCATCCCCGCTGTTAGGGACATTAGAGGTATGATTTGTAGAGAGGCTCATGGATCCAGCATTACTTACCATCCAGGATCTACGAAGATGTATCGTGACCTAAAGCAAATTGCCTGGTGGTATGGCATGAAAGACGATATAGCCCGATTTGTTGCGGAGTGCCACACTTACAAGCGTGTGAAGGCCGATCATGGAAGGCCTGGTGGCAAGTTGATTTCGTTAGAGATCCCGACTTGGAAGTGGGAAAGTATATCTATGGATTTCATCACGGGCTTACCGAAATCCACGAGGGGATTTGATTTTGTTTGGGTCATAGTGGATAGATTGACGAAGTGTGCTCACTTCGTGCCATATAAGATTGATTACCAGATGAAGATGATAGCGGAGTTGTACTTGAATGAAGTCATCCGACTGCATGGTGTGCCTGTAAGTATCATTTCTAATCGAGACTCCCGGTTTACTTCTCGTTTTTGGCAGAGTCTGCAGGAGGGTTTGGGTACGGATCTGAGGTATTCTACTGCTTACCACCCGCAGACCAATGGGCAGACGGAGCGGGTGAACCAGATAGTTGAGGATATGATCCGAGGCTACATTTTAGACCACAATGGAGCGTGGGATGAGCGGCTGCGACTTATGGAATTTGCATACAACAACCGTTATCATGAAAGCTTGCAGATGGCTCCTTTTGAAGCCTTGTATGGGAGGCGCTGCATAACACCGTTGTTTTGGGCTGAGGCTGGTGAGAGGCCTTTGTTGGGTCCAGATGCTCTTGAGGAGATGGAAGTCGCAGTGAAGCTCATTCGTGAGAAGCTTCGTATAGCTCAGGAGAGATACGAGAAGAACGCCAATCGGCGTAGGTCTGCCTTGGAGTTTTCTGTAGGGGACCTTGTATTTCTTAAGGTTTCCCTGATGGTGGGTGTAAATAGGTTTGGTAAGAATCGGAAATTGGACCCGAGGTATGTGGGCCCGTTTAAGATTTTGGAGCGGATTGACGTGTCAGCTTATAGATTGGATTTGCCAGCAAACTTCCCAGGTGTTCATAATGTTTTCCATGTAAGCCAATTGCGGAAGTGTGTGCGCAACAGTGGGCAAGTCTTGGACGTTGTGCCCCAGTTGGAGCCCAACCTCTCTTTTGTTGAAGTGCCGGTCCGTATTTTGGATACTCAGGAACGGGTGCTGCGAAAGAAGTCCATTCCGATGGTGAAAGTTCTTTGGAGGAATCAGGATTTGGAGAGCGCGACTTGGGAGCTAAAGTCGGCCATGAGGAAGGCTTATCCTCACCTATTTCCCTGATTTGATCGGTATGTTTCCCTTCTTGTAACTCCTGTTTGTTACTTTTTCCATCTATAGTAGAAGTGCTATGCGAAAAGTTTCGGGACAAAACTTTCTTTTATGGGGAGTGACTGTAACGCCCCCGATTTTTTCATCGACTATTTTATTCTCGTTTGGCGTTACGGTGATGCGTATTCGTAGCTTGTGCCATTTGTGGAGTGTGGTTTAGCTCCTTAGAACTGAGTGGCCTATTTTGTAGCCTATGGGAAAGGTCTCCCTAGCAAGCCGAGTTGTTTTGGGTGACCCGGTGTGGCCTCTTGGGGGATGCTTGTGTTTTGGCTTTAGGTGGGTATAACTCGAGTTCTGTTCGTCGAAAGTTAATTTCGACTTCGCCGTTGTGTTAGTAGCGTGGGTATTTAGCTACGGTGCGAATTTCGTCGAATTCCGAGGTAGTTTGGTTTTCGTGTCGTTTTGGGTGTGCCATTAGTAAAGACTAATTAGAAACCCTCTTAGTTTAAGTGAACTGGTGGCTTGGGAGACGGTTAGGCTGAACAGGCATGGTAAGGCTTATTTATAAAGCTTTACTTGGAGTGGCGGGCCCACTCTTTCCTCCTTCTTCCCGAAACCTATAACCGCTGCTCCAGTTCGCGGAAAGCAGAGGCGGAAACGGCGGACTGCCCTAGCCTTCGGCCGGCGATTTCGGGAGCTTTCGTGGACGGAATTCGTTTTCGAAAGCGGCGTTGGCTTGCTCTCACTCAGATCTACGTTTCGACGGTAAGAGATTCGATTTTCGTGGAGTTTTAAGAGACTTGGATTTTCGGGTCTTGTGGATTTCCGCCATTTAAGTGTGTGTTGCTTGTTAGGTGCTTTTAGGTGCTGCTGCTGCTAGTGCCGAGTGAAGAGGAGGGAAAGTCGTCCAAGCTTCGCCAGAAATCGATGCAAGTGGTATTCTTGCCCTTGCCATTGTTGTTCTCTTGTAATTATGAAAATTCCCGGTTAGCCCTAGGGTAGAAGCCAAGCATGTTCTCTTTTATCTTGCTGAATTTAGGGCTTAGATTCTCCTATGAGCCCCCTTCTTTGTGATGTTGGTGCTCAACCCGCCGGCGTAATGCCATCAGTTAATCTCCAGATTGCTGTCTGGTTGGTGGCTTGCGGGTGAAGCCAAGATAGAGAGAGAGGAGGGGGTGCCTGCTGTGTTTGTTGGAAAGAGTTTTTTTTTGGATTCTGTCTGGCCGGCGTTGAGTGTGGTGCATACACTCAACGCCGCAACTGTAGCCAGTCAGAATTTTGCTAAGTACCAGGGCATTGAGTGAGGTGGACTCACTCAACGTCGCAGCCCCTGCTAGCGGCTAAGTACTTTGGCGTTGAGTGAGTCGACCTCACTCAATGCCATTTCCGTTTTGGTGTTGAGTGAGGAAAGCTCACTCAACGCCGCGGTTTTCCTGAGAAGCTAAGTGTTTTGGCGTTGAGTGAGTCGACCTCACTCAACGCCATTTCGGTTTTGGCGTTGAGTGAGGTGGGCTCACTCAACGCCGTCGCTTCTGTGCAGCCAAGTACTTTGGTGTTGAGTGAGGTGTGCTCACTCAACGTCATAGCCTTTTATGAGGCTAAGTACTTTGGCATTGAGTGAGTTGACCTCACTCAATGCCATTTCTGGTTTGGCGTTGAGTGAGGTGGCCTCACTCAACGCCGTAGACAAGTTTGCGGCCAAGTCCCGTGGCGTTGAGTGAGTGAACCTCACTCAACGCCATTTCTACTTTGGCGTTGAGTGAGGTAGACTCACTCAACGCCACAGCCCTTCGTTGCGGACAGGACTTCTAGCGTTGAGTGAGACGACCTCACTCAACGCCATTGCTGTTTTGGCGGTGAGTGAGGTCAGCTCACTCGACGCCGCAAATTTGCCTTGTTGCGGTTAAGTGCCAGGGCGTTGAGGGAGTGAACCTCACTCAACGCCATTGCTGTTTTAGCATTGAGTGAGGTGGACTCACTCAATGCCGCAGTTTTATTTTGCGGCTAAGTGTAAGGGCGTTGAGTGAGTGAGCTTCACTCAACGCCATTGCTGTTTTGGCGTTGAGTGAGGCAAGCTCACTCAACGCCACTTTCTCTATTTCTGGTTAGGTACCAGGGTGTTGGGTGAGTGTACCTCACTCAACGCCATCGCTGTTTTGGCATTGAGTGAAGTTAGCTCACTCAACGCAAGAGAATTCTTGCGGGAGGAGTTGAGTGAGTGAACCTCACTCAAAGCCATGCCTGTTGTGGCGTTGAGTGAGGCCAGGTCACTCAACGCCAGAGTAGTTCTTCTGGGGGGCGTTAAGTGAGTGAACCTCACTCAACGCCATGGCTGTTCTGGCGCTGAGTGAGGCTGACTCACTCAACGCCAAGGTCTGGTTAGGCGTTGCGTGGGTCCCACTCAACGCCAAGCCGTGTTGAGTCATTTCAACACTTTTTTCCCTACCTTGATTTTCGCTCCCGAGTGAATTCCTTGATTTTCTTTGTTTTCTGAGGTTCCTTGTCGGCCATGTTTTACTTTCCTAAAGGCCGAATCGTGAGTCGTGGTTAGTAGTGGTGGTTTGAATCTCTTCATGGGGGAGGTGTTGTGTAATTTAGCCGTGGCCACCCTTTTCTTCTATCTTGCACCAGGTACGGGCTGGGCAAGGGGGTGGAAGGTCCTAGTGCTTTCGCATGTAGACCCTTGAGCTTGTTGGCTTGGAAATGGTGGTTGGGAGACTGAGTTTGCCTCCAACCCAGATCCATGTTGTTTGTTTTTGCTACTACCATCTCCCACAGCTTAGAGTGTTAGATATTTCTTCCTTGGTAGATTCAGCACTTTGGGCTCTTGGTAGCTTAGTAGACTCTGCAGGATGTAGTTTCTGGGCAGGGTTGATGTTGTTTCCTCGCACGTAGTGCATTTCTTTTTGTCTTACTTTGGGAAATTGTGACTTTTACTGCGGTGTGTTTTCCTCTTTTATTTATCCTCTGGTTGACACTTTCATGCAGTTTTTCCTTGTTTTGCTTGCTGAGATATTCTTTCTTCTTTTGAATGCCTCAGGTTCTGAGCAGTAGCCAGTTTGGTGGCTAGGTTGCGGTGGTGTTGCTGGTGGTCTCTTGGACTTTGGAGATCCTTCTTGATTTGTTTAGTAAGGTAGTTTTCTTCTGCACTTTCTTACAGACATACATATTTGTCAGTGGGTTCGTGTCAGGTTGTTGGCGCCTACTGCTAGTTTTTACCTTTGTACTAGATATATTACTTTCGCTGCTACCATTTTATGGAGATAGTCTACTTGCTATGAGGAGGATTTATGCTAGGTTGCTAGTTATTTTTAAAACTACAATTATTAATATAAGTATAGCTCATGATCAACATGTTTTATAAAACTAAATCACTATTTTCCAAACAACGTATAAAGATCGTTTTCTTATATATAATATAAATTAAATGTAGAGTCTTGCATAACATAAGCTGTCCTCTTGGGGCACTTATGCACTCCTTAGAATGTCAAACCTGAATAAAGTATTTTTCCGCAGCGCATAAGTACAGTTTTAAACTGTGGACTAGGTGATCCACCGAGCCGAGGGATATGACCTCTAAAATATAACTGATTTTCTAATCATTAAACTCATGAATTTCTTTCATAAAGTAAAGTAGATGGTTTTGTCTGAGCGTCAGCAGTTATCCCCTGCTCGACGTGACATCATGACGCGTGTTTTCTCATACTCTTACAATTCCTAAATTTGGAGAATTACGGGTTGTGACATTGGCTAACTACCACCCTTGTCCGCACAGTCCGCGCGGACAGTCCTTTGCCGCGCCAAACGAGGCCTTAGACTGATCCGTCCTATTTAATTTTATTTTTCTTTTAATCAATTTTTTACACCATTAGATCAATAGAGGAAGGATTCTCTCTCATTGTTCTTCGACATCACATACATCATGAGGACTGGGGGTCAGGATGCCGACGAAGTTCCAGTGCGGAGATTTCGTTGGAGTAGGGTGTTTCCTCTTATTTGTTTCATCTTTAATAATGGTAATGTTGTCTTGGCATGCAATGTTAGCTGCGTACTGACATCATTACAATGATACAAGGTTTCCTTCACTGCTCGTAGTTTCTTTCAATCAAATGTTGTTTTGACAGAATGCATCATAGAAATAACAGATGCACCATAAAAATTTAAATATTGCACAATGCACCCCCCAAAATTAGTTTTTTTTTACAATGTGCATCCTAGGATGTTATAACTTCTTAACTTCTATTTCTTCAGCATTGGGTACACATTGCCAAAAAAAACTTATTTTGAGGGATGCATTATATGTTACATTTAAATTTTCAGGATGCATTATGTCAAAAGCTGATATTTCTAGAATGCATTCTGCCAAAAAAGCCATTGCTTTTGATAAGGAATTTAATGGTGACACCTTAATAACTGATTTTAAAATGACACTCCTTTATCAGTATTTTGTGGCATCTTAATAATATTTTTTTCTCACTTATTTTAGTTGTGCTAAAATTTATGTGTATATTTCTGGGGGGGTGGGAACCACGGGGAAGGTAAAATTTGGTTATAAATCAATGAAGATTCATTGTGATAATTCCACAGTATGTTTTAATTACTAGCACCCATTTTAATATTTATTAGGATGACAGTCTGCAAACCTTCTCTCACCAATTGACTGACATTTATAGCTTTTTCTGCAACCTGGTACTAAAGAATTTGGCCTGTAATTTGTGAAGAAGTCAGAATGCCAAAGTAAATTCTCTACAAGTAAATGGTATAGTTGAAGGGTTCAACATACTTAAAATTAATATAGGGTCCTTCGGCTTGAGAGAATTGGGCTTCAAAATTGGAATTGGAAATCAAATGTCAATCAAAGAACCACCAACTTTAATTCACTTAATGAAACCAATTTTACAAATTAAGAAAAACATGGATGCAGTGTTAGTGTATATTTGGACGAATAACGGGTTCGGAGGCATAACAGGTCAATTTGGACACGTGTAGATCCGATACCCGTAGAAGCTCCTTGGGTTTGCCTATTTATACCCACCTAGGGGCAACGGATAGGGGATTCCACTTTGATCCCCATCCGGATGCTTCGAGCGACAATAACATGCAGAAGGTGTGGAATATATCTATCCCGAAGCACCAGAGTCAACGGCTCAATGTTACCCAAAATCAAGACATTCTTTTTTAGAATCAAAATCAGAGACCCTAATATAAACGGTGTAGTTTCATCCGCCTTGATGAGTCTACAGATGTCAATAAGAATGAACTCATTAGAGAAACTTCAGCTTATATTACTCCTCAAAGAGTACTTAATCATCTACGAGTACGACGAGGGTTTTTTGTTGTGCGGTGTATCAGGCCTGGCGTGGCTGCAACGCCAAGGTCCACCATGGCGAGGTGGCGACCTTTAATGTCATGGCGGCGACCATTGTTGAGACCCTCTCCATTATGCGAACTCTACCACTTCAGGGGCACTGGGGTACCACCCACCCTCGCCGGCTGTCGACACCACTTTTTTGGTACCCCGCGCCTCCTGGATGGATAAAGTTCAATGTGGATGACTCTCTCTCCCCTTCCGGGCCTGCTGGCCTTGGGATGGTGGCCCGCGATGACCGGGGTGCTCTCATCTTTGTTGCTGGGTCCCCGCTATTGCACTGGGATATTGGGGGAGTGGAGCTGGCGGCGGTCTTGGCACTCCGAAATCTTATCCCGCCGTCATTATATGGGGTACGTGGGGCTATTGTGGAGGGCGACCGTTCGTCCCTTATGGGCAGCTGTGCTGCTGGTTTGCGACAGGACGACTGGAGCGTGACGGTGGACGGCGAGGAGGACTTCTCTTTTCTGAGCGGCTTCCCCCAGCTTCGGTTCCAGTATATTCGCAGGGAGGCCAACAGAGCTGCCGATTTCTGTGCTCGTTTTGCCCTACCCGAGAACTTTGTATGGCTCGATGTTGATAGCACCCATTCTGAGTTTGCTGAACTTGTTCGTGCAGACTTGGATGACATGTTGTAGTTTTATTTTCCTTTTTGTTTTTTAATTTCATGCTATATGGACTTTTCAAAAAAAAAAAAAAAAAGCATTTGGGTATGTTGTTTTGTGGATCTTATTTAGAGAGCAGTGATTGCATATGCTCTTCTTAAACTTAAAATCTGGAAGTTCTTTAACAAGAGAAAATTTGCTTAAAGAGAATAGGTCTAAGAAGTTTATGTGTCCAAATCGGCAATGCCGCACTTGTGAAATATAATTTTCTCTGACTTGTAAGGCTTTTGCATTTCCAGTGGGAAGTGACAAAGAAAAAACCATGTGGTTATTAATCTTAACCGAACAAAGGATGGTATTGGTTTTAGTATTCTATATGACAGTTTTTATTGTCAAACATAATTTTATAACCTTTGTTCATCAACTGGCCAACACTGAGAAGATTGTGCTTAAGACTCCGTTGGGGGGGGGGGGGGGGGGGGGGGGACTTAATTTCACCGGTCAAGCGGTTACGACCGTAAGGTCCGGTTCATGCGGTTGTAACCGTTTGACCGGTGAAAATAAGTCCCCCCAAACGGAGCCATAACATCTCTGCTTGTACCGATTCATCTAACTAAATAAAGGATGATTTGTCGAAAGTCATATAGTTTGAGCAGCTGCTATCTATATGCCACACGTGTGCCGATTCAATGAAAGATTTAAGGCATGTATAAAATACATTAAGGCAACATTTGTATCTGAAGTAAAAATATTTGGATTCATGATTGTTCTTCTTGTAAATTGGACAATATAAACTTGAATTTGACGTATCAGAATTTCGCATTCTCTTCTTCCTTTTGAATTTGTTGAACTGTGATTTGTTTTTTCCTTCATATTTGGTGTTGTTGAAGTTTAACTTTGTGCGGAATGCTTGTTCTATTGGAATTTTGAACCGACGCACTCGACTCTCATGAGCATGTAACGATCCCATTAGTTCGGCAAGAGCAAAAGTACAGAGATCTTTTGATTCCTCTATCACAATTCATAACAACAACATGGTCAAATTTTGTAGGCAAACTCGATCCTGAGTACTTTAAGAATTATCTTTCTCTCTTCAACCTCTTCCCCTAAGATTTTTATTGAATTAGTAATTTGACTTGTTCTGGTGAAGAACTCATGCACTTGCTTTGCTTCTAACATTTGAAGGGTGTCGAAATCCTTCCATAGGCCTTGTAACTTGATTTAAATTATTTTTGATGACCATTTGAATTCAGAGAAGAGCAAGTCCCACGTCTCTTTCGAAGTGGATGCTCCCATGAGATGAGAAAAAATAGATTTGCTAACACCTTGTTGAATGTATAGGAGTGTTTTTGAGTCTTTTTTTTTCAGGTTTTCTGCGAAAGTCCTCAAAGCTGCATGATCAGTGGCTTCGTCATTCTCAAGTTGTGGAAATCCTTCTTCCACAAAATTCCATAACCCTTCTGAAAGGAAAAAAGGGTTCGCATTTACATGCTGCAGTAATCGCAGAACTCTCCATTTTGGGAATAAATGAAGGTTTGAATACTATTGAACGCCATGTGATGAATTTCTCGAGTGAAAATTTCCATGAGTTAGTAGAAATTTGATGATCAACGACAGCGCCTTCTGATTGCAAACACGTCAACCTTTGCTCCTCTCTCTGTCACTTTCTTTTCTCAATTAACAACCTGACTCTGATACAAATATTAGGAATAAATTGCTTTAGGCTCCGTTTGGGAGGACTTATTGTCACCCGTCAAGCAGTTACGGCCGCATGTACCGGACCTTAATTAAGGTCCGGTACATGCGATCGAAACCGCTTGACCGGTGAAAATAAGTCCTCCCAAATGGAGGCTTAGATTACTCAGATTTACGGGCGATAAAAAATAGAGAAAAAGGAATACGAAATTATGGTAGTTTCATTAACGCCACTTTTTTGGGTACAATTATACATTAGTGTATTTATTGATACACCCGTGCAATACACATCACACAAAAACTAAACTGACGCTTTACACATGTCTGTTCTACAGTACATTAAAGTAACTGAAATGAATTACAACAATACATCATTTAATACTTAAATAAGCACTATTTATAAGATTACTCGAAGTCTTCTTAATTCTTCTTCCACATGCAGCTGGCTACGATTATGTGTCCAACAGGAAGGCCACTGTCGAGGATAGACGAGGAATGTCTTGCGCGCCGCCGAGAATTTGTGATCATCCTGCCGCCGACTATCGCGATTAGTGAAAGGGAATCGAGGCTCAAGAGCGAATGAGAAATGTTAGGACACATGCTGAGATATTTGCCTATTTTTCAACTGCACGTCTCATCGAGCTGGGCAGCACTCAACTTTCTCAACAGAGACGAAAACATATTTTTATGAAACTTTGCATTCAAAAAATTGTGAGAACAAACGACATAAAAATCATTTGCGGCTCCAATGTATCTTCTATGTCCACGCAAGCTGCCCTACAAAGAGACTTGGGCTTCATTTGGCGCGGTGGCAGCGGTTGTGAACGTGGTGGTCGACCTCACCTAAAACAATTTGTTGCGGACAAACTCGACGTCCCAGTCGGGCCGGAATTCTTGGACCGTCTTAGCTCTCGGAACGGTCGAGCGCGCACACATTCAATGAAAATAGAAAGTTGACACAAGAGGATTTAACGTGGAAAAACTCCTTAACTGGGTAAAAAATCACGTGACCTGATCTGTGTCGGTTAAAATCTACTATCAGCTTGCAGTTACAATATGTTTGCAGAATCGATGACGACAGGTATTGGAAATTAACTCTCAGAATACTTTTATTAAAAAGGTGGTACAGGACAAATACAGGATATTATTAAAACGAAGATGTGCTCAACACTCAATGTCCACTTCGGGACTTACACCATTTATTTATAATAAAACAAAAGTAACTTGAAACGATGTTTGCTTTAATGCTGTCAGCTGCAACTTTTCATTTCAACCGATGCTTTAGGAAGTACTATGCATCTTCTCTGATGCGTCGCTTTTCTTCTTGCAGGTGCCCTGTTTGTCCTCAGCTCCTTCTAGCTTCATGTCCACGCCATTCCGCCGTGCCTTTTTATGAAGGATGGACGCACCTCTTGAGCTTACAACTTTTGTCTTTATTTCAACACCCTCCTTTAAGCTCGAGAGTTCTATGATGCCGATCTTTGATCTCAGATCTTCAAATCGTGGCTTTGGAAGTGGCTTTGTAAATAGATCTGCTAGTTGTGCCTCTGTAGATAAGTGCTCCAGCTTGATTTCTCCTTTTTCTACATTTTCTCTTATATGATGATAACGGATCTCGATATGCTTGCTGCGGCTATGGAAAACGGGATTTTTTGCTAAGGCGATGGTCGACGTGCTATCACAGTAGACTATTGTTGTTTCCCTTTTTTCTAAAAAGATTTCTTCATAGAGTCTTCGACTCCATATGGCCTCGGTTGTTGCTTTACTTAAGGCCATATATTCTGCTTCGGCAGAGCTTAGCGCAACTGATTGTTGCTTTCGTGAACCCCAGCTGATAGGGTTGTTTCCGAAAAAGAAAATAAAACCACTTACACTTCTTCTATCTTCTATGCTTCTTCCCCAATCTGAATCAGAATAGCCAACTATTTTGTTGCTCTGTTGTTTATGAAAAACAATACCATATGTCTTGGTCCCTTGAATGTATCTCAGGATTCTTTTTGTTGCTTCAAGATGAGCCATACTGGGTTTGCTCATGAACCTGGAAATTGAATTTACAGCAAATTCTATGTCGGGTCTGCTATTTGTTAGATATAATAATGATCCGACTAAACTTTTAAACACTTTTTCATCTGCCATAACATCATTCTCTGTTGAAGGTTTTAGAGCTTCATTTGGAAATATTGGAATTGTGACTGGATTACATGCTTCCATTCTAAACCTTTTTAACAAATCTCGTACATATTTTTCTTGAGATAAAGAGATATAATTAGAGCCTTGCTTGATTTGGAAACCAAGGAAAAAATTGAGCAGCCCTAAGTCAGTCATCTCATATTTTAATTTCATTTCCTTTTTAAATTCTTCAATGCATTCAACATTGTTTCCTGTGAGAATTAAATCATCAACATAGATACATACATATATTATGCTTTGCTTGTCTTGCTTAATGTACAGTGATGAGTCACTGTTACTTATTTTGAAGTTTGATGATAGCAAGTACTTATCTATATTGGCATTCCAGGCTCTCGAGGCTTGTTTCAACCCGTAAAGTGCCTTATGTAACTTGTAAACTAAATGTTCTGACCCCTTTCTTATATAACCTTGTGGCTGTTCAACATAAATATCTTCTTCTATTACCCCATTGAGAAAGGCTGATTTAACATCTAACTGAAATATGTGGTAAGAGAAATATGCAGCTAAACTTAACAGAGCTCGGATTGTCTCCATTTGTACAACTGGCACATATGTTTCATTGTAATCAATTCCTGGAATTTGAGAGTAACCTTTAGCTACAATCCTTGCTTTGTATTTTGAGATTGATCCGTCTTCATTTTCTTTAGCTTTATATATCCATTTTAAGCCTATGATATCAACATTGTGAGGCTTAGTTACTAACGTCCAAGTTTTATTTTTCTCTACCATACTAATTTCTGCATCCATGGCTAGTTTCCAAGCAGGTATAATGCTAGCTTATTCATAATTTGCTGGAGCTGTAATACTGAATACCAGTTCACACTGTGAATAGACGTCTTACAACGACGATATCTTTTTGGGGGTGATGATGAATCAGGTTCATTTCAGGATTGTGATGTTGATGGATGTGGTAGGTAATGTTCTAGACTATCTGTTGCAGGAGTAGTTGGTTCAACCATCAGTGGTTGATCAATGATTTGGAAGGAATCACTCCATCCTGCTTCAGTAGATTGTGAACTCTGCCCTTGTTCTGAACCCCATATCCAGCTTTTATCTTCAAATAAGAGAACATCCCTGGATGTTATCAGTTTATGCTTTTCTGGTTGGTATAGCCTATAAGCTTTTGACTCTTAACTGTAGCCAACAAAGATGCATCTTTCACTTTTCTTTTCTAGTTTGTCTCTTTCTTTTTGTTGAATGAGAGCAAAAGCAATACTTCCAAAAATTCTAAAGTGACTTACTATTGCTTTCCTTTTATGTATAATTTCATAAGGAGTTTGCTTTATTAATGCCCTTGTTGGTGACCTATTCAAAATGTGAGCGGCTGTGCTAGCTGCCTCTGCCCAAAATTCCTTTGGAAGGTTTTTACTTGTTAGAATAACTCTCATCATCTCACCAATGGTACGGTTCCTTCTCTCTACTATACCATTTTGCTGAGGTGTCCCACTTGCTGTGAGTTCTCTCCTTATTCCTTGTTGAGTACAGAAGGTATTAAACTCAATTGAGGTAAACTCTCCCCTCTGTCTGTTCTCAACACTTTAATGCTTCTCTCTAACTGTTTCTCTACCAATGCTTTGAATTTCAAAAACAATTGGAAGGTTTCGGATTTAGTCTCAAGAAAGTATATCCACATATAGCGGCTACAATCGTCTACCAGTAGTATATAATATCTTTTATGACCAAGAGATGATGTGGGTGAAGGCCCCCACAGATCTGCATGAACAAGATCTAAAGATCGCAAACACCTTTTATAAGAAGATTAAGGAAATGGAAGCCTGTGAGCTTTTGCCTCTGCACAGCTGACACACTCATGACCGACTGGTGACAAATATGGCAAACCATCCACTATATTGTGGATCTTTAAGTCTCTTGGGTCAGGTATATTTAAGTGACCAAAACGTTGGTGCCAAAGAATATTAGTAGGGATGTTTGTTCTGTACTTGTAAGAGAAAGATCTGGAGATGGATAAAGTGTGACAGTGAACACTCTATTAGGACTCATCCTTGTTGTTACTTCAGTATTCCCTTGACTATTTATGATTGTGCAGGAATTATTTGTAAAATTTACTTGATATCCTTTTTGCATCAACTGACCTACACTTAGTAGGTTAGTGGCTAGGGATGGCACATAGCTAACATCATGGATAAATCTAGTTTGATGTGTAGCAGTCAGTACTTTTATATTTCCACTGCCTGTAATTTGCTGAATATTACCATCTCCTAAAACAACATCTGAAGTGACTGTTGTATCCAAGTAAATGAATAGATTCTTGTTTCCAGTCATATGACTTGAACACCCACTATCAATTTACCAAGTGGAAGGATGGTGATAGTTTGTCTCGTTCGCTTTATCATTTGTATAGAACAATGCTTCTTTCGTTTCATGTGCACCTAAACTTGTCTCAGATTTTTCTGGTTTATCTTTAAACCAACAATCCTTCTCCATATGAGTGGGTTTTTTACACCTCTTACATTTGTAGAAACAATCATTTGCTTCATGGTTTGTTTTCTTACATAGAGTGCAGGATAGGCCATTATCTTTTTTAATAAATGGTCTTCAAGGGGGACCATGAAAGCCTCTCCCTTTGCCCCTATTAGAAGGGTTGTTGAAACGACCTTTGTATCCCCGGTTAAATTTATCTGTTGAAGATCTGTATTGGGTTGTAGTATTCAAAGCTTGATCAATATGTGGAGACTACATATATAGTCTATCCTCATGAGATTGCAGTGGGCCTAGTAGTTCTGGTATACTTAGTGTAGTTATGTCTTTTGACTCTTCTATGGCAGCGACGATATGGTTAAATTTTGGTGACAAGCTTCTTAGAAGTTTGGGAACTATTCGTTTATCATCAATAGTATCCCCTAAATTTCTAATTTGATGCACGATTGCGATGGCTCTAGCCAAAAAGGCTTGGACCTTTTCTCCTTCTTTCATCATAAGTGTGTAAAAAACTTTCCAGCAATTTTGTAATTTAATTGATATTACCTGGGGAGATCCTTTATATTCTGTCTATAGAGTGATCCACGCTGCATTTGCTGAATCAGCGGCCATTATTCTGGGAAAGATGGAATTTGTGATGCCTTGTTGTATGTAGACTAAGGCTCTTGCATCTTTATGTTGCATTTCTGTATGTGCTTTCAATGCTGCCCCAGTTAGAGGAGTTGCCGCTGTAGATGCTGGTTCTGGAACCCCTTGAACAACTATCTTCCATAAGCCTTGAGAAAGAAAAAGGGTCTTCATCTGTACAGCCCAATATTCATAGAAATCTCCATTGAATATTGGCACTGTTGAAGACGAATATGCAAAGCCGGATTTGTTTTCCATGGCTCTGATACCACTATTGGAAATTAACTCTCAGAATACTTTTATTAAAAAGGTGGTACAGGACAAATACATGATATTATTAAAACAAAGATGTGCTCAACACTCAATGTCCACTTCGGGACTTACACCATTTATTTATAATAAAACAAAAGTAACTTGAAACGATGTTTGCTTTAATGCTGTCAGCTGCAACTTTTCATTTCAACCGATGCTTTAGGAAGTACTATGCATCTTCTCTGATGCGTCGCTTTTCTTCTTGCAGGTGCCTGGTTTGTCCCCAGCTCCTTCTAGCTTCATGTCCACGCCATTCCACCGTGCCTTTTTATGAAGGATGGACGCACCTCTTGAGCTTACAACTTCGGTCTTTATTTCAACAACATGCCTCTCCTCGCTAAATCTTGGTGGTGAGAGAGAATTCCTAACTCGCAACGGGCAATAGGCTGCGCCGAGAGAGTGTTGGACACTGCTTGGTGGCTGGTGTGATTGAGTGTTGGAGGTGGTCGTCCTCTTCCCTTCTCTGCGCACTTGGGAACTTGGGCGTTCCTCTGGCTCGTAGGCGGATTGAAGGTGACCCGAAGGAGGAGTTCGACAGAGCTCTGGCTTGAGTAAGAAGAAGACTCCGGGAGCGAAAAGGTGAGAATTGAGGAGGCCTGGGGCTCCTTTTATAGCCTCCAGGAGGTGGTTGTGGTGGACCCCCCACTAACTTGGTGGTTACCTGTAGATCGGACATCGATGGATGCTCTGTAGTGATCGGACGGTGGCCAACCTGCAAGCGGTGACTGTGGTTGGCGGCGGTGGTCGGCTGGCAGCGGCGGGGCAATTATGGGGAAGTGGTTAAATGCACACCCAAGCCTATAAATGGAGCATCATCCCCATCACAATTCATGTGTTTTACGCTCAAAACTAATTTATTTTCTTGATAGCGGTCATAACT
Source organism: Platanthera zijinensis (assembly GCA_039513925.1). Lineage (NCBI taxonomy): Eukaryota > Viridiplantae > Streptophyta > Magnoliopsida > Asparagales > Orchidaceae > Platanthera > Platanthera zijinensis. Next base: position 148,227,427 of record CM077094.1, on the reverse strand, counting down.
TGTTGGGAAATGTACTGGAGAAATGAAGGGAGAGAGGGGGAAAGGTAGCTCATGGCATTACCACTCTTGCATTACTCACAAGAACAACACACAAATACACCTCCTGAGAGTACCCAGGTGAAACAAAAAACCTTCAAACACATCACACTTTTTCTCACACACACAGACAAGAGAACATAGGGATTTATATAACTAGCCTTCTCAACACAAACAAAAACATTAAAACAAATAAAATACATCAAGAATGCCGAACATAGGGAGATTAGATGGGCATAGACCTTTATTGGCAATTCTGACTTTCAATGCAGGTTGCTTTTGGCAGTTTTCGGGTTTCTGCGCTTCTTCTTCTTCTTCTTCTTTCAGGGATTCTCCTTACTCTTTTCCATTACTGGCAAGTTGTTTAACATGTTAGCTATTTGGATTATACTCTAACACCGCCTCATAATCCATACAACATCTAACTTTTATTTCCTTCCTGAGTTTGATGAAATATGGGGCAGATAGTAGTTTTATAACATATCGGCCACTTGATCCTTTGATTTGCACTATTTTAGCTCGTTTTCTTGCTTGTTAACGAGATCTCGGGTATAATGCAACTTGATTTTGTTAAAAAATTCGTTGAAAGATAACTTCAAGCACAAAATGCATTAATTAATAAAAGTCCAACTACAACAAGGAACTACCAACGCAAAACACCCTTGCGAGTTATTGGACATAACATAAGAAAAAACAAAAACCAACTCTGCTCAACCGGCAGCACAACAACCCGACAGCCCGACAGCGACTAGAGACAAACCGCCAGGAAACTCCACATCACAACTCGGCCATGGCCTGATACAATTCGACAACAATCTCTAACAGCATAACCTGCCAACGACCTCCAACAGCACAGCTCGCCAGCGGCCTCCAACAGCACACCTCGCCTGCGACCTCCAACAACACACCCAACTCGCCAGCGGACTTTACTGCTATCTCTCCAGCGACAAGGGACCAGTCCGCCAATGATCTCCCCTCAGACCGGCGACCTCAAAGTACACCACACCGATTGCTCCACTACTTAGCTCACCAGCGACTTGCACCACCAACCGCCACAGCCTAAATAGAAACCTCCAGTTCGCCAGCGACCACAAGAACAGACCGCCCAAACCCGACGACTACTGATTTAGATCCCCGAACACCTTGCAGACCGCCACAGGACAGCGGCTACACAGAACAAGCCGCAGAAAGCAGTTTTCCTCTTTTATTCTTCATGCTAGAGAAGAGGAGAAACACCCTATTTATAGAGGAGAAACCCATAACACCAAACACCAGAAAGGAAACCAGCCTCGCAGCAGATCCGCCAAGAACACCCACCAGCAAACACTAGAAAGGAACAAGCCGCCCGGCTAACCAGACAGGCCGCCCGATCTCACTTCAAAACTCAACACTCCCCTTTGAAGTGATCCCCAAGGACAACACCAAGAAGAGATTGAAGTCGCTCAAACGACCCTTTTTACAGAGCCTTTGTAAGGATATCTGCAATATTGTCTTGACTGCGCACATGCTCCACAACAAGGGATCCACCCAGCACTTTCTCTCGAATAAAGTGGTTCTCAATCTCAATATATTTTTTTGGTGCGTGAGAGACAGGGTTTCTGACAAGCTTCAACGCACTCTCGTTATCGCCACGAATCAAAGTTGGTCCCTTCACCTTTTCATCAACATCCTCCACCAGCCTCTGTATCCAGATGCACTCCTGTGCAGCAAGAGCTAACGCCTTGTACTCTGACTCAGTAGTAGATAGAGAGATTGAGTCTTATTTCTTGCTACACCAAGAGATGGCGGTACCTTCGCACATGAACACATACCCGGATGTCGACTTTGGGTCATCAGTATCTCCAGCATAGTCTGCATCTGTGTAACCATGCAGAGTGAAGCTCGACTTCCTCCCATACAGTAACCCCATGTCCAAAGTAGTCTTCACATACTTCAGAATGACTTTGGCCGCCTCGAGATGAGGCATTCGTGGCTTCTGCATATATCGGCTAACTCGACCAACAACAAAGGTAATGTCTTGTCGAGTGATAGTCAAGTAAATCAGGCTCCCCATCAAGGCTCGAAAAATCTTCGGGTCCAGAAAAGTCTTCCCCTCATCCTTCCATCTCGATTTTGCGGAAGGCAGTGCAAGAGCCTTCGCAGGTGTTAGCGGCCGACCAAGTACCGGTTGAGGAAGGATTGACAACGAAAGTCAAGCCCATATCTATTGAGGATTTCGAAGTCAAGTGGCTTCGGAACAAGGAAATCAGAATGGTGAAGGTCCGTTGGGATAACTGCGGACGCGAGGAGCTCTCTTGGGAGCGAGAGCAGACAATGCGCGAGGAGTACCCCGAGTTGTTCCCCTCAGGTACTCGTTATGTTTTTGTTTTTGTGTAGTCTCTGTTCATAATTTCGGGACGAAATTCTCTTAAGGGGGAGGGAGTTGTAAGACCCCAACCTCGGAGATGATCGCGGGGCGATCAAACGGCACTTTTGGAGGTCTGAACAGGGGCACACGGCCAGGCACACGGCCGTGTGCCTACCCGTGTTCAGTGATTTATTGTGTTTTTGTGCTGTCTCGAGTCAGAGAAGTACACGGCCTGAGACACACGGCCGTGTCTCAAGCCGTGTGTGGGGCACACGGCCTCGAACACGGCCGTGTTCGAAGCCGTGTTCATGAAGCCCGACGATCGTCCTGAAGCTCCAGGTAACACGGCCCGTGGCACACGGCCGTGTCAGGACCCGTGTGGATCGGCGTAACTGATATTTTGGGTTGAATCCGAGCCGTCCGGATCTTTTATTTTGGATCTAACGGCTGGGGGTTAACCTAGGGGGTATTAGGGTTGAGTTTGGGGCTGAATTCCCTCATTCCAACCCAACCCTTTCTCTTTCTAAACTCTTAGAGAGAGGTGAGAGCCAAGAGGAGGAGGAGCAAAGTTCCGGCCGCCGGCGGAGCACCGGAGCACCGATTCGCGATCCGAGTCCGGATCCTCGAAGGCAAGGGCGAGGCGAAGCTTTTCATCCGACTACATCTTCATGGCGCCGCGGAAATCTTCGAGGGTAACGATCCTCTTCATAGGGCATGTGTAGTCGCCCTTCTTTCTATGCATGGGGAAATCCCCCTCTCGCGAGTGAGCGTTGAGGCGCGGAATCCCTTCGGGTAGATATGTAAAGTCCCCGTTGTTAGAGCCCGGAATCGGAGTACGGGCGTAGGCATTGTGTGTGAAGCCTATTTGGGTTTAACCCAGATCGGTGATGTTTGCATTGCATGGCCGGAGAAGACTCCGCGCCGATGATTTTAGTTTTCCGAAATTTCTACGCGGTAGATTGCATACAGGGATCCTTGGGGGTTAACCTCGAGGCGCACCCGGAAAGCTTGGGCGGAATCGCATTGCCGCCATGATGTTGCCTTGGAGGGCAAATCGGTACATAACGGGGTTATGTGCGTGTTTTGATCGATTGTGGGAATGAGGAGAAACTTGGCCCGCACCGATGGCTAAATGGCCGTGGTGAAGTGAGCAACGGGCGGGTGGAACTCTACCCATTCCAAGTGGTCTCGGTAGAAGCGACCTAAAGTACATGAGACTTCCCGGGGGGCTGGAAACGGGCCTAGGCTTCGGCTGAAAGGGCTAAATGCTCACGAGTGTTGCCATCCGAGGGATGGTGGTGGAACCGCGGTGTCGGGCTGGGTCCGGACCGGGTTCACCGATTAGTGCCCTGAGAGCACGGAGTGTGCGGCCGTGCGTGCCGACACTTGTGGCGAATAGAATACTTTATAGAATTGCTATGGTAGTTTTATATGCAGGGAAGGAGCACTGCCGTCCCGAGAAACGGGACGGGGTCGTTATAATTTGGTCAGCTTTGCTGACCGTTGCCCTTTTGTATTACCACCTCTTGGGTGGGTTGTTTCTACAGGTGCTGTTGCGGAGCCAAGCGGCAAATAGCGGGCTAAAGCCCAAGTTGCAGCGCCAGCCCTCGAAGGCTTAGTTATTAGCTTTTTCATATTCATGTATGGCCGGCCTGCGCGCCGATGTATGAAAGACGCTATCTTGTTAAGCGAACACTTTTGTAAGGCCTTAAGGCCGAGAACTCTTTTGTGTGTGTTTTCATTCCTGGGTTGTAGTGGACATTCATGCTTTGTGGCAGGGTTCTTATCTTTTTGCAACTTAATTAAATTGCTTCCGCTAGGTGTTGTGTAGGACGCTCTGATTGGTTGTATGGTCTCAACGCGTAACCAACCGGTCTGTCCGTAGTATATGGCGTCGGGCCCCGGCCGGACCTACTGCTATATGCTATGCGACGGATAGGGGTGTTACAAATTGGTATCAGACTTCTGGTTTCGGTCAAGCTTAAATGAATTCGTGGGCGAATTCACTTTAAGGGGTGGTGAGCACCTGTGTGTGCGTCATCGTTATAACATGAAAAGAACCCATGAATGTCCACTTAGGAATGAAAATACACATGTTTGAGGAACCTGCGTGTTCCTATAATTGCTGTTTGCAGTAATTTTTTGGTCGCTTATCGGTGTTTTGCACGATTTTAGGTGACCAGAAGTGGTGCTGGGCCGTCTGAACGGCCAGGTTCTGAGGCGAGTAGTGCGCCAAGCGACGCGCCTGCAACACCTTTGTCTACTGAGACCATTAGGTTGGTGGCAGAAGCGGTCATGGTAATGATCAATGCGTAGCCTGCAAGGCAGGTGCAGCAGCCTGCTCCTGCTGTGGAGCAAGTACCGGTTCAGACGGCAGAGCGAAGGAGGGTTGAGCAAGTTGTGTTGGAGCCAGAGTTGCCGCGGAGAGCAACTGAAAGACAACTGAAGCACGTGATGGGCTTTCACCCACCGGTATTCACGGGGGCAGAAACCCCGACCCAAGCAGAGGATTGGCTCTCAAGGGTCAACAGGGTGATGACTGCGACGGAAACTGAAGAGTGGCAGAAGACCACTATAGCGACGTTCCTTTTGGATGGGGACGCAAGACTGTGGTGGGAGGGCCTAGAGCTGCATCAGTTGAGGGGAAGGCCATTGGCCGAAGTCCCGATGGAGGAGTTTGTGAGACTATTTATGGCTCGATACCTCCCCTCGGCGCAGAGGATCGCGCTAGAGAGCGAATTCCAGAAGTTGGTGCAGGGTGATAGCACCGTTGATGAATACCTCCACGAGTTTACTCGGTTGGGGAGATATGTCGGCGCTACCTTCGCAGACGAGGAGCGCAAGACGAGCCGCTTTTATGAAGGGCTAAGGGATGATTTGAGGTTGCTGCTGTCGGGGCCCAAGACGCAGGGTTTCATGACCCTGGTCAGTTCGGCCCGGTCCTTGGAGAAGGATATGAGAAACGTGCAAGCAAAGAAGGAGAGGGAATCTGGTGGCAAGAGATCAGAGTTCAAGGCGCCGACTACGTCGAAGTCAGGCTACCGCAGATTCTCCAAGAAGTCTAGGACGTCGGGTCCAGCTCCTTCTGCAGGTGCCTCGGGGGCAACTACCAATCGAACCTCGGGCGCTTGTTTCACGTGCGGAAAGCCAGGGCACTTTGCCCGTGATTGCTGGAGTGGGCGCTCAAAGTACGAAAGGAAGCAAGGAGCTACATACGAGGAGAAGGGCAAAGCGGTGGAGTCGACCGCATCCCACTATGCTCCGACTCAGCCTAGAGTCTATAACTTGGGCCAGCAGGAGGCCATCAAGCAAGCGGATGTGGTGACAGGTATGAGTTAATTTATAGCAAGTTAACTTTAATACCGTTATCTATTGCTTGTTAGCATAATATTGTTTGTGTAGGCTTTGTTGTGATTAGTGCTAGTCCGGCACGGGCACTGTTCGACACTGGTGCTTCGCATTCTTTCTTGTCCGAACAGTTTATATCGTGCATCGGAGTCCCTTCTTCGATGGCGAAGGACAAGTTAGATGTGTTGCTACCGAATGGGTGCTCGATGCGTGCGGACAGGGTGTGCGCCGTGAAGGTTCACATTGGGAGCCAAGAGTTCGACTTGCTAGCGTCATTGCTGCCGCTAGTAGAGTTCGACGTGATCTTTGGAATGGATTGGTTGTCAGAGCAGAAAGCTTGGATTGACTGTGACCGAAAGGAGGTCAAGCTGGGTGTAGGGCGGGAGACTACATTCGAGGGGCTAAAGGGGTCGAGCAAGACACTGATGTCTGCTCTTCAGGTGGTGAAGGTGGTTCGTGCTGGTGCAGAGCTGTTCTTCGCATTAGTGGGGGCTGTAGAGCCGAAGTCCACTTTGGATGAGATCCCCGTGGTATGCGAGTACCCAGATGTGTTCCCGGATAGCCTTCCTGGAGCCCCACCGCAGCGAGAGATTGATTTTACGATCGAGCTCGTGCCGGGTGCCAAACCCGTGTCACGTGCTCCTTATAGGTTGGCGCCAAAGGAGATGGCGGAGTTGAAGGTTCAGATGGAGGAACTGATGGAGCAAGGTTATGTGCGTCCAAGTTCGTCGCCTTGGAGCGCACCGGTCCTCTTCGTTAAAAAGAAGGACGGTAGTATGCGGCTGTGCATCAACTACAGAGAATTGAACAAGTTGACGGAGAAGAACAAGTACCCGATCCCGAGGATTGATGATCTCTTTGATCAGTTAGTCGGATCATCTGTATACTCCAAGTTGGACTTGAAGTCGGGGTACTATCAGCTGAGGATCAGGGAATGTGATATCCCAAAGACGGCATTCAGTACGAGGTATGGGCATTTCGAGTTCACGGTCATGCCGTTTGGACTGACGAATGCGCCATCGGTGTTTATGGATCTGATGAACAGGACGTTCAGAGATTTCCTGGATCGCTTTGTGATCGTCTTTATTGACGATATTTTGGTATACTCGCAGTGCGAAGAAGACCACTTCAAGCATTTGCATTTGGTATTGGAGACTTTGAGGAGGAATGAGCTTTACGCAAAGTTCTCCAAGTGCGAGTTCTGGCTACCCTCGGTAGCGTTCCTTGGTCATATAGTGAGTGGGGAAGGTATAGCGGTGGATCCGGTGAAGATTGTTGCGATACGGGAGTGGCCTGCGTTATCTTCTGTCGCGGAAGTCCGTAGTTTTCTCGGGCTTGCCGGATATTACAGGCGCTTCGTAGAGAACTTCTCGCGGGTAGCGTTACCTCTCACGAAGTTGACAAGAAAGGATCAGAAATTCTTGTGGACGCAAGAGTGCGTGCAAGCTTTTGAAGAGCTGAAGAGGCGTTTGACCACGGCGCCAGTGCTTAGTTCGCCGAGTGGGACCGAGGGCTTCGAGGTGTATAGCGACGCTTCGGGTAGTGGCTTGGGCTGCGTGTTGCTGCAGCATGGGAGCATGATAGCGTATGGATCGCGTCAGCTGAAGGTGCATGAAAGGAACTATCTGGTGCACGACTTGGAGTTGGCGGACGTGATATTTGCACTCAAGTTGTGGAGGCACTACCTTTACGGCGTAAGGGTCGATATATACACCGATCACAAGAGCCTAAAATACCTGTTGGATCAGAAAGACCTTAATATGAGGCAGAGGAGGTGGATGGAGTTCCTGGGGGACTACACCTTCAAAATACATTATGTACCCGGGAAGGGCAACGCAGTTGCGGATGCGCTGAGCCGCAGGGCTCCCGCCCAAGCAAACTGGTTGTCGGTGCATGATGAGCGGCTAGTACGGGAGTTGGAGGAGCTTGAGATCTGTTGCGTCGACAGGCAGACGAGCGCCAATGCAATGTTAAACTGGACAGAGGTGCAGTACGACCTGGCTGACCGGGTTCGGCAGGCATTGGAGTTAGATGACTCCATGAAGGAGCTTTTGGAGGCCGCTCTGGATGGGTCAAATTCCCAGTTCTCGGTGGAAGATGGTTTATTAAGGAAGGATCATCGGTTGTGCGTCCCGAGTGGGGGTAACCTCCGGGCGGAGTTGATGTACGAGGCTCATCATACCAAGTACTCAATCCACCCAGGGAGCACGAAGATGTATCGCGATCTCAAGAAGTTGTTTTGGTGGCCGGGACTTAAGAAAGATGTGGCGTTGTATGTGGCCAAATGCCAAACATGCGCCTTGGTGAAGGCGGAGTGCCAAAAGCCGGGAGGATTTCTGAAGTCCTTGCCTATACCGGAGTGGAAATTCGACGATATATCTATGGACTTTGTGCACGGGTTGCCAAGGTCGCAGAAGGGGAACGACGCCATCTGGGTGATCGTAGACCGGCTAACTAAGGTGTCGCATTTCATTCCGCATAGGAAGGATGATCCAGTCGAGAAATTGGCAAAGTTGTACGTTGACAATATTGTTAGGCTGCATGGTGTGCCCCGTAGCATTGTGAGTGATCGCGATGGGCGGTTCACGTCAAATGATTGGAGGTTGGTGCAGCAGATGTTGGGAACAAAGTTAAAGTTCAGCACAGCTTTCCATCCGCAGACGGATGGGCAGACCGAGAGGGTCAACAGAACGATGGAGGACATGCTCCGCATGTGTGTTCTAGACTTCTGGAAGCATTGGGAAGACCACCTTTATTTGGTGGAGTTCGCGTACAACAACAGCTACCAAGCAAGTATACAAATGGCGCCCTTCGAGGCCCTGTATGGTAGGAAGTGTCGCACGCCGTTATCGTGGCTTGAAGCGAGTGAGGCAAGGTTGTACAAGAAGCAGGAGGTGGAGAGTGCTACCTCGTTAGTGCGGATCATTCGGGAGCGCTTGTTTATCGCTCAGGACCGGCAGGCGAAGTATTACAATGCCAAGCACCGGAACGTGGAATTCAATGTTGGCGATTGGGTGTACTTGAAGATCAAGCCGTTCAAGGGTGTCTCACGGATTCGACGCTTGAAAAAGTTGAGTCCGAGATACCTTGGGCCATTTGAGATTCTGGAGCGGATCGGAGAAGCAGCTTATAGGTTGAGGTTATCAGCAGAGTTGAGTGCTTTGCACGATGTATTCCACATCTCGGTTTTGCGGAAGGCAGTGCAAGAGCCTTCGCAGGTGTTAGCGGCCGACCAAGTACCAGTTGAGGAAGGATTGACAACGAAAGTCAAGCCCATATCTATTGAGGATTTCGAAGTCAAGCGGCTTCGGAACAAGGAAATCAGAATGGTGAAGGTCCGTTGGGATAACTGCGGACGCGAGGAGCTCTCTTGGGAGCGAGAGCAGACAATGCGCGAGGAGTACCCCGAGTTGTTCCCCTCAGGTACTCGTTAGGTTTTTGTTTTTGTGTAGTCTCTGTTCTTAATTTCGGGACGAAATTCTCTTAAGGGGGAGGGAGTTGTAAGACCCCAACCTCGGAGATGATCGCGAGGCGATCAAACGGCACTTTTGGAGGTCTGAACAGGGGCACACGGCCAGGCACACGGCCGTGTGCCTACCCGTGTTCAGTGATTTATTGTGTTTTTGTGCTGTCTCGAGTCAGAGAAGTACACGGCCTGAGACACACGGCCGTGTCTCAAGCCGTGTGTGGGGCACACGGCCTCGAACACGGCCGTGTTCGAAGCCGTGTTCATGAAGCCCGACGATCGTCCTGAAGCTTCAGGTAACACGGCCCGTGGCACACGGCCGTGTCAGGACCCGTGTGGATCGGCGTAACTGATATTTTGGGTTGAATCCGAGCCGTCCGGATCTTTTATTTTGGATCTAACGGCTGGGGGTTAACCTAGGGGGTATTAGGGTTGAGTTTGGGGATGAATTCCCTCATTCCAACCCAACCCTTTCTCTTTCTAAACTCTTAGAGAGAGGTGAGAGCCAAGAGGAGGAGGAGCAAAGTTCCGGCCGCCGGCGGAGCACCGGAGCACCGATTCGCGATCCGAGTCCGGATCCTCGAAGGCAAGGGCGAGGCGAAGCTTTTCATCCGACTACATCTTCATGGCGCCGCGGAAATCTTCGAGGGTAACGATCCTCTTCATAGGGCATGTGTAGTCGCCCTTCTTTCTATGCATGGGGAAATCCCCCTCTCGCGAGTGAGCGTTGAGGCGCGGAATCCCTTCGGGTAGATATGTAAAGTCCCCGTTATTAGAGCCCGGAATCGGAGTACGGGCGTAGGCATTGTGTGTGAAGCCTATTTGGGTTTAACCCGGATCGGTGATGTTTGCATTGCATGGCCGGAGAAGACTCCGCGCCGATGATTTTAGTTTTCCGAAATTTCTACGCGGTAGATTGCATACAGGGATCCTTGGGGGTTAACCTCGAGGCGCACCCGGAAAGCTTGGGCGCAATCGCATTGCCGCCACGATGTTGCCTTGGAGGGCAAATCGGTACATAACGGGGTTATGTGCGTGTTTTGATCGATTGTGGGAATGAGGAGAAACTTGGCCCGCACCGATGGCTAAATGGCCGTGGTGAAGTGAGCAACGGGCGGGTGGAACTCTACCCATTCCAAGTGGTCTCGGTAGAAGCGACCTAAAGTACATGGGACTTCCCGGGGGGCTGGAAACGGGCCTAGGCTTCAGCTGAAAGGGCTAAATGCTCACGAGTGTTGCCATCCGAGGGATGGTGGTGGAACCGCGGTGTCGGGCTGGGTCCGGACCGGGTTCACCGATTAGTGCCCTGAGAGCACGGAGTGTGCGGCCGTGCGTGCCGACACTTGTGGCGAATAGAATACTTTATAGAATTGCTATGGTAGTTTTATATGTAGGGAAGGAGCACCGCCGTCCCGAGAAACGGGACGGGGTCGTTATAATTTGGTCAGCTTTGCTGACCGTTGCCCTTTTGTATTGCCACCTCTTGGGTGGGTTGTTTCTACAGGTGCTGTTGCGGAGCCAAGCGGCAAATAGCGGGCTAAAGCCCAAGTTGCAGCGCCAGCCCTCGAAGGCTTAGTTATTAGCTTTTTCATATTCATGTATGGCCGGCCTGCGCGCCGATGTATGAAAGACGCTATCTTGTTAAGCGAACACTTTTGTAAGGCCTTAAGGCCGAGAACTCTTTTGTGTATGTTTTCATTCCTGGGTTGTAGTGGACATTCATGCTTTGTGGCAGGGTTCTTATCTTTTTGCAACTTAATTAAATTGCTTCCGCTAGGTGTTGTGTAGGACGCTCTGATTGGTTGTATGGTCTCAACGCGTAACCAACCGGTCTGTCCGTAGTATATGGCGTCGGGCCCCGGCCGGACCTACTGCTATATGCTATGCGACGGATAGGGGTGTTACACTATCCTTCCTTCATGCCAAAGCGCTCTACAATTCTTTCAGCACACGCTCTCTGGGATACTAGTATACCTCTCTCCCTCTACTCAACCTCCAATCCAAGGAAATGATGCAGCTAGCCAAAATCCTTCATCTCGAAACGGATTGATAGCTCCTCTTTAAGCATTTCTACCTCCCTGTCATCGTTCCCGGTTATGATCATGTCATTGACATACAAGAGAACCAGAACATGTATACCATCTTCCTTCTTAATGAACATGCTGGAGTCGGAGTCAGATGAGTTGTGCCAGCAGAACTGAAGATACTCAACAATCTTCCCATACAAGGCTCTCGGTACCTGTTTTAGTCCGTACATAGCCTTCTTTAGTTTGCACACATGACGTGGTAGAGACTTGGGCAGATATCCTGGTGGCCTCTCCATGAAAATGTCTTTGTCAATCTCTCTATACAGGAAGGCATTCTTCACATCCAGTTTCCACAGCTTCCACTTTCGACATGCTGCTAAAGCAATGGCCATCCTTACAGATGTCATTTTCATCACAGGACTGAAGGTGTCTTCATTGTCTTCAACGTACTTCTGTGAGAAACCTCGAGTAACCAGCCTTGTCTTGTATCGGTCCACTTCTCCATCAACCTTTCTCTTGACCTTGTACACCCATTTGTAGGTGACATGCTTCATTCCTTCGACCAAGGGAACCAGGTCCGACGTCTAATTCTTCTCTAAAGCTGTCATCTCTTCTTTCATAGCTTCATCCCACTCTTTTATGCCTACTGCATCCTCAAACCGAACAGGTTCCTTTTTGTCAAGCGGCCCTGCGAAGAAACAGGAGACAAGGCTCACAAAATTTCCTTCCTTGTATCGAGCGGGTAGGGTAATGGTTCGCTTTGATCTTCTTAACTCCTGCCTACTTCTGGTCGTGTCTCCAGGCTCCTAAACTCCACTCTCTTGCTCATCACATCTTGAGATAATGCTCCCCCCTCCTGGAGGCCGGAGCTCTATCTGAGTCAGACGGAGAATACGATGGAGCACTTGAAGACATCACGAGTTCCACCTCAGGGTCCTCAACGACCCTTCCTTCGTTACTTCTTCCTTCATCTGGTAAACTCGCAGAAGAGACTCCCTGATAGGAGATCAGTTCGTCAAACACCACATCACGAGAGAAAATAATCTTGTGGGTGTGCACATCCATGCACTTCCACCCCTTCTTCCGTTCGTTATACCCAACAAACACGCACTTGCGTGCTTTAGGTTCTAGCTTGGTTCGCAGCTGATCCGGAATATGGACAAAGCAAGTCGCACCAAACACTTTTAAGTGGGCCACACTTGATTTTTCTCTGAACATTAGCTCATGTAAAGACACCATTCGATTTGAACTTAGAGGAAGTCTTTTGATCACATATGCAGCGCAAGCTACTCCCTCCGCCCGTAAGGACTTAGAAATTCCTTTCGCACATATCCAGTTATTACAAGTCTCTGATAGATGACGAATTTTCCTCTCGACAACACCATTCTGCTGAGGGGTATAGACACAGGTAAGCTCCTTCCAAATGCCAGATTTCCTGCAAAACGACACAAAGCGTTAGAGGTAAACTCCCCTCCATTATCAGTCCTTAGCTTCTTCACTTGCAGCCTAAGCTTCCCTTCAACGAGTTCCTTCCACTCCTGGAATCTTACAAAAGTTTCTGACTTCTCTTTCATGAAATACACCTAGGTGTATCTAGTGTAGTCATCTACTATCGCCAACATGTATCTATTTCCTCCGCGGGATGGAGTGTTGAACGACCCCATAACATCAGCATGAACACACTCCAATTGAGCTCTGCACCTTGTTTCTGCACTGTCAAATGAAAGTCGACGTGACTTTCCTAATTTACACCTTTCACACACGTGTCTGTTTCCATAAGAAGAGAGACTCGGCATGACATATACTAGTTTCTTGGTTGCCATGATCTTCAAACTGTCCATCCCCACATGGCCTAGCCTCTCATGCCAGATCACCACGCCATCATTCCCCTTTAGCTTATCTACGTAAGCATTTGCAGATAGAACAAACAAGTCCTTCACCCGCCTACCTATGTGAGTGACATCTCCATCGATTCCGGACAAGTTTTTCACGAGCTTCACCTCCTTCGACCCGAACACGACATGATACCCGACATCTACCGTATTTGTTACAGAAAACAAATTCTTCCTCATTCCAGGAATGTGATATACGCTCTTCAAAGTGAGAGGTCTCTCATTGCTACCTAGCGATACTACCCCTTCTTTTTCCATGGGTTGAACAATATCATCAGCCGTGATGATAACATCGTTTTCCTCATACACTCTAAGAGCGGCAAACTTTGTCACATCTCCAGTGAGATGATGACCACAACCAGAGTCAACAATCCAATCATCTTGAAAGTTGATTGAGGCAAGGGAATCAACGGACGTTGCCGTCATCTCTGCAAGGAAATAGTTCCCCCATTGTTGACCTACTTGCGATCCTCCATCTCCATGCTCTTCTCGCCTTGGAAACTCCTCCTTCTCAGCAACATGTCCGACTTTAAAGTTTGACCAGCAGAATTTAGCAATATGTCCGTACTTGCGATAGGCAAAGCACAACGACCTATTCTGTTCATCAACCCGAGGGAGAAAATTCCTCTTATCTCCTTGAGAGGATGATGATGGTCCATCTCCTGCATTCTTCTTCTGCCTTTCCCAGGGCTTCTTTTTTCCAGAAAACAGGGCCTCATTTTCGCCTTCCATGATGGTGACTCCTGCCATCTATTTTGCCAGACTTTCTTGGGAAGATAACAGATTCTCTAGTTCCAACAAGGATGGTTGAACAACCCATCCTTGAACAGATGTGATAAAATCCATATATTCCTTCCAGAGTCCACAAATAATGTGTCTCTTTAGCTTGGCTTCGGAGATCGCCTCATCAGGATCTAGAGCGGATATCTCAACACATAGATTCTTCACTTTAAGAAAGAAGGTAGAGATAGTCAGTTCTCCTTGAGTGGCCTTGCCAACTCATTCTCCAAAAACTACAACTGTACCACATTCTTCTTATTAAACAGCCCATCTAGAGCTTTCTAGATCTCTGATGCAGATTTGTAAACAATAATGTGATCAAACAATTCTGGGGAAATGACCCGCTTAAGGGTGAACTTCGCTTTGGCATTAGTTTTCCTCCAACTTATGACAAGTTGAGCATTATCTCCCGCTGCAACAACTTGCTCCCGTTCTTCACCTCCAACGACTTCCCACAGGTCTTCTCCCAGCAGATAGCTCTCCATACAGGATCTCCATTTCTTGTATTTGACTTGGGTAAGCAGCTCCATTCCAAGACCTCTATCCATCTCAGAGAGGAATCTAACAACAAAAAACCAGGGCGTAGCTAGCACGAACCTCGCTCTGATACCATGTTAAAAAATTCGTTGAAAAATAACTTCAAGCACAAAATGCATTAATCAAAAAAAGTCCAACTACAATAAGAAACTACCAACGCAAAACACCCTTACGAGGTATTGGACATTAACATAAGAAAAAACAAGAACCAACTCTGCTCAACCGGCAGCACAGCAACCCGACAGCCCGACATCGACTAGAGACAAACCGCCAGGAAACTCCACAGCACAACTCGGCCGCGACCTGAAACAACTCGGCAACAATCTCTAACAGCATAACCCGCCAACGACCTCCAACAGCACAACTCGCTAGCGGCCTCCAACAACACAACTCGCCTGCGACCTCCAACAACACACCCAACTCGCCAGCGGACTCTATTGTTATCTCGCTAGCAACAAGGGACCAGTCCTCCAACAATCTCCTCTCTGACCGGCGACCTCAAAGCAAACCACACTAATTGATCCACTACTCAGCTCACCAGCGACTTGCACCACCAACCGCCACAGCCTAAACATAAACCTCCAGTTCGCCAACGACCACAAGAACAGACCGCCCAAACCTGGCGACTACTGATTTAGATCCCGAACACCTTGCAGACTGCCACAGGCCAGCGGCTACACAGACCAAGCCACAAAAAGCCATTTTCCTCATTTATTCTTCATGCTAGATAAGAGGAGAAACACCCTATTTATAGAGGAGAAACCCAGAACACCAAAAACCAGAAAGGAAACCAGCCTCACAGCAAATCTGCCTAGAACACCCACCAACAAACACTAGAAAGGAATAAGCCGCCCGGCTAACCAGACAGGCCGCCTTGTCTCACTTCAAAACTCAACAGATTTCAAGGTTCTTCTTCTTCTTGTGAAAGATGAGATTTTTGGCTAGGGCGTTGGCGAATGTGTTGTCGATTTGGATCTCTGTTGGATCGGATTCTTCCTTAATTAGTTCTACAATTAGTCTCCTTAGCCATATAACCTCTCTTGCAGTGTATTTTTATTTTAGTAGATGAGAGGGGAATGATTTTTTGCTTCATGGAGCAGTAGGAAACAGGATTGGTGTCGATGAACATAATGAACCCAGACGTGCTCCTCTTGTCATCAATGCACCCTGCCCAGTCACTGTCAGAGTACCCACTAAGATTGATGATTTCTTCTTTCTCATACTTCAGGCAAAGAGATCTCGTGCCATGCATTTATATACCTTAAAATTTGTTGTGCTGCCATGAGGTGTTTGATCTTTGGGGACTACATGAATCGAGAGATGATACTTACGACGAATTCAATGTTTGGTTGGGTGTTGGTCAGGTAGATAAGAGACCCTACCAGGCTCTTGTAATATTCAGCATTTGTCTTTTCCTCTCCATCTTCCTTAGTTTTTCAGCGACAACCATGGGGGTTGAGGCTGAATTAGAATTCTCCATGTTGAACTTGTGCAAGATCTCTTCTATATACCTGCTTTGTGAAACATAAGTGACATTTGGGGTCTAAGTTATTTGAGGCCCCATGAAATATCGAGTGAAACCAAGGTTTGACATCTCAAATTTAGTCTTTATGTATTCACGAAAGCTTAAAATTGCCAAGGTATCTGATCTTGTGATTAGGTCATCTATATACACATATATAGACGATCAAAATGCTATCTTCTCTTTTCTTCATATACATTCCAAGGTCACTTATAGTTTTATAGAATCCCATTTGCAGAAGGTTCACATCTAACTTGTTATTCCAGGCCCTTGGATACTGCTTCAAGCAGTATAATGCTTTACTGAGATGAAGACATTGCTCTCCTTGCCTGGAATCTCATACCCAGGAGGTTGCTTAAAATAAATCTCCTCTTGAATTTCACCATTTAAAAAATTCAACATAAGTCACATAACATCCATTTGGTAGATTTGATAGTGATTTTGTGTAACAATTGCCAAGAATACCCTAATGGATTCAAATCTAGCCACCGGTGAGAACGTTTCAAAGTAGTCTACTCCTTCCCTTTGGGCATACCCTCTAGCCACAAGTCTGCCTTTGTATTTTTGCACAATACCTTCTTCATTGTATTTCACTTTGAAGAGCCACTTGAGTTCAATGGTAGATTTACCATATGGTAATTTTGTGAGGCCCCAAGTTTGGTTTTTCTCAATCATGTGGAGTTCATCATTCATAGCTTTGATCCACTTATGATCTTTGGCAACATCTGGATTGCAAGAGGGCTCCTGAACAACATTGCTAATTGGCATTGGGCATATAATTCTAAAACAAATCTGTACCCGCGTAGCAATGAGGGAGATGATGTAGCAAATGGATGGTCAATATCTTCTTCAATAGTTGTGGCGTCATTGCTGAGTGCTGGAATGGGGGGCTAAGATTCTGCCAGGGTTTCTTCAGAAATATTTTCAGTAACCACCGACATGTGAAACTGATCCTGAGCCGCTTCCTAGGTCCAGCTCCTTGATTCATCTATGATGACATTCTTAGTAATTAAAAACTGTCTGATGACTGGATTATACACTATATAAGCTTTGGAATTAATACTGTAACCTAGAAGCATCCCTTTTCTGACAAATTGTCTTTGGATTTGGAGTGTTTAGGCTATAGGCTAAGCTTCCAAAGATTCTTAAGTAGATACATTTGGTTTATTGCCTGTTTAGGCTTCATAAGGGGTAATATTTATTAGAGCATGACATGGAGCTCAATTTAGAATGTACAAAGTAGTGTTGACTGCCTCCCCCCAGTATTGCTTAGGTAGGTTCTTATTTTGCATCATGCACCTGGCCATTTCGACTATTATCCGATTTATTCTCTAGGATACTCCATTCTGTTCAAGAGTGGTTGCAACTGTGAGCTCCTGTTTTATCCCATGCTCATGGCAGAAGGAGGTGAATGCCTTACTTGTGAATTCACCCCCTCTATCTGTTCTTAGGGCTTTTATTCTCAAGTTGGCTTCGTTTTCTGCATGGTCTTTAAATTGTTTGAGTTTTAACATGGCCTTAAATTTGTTATCTAGAATGTAAGCCCACATCATCCTAGTGTGATCATTAACTATGAGAAGAAAGTAGTGCTTACCTAAAATTATGGCAGTCCTTGATGGGCCCCCGAGGTCAGCATGTACACGTTCTAAGGGTCTGTAGGTTTTCCTGTTAGTGACTTGAGGATGTGGTAGCTTATGAATCTTGTTCATAGAACATTTACGACACACATTGACCTTGTCTTGGATTTTAGGTAAGTTATCCATTAGATGTTTTTCTTGCAGCTTCTTTATGTCCTTATGATTCAAGTGCCCATATCTTTGATGCTATTTTATGATTTTTGAGCAAATTTTAGCACTCATTCCTATTTCTCCATGTGAAAGAGTGAGAGGGAAGACCTTATTGGGAGACATCATGATTTTGTCTACAACTTGTGAAGTGCCTTTGTCAATAATCACACACACTGGGTCATCAAATATGAGCTTATATCCCTTTTGCATGAGTTTCCCTACACTAAGAAAATTTTGAGCGAGATCTGGGACAAATTGGACATCAGTTATTTGTCTGACTTGGCCATTTCTTGATTTCACAGCTATAGTTCCTTTTTTCCATTTATTTGCTTGGATGATCCATCTCCTAAGATTTTTTGGGAAGTACCGTGCTCATCTAGATAGACAAAAGCTTTTTTTTATTGTTTATCATGTGATTTGAGCACCCGCTATCTAAGTACCTCATTTCCTCTAGCTTCTTTCCACTTTCATCACACATATAGAACACATAATCCTACTATTGCTCTTATTCACCATATTTTTCTTCTTTTGTTGGAGGGGGGATAGGTTTTTGGAAGGGGCAATCCTTGTTGAAAAAGTGGACCTTGAACATTTTTTGCATTTATAGAAGCAATCTATAGCTTCACGGTTAGTCCTTCAACAGAGGTTGCGGAACCTTTGTGGTTACTGGAGTGGTCTGCTTGGTTTTACCTCCTTGATATTTGATGACATTTTGTTTTCAGGTTGATGAAGAGTTTGGTTTGGAAGGCTTGCTCAATGGTTTGTTGTTCAAATCTCTTCATCCTCTTTTAATGGGCCTGTAGGGAACCCATGAGGTCAGTCATGGAGAGGTTATTAATGTTTTTGGCTTCCTCTATAGCTGTGATAGCATAGGCATACTTCTGGGTGTGAGTTTTCAAAATTTTTAACACAGTTTTTTCTCATCAATTGTGTCTCCATGGCTTTTGATTTGATATGTGAGAGTGATGATTCTTGAAAAATATGAGAGGATATTATCATCTTCTCTCATATTAAGAGTATCAAACTCTTGCCAAAGGTTTTGAAGTTTGAAAGATACTACCTTTGAAGATCCTTGGAAATCTATCTTGAGGATGTTATATGCTTCTCTGGCTGTGTGAGCACCCATAATCCTCGGAAATATGCTCCTTCCTATCTCTTGCTGGATATATAAGAGAGCTTTGACATTCCATTTTAGATTTTAAGTGTACACTTTTATCGTGGCTACATCCCATGATGTCGTTGGATCGTCAACAATAGCTTGATGAAAACCTTCTTAAATCAAGTCTCATAGGCCTCGAGACAAATACTGTGCGCATTTGCACATGCCAAAAGTCTTAAGCCTCTCCCTCAAATATAGGAACCCCGCTTGGGGAATACATGAAGTTCTGAACAGAGGTGCTACATGATGCCATATGAGAAGAAACTAGAGGGGAAAGTGAAGAATTAGCAAGATACTACATTTGATGCAATGAGCAACCCCTCTGAATTTATGATGATTGATAGAACACACACACCAACCTCGCTTTGATACCATGGTTGGAAATGCACTAGAGAAATGAAAAGAGAGAGGGGGAAAGGTAGTCTACACTATCACTCTTGCATCACTCACAAGAACAACACACAAATACACCTCTTGAGAGTACCTAGATGAAACAGAAAAACTTCCAACACAACACACTTTTTCTCACACACAAACAAGAGAACATAGAGCTTTATATAACTAACCCTCTCAACATTCAGACAAAAACATTAAAACAAATAAAAAACATCAATGACACCAGATATTAGGAGATGAGCTGGTGGTAGACCTTTATGGGCAATTCTGACTAGTATCTTTCAATGCAGGTTCCTTTCGGCGGTTTTCGGGCTTCTGCGCTGCCTCTTTTTCATCCAGGGATTTTCCTTGCTCTTTTCTATTACTGACAAGTTGTTTAACATGCTGGAAGCTTGGATTATACTCTAACACCGCCTCATGAAATGTAGAAAGATCTTTTGATTCCTCTATCGTGGTAACAACATGGTCCAATTTTGCAGGGAAACTCCAGACTACTTATAAAAACTATCTTCCTCTCTTCAACCTCTTTCCCCTAAGCTTTTTATTGAATTAGTAATTTGACTTGTTCTAGTGAAGAACTCATGCACTTGCTCTGTTTCTAACATTTAAAGTGTGTCGAAAAATAGATTTGCTAACACCTTGCTGAATGGATGCTTCCATGAGACAAGGAAAAATAGATTTGCTAACACCTTGCTGAATGTATAGGAGTGCTTTTGAGTCTTTTTTTCAAGTTTTTTGCGAAAGTCCTCACAGCTGCATGATTAGTGGCTTCGTCATTCTCAAGTTGAGGAAATCCTTCTTCCACAAAATTCCATAGCCCTTCTGAAAGAAAAAGGGTTTGCATTTGCATGGTCCAGTAATCGTAGAACTCTCTGTCGAAGACTTAGGCTCCGTTTGGGAGGACTTATTTTCACCGGTCAAGCGGTTACGACAAGGTCCGGTTCATGCGGTCGTAACCGCTTGATCGGTGAAAATAAGTCCTCCCAAACGGAGCCTTAAAACTCCATTTTCAGAATAAATGAAGGTTTGAATACTATTGACCGCCATCGGATGAATTGCTCGTGAAAATTTCCTTGAGTTAGCAGAAATTTGATGATCATCGATAGCGCCTTCTAATAGCAACTATGTCAACATCTGCTCCTCTCTCTGTTACTTCTTCTCTCAATTTACAACCTGACTCTGATACCAATATTAGGAATAAATTGCTTAAGATTACTCAGATTTATAGGCAGTAAAAAACATAGAATAAGGAAGAAGGAATTACGGTATTTCATTAATGCCACTTTTTTTGGGTACAATTACACATCAGTGTGTTTATAGAAACACTCGCGCAATACACATCACACAAAAAACAAAACTGACATTTTACACGTGTGAGTTCTACAGTTCATCAAAGTAACTGAAACGGAATTACCACAATACATCATTTAATACCTTAAATAAGCACTATTTATAAGATGACTTGAAGTCTTCTTAATTCGTCTTCCAAATGCAGCAGGCTACGAATATGAGTCTAACAGGAAGGCCACTGTCGAGGATAGGGGAAGAATGTCTCACGCGCCGCCAAGGATTTGTGATCATCCTGCTGCCGTCAATCGTGATTAGTGAAGGGGAATCAAGGCTCAAGAGCGAATGAGAAATGTTAGGACATACTCATCTGGAGCGTTCGATCACTTTTCATAAAGGATGGAATGACCACGATGTAGATTTTACGAATCTGTTTTCGTTAGGTAGTCAGCTACCGCCTGACGGTAGCACTACGATGCTGCGGTAGACCCAAAGGCGATAGCGATGACCTTATCCAGCACCTCTTAGCAACCGCTTAACAATTCGATCAGGCCGCGGACGCTAACACTACCAGCTGGCGTTAGCGTATCGTCATGACATGACGAGGTAATCATCTTGAACTCCCGACGATCGTCGTAACCTTCCATGGATTTGTCGTGAATGAAACCGCCCAGCATTATCTCTAACGCGTGGTGCTAGCTTCTGGTCAAACATCCTAATCTCACACTGATTTATCTTGATCTCACACTGATATCGGTTAGTATCTCGACGATCTTCTGGTCGATAGCTACCGCCAACGGTAACACTACCACCCGACGTTAGTCTTAGCAACCATATTTATTCTGCTTTTTACTGTTGGGAAAACTGGGGTGTTACACGTCCGGTGCGTGTACGCGCAGGGGAACACATCGGTTCGGTGTGCGCGAGCGCCCGTGTGGTGCGCGCGTGCTCAAGGGTCGCGCGCGCCCGTACTGCGTGCATCCGAGCCATGTGTGCGTTTGTTTTCGGCGGCGGTCGCGCATGCGCACGGTGAGTGCCATTACGTGCGTGCTAGGCCAGTGCGCGAGCGCGAGTGAGCTTTGTACCTTCGGGGCATATACACGCGCTGTCTGATTTGTTCTCTTTGGGGCGGTTTTAGGATCCTTCGTGCGAGTGCAGCTCACTCGGTCCGGTTGGCCTCCTAAATCTCTTTTTTCTGGTTTGACTCATAAATTTTTAGGGGGGAGGGACACCATCAAGATTCTCTCGCGAGGAACAAACTCTATTCCTTTGCGAGATTGATGTAAACGCATGCTTGGATCCTTCGTCCCTCCTCTTGTTGATAATGTTTGTAAGTATGTCAACATTTAAAAATGTAAGTTTGGATGCTAAAAAGTAATAATTGAAATTTAACAATGAAAGTACATCAAAATTTGAATAACTGGAAGAAAAAGAACAAAAAATTATAAAGAATTGCTACTTAATCACATCACTATGTTAAAGAAAAAAAACTTTACCATTAAAACTTTACTATGATTGTCTTCTATCAATAGTACTAGATTATACAACTATATATATGTATATATATATTCTTTCTAAACCTTATGTATATTCATGGAGTGACTACCACTAAGATATTATTGTAGACGTACTAGAATCAACTAACGGAAAGATATCCGGAAAAGGATCATCATCTGACAATTTAGATTCACCCTGAAAATCATGTAGTGAGACATTAGTGATGAATATTGATTGTTTAACTATTACGCGTTTAAATATATTACGCTTTGGGAAGAAGTGTTCCCCTTTATCATCGATCCATGCAATAGAACACAACGAGATCTCAGAGCTTGCCGGGAAAACGAGGAGCATGCGCTCCAGGTCGAGGGCGCAGATTTGATTGTCGACAATCAACCTCCAGCTCGGAATCTTTGTGGCCACAGCATTCCTAAATATATCCAACATTGGTTCTGGGAAATCCTTCCAACGCCCATCCTTGCTGGCTGCAGGAATACGTTTGTATGGGGTGTGACCATAATAGAGAGCTCTGGCTGGTAGGTGCTCAATGCAGCGATGCACCTTCTCCCGATTTTCCATGAGTGTGAATGTGAGAGCATCTTTTCTAATTCTGACGAAATTAGGTAATGGTCCTCTCGAGCTCTCTCCTTTTTCTGTCATGTGTGGTTCATGCACATTCTTTCTCTATTCATAAGCTTGTTTGATTGCTTGCATGCATGCGTCAAATACTTATGCTTCTCTCTTTTTATAGTGCGTAGAAAAATATGGATTCATTGATCAAGTTGGCTCATGAACACTCATGCATGCATGAGAGTGAATGACTTTAATGAATTTAATTTTATTAATTACTATATCCGACTAAATTAAACATATCTACTAAAGTAATTGAAACAAATTAAAGGAAGGATTTGAAACATAATCGCATCAGTAATTTAATAATACATGGAGGAGCTTATCTAGCAAAACATCAAGAGATGTATATGGAGAATAAAATTTTGAGTGATGTGGAGTATCATTTCTGGTAGGGTGGGAAAAGACTCGGGACGACAAGAGTTTTTCTTGACAATTTAGGGTTTCTTCTGGGCAATTATCGACTTCATTTTTATTGGGGTTCTGGTTGCTGTTTTTTTCGAGGATAAAATGGATGTTGTTGCTGCTGTAAGACAAAAATTGGTGACACGTGCAAAGTAAAATGTCAGAGTAAACATATGTAAAAAAAGTCAGATTTAAGAAAATATTTATAAATATATAAATATGTAAAACTTTGACTACTCTCTACAGCAGTCCAAACGTGAGCCCTAGGTTCTTCCAGCATGGTTTTGCATATGGGGTCTTCCTTGTCATTGTTTTGATGAAGACATCCTCCGTATCGAGGTAAAGCCGATTGGTGAGCTTCTGGCTTTAGAAAACTCCATTGCTCAGGGAATTCGGGCACATCGGGCTCGCGTCTGTGCCGAATTCAACATTAAATTAACTCCCCCTAAATTCCTTCACACGGTCATTCAAAAACCTAACAACTCTTAGGCACCATTTGGCATGGTGGTGGTGGTCGTAAACCCATAGGTTAAACCGCCATTCATTAAGGATCACCTAACAAACAACATCCGTTTGAACATAAAAGTGAATGAAGTTCCTTAAGTGGGCGTTAACGAGTGACAATTTAACCCCCCAAGATCATGACTGTTGAAAATTATGAAGTAAAAGTGGCGACCTGAGCGGCATGGGCAACCTGTTCGCACGACCTATGAGGACAGGAATGGCGGCTAGCCAGGTCGGCAAAGGTGTTGCAGTCGGCTTGTTCTTTGGCGACCTGAGAGGTCTGTTCGCGCGGTCTGTGTAGACAGAAGGGGCAGCTAGCCAGGTTGGTTTGTGTTCAGCAGGAAGTTTGTTCCTAGATGGTAACCGGAGGGATAGCTCGTATATCCGTGGAGTTCGCCAAGACCGGCGTGGTGCAGACTCGATTGAAGTTCGCTGAGTCCGGGTGGCGGACTGGACTGGAGCTCGGGAGATCGACATGGTGTGTACCTTGGTCTTGCTCTGGTGGCGCGGTTGGTGGTAACCGCGGAGCTCGCCGGTCAGTGCGGACTGGTGTCGGAGTTCGCCGGGTTGTGCGGACTGATGTCAGAGTTCGCCGGTTCGTGCGAACTCGCCCTTGTATCCGTTGGTGCTGTGTTCTCACCAGGGATGGCTGGTGGTGTGGACTTGGTCTACATCTGCACCAAGTTCAGGATTGCTCAGTCCGGGAGATCTCGCGGATAACGCGGACTGGTTCTTTGTCTGCCGAGCTCGAAAGCAGTCAGCCTTGTGCTCTGGTTGCGAGCTCGTGGTGTGCGGACTGAAGCTATGTCCGCGGGGGCATGCGGACTAGAGTAGAGTCTGTAGGGGTATTCAGACTAGGGCAGTGTCCGCCTATATATGACCAAGTCTGGCGTTGCTTTTGTGAGACACTTGGCACTGACTTTGGAGAAACTCTAGGAGCACAGTTTGTATGCTAAGTTCAGTAAATGCCAGTTTTGATTGAAGGAGGTGGCCTTTCTAGGCCACATCATCAGTGGGGCAGAGTTAGCAGTGGGCCCAACAAAGTTCCAAGCAGTACGAGATTGGCCGTCACTGAAGACGTCATCTGACATACGGAGTTTCCTTGGACTCGCTGAATATTGCCGGAAGTTCGTAGAGGGATTTTCTCAAATTTCCCTCCCTCTTACGTCTCTGACAAAGAAGGATATGCCATTTGTATGGACACCGCAGTGCGAGTCTGCCTTCCAAGAATTGAAGAGTCGGCTTACCTCGACCCCCATCCTTGCCCTCCCCTCTAGGAAGGAAGGATTCCAAGTCTACACCAACGCATCCTACCAGGGAATGGGTGTCGTCATGATGCAGCACAGACACGTGATAGCCTATGCTTCCCGCTAGTTGAAGAAGTACGAGCAAAATTACCAGAGACATGATCTGATGGGGGCGGTAATTTTTGCGTTGAAGATCTGGCGGCATTATCTCTATGGAGTACATTATGATATATTCTCCGATCAAAAAAACCTTAAGTTCGTGGGCGAAAGAAGCTCAGTCCAAGATATATGGGGGCCTATAGGATTCTGGAAAGAATCGGCCCCTTGGCCTATAGACTGTAGCTACCGCTCGAGTTGGCAGGATTACACGATGTCTTCCACGTCTCCTCTCTTAGGAGGGCTCTCTTGCAGTCGGAGCAGCAAATTTCTACTATAGTTGGCCCAGTGGCATCCGACCGATCAGTCTGCTTGAAGCCAATCAGGATAGACAATACAAAGGTACGAGTCTTGTGACGGAAGAAGGTCCTACTGGTCAAGGTCCTGTGGTCGAATCACAGATAAGGGGAACACACCTGGGACCCTCTGGACCTTATACAATAGAAGTATCCAGAATTCTTCACGATAGGTATAACCTTAACCACCCAAGAATTTCATATTCTTTGATTTTCAGTGCAAACCCCATAGGCCTAACCTTAATTTCGGGGACGCAATTTTTATTTTTATGTATTGGAATTTGTAAAATCCCACAAATAACCAGACCCCTAGGAGAACTTTTTGTCATGACTAGGTCATGACAAAGCTTTAAGAAGGTAAGGAGGACCATGGGTGCCTAAGAAAAATACGTGAAAGCACCTTGGCCTGCAAATAGTAGTTCCTAGACACCTAAGATAGGGTTTGGACAATGACTCTCAACATGACCACTTGACTCCACCATGTCATTCTCAGCCCCATAGGGACCCTTGAAAGCCCAAATAACCCATTAGGGGTCAACCAAGGGTGGAATTGACCAGAGTCAGCCCTAACCCTAGTTAGGTCAAATTGCCTTAATTTGACCTAAGTGGATGGCACCAAGTCACTAATGGACTTGGGTGGTGGTGGCAAGAAACTCAAGATTGACCAGTCAACCCACTCATGGGACCAAGTCAACACCCCTAAGTTAACTTAGGTCAAACCAAGCCTAAAATGGGGAAGGAAGCCAAAACCAACTCAATCCAAATGGGCTAGGCCCAATTAGGGTGGCCCACTAGCTATAGCAAGTAGAAACTAGCTAGAATATCACTCAAATTCTGGAGGTGGTTACTAGGAGAGAGAAAGTGGGAGTTTTCATTTAAGGGAGTAGAGAGAAAGAGGGGAGAGTAATGTAGAATGCAAAGAGGCTCCCCATTCTCCCCCCTAAGCCTCTATTCATCTCCCCTGACCTTAGGGAGGAGATTGCCATCAATTTCAGCCAGGCCAGCATATGAAAAGACACCAATCCATCATGGCCGAACACCCCCCTCCATGGCATTAAGTGCCATTCAATACAGCCTCTCCCACTCCCCAAAACAACCCCTCCGTCAGCTTTAAAAGCTTCCAAGCAATCAAAACGAACGTTTACATCACTGGTTTAGGTGGAGAGTTGAGAATTCGGCAAGGAGGAGAATTGAGATCGTCGGCCATGACACACCACCTCACACGCTGCCAAGCTCGCCTACAGGTCTAGTCCTTCTCCGTCTCTCCTGTGCTAGATCTTTAGAACATTAGGTGGAGAAATCGGGCTCAATTGAGCCCGATCGGTGAGGATAAAATCCAAGTTTTTCCATGAAAATGAACCTCTCGGGTTCGCCAGAATATGCCCATCCGGCGACTGTGCCGTCGCCAAGCGATAGCCACCACCTCAACGAAGGTGGTGGTGGTGGTGGCCGGCCAGGGAGGCGGTCGGGTGGCCGGGAAATGGATCTGGAATGGCTCCAGGTTAAGTCAATCTTGTCCCTTAGCTCGTTGGGTACGATGAGCAGGCGTTGTTGGATTTGGCTAAACGATATATGCAGGCCAATGATTAAAGTATAGGTTTAAATTAATCTGTCACATTTTTAACAGCCACCTTGCTTAAATTATTAAAAATAGTTAGAGGCTTTTTCTGTAAAAGTGTCCAACATACTAAACATATCCCTTGGTGTCCAGTTTTATACAAAATTTTAATTAACCCATTTGGACCACTGGATCTCCCTCAGCACACTTTTTGGTGCAAGGTGTCCAAAGGCTAACTAAAAATTAAAATGAGTGCCCTCAGTGGCTCACTCACTCAAATGGCCTGAAATTTGAACCATAGGTTGGCCTGGTCATGACGCTAATCATATCCAAAAATCAGAAATTTTGGAGATGATTTTTCTATAGTTTTTGTAATAATTTAATAATTCATATATGTGACATGAATAGGGTCTATGGGCCTCCAATTTTCCCCAAACTCTGGTGAATGACCAGAGGGTGTATTATAGGGCCATGAAAAAATATCAACTCCTTTGGAGTTGAATTGATGGGGTATCTTGGTGAGTAAAGTTGGTCAAATTTAAGGTAATAAGCCTAGTTTTTAAGAAAGTGCACTTAGGATGGTTGAGTGGTCAACCCCTCAACTAAAAATGGTGAAACTTTGACCAATACATTGTTATCTCATGTAACAACTCTAGCAATAGATTTAGAGGTATTTAGGGATGAAATACCATGGGACCCTAGTTCAAACCTTAGGTTGCCTTCTAGGGTCAATGAATGAAACATGACCACCTCTCCAAGCCTTGGTTCAAAACTTTGTAGATAGGTTCAATGGGAAGAGAAGCCCTTTGGATAATTTAATTAGAAATTTATGAGTATTCCACCTCCCATAAATCACTTATTGATTAGGATATGAACTTTCCTACCAAGCATAGAATACATGTCTAAAAGTATTGGATGGTCATGAAACTTGGGCAATAGATATTTACAGTTGTTATCTATGTCTGCAAATTTTGTTATAATTTTAAGTTAAAAATTTTAGTATCTCCTTTGTAATGCTAGAGTTTGTTGATTGGAAAAATAAAATTTTATAGAACAAACTGAGTACTGAAAAAATTGTGAAATTTGACTGGTAAACTTTTTATGTTTTTGTAATACCTTGTTAATTTTATTACAATTTTTGGAAGAGTATATATAGTAGTTCCTTCACAAGTTTCCCTAGAGGTAAATTATTTATAAATTCAAATAATTGGTTAAATGGCATTAGAAAATTATGAAATTTGGGCAGACATGTTTTTTGATCATTATAGTCCTCTGGTTATTTTGTAATAATTTTTGAATGGCAAAATCTTGTACTCACTTTGTAAATTGTCATTTTGATCAAAAGGTTTGAATTTAGATTTATGGTATAATGCCTTTTTGGAAAATTATGAAATTTATACCTTGATGTTATTTAGGCTATAAGAAGCTTTGGAAATTTTAGTAAGTTCATTGCATGTTAGATTCTCATACTTCATGTTCAAAGTCATAGGGGGAATAATTTTTGGGAAATTAAATTAAAGGCTGATTTAATTAGGAAAAATACCTAGTTCTTGTTTGGGGCTCAATATATCATGATAGACCCCCAGTAATAATTATAAGGTTATAGACAAAGTATTCGGAGTGTTTACCTTCGTACGCTTAGAATCGATCACATAGTCTGCATATAGTGAATTCAATGTTTCAAGGTAGAATAGTAGACCATATAATGGTGAAATTATAGTGGGTGCACCAGGTTTGGGTGAATTCATGATGAGGTCACCCATAGGGCCAAGTTCTAAGTAGTCTAGGTAACATGGAGTTGGGGTTGTCCTCGGGGTCGACAGAGTTTCGTCTTCTCTCGGGGAGTATAAATTCACTTAGGATTAGCAAAAAGGCAACATGGGAAAAGGGTTTGGTAACAAATAGATACTCATAAAATTAAGTGCCTTGCGAAAGGGAACTTTGAGCTTCAGCCCATCGTAGTTCCTAGTGCCCTCGAGAGCCCTTCATAGGGAATGTCCCTGGGCAGTCCAAGGTTAACCTTAAACTGTAAGAATAAGCAGACCAAAAGAGTAACCCACCCCAATTTTTCGAGGGGATAGTTGGTATAGATTCACGAGCGATGGACTCAGTGTTTGATAGAATAATGGTTTAAGTTTGAAGAGTCGATGGCACGGAAGCTCTTACAGCATGTGTGTATGTGCATTAAGTGGTGGGTCCTCGTTATTGGACGATCCTTCACACCGACATTGATATGTTGACTCGGCAAGTGTAAGTGTTCACTTAGCCCATTAAATACTGGTGGTTTTGTCAGCACTAGTACTAAAGACTCCGTAGCAAATGACTATGGGTGTACCGAGTAGTACGCATGGTATAGGCTGGATAGTGTGAATACCGACCTAGTAGTGGGGAAGTGATACGCCCGAAATGGTTTACGTATTTAAAAACAAGTGCACGTGTCATGTCAAGTAATAAAAAGTGAGTGAGAATCGTCTCCACAGGGAGGTGGTGAATTCAGTGCTTGCAAATACCAGTTAGGCCTTTTCCTTAAATCCAAGTAAGACAAAATTGGTGATTTTCTTGAACTACTAAAATTAAGGATGCAGATTTCTAAATAAAACTACTACGAATCTTAGGAGCAAAACTTTTCTTATCAAGGTAGAGATATAATCTTATATTATGATTTCCTAGGTTTAGTATGACGGATAAGTGAATGTATCGTTGTGAAAATGCGTGGTGAGCGTGCCTTGCAATGATCTTAAAATAGATAACTGTATCTCTTGATAGCGGCAATCCCTAGTTCTATATTTCCCCTCGGGTGAAATAAGAACCGCTCAAAGAACAAAGACCTAAGTTGCTAACACCAAGAGGAAGTCTCCTTCTCTCTTCAAATGCTATATCAAAATTTTGATATACTACCGCAACTCCTCTCTCGATTTATGAAACGTAGCATAAAAGTGAAACATTGGCCAAATATTTCAGAAAATAAAGATCATAAGTTTGATAAAGAACATTCACCAAGAATTCTCAACAAAATAAGCTAGAAAATATCCATCAAACACAACCTAGTACTCTCACAATACAAGATTAAGGAAGGATTAGTTCATGGCGTTGGAGGAATCACTCAAAATGTTGAAATAGATCTTACAAAATATCGCGGTTCACGCTTAATCACTGCAGGAATTTCTTCCTAGAGTCACTTCTTCGATCCGTACGAAGATCTCCTTCTTCTTCCTCTTGCCATCGCTCTCCAATGGAGTTTTTCATCCCAAGCCAACCCTAGATGGTGCTCTCCTCCTTAGATCCGAAATTAATAATGAATAATCTCTATTTGGTTAGTTTTTAGCATTAAAAACGTCCATACTCCTGAAAGGGCGCATCCTTTCATAATAAAAAATAGCGACAATTCGAATTTAAAATTTTAAATTTCGGACAGACACATGTTACAGTTTCAGAATTGGATGTTGTAGTAACTGGTCCAGGCCGAAAATAATAATTCTGCATTCACTTCCAAGTTGATTTCTCCGGCGAATCTTGCATAAAAAACCATGGAATAAGATCAAATTAGTATCATAAATATTAAAACAATAATTAATCATATTTTATTATCATTTAGGCTCCTTTTTACTAATTATGAAGTAGAAATATTAGACAAAGATAACTTCATTTGAGAAGTTATCAGGAGGCCCAACCCACTACCTCTATTTACCACTACGAGAGGTACCTGAGAGTTTACCTAACTCTACATGGGGCAATTAAAGGTTTGTGCACGTCTATAAGTAATGATCATAAGCACGTCTATAACAACATACGAATGAATTTACGTGAGAACCATGCATCTACACAATAATAAAACACCACATAAAATCATATAGGAGTATCTATGTCAAAACAATGCTGTCATATACTAACAAAAAGTTTCACCGCATATGAGAGCAAGCATAATATCAGTTATCCAAAACATAAACTGTGCAAAAACATAAACTGTCCAAAACAGAGATTATAACCCATAAACTATAAGATAAACCAAAATTCATCAGAGTTTCCTATTCGTCATCTCCATCTTTGTCGTCTTCACCATCTGCGTCATCCTCGTCACTTTCTTCATCACCTTCCACATCATCAGCATCATCTCCATCGTCATCATCAGCCTCATCTCCAGCAGCTTCACCTTCCTCATCAGCAGCAGCTTCACCTTCCTCATCAGCAGCAGCTTCACCTTCCTCATCAGTCTCATCGTCGTCCTCATCCCCTCTTGTCCTACGAATGCGAGGGTCCACACGAATGCAGTCGGAGTTTAGCAAATACCCTTCATTATCAAACTGTTTCCTCATTGTCAACTTAGATGGTGGAGTAGGGAGCTTGGCTTTCTCTAATAGCTTGTAAAGGACTGCTCTTTGATCGTCTAATTCCTCCTGCACATAAGATGGTGGCATCTCAAGTAAGCCTTCATATAAGCCTCCATCAAAGCATCGGGATCACCCCCTCCATCTTCTAGCTGAACCTCAATGTCCATAGGTTTGTCATCTCGTGCCCTAGAGGTCTCCACCATAGGAGGATCCTTAGCAACCTTTATGCATACCTCGATCACCGTTTTCTTTATGTGACCCTTCAACTTCTTTACTACATCCTCTTCCTCTTCCGGCACTCCACCCGCACGACACAAATCAGTGATAAGAACTGGAAACCAGAGTTGTTTAGGGCGTTGTTCTCGTATCTTCTCCTTCAGCCTATATGCGATGACATTCCCCACATTGAACCTGATGCCTTTGAGTATACAATATAGGATAGCAACCTTGTGGATAGGCACATTGTTGAGATGCTTTGTTGGAAGTATGGTGGCGTTGATGAACAGGAGCCAAACCTTGGCTTGTCTAGTTAAGCAAGTTGCTTTCATGCACTTGGATGCCACGTTGGTCCATACCGGTCCTGACGGGAGGCAAACAACTTCTTCCATTTCCTGTGGGGTGACCTTCGCTAGGACCGTAGTGTAATCAACTTGATCCTGGTCATCCAATGCAAACAAGTCAGAAATTCGCTTAGCTGAAAACACGACCTCCTTCCCTCTCATAATGACTGTCTCGTCTCCCGCTGATACGGCATTTGCGTAGAACTCATAGACTAGGGAAAAGGTAGCTTCAGTTCTTGGGTGGCAGAAAGATTCCCAGTGCAGGGCACATATATGATTTGCATATGCTAGGTTCCAAGCCCTTGTGTCCATTTTGAATTCTCTCTCCATGATGAATGGAGTGGTTCTCAACTCCCTAAACCTTAACTCTGCAGCGTCATTTTGAAATTTTCTACCGCCCTTAGCAATTGATTTCGGCTTTTCTTATTTCTTCCTCTTCATACCTTTACCTAGATTAGGGGGTTCTATTACTCCTCACCCTAGATGAAGGAGCTTCTAAAATGAAATACGTAAGTACTAGGTATACCTGTAGAGCCCTTGCCACTTTTCTCTAGCACAACCGTTGTCGTCCGCCGAGCTTTTCCCATGGCGTTTGCAAGGAGAGTATCCGCTTCTTCCTCGCTATTGTAGGCCGGCGTCCAGCGAAGTCGAAGACAATGTAGCAGCAGCCTCTCACCGCTCGTCGCTTCAGCAGACGCGAAGGGAAGGTTGCCGGCCACCGCGGATTTCCAGCTCGAAGAGGAACGTCGTGACCTAGCAGGGGTTTGGGAAAGAAATTGGGCTGGGGAAGATTCTATGCTAGATTTCTGCTTAATAAGGATTAAACCCGCTTAATTAATCTAACCGCTGTTTTAAAAGGAAATGAATCGTTTCCGTAAACCGGAAATTGTGGTTCGCTCAGACCGGACGCCGGTTCACCGATGTCAGCGATTCAGCCTTAAGTAGTCAGAAAAAAGAAAATGACAACCTCCATTTTTAAATGTTGTCATTTTCCGCTGAACCGGCGGTTCACTTAAACCGGTTCCCGGTTCACTCCCTAGCCGATTTCTATAATAGCAGTTAGCAGGCGAAAAATGACAATGACATTTTTCTTGATTACAACATTCCTCTTTCTCAAAATCTGGCCGAAATTTTATTTATTTATTTCTTTTTTTTATAGAATTTCATGCTCATCTCGCAGCTTCCCCCATTCCAATCCTAAAGCTATAAAAACTGCCAATTATGAAAACTTAAAACTTTAAAAACAAGAAATAATACAAAGATGTGATGGGTTGCCTCTCACCAAGCGCCTGATTTATGAGTCCCGGCAGGACTTCTCCTGATTAGACAAGCTCCAAACGCGACACTACTCGGTCATTGTCGCCTCCCAGATATAACTTCAATCTCTCTCCATTTACCTTGAACTCGGTTCCATCATTCTCATTTAAAATAGTCACAGCTCCATAAGGGTGCACGATTTTAACCTTGAACGGGCCCGACCAGCGTGACTTAAGCTTTCCGGGGAATAATTTCAAGCGAGAGTTGAATAGTATATAGTAGAACAAGCTGTCCCGACTCAAAGTTTTTCTCCTTCATGCGTCGATCATGCCATCATTTCGTGCGCTCTTTATAAATTCTCAAGTTCTCATACGCTTGCATTCTAATCTCCTCTAGTTCATTCAATTGTAAGAGCCTCTTCTTACCGGCGTCGCGAAAATCATAATTAATTTTCTTTATTGCCCAGAATGCCTGTGTTCTTATTTTAGAGGTAGATGACAAGACTTTCCATAGACCATTCGGTACGGGGTTAGTCCTATAGGGGTTTTGAAGGCAGTGCGATATGCCCATAATGCATCAACAAGCTTTTGTGACCAATCTCTACGGGTGACGCTCACTGTCTTTTCTAGAATTTTCTTAATCTCCCTATTGGATACTTCCGCTAACCCATTCATCTGGGGATGATATGCTAAGGCGACTTTGTGAGTTATCCCAAATTTGTTTAGTAATGCGGTGAATTGATTGTTACAGAAATGACTTTTACCGTCACTAAGGATTGCCCTCGGGATTCCGAATCGACTGAATATATGGTGTCTTAAGAAGTTAAGGACTACCTTCGCATCATTCCTGGGCGTCGCGATTGCTTCCACCCATTTAGATACGTAGTCCACAGCCAACAATATGAATAGATTACCATTCGAGTTCACGAACGGTCCCATGAAGTCTATACCCCATACATCAAATAATTCGACTTCCAGCATTATATTCATGGGCATCCCATCGTTTATATTTTCGTTCCGTTGGCATCTATCGCATTGCTTCACAAATACATTGGCATCCCTGAATAAATTAGGCCAATAGAAGCCAGCCTCTAACACCTTCATTGCCGTTCTCGTTCCCTTGAAATGACCTCCGTAGGGGGAGCTATGACATTTCTCTATTATCGCTCTCATCTCCTCCTCGGGGATGCATCTCCGTACGATTCCGGCGGCACCAACCTTGAACAATAAGGGATCATCCCACATGTAAGACCTTACCTGATGTGGAAATCGTTTTCTTTGTTGGTAGGATATTTCAGGTGGCAAAATATTGCTTGCTAAATAGTTTACAAAGTCAGCATACCAAGGCGTAATACTCTCCGAAATAGCTAGTAACTGCTCATCAGGAAATCTCTCTTCCACTTCAGAATGTAGTGTCGACTGTGTACTCTCAATCCTAGATAAGTGATCTGCAACCGGGTTGTCCGTTCCTTTCCTATCCTTAATTTCTACATCAAACTCCTGTAAGAGAAGGACCCATCGAATCAAATGTGGTTTTGAGTCTCTCTTCTCCATAAGATAACAGATCGCTGCATGATCGGTGTACACTATAACCTTCGTACATAAGAGATACGATCGAAATTTTTCGAATGCGAATACCACCGCCAATAGCTCCTTCTCGATGGTAGTGTAGTTGGTTTGGGCCTCGATTAGGGTCTTGCTAGCATACGCAATCGTATGAAATATCTTCTCCCGCACTTGTCCCAAAACAACTCCTACCGCATAGTCGCTCGCGTCACACATCAAGATAAATGTCTCTTCCCAATCAGGTGTTACTACAATAGGAACGGTGGTTAACCGATATTTGAGCTCGTCGAACGCTCTCAAGCAATCGTCATTAAAAGAAAATTTTGCATCCTTCTCTAGAAGTCCACTCAAGGGTTTAGCTATTTTCGCGAAGTCTTTGATGAAACTTCTATAGAAGCTCGCGTGTCCAAGGAAGCTTCGTAGCATTTTCACATTTTTGGGTGGAGGTAATTTTTTTATCACATCTAGTTTTGCTCTGTCCACCCCCAACCTAGTCCTGGAAACATGATGACCCAACACGATGCCTTCACGAACCATGAAATGACATTTCTCCCAATTCAATACTAGGTTTGTCTCTACACAACGTGTGAGTACCTTCTCCAAACACTCTAGGTATGCGTCAAATGATTTTCCAAAGATGGAAAAATCATCCATAAAAATCTCAATACCCTGGTCCATAATATCAGAGAAAATTGCAATCATGCAACGCTGGAAGGTAGCCGGTGCGTTGCATAGACCAAAGGGCATTCTCCTAAATGCGAAAGTACCATAGGGGCAAGTAAATGTGGTCTTTTCTTGATCAGCGGGGTCGATAGTAATTTGATTATACCCGGAATACCCATCAAGAAAATAGTAAAAATCATTCCCCGTCATTTTATCTAGGACTTGGTCGAGGAAGGGAAGAGAGAAATGATCTTTTCGGGTGGCTTTGTTTAACTTTCTATAATCCATGCAAATCCTCCACCCCGTGATCATCCTAGTGGCGACCATCTCTTCCTTCTCGTTCCTTATAACCGTCATCCCCCCTTTCTTGGGTATACACTGAACAGGCGAGACCCACGGACTATCCGAGATGGGATATATTATACCTGCATCTAGCCACTTAATAATCTCCTTTTTAACTACCTCTTTCATTGGCGGGCTTAAGCGGCGTTGAGGCTCAATCGACCCATGAAATGACTCCTCCAAAAGAATCTTGTGCATACATAATGAAGGGCTTATCCCCCGGATATCAGCGATGGTCCATCCTATGGCCGTTTTAAAATGCTTAAGTAGTTCAATTAGTCGTTTCCGTTGATCAGGTGTTAAGTTTAAATTTATGATGACCGGCAGTGTCTCGTCATCCCCTAAATATACATAAGTGAGATGCTCGGGAAGAGGTTTTAACTTGAGTGATGGTGGCTCAACGATGGACAGTTTAACTGACAAGGATTTCTCGGGCATCTCTAATGGTTCCGGCTTACGAAACCAAGCCATTTGCTTCTCGAATGCTTGTAAGCATTCTTGCATTTCTTCTTCCTCCTCGGATGAAGCCTCGTCAGTCAATAGGTGATGTTGGGGCTGCGGTCCGGAATCGCCCCCACGCTGCGGTGCTATGCAGTAATGGCTTAATTGGCTGCCCCGTCCCCGGTTGAAATCTTTGATATAAAGATTAGTTGCGCCGTTCTCCATCAGTCCGGGCTTTTGGTGCAGTTGGTTGCGCTAAGTCCTCTCAAGTGGTGGAGATGCGGGGTACGGGTTCGAAACCCCGGGGTCGTTTCCGGGGGGGATTGTTGGGGCTGCGGTCCGGAATCGCCCCCGCGCTGCGGTGCTATGCGGTAATGGTTTAACTGGCTGCCCCATCCCCGGTTGAAATCTTTGATATAAAGATTAGTTGCGCCGTTCTCCATCAGTCCGGGCTTTTGGTGCAGTTGGTTGTGCTAAGTCCTCTCAGGTGAGTCAATAGAACTTCCTGTTCATTGGACAAGAGACGAGTCGACTCATAGTCACGAATGGACACGTGATTGACCACCTCCATGTTGTCTTCCTCTCTATGGGGGAATTTCATTGTCGTGAGTAGATTAAACGTTACGTGCTCATCATTTACCCTCATTGTCAGCTCTCCCTTCTGCACATCAATTAATGTCCTGCCCGTAGTTAGGAACGCTCTTCCTACAATAATAGGTACCTCTTTTTCCTCCTCCATATCTAATATCACAAAATCTGTGGGGAAAATAAATTTGTCCACCTTTACCAACACGTCCTCTACTATCCCTTTCGGAAACGCTAGGGTCCTATCGGCCAACTGCAAGGTGATGGAGGTCTTGGAGATTTCCCCCAAACCCAGCTTCCTATAGATCAATAATGGCATTAAGTTAATGCTCGCCCCTAGGTCACATAATGCCTTACCCTCGAATTTATATCCTATGGAACAAGGAATAGTGAAGCTCCCCGGATCTTTCAACTTGGGTGGGAGTCTTTTTTGGAGAATGGCACTGCACTCTTGAGTAAGTGCCACCGTCTCATTCGTTCCAAATCTTCTCTTCTTCGATAGGATATCCTTCATGAATTTCACGTAGCTTGGCATCTGTTCCAACGCTTCTGCGAAAGGGATATTGATTTGCAATTTCTTAAATATCTCCATAAACTTTTGGAATTGATGGTCTAATTTACTTTTCCTTAATCGTTGAGGGAATGGTGGTGGTGGATAGACTATCGCACCACTCTTCTTTTTAGAACTTTCAACGGTCGACTCACGTGTCTTTTCTCCTAACACCTCCACTCCTTCACTAACATTCTCTTCTTGTATCAACTCCTCACTAGGTATCGCGGGACTAATCTCCTCCAACTCATTTCCTTCATTATTCGTCTCAGATTTTTATCTCTCCGGTGCTCCCACCAACTCCTTTCCACTCCTTAAAGTGACTGCCTTACAATGTGGATTATCTCCCTTTGGATTTGTATCGGTGTCCGATGGGAGTGTTCCTTGGGGTCTCAGGTTTAAAGCACTCGCGATTTGTCCTAACTGCGTTTCGATTACCCTCAAAGAACCCTCTAAACTAAGAATGCGAGCGTCACTCTTTTGGATTGATTCTACTATCACCTCTTCGGAGTATTTTCTTGAAGCTTCTTGTTGATTATAATTGTTATTATGAGGTGGATTCGGGTGTGGGTTTGAACTAAATTCGGGTGGGTGTGCCAAACCGGTGTTGTTCTTCCACGAGAAGTTTGGGTGGTTTCGCACTTCGGGATTATAATGATTAGGAAATGTGTTGTTGTTATTATAATTGTGATGATGATTGTTATACCTTGGTTGCCCCCTATATATTTAATCTCCTCGTTATGACCAACAAGTTGTTCTACCGTAAGAGATGGGTTCATGGGAATCGAAGAGGCAACCATGCTATTAACCTGAGGGTGCGTTTGGGCTTGATTTAAGGTCAAGACATCTAATCTCTTATTCATAGCATTGAACTGCGCCGACATTTGTGCGGCGAATGAGGTCAACTGGTCCACTTGGTAAAGACCATCTATCGAAGAAGAAGGAGCCTGTCGATCGAACGACTGATAATTATTTGAAGATAAATCTTCAAGAATAGCGTATGCGTCCTCGGGGTACTTGTTCATGAGAGATCCCCCTGCAGCTCCATCTACTTGGATCATCGTAGATGTCTGGAGGCCATTATAAAATGTCCACACCTGTTGGTGCATCTGCAAACCGTGGTGAGGACACTTTCGTAAGAGTTCTTTGAATCGCTCACATGCGTCATACAACGTTTCCTCATTCCCTTGCATAAATGTACTAATGTCTCGCATTAGTTTCGCTGTTTTTGCGGGTGGGAAGTACTTGGCCAAGAATAAGTCAACCACCTGCATCCAAGTGGTGAGACCGTGTTGGGAATCAAGCCACTCCTTCGCTCTACCCGATAAAGAGAAAGGAAATAGGCGAAGTTTAATCGCTTCATCTGACGCACCGTTAATCTTGAATGTGTCACACACATCCATGAACGTTCGTAAATGAGAGTTTGGGTCCTCATGATTCAGTCCACTGAATTGTTTCTGCTGCACTAGGTTCATAGCCATGGAGTCAATTTTGAAGTTATTGGCTTCAATGGCAGGCTTGATAATGCTATATTGCAGTCCCCCCTATAAGGCATATTGTACTCGCGATAGGTTCACCTAATTTCAGCAGGTTGTCCATTCTGTTCTACTTGACCCTCTTGACCTAAGCCTTCTGGGCCAACTTCATTGGGAGCGTTTCGATTGTTAGGATTCATTATTGTCATGTTATTATTTTCTAATCGAAACGTTCTCCTATTTTGTCTACACGTCCGTTCGATCTCTAGGTTTAACGGTAACAATTCAGGTGATCGATGTCTGGACATAAAATAAGCACACCAATAATAGATAATAATTAATCAAACAAAACAATCACAAAACAAAGCAGAAAAATATATATATATATATAATAATTAACGATGACAAAAACCAAAAACTTGATCTCTAATTACTAAGGATTCACTAATATTGCAAGGAAATAACACTAAACTTTTCGCACCTCCCCGGCAACGGCGCCAAAAACTTGATACGCCCGAAATAGTCTACGTATTTAAACGCAAGTGCACGTGCCGTGTCAAGTAATAAAAAGTGAGTGAGAATCGTCTCCATAGGGAGGTGGTGAATTCAGTGCTTGCAAATACCAGTTAGGCCTTTTTCTTAAATCCAAGTAAGACAAAATTGGTGATTTTCTTGAACTACTAAAATTAAGAATGCAGATTTCTAAATAAAACTACTACGAATCTTAGGAGCAAAACTTTTATTATCAAGGTAGAAATATAATCTTATATTATGATTTCCTAGGTTTAGTATGACGGATAAGTGAATGTATCGTTATGAAAATGCATAGTGAGCGTGTCTTGCAACGATCTTAAAATAGATAACCGTATCTCTCGATAGCGGCAATCCCTAGTTCTATATTTCTCCTCGGGTGAAATAAGAACCGCTCAAAGAACAAAGACCTAAGTTGCTAACACCAAGAGGAAGTCTCCTTCTCTCTTCAAATGCTATATCAAAATTTTGATATACTACCGCAACTCCTCTCTCGATTTATGAAGCGTAGCATAAAAGTGAAACATTGGCCAAACATTTCAGAAAATAAAGATCATAAGTTTGATAAAGAACATTCACCAAGAATTATCAACAAAATAAACTAGAAAATATCCATCAAACACAACCTAGTACTCTCATAATACAAGATTAAGGAAGGATTAGTTCATGGCGTTGGAGGAATCACTCAAAATGTTGAAATAGATCTTACAAAACATCGCGGTTCACGCTTAATCGCTGCAGGAATTTCTTCCTAGAGTCGCTTCTTCGATCCGTACGAAGATCTCCTTCTTCTTCCTCTTGCCGTCGCTCTCCAATGGAGTTTTTCTTCCCAAGTCAACCCTAGATGGTGCTCTCCTCCTTAGATCCGAAATTAATAATGAATAATCTCTATTTGGTCAGTTTTTAGCATTAAAAACGTCCATACTCCTGAAAGGACGCATCCTTCCATAATAAAAAATAACGGCAATTCGAATTTAAAATTTTAAATTTCGGACAGACACATGTTGCAGTTTCAGAATTGGATGTTGCAGTAACTGGTCCAGGCCGAAAATAATAATTCTGCATTCACTTCCAAGTTGATTTCTCCGGCGAATCTTGCATAAAAAACCATGGAATAAGATCAACTTAGTACCATAAACATTATAACAATAATTAATCATATTTTATTATCATTTAGGCTCCTTTTTACTAATTATGAAGTAGAAATATTAGGCAAAGATAACTTCATTTGAGAAGTTATCAGGAAGCCCAACCCACTACCTCTATTTACCACTACGAGAGGTACCTGAGAGTTTAGCTAACTCTACATGGGGCAATTAAAGGTTTGTGCGCATAGAGTCGAGTTTGTGTGTTGCACCTGTGTGAAATCCATCATTTAGCATGCATAACATTTCATATCATACATACTTATGTAAAATCTCTACTCCTAACGTATAAATTAGTATGTGATCTTTTATACGTTAGGTCTTGCAAAACGACCCCTTAACTTATAAGTTTGTATGGG
Organism: Platanthera zijinensis; assembly: GCA_039513925.1. Classification (NCBI taxonomy): domain Eukaryota; kingdom Viridiplantae; phylum Streptophyta; class Magnoliopsida; order Asparagales; family Orchidaceae; genus Platanthera; species Platanthera zijinensis. The sequence continues at coordinate 148,186,749 of CM077094.1, read as the reverse complement.
CATTCTTATAAGCTAAGGTTATTTACTCTATAATGATAGTTAGTTGTTCTACCTTTACTATATTCTATTGCTTCTATCATATTGCTTCTTTTACTTACTGTTCTTTCATGTACCCATTGTTACTATGGTAGATACTTTTAACATATGTTAGATAGGGTCACTATCACATGCTTTTTCTTACTCTCCACTTTCAGTCCTCCCTTTCGTTCCTCCCCCGCACGGTGCCTAGGTGTCGTTGGGGGGAGGGGGACCAAGACTTAGTTTAAACTAACGGCCTAATGGACATAACACCAGGGACACCTACTGGAAGATAGGGTGCATCACTAGGGGAACCAGCACGTCTAGGAGGAGGTGAACCAACCTTGTCCTGGAGTGACCGCAGTTGCAGCAGCAGTCAGTGGATAAGTGAGTGACTAGTAGATTTATTTCCGCGAGCGTTATGTAGTAAGGATTTTATGTACCGGGCATGAGCCCTTTTATCTTCCTATCAGATTCAGTATTACTTGTTGTTCAGTGTTATACCTGTATGAACTTTGTATACATATGTTGCAATGTGATTGTGGACATGACTCATATTTATATATGTTTACTTCTTTTCTTCTGTGGTATATGGTCGAGTACTTGCCGACAGAATCGGCGATTTGTGGCGATGACCTCCTCGGGAGTTGGTGCCACCACAAAGCGGCGGTTCTGGGCATAAGACCCCCCCCCCCCCAAAAAAAGGGCTCTTACATATAAGCCATATTCTCGCCACAAATCGAATGTATACATATGTTGCAATGTGATTGTGGACATGACTCATATTTATATATGTTTACTTCTTTTCTTCTGTGATATATGGTCGAGCACTTGCCGACAGAATCGGCGATTTGTGGCGATGACCTCCTTGGGAGTTGGTGCCACCACAAAGCGGCGGTTCTGGGCATAAGACCCCCCCCCCCCCAAAAAAGGGCTCTTACATATAAGCCATATTCTCGCCACAAATCGAAGATCGAGATACCCTCCAAAGAAATCCATCAATGTCGATGGTCATATGCTTGCCCTTTCACATTCTCGCCACGCTACTAGTCAAATTCATAAGCATAAATCAATAGGAATTAACTAGGTTGAAACGTAGGCTTAGGTTTTTGTTGTGGATAATCAAAGATAAGAACGGCGTCTAGTCACACCCAAACCTAAAGAGAGCTCGCACAAAATAAATAATCATGACTTTAAGAACATAACCAACTTCCCAAATCTTTTTTCCTTTTGTTTTTCATTCAACTTTTTTCATTTTTTTATCTCTTTCTTCCCATTTTTTAGTTTTTTTAATATTTTCAGAAGGAATGTGCAATAGTGTTTTGGCCATAAGGCATTACATGCTTTTACAAATCAATGTTTAAAAACTATATGGTTTTCATACATCGACACACAGACCGATAATACATGAAAACTATAACAAAGCACTTTAGTCTTTAAGGGCCAACTCAGCACTAGGCTTCTTGCCCGCTACTTCCTGCTCGGTTCACCAGTACTTGTACCATCCAAAAATAATCGGTAAATGTGGGTCAGCTTTATGCCGACCAAAAATGGTGTAATGACCCCCAACCATTGTAGCCGACTGCGAGGCGGTGGTATCGCATTCATGCAAGCAAGTCGTACAATTAATATATATATATATATATATATATATATATATATATATATATATATCAATTTCTCTACATAGAGTGAAGTTTCAAACACATTCAATTTGTCTAGGTTGAGCATCAAAATAAGTGAACCTAGATATGCAATGCACATGATATTGGTTGGTCTACCCGAAGGTTTCTTCAACTGCCTAACAAGCATCACAACGCAAACATTGGTAAGCACGACCATACTTTTTCATGTTCTCAAGGCATGTTTAGGTGAACTCTCGCACGAGCAAGTCCACCAATCCAAGTATAGCCAACTCGTATTCTATTTGAACATTTCACTAGTCAAGCGCGTCAGCTTTGACCCTCTCTCTCTCTCTCATGATAACAATGATGCTTTTACCGAGCACTCGAGCTTAACAACGTACATGGTGCGGGCTCGTTTCAGCTTTTGCTTGTTGTTTAAATCCTCGTGTCTATGCAAACACAAGGCGGGAATGTACAACCCCATATTCGCTGGGAGGGACCCAAAGGCTTCAATGGTCAGGATTGGGCTAGTCTCAGGCTAGCCTCGGGTTAACCCTAAGGCATACTTGGGGAGTTCTCGTACTGAAGGAGCTCTCGCCAAGGGCAGGCGAAAGCTGAGGAAACCAGGGCAGATAGTCGACCTCTCGGCAGGAGAGATCGTCGACCGACCAAGGCAGATAGTCGAGCTCTCGGCAGGAGAGATCGTCGACCAACCAGGGCAGATAGTCGAGCTCTCGGCAGGAGAGATCGTCGACCAACCAGGGCAGATAGTCGAGCTCTCGGTAGGAGAGATCGTCGACCAACCAAGGCAGATAGTCGAGCTCTCGGCAGGAGAGATCGTCGACCAACCAGAGCAGATAGTCGAGCTCCCGGCAGGAGAGATCGTCGACCGACCAAAGCAGATGACTTGACTACGAAAGCTCCCGCCCAGGGCAGGCGAGAACGCCTTAGGAGAGCCTTCATTCGCAAGGGCAGCATGACTACCTAGCGCGAGAACCTTTCTGGCAGGAGTTCTCGCCAAGGTGGGCCTAGTGGGGACCCAGCGAGAGCCTTCTAGGCCGGGGGTCTCGCCAAGTGGGCCCACAGGGTGGGACCCGGAGTCCAGAGGAGATTATTTTATTATTATCATTCTTTATCCCGAGGTAAAATTACCCAAATGCCCTTGGGATGACAGCGGGATTTGGCTATTGGCAGACCCCTCAGGGGTATTTCAGTATTTTCAGGTCAAAGGAAGACTATAAAAAGACCCATAGGGGCTCTTTGGAAGGGAAGGCTTTCATTATTCTCCCACTCTAGTGCCTTCTGAGGAGCTCCCAGCCCAGCATTTGGCTTTGGAGGGGAAGCTCTCAGAGATCTTCCGGGTGTGTGGCGGGACCTCCCAGCTGAGGCTTTGGGTCAGTCTTTTGACCTTGGCAGCCAGTCAAGGGTCGAGGTAAGAGAGAAGTAGGCATCGGCTGCACTTTGGTTTGTGAACATTCGTTGGGGTCATTTTTGGCTTCAACAGTTCTGGTGCGGTGAGCGTGGAAGCAGCCGGTGTAAGAAAATCTCGAGTTGAGTCCCATGGCAGGAGGCGAAGGTGAAGGATCAGGCGTAGGAGGATCCCCCACCCGGGTGGACGAGGCGACGAAGAAGATGTTTGAGGACTTCAGGCGGGAAGTCATGCAGACGATCAACTTGGCCTTCTCGGCAAGGAATGAGTGGGAGACGCCGCAGGTTCCGGTGGAGGTGGTTCCGCTGCTAGGCGAGAACGCTCCAGGGCAGCGCCCCGGGAAGGAAGTCCCGGTGGAGGCAGGCGAGAGGGACGTAGCCGCGCGGGAGCTTTTCCCAGGCCAGCGTCTCGAGAAGGAGCTTCCGGTGGATCTGGGCGAGAAGGAGGCGACGGTGCGGGAACTCTTCCTTGGGCATGGTCTCGCGGATCGGTCCAGCCAACCGAGGTCGCGAGATGTGCCTTCTCGCCAGGCGGGAGGCGAGACCCCCTTTAGTGAGCTCATTGTCTCGGCTCTAGTGCCGGAGGGGTTCCGGGAGCCGGACATGACCTACTACACCGGGAAGGATGACCCGGTTCAGCACGTGCAATGGTTCGAGGACGTAGTGTCCATCAGGCAAATGTCGGATGCCTTCAAGTGTAGGCTCTTCGCCATCACTCTGAAAGAGAAGGCCAGGGACTGGTTCCACCAGTTGCCGGCGAGTTCCATCTACAGTTTTGAAGATCTGCGCAGAGGTTTCTTGTTGAGGTTCTCGACTTCAAAGAAGCGGAAGAAGGAGGTTGAATGCCTGTTTGCAGTGAGGCAAGGGCCGGAGGAGACGCTGGGTCATTATGTTGACCGGTTCCAAAAGGAGATTCTCCTGGTCCAGGAGGTCCCGGGGTACGCGTTGATGCTTGCCTTCACCCTGGGGCTGAGACCAGGGTTTTCAGCATGGAGTTGAAGAGGGTGCCCCCTCTCTCTTTTGAGGAGCTCATGGAGAGGGCGGCGAAGGAGATAGACTTTGAAAGGGCAAACCCTGCGTTTGCGAGGAAGCTGGTCAGGTTGGCCGAGGATGATGTGAAGGAGCCGGTAGTGGGAAGGCAGAGAGAGCAGAGGGAGCAGAGGGAGCCGAGGGAAGATATGAGAAGAGAAGAGCCCCGAGGGCAGGGACAGCAGCATGGGGGGGCCAGGGAGCCGAACAACCGACTGGGTTGGAGGCCTCAGGAGGGTCGCCCCCAGGGCCAAGGAGGACCTCAGGGAAGAGATAACTTCCGGGAGCAAAGAAGGCTGGAGCAGGGAGGATGGCGACAAGGACCAAGGGGTCATTTCCCACCACCGCAGGAGGCCATGGAGGTGGGAAGAGGAAGAGGAAGAAGATTTCGGGGAGCCGGAAGAAGGGGAGGAGGAGAAGGAAGAGGGGGCAGGGAGGCGTTGCCCTATTATGACTTCCATCAGGAGGAAGGTCACGCAACGGCCACCTGCCCAGAGTTTCTGGAGATTAGAGGGGCCAGAGGGGTCGGAAGGCAGGATCCGCCTGTAAGGATCGTCGAAGTACAGCGAGAAGAGGCTGAGGACAGGTGTGAAGACAGGGTAGACGTGGGGACCCGAGGAGGGATCGGAGTGATCCATGGGGGAGTGGGGATCGAGGCAACCCGCAAGGGGAGCCTTCAAACCATGTTCCGCCGAGGGGTCGCCTCAACCTCCCAGGCTCCCCCCCCCCCCAGAGGAGAAGATCACTTTCTCATCCGCGGATATGCCAGACTACGAGGATCCGTTCTGCGACGCGCTTGTGATCCAGACAGCGATAGAAAACTACACCGTCTCCCGGATACTGGTGGACAATGGGAGCTCGGTGAACGTGATCTTCAAGAAGGCCTTCGATGAGATGAGGGTGGAAGGAAAAAGGGTCCTGGCTTCTGATGGACCGCTTTTTGGCTTCTCCGGAGAAAGGAAAGAAGTGGAAGGGGGAGTGGGCCTGCATGTGAGGCTTGGGGGCGTCTCACGGAACTGTCGGTTCGTGATCGTAGACGCCCCGAGTAGTTACAATGCCATCTTTGGATGTCCCCTCATCAGCGCCTTTCGCTGCGTACCCTCCTCATACCACCAATGCCTCAAGTTCAACAATGGAGGGGTGCAGGTTAGAATCAGGGGGGATCCGAAGATGGCAAGGAAATGCTATGTGACGGCGGTTAATACCGTGTCATGGATGGCGGAGGCAGAGGAGTTGGAGAAGGAGATGGCTGAGCAGGAAGGGGTTGAGAAAGGGGAGATAAGCCTGGGGGAGGCGATGGAGGTTGTTGAGGAGTTGGCAGAGGTGGAGGAGATCAGCCTAGAAGAGGCGAGAGGAGTGGTGGATGAAGAAGAGCAGAAGCAGGAGAAGAGCCTGGAGGAGGCGATGGAAGTTGATGAGGTCGGGGGAGAGGAGCTCGAGTTTGAGCAGGAAGAGGCAAGGGTAAGTTGGGAGTGGTCGGGGCTGGAGCCGGCCGAAGAAGTGGTGGAGATGGAGGTGCTTACAAGAGCGGGGGAGGTGCAAAGGATTCGGATCAGTGGAGGCTTGAGCCTCGAGGATCAGGAGCGGATGCGAGCCTGCATCCAAAGCAACGTCGACATCTTCGCTTAGAGCGCGGCAGACATGCCGGGCATCGACGCGGACGTGGCCTGTCATCGCTTGAACCTGGATCCCAGAGCCCGCCCCATACGCCAAAAGATGAGGGCCATCGCCACCAAGCTAGAAGCCCCCATCCGAGAGGAGGTCAAAAAGCTCCTGGACGCAGGCTTCATCTCAGAGATCCAGTATCCAGGCTGGATCTCCAACGTGGTAATGGTAAAGAAGGGAGGAGGAAAGTGGCGCATGTGTGTTGATTTTTCTTTATTAAATAAATCATGTCCCAAGGATTGCTACCCCTTGCCTCGAATCGACGCGCTGGTTGACTCAGCCGTTGGTTTTTCTCTTATGAGTTTTTTAGATGCATTTTCAGGTTACCACCAGATCCGGATGCACCCTCCTGATGTCAAGGATGTTTCCTTCATCACGAGAGAGGGATGCTTCAGCTATAAGATGATGCCCTTCGGATTGAAGAACGCAGGGGCGACATACCAACGCATGATGGATCGAATCTTTCGAGATCAAAGGGGAAGGAACCTGGAGGTCTATGTGGATGACCTCATGGTCAAGAGCAAGTGTGTTGATTCCCACTTGCGAGACTTGGAGGAGACGTTTGCCACCCTGCGAAGGTTCAAGATGAGGTTGAACCCCTTGAAGTGTGTCTTCGGGGCTAGTCGCGGGAAATTCCTCGGACACCTCTTGACTCCCGCAAGGGTAGAACCTAACCCCGATAAGGTTAAGGCTATCCTTGACCTGGAATCGCCTCGCAGCGCCAAGGAGGTCCAGCGCTTGACCGAGAAGTTGGCCGGGCTAAGCAGGTTCCTCTCCCGGTCAGGGGATAGATGTTCCTCTTTCTTCAAAGTACTTCGTGGTAACCAAGTATTCGAATGGACGGCCGAGTGTGAAGAGGCATTTCAGGGGCTGAAGAGACAACTCTCCCAAGCTCCGTTACTTCAAAGCCCGAAGGAAGGGGAGGACCTAGCCTTGTATCTCGGAGTGGGGGGAGAGGCAGTGAGCTCCGTCTTGGTTAGGGAAGAGGGGAAGAAGCAGTTACCCGTCTATTATGTCAGCCGAATCTTAAAAAAGGCGGAGCTCCGATACCCCATCCTGGAGAAGCTAGCGTATGCTTTGGTCATCTCAGCTAGGAAGCTTCGCCCTTACTTTCAAGCACACTCGATTAGGGTGGTAACCGACCATCCTCTTCGCAAGGTCTTGGAGGGGGTGGAACATTCAGGAAGGTTGGAAAAGTGGTCCATCGAGCTAAGCGAGTTCGACATTTCTTTCGTCCCGAGGCTCTCCATCAAAGCCCAGGCCGTAGCGGATTTTCTGGCGGACTATGTTACCGAGGCCGAGGTTGAAGAACCAAGGCCGCAAGAAGCGTGGAAGATGGTGGTCGACGGGGCCTCAGGAAGGCACTCCCTGGGGGGGAGGTGTGGTGTTGGTAAGCCCTCAGGGAGTTACCATAGAGCAAGCAGTGACTTTCCATTTCCCTGTAACCAATAACCAAGCGGAGTATGAGGCTGTGATCGCTGGCCTCCGCTTGGCAAAGGAGCTGGAAATCCAGGATGTGGAGGCCTTCACCGACTCAATGGTGGTCGCATCGCAGATCCGAGGCGAGTTTGAGGCCCGGGAGCCTACCCTCGCAAGATATCTATCAAAGGAGAACTGTCGGAAGAAGTCAAGGATGTAAAGAGCTTCAGGCACAAGGCGGCTCATTACCTGATGCTGGAGGGGAGCTTGCATCGGAAGATGTTGTCAGGGCTCCTCGCGAGATGCGTAACCGAGGAGGAAGTCCCGAGGATCCTGGAAGAGGTGCATTCTGGAGAATGCGGCAGTCATTCGGGGGGAAGGACATTGGAAGCAAGGGTGATAAGGCAAGGATATTTCTGGCGGACCTTAAGGAAGGATACAGCTGAATTCGCAAGGAGGTGTCGGAAGTGCCAAGTACATGCTCCTCTCCAGCTCTTGCCCGCCCAAAGGCTTCGAAGCATCACGGCGCCATGGCCCTTCGCCATTTGGGGTATGGACCTGGTTGGACCCTTTCCTCCAGCTAGCGGACAGAGGAGGTCCCTCCTAGTTATGATTGACTACTTCTCCAAATGGCTGGAGATCAAGCCGTTTGCCAAGGTAACCTCCCAGGTCATCAGAAACTTCGTTTGGGGGGAAATCATTTGCAGGCACGGATTGCCCCAAGCGATAGTGACGGACAACGGTCCTCAGTTCGCCAGTGAAGAATTCATCAATTTCTGCACCCAATTGGGGATTGACCTCAGGTTCGCCTCTGTCCATCATCCTCGGAGCAATGGCCAGGTGGAGGCGGCAAACAAAGTCATCGTCAACTTGCTCAAAAAGAAGGTGGAGAACCTGAAGGGTAGCTGGGTGGAACAGCTCCCTTCCGTCCTGTGGGCCTTGCGAACAACTCCGAACACGGCCACAGGAGAGACCCCCTTCAAGCTCTCTCATGGGTGTGAGGCTGTCCTCCCTGTGGAGGTCGAGGTTAGGTCCCCAAGGGTCGCGGCCGCAGCTGAGGGAAGCGAAGCTTGGAGGTTGGAGAATGAGGAAGGGTTGCGCCTCTCATTAGATGTGGTGGAAGAGCTGCGGGATGTTGCCGCCATCAGGCAAGAAGAAATAAAGCGGTGAATGGCTCGGTACTTCGATAAGCACATCAGAGTCAAGCAATTCGCCGAGGGGGATCTAGTACTGAAAAAGGTCGACGCTGCGGGAAGGTCGGCCGCGGTTGGTAAGCTCAACCCTAGCTGGGAAGGGCCTTATATAGTAGAGAAGGCTCTGGTTAACGGAGGCTACTATCTCCAAGACGCAGAGGGAAGGACCTTGAGTCACACCTGGAATGGTGATGACCTGAAGCGCTTCTACCCGTAGGAGGGAAAGAAGGATTGTAATGTTGTAAACAACTGTTGCATTTTCAATGAGTTTATTTCAAAATGTTGACTGTCGCTGAATATGCAATCTTTATGTTTTTTGTTTTAACTGGCTATGATTCCTCATCTCAGTGATAGAATAGGCCTGGTTGAAGGAATCTTCATCAACACCCCGAGCTCGGCTCGGCCCCAGGTAGACCCGCTGCGCAGGCTCTCATCTAGCTGGCAGGTCCGAAGGCTCGCCTGTGGGGGAGAGGTTTGGTTATCTTCATCAACACCCCGAGCTCGGCTCGGCCCCAGGTAGACCCGCTGTGCAGGCTCTCATCTAGCTGGCAGGTCCGAAGGCTCGCCTGTGGGGGAGAGGTTTGGTTATCTTCATCAACACCCCGAGCTCGGCTCGGCCCCAGGTAGACCCGCTGCGCAGGCTCTCATCTAGCTGGCAGGTCCGAAGGCTCGCCTGTGGGGGAGAGGTTTGGTTATCTTCATCAACACCCCGAGCTCGGCTCGGCCCCAGGTAGACCCGCTGCGCAGGCTCTCATCTAGCTGGCAGGTCCGAAGGCTCGCCTGTGGGGGAGAGGTTTGGTTATCTTCATCAACACCCCGAGCTCGGCTCGGCCCCAGGTAGACCCGCTGCGCAGGCTCTCATCTAGCTGGCAGGTCCGAAGGCTCGCCTGTGGGGGAGAGGTTTGGTTATCTTCATCAACACCCCGAGCTCGGCTCGGCCCCAGGTAGACCCGCTGCGCAGGCTCTCATCTAGCTGGCAGGTCCGAAGGCTCGCCTGTGGGGGAGAGGTTTGGTTATCTTCATCAACACCCCGAGCTCGGCTCGGCCCCAGGTAGACCCGCTGCGCAGGCTCTCATCTAGCTGGCAGGTCCGAAGGCTCGCCTGTGGGGGAAAGGTTGGCTCCTGCGATACTGTGTTCTTAGCCACTTCTACGATACCCCGAGCTCGGCTCGGCCCCAGGTAGACCCGCTGCGCAGGCTCTCATCTAGCTGGCAGGTTCGAAGGCTCGCCTGTGGGGGAGAGGTTTGGTTATCTTCATCAACACCCCGAGCTCGGCTCGGCCCCAGGTAGACCCGCTGCGCAGGCTCTCATCTAGCTGGCAGGTCCGAAGGCTCGCCTGTGGGGGAGAGGTTTGGTTATCTTCATCAAAACCCCGAGCTCGGCTCGGCCCCAAGGTAGACCCGCTGCGCAGGCTCTCATCTAGCTGGCAGGTCCGAAGGCTCGCCTGTGGGGGAGAGGTTTTTTTATCTTCATCAACACCCCGAGCTCGGCTCGGCCCCAGGTAGACCCGCTGCGCAGGCTCTCATCTAGCTGGCAGGTCCGAAGGCTCGCCTGTGGGGGAAAGGTTGGCTCCTGCGATACTGTGTTCTTAGCTACTTCTACGACACCCCGAGCTCGGCTCGGCCCCAGGTAGACCCGCTGCGCAGGCTCTCATCTAGCTGGCAGGTCCGAAGGCTCGCCTGTGGGGGAAAGGTTGGCTCCTGCGATACTTTATTCTTAGCCACTTCTATGACACCCCGAGCTCGGCTCGGCCCCAGGTAGACCCGCTGCGCAGGCTCTCATCTAGCTGGCAGGTCTGAAGGCTCGCCTGTGGGGGAAAGGTTGGCTCTGGCGATACTTTGTTCTTAGCCACTTCTACGACACCCCGAGCTCGGCTCGGCCCCAGGTAGACCCGCTGCGCAGGCTCTCATCAAGCTGGCAGGTCCGAGGGCTCGCCTGCGGGGAATAGGTGGAGTCCTTGACTTTTTCATCCTTGGTTCTTGGTTGGTAGTTACTACATTACAACGAGCTCGGCTCGAACCCCGGTAGACCTGCCGCGCAGGCTCCCATATAAGCTAGCAGGTCCGACGGCTCGCCGGTGGGGTAGGGGTTTAATTGGTTGGAAAAATATGTGGGCAGGGCCCTGACCTAGACTGGAGGCAAGGCCCCAAAGGTCTCGGCTCAAAGGTCTCGGCCAGTAGGGGTCTCGGCTCAAAGGTCTCGGCCAGTAAAGGTCTCGGTCAAAGGGGGTTCTCGCAAAAGGGGGCTCCCGGCGGACCTGAGCAGGACAACTTAATTGACGACGCGAGGTTCCCGCCTAACGGATTTCTAAGAGGTTATCCTAAGGAGACTAAGGGTCTCGGCGGAAGCTCGCGCGGAAGCCATTCGGCGGAACAATATCCTTTCAAGCACACACTGAAAATGAGAGATGAAACATTACTTTACATAAAATTAATTACAAAAAGTTGGAGCCTCTCGCTCATTACAAAAGAAACAAAAAGAAAGAAGAAGTTTAGGGGGACGCGCTGTAACTCCCGCTGGTGCTCTCGCTTGAACCATCGCCAGAGCTCTCTTCAGATGTCTCGCCAGCGGCGGTAGAGGTCCTCGGGATGTCTGAGGGAGGCGAGTCCGGCGCGCCCGGAGGTTTGGGAACTGGATCGTAGAGCCAAGGAAGAAGTTGGCGAGCGTCGATGGTTGCGCCGTCCTCCCGAAGCAGCTTGACGTCTCGCAGCGTCTCGAGCGTCAGCTTGACGGTTGCCTGAGCGTTGGCTTGGAGCAGCTTGTCAACGTCGTACTCCGAGAGGTAACGACTCCACAGCCTCGCATCTAGCTCCGGAGGCGGGACCTTCGCCAGCTCTGCGCGAAGCTGTTCCCTCAAGAGGACGCTCTCGCAGCGCGCGTTGGCCAGCTCTGCGCGAAGCTCCCTGACTTGGGCAGAATCCTGTGAAAAGAAAAAGAGAGTTCAGTCTGGAAACATCGCACCATCATAACTTTGAAAAACGAAAGCAAGGGTTCGGGAGGGTCTCGCTTACCTCAGCCGCAGGGCGTAGAGACAGCGCCAGTCGAGCATCCGCAAGCTCTTGTTGAGCTTTCGCGAGTTCTTCTCCCGCGGTGTGCGCTCGAGCCATCGCGTCCTCCCTCGCCTTGCGCATATCGGTGAAATTCTTGTCAAGGGTGATGCTTCGGCGCGCACACATATGCGCAAGCTCGAACCCGCGCAATAGAGCCCGGATGGCATCGAAGGCTATAAGGCGGGTGGACATCTGGTCAAATACGCTGGCATCCTCCCGGCTGTAAAGGCCGTATCCAAGCGAGAAGGCCTCGCCAGTCACATCTTCCCCCTCCGCCCAGCTGGGAAGGAGCGTCGTAACCTTGATCAAGTTCGACTCAGGGTCCCATTCCATCTGAGGCTTCCCCTCCGCGTCGACGTACTTCACGCCGAAGCCAAAGTTCCTGTGCCCTCTCGGCATCTCCTAGGGCGGGGCGCTGGCAGAGGTTTCGGCGGCGACCACTCCTCCCCCAGCCTCGCTCGCGGCCGATGGGTTCCCGGTAGAAGCCTCGGCGCGGCTCTTGGCGGCGGCATCCATCTCGCTGGCCATCTGAAGGATCGCTTCAAAGGACCTGCCCTCGGGAGGAGGTTGGACAGGCGAGACGGCCGGGGCTTTCCCCTTCTCAAGAGCAGAAGGTTTGGGCCTCTTCAGCGTTCGGAGGGGAGGAAGGGTGACCTTCCGCTTCTTGGCTGGTGGCGGCAAAGGAGGGGCTGGATCGTTTCGGCAGGCGCTGGCGCTAGCTTCCGCGAGCGCAAGGGAGCCTCTCGCGGCCAGACCCTCGACACTCCGGCCTTCAGCGAAGGGTTGGCGCAGAGGGACCTCCCGCTCTCCTGCAAAGTTAAAACGCTTTAGCGCGAGAAGATCTTTGATGAAAGAGGGAATCCGAGGCGAGGCCATACCTTCGCCCGAGTGAACGAGTGGGAGGGAGTCGACGTCTCGCCTGAGGTGGGGAACATCGAACTCCTTGGTCCCAAAGAATTCCAGGATTGCGCTCTCGCGCGATCCCAGAGTAGGCGGCTTGTAGGCAGCGTCCTCGTACTGAACGGGCTGAAGCGGGACGTTGCCGAAGTCTCCGCTGACATAAACGAATTTCTCGCCCCAGTGGTGGTGCTTGTTGGCGAGACCGGTAACCTCGAGCAGTTGCCCGGAGAAGAAAACCACCCCGCCCTTGGCGCGGAAGTTGAATAGCTTCCAGGAAGATGGGCAAACTGAACTCGATCCTCTCGGATCGCATATAGCATATGAATGCTTATAAGGATCGCGATCCGAGTTCGGGTTCAGTTGGGCGGGAACCACCCCATAGTAGCGAAGAGCAAGCCGAACCTCCGGCCAAAGGGGAAAGCGGAAGCCCACCTCGAAGTGCTCGAGGGGGATGGCGAGCTCTCCCGCCTCCGGAGTATTCACCCTATCGTGATTACCCGGGTTCCGCGCCGAGAAGCCGGCGGGAATGTAGCGGTCAACGATCATGTTATATTCGTCGAGGGAGAGCTTGCAGGAAGGGAAGAGATGTTTCTGGAAAGCTTCCGCGCAGTGGGCGCGACCCTTGTTCTCGTCAGGCATGGTGGGTTTGCGGGTGAGAGCGAGAGCTGAAAAGAGGTCGAAGCGGAAGCAAGAACGCGAGAGCAAGGAAGGAAGGCTGAGGTTCCGGATCGAAGAAGTAAATGCGGTTGGTAGACTTCTCTATTTATAGGGAATCATAATCATCATGGATCCATCCGACAGAGAGAGAAAGTGACAGCGGAGTACAGCTGTCAGAATCCGGGCTAACGGCGCCTCGATTTTCCCCCTCGGGATGGCAGCGGTCAACGGTCGTTCCTGGTTTCGACGTAACTCTGGATTGGCGCAAGCCTCCTAGATTGGCGCAAGCCTCCTAGATTGGCGCAAGCCTCCTAGATTGGCGCAAGCATCCTAGATTGGTGTAAGCGTCTTAATTTAAAAAGCCTCGCAGAGCAATAAAAAGAAAAAGAAAAGAAAGACATGGATAACAGCGAGATCCTCGCTAGCGCAAGCTGGATAAACTTAATTAACAGTAATGTTTATTACAGATACATTGATAAAAGAGATACATTGAGATTCAAAGCGGGAAGGCTAATAGGGCTTCCAGCTCCATCGTCCTCATTCTCGCCGCCTAGTTCTTGGGGGCGCCAACGGGTTGAAGTAAGACGATAGGGTGGTGCACCCAAGGTTGATCCGCCTGGCGTGATCCCGGATCTGCGAGATGCACCTCCCTGGCGAAGACCCGGCAGAAGGCCCTCCCGGGCAGACAGTCTCGCCCAAGAAGAAATCCCGCTCCAGAGCCTCCAGCCTTTGCTCCACGGATTCGCGGAATGCTTTCGCCGCGGCAGCATGGGCACGGTCTCGCCGGACAAGCTTGGCCAAAATGACCGAGATCTTCCTCCTTCTCCCCTTCGCGCTCCCAGCGCTGTTCAAGGTTTCTTCTATCTCGCCAGACGAGGGGAGGGGGGACTCTTCTTCTTCTTCTTCTTCTTCTTCTTCCTCCTCTTCTTCTCCTTCCTCGTTGACTCCCGACCGCAAGCCAGGATCACCTGCGAAAGAAACACACGAGAATTTTGGTCAAGGCATGACAATCTACAGTCCAGAAAAGTTTTTGCATACCTGCGGCAGGGCGAGAACCGTCAAGCGACGTTGGGCGAGAAGGCCCAACCCCTCCGTTGGTTCCGTAGAGGAGGTGGAGAGGCTTGCCCAGCCCCGGGCGAAATGGCTTGCGCACGATGATCCCGGCCTGGCCGGAAGCATGAGGGGAGTTGTCTTCTCTTAAGGGACGATCAGCATCCTTGAGAGTAGCGGAAGGTTCAGAAGCCGCCCCTCCCGCCTGCAGGATAGGATTGGCCGCCGAAGGAGGCACTTCAATGGTTCTCGCTTCATCTTCCCGGGTGGTTAGACCCGGGTCGGCGGGAGTCGGCACTGCGAGAAGACGGTTCAGAAAAGAAAGGTTCGGGTCGAAATATTGACAAGGGGAAATGTACCTATCGTTCCGGTCTCGGCTGGAGGAATCCCCTCCGAGACCCGCGCTTGGTCCTTGGGGGAATGAGCGGGCAAGTTCGAAGAACTTGGCGGGATCTCGGCGTCATCGTTAGGAGCGGGTTCCTGCGAAAGCTTTCGTTAATCATCGGATCTAGTGCACAGTCAGCTCGGAAGGCACGGTTGAAAGGCTTACCTTCTGCGGGGAAGGATCCCCCGCGGGATTGGGAGTGGGGGAAGGAGGCTCCCTGTTCTCGCGAGAAAGGTCCCGCCGGACCACCTTCGCCCTTTTCTTTTCCTTCTTCTTCGGCTCGGAAGGCCCGGCGGTTGAAGTCTTTCTCGCTAACCATGGAGCCACCGCCGCACAGTTAGCCAAAGCCCGCGCTTGGGCAGCGGCTAACCGGTCTTGGAGGTCTTGCGGAAGTGGTTTGGCAGCACGTTTGGGATGCATGGTAAGCTCGCGCAAAAGTCCCGGGGGGCGAGAGCTCAGTCGTAAAACAGTATTTCAAGGGCGAGGCATATGGTCGCCTATCGGTGCATATTTATAGCCGCAGTAGGACCCACCAAAAGATTCCCCTGGTTAGCTGGCACGTGTCCAGCGAATATTTCGGGGGTTGGACTTGTCTTGTCGAGCGCAGGGCTAGCTCGAAAAGAGCGGGGATTGTGTACAACCCCATATTCGCTGGGAGGGACCCAAAGGCTTCAATGGTCAGGATTGGGCTAGTCTCAGGCTAGCCTCGGGTTAACCCTAAGGCATACTTGGGGAGTTCTCGTACTGAAGGAGCTCTCGCCAAGGGCAGGCGAAAGCTGAGGAAACCAGGGCAGATAGTCGACCTCTCGGCAGGAGAGATCGTCGACCGACCAAGGCAGATAGTCGAGCTCTCGGCAGGAGAGATCGTCGACCAACCAGGGCAGATAGTCGAGCTCTCGGCAGGAGAGATCGTCGACCAACCAGGGCAGATAGTCGAGCTCTCGGCAGGAGAGATCGTCGACCAACCAAGGCAGATAGTCGAGCTCTCGGCAGGAGAGATCGTCGACCAACCAGAGCAGATAGTCGAGCTCCCGGCAGGAGAGATCGTCGACCGACCAAAGCAGATGACTTGACTACGAAAGCTCCCGCCCAGGGCAGGCGAGAACGCCTTAGGAGAGCCTTCATTCGCAAGGGCAGCATGACTACCTAGCGCGAGAACCTTTCTGGCAGGAGTTCTCGCCAAGGTGGGCCTAGTGGGGACCCAGCGAGAGCCTTCTAGGCTGGGGGTCTCGCCAAGTGGGCCCACAGGGTGGGACCCGGAGTCCAGAAGAGATTATTTTTTTATTATCATTCTTTATCCCGAGGTAAAATTACCCAAATGCCCTTGGGATGACAGCGGGATTTGGCTATTGGCAGACCCCTCAGGGGTATTTCAGTATTTTCAGGTCAAAGGAAGACTATAAAAAGACCCATAGGGGCTCTTTGGAAGGGAAGACTTTCATTATTCTCCCACTCTAGTGCCTTTTGAGGAGCTCCCAGCCCAGCATTTGGCTTTGGAGGGGAAGCTCTCAGAGATCTTCCGGGTGTGTGGCGGGACCTCCCAGCTGAGGCTTTGGGTCAGTCTTTTGACCTTGGCAGCCAGTCAAGGGTCGAGGTAAGAGAGAAGTAGGCGTCGGCTGCACTTTGGCTTGTGAACATTCGTTGGGGTCATTTTTGGCTTCAACAGGGAACAGTTTGAATCCTCATGTTTATGCATATTTTACGAATATGTTTCCGTCAGGAAGTCAGCTATCGCCTGACGGTAGAACTACGACACAGCGGTAGTCCCAAAGGTGGTAGCGATGATCTTATCAAGCATCGCTTAGCAACCACTTAACAATTCGATTAGGTCGCTGATGCTAACATTACCACCTGGCATTAGCGTATTGTCGTGACATGACATGGCAATCATCTTGAACTCTCGACGATCATCGTAACCTTCCACAGATTCGTCGTGAATGCTACCGCCCAGCATTTTCACTAACGCGTGGTGCTAGCTTCCGATCAAACATCCTAATCTCACACTGATTCATCTTGATCTCACATTGATATCGGTCAGTATCTTGACGATCTTCTGGTCGAGAGCTACCGCCAGGCGCCAACGGTAACACTACCTCCTGACGTTAGTTTTAGCAACCAGATTTCTTCTGCTTTCAACTATTGGGAAAACGGGGGTGTTACATGTGCGTTGCGTGCGCTCACAGGGGAACACATCGGTTTGGTGCGCGCGAGCACGCGTGTGGTGCATGCGTGTTCATGGGTCACGTGCGCCCGCACTGCGTGCACCCAAGCCGTGTGTGCGTTTGTTTTCGCCGGCAGCCGCGCATGCGCGCGGTGAGTGCCATTACATGCGTGCTTGGCCAAAGCGCGAGTGAGCTTTGTACCTTTGAGGCATATACGCGCGTTCTCCGATTCGTCCTCTTTGGGGGCAGTTTTAGGATCCTTCGAGCGAGTGCAATCCTTCCCTTGTTCATAATGTTTGTAAATACGTCAAAATTTAAAAATGTAAGTTTGGATGCTAAGAAGTAATAATTGAAATTTAACAATGAAAGTACATCAAAATTTGAATAACTTGAAGAAAAAGAACAAAAAATCATAAAGAAAAGAACTTTACCATTAAAACTTTACTATGATAGTCTTCTATTATATATATATACACACACACACATACGTACATACATATATGAGGGGGTCATATGTGAACACTTTCTATATGTGAACTGTGCGAATTCCCTGATTTGGGCATCAAAATGGACATGTAATATATGTATTTTGACTGACTCGACGAGACCTACAACTTTTATGTTAAACACCATTTCTAATTTTGCACGTATAAGGCGGATTTTAGACCCGAAAATATCTAAAAAAACGAGACTAAGGACGCCCAGATATATATACTCTCTAAACCTTATGTATATTCATGGAGCGACTACCACTAAGATATTATTGTAGAAGTACTAGAATCAACTAAAAATATCCGGAAAAGGATCATCATCTGACAATTTAGATTCACCTTGAAAATCATGTAGTGAGACATTAGTGATCAATATTGATTCAGTAAATTTTAGGCGTTCAAATATAGTATACGTAGGGAAGAAGTGTTCCCCTTTATCATCGATCCACGCAATAGAACACAACGAGATCTCAGAGCTTGCCGGGAAAACGAGGAGCATGCGCTCCAGGTCGAGGGCGCAGATTTGATTGTCGACAATCAACCTCCAGCTCGGAATCTTTGTGGCCACAGCATTTCTAAATATATCCAACATTGGTTCTGGGAAATCCATCCAACGCCCGTACTTGTTGCTTGCAGGAAACCATTTGTATGGGCTGAGACCCAAATAGAGAGCTCTAGCTGGCAGGTGTTCAACGCAGCGATACACCTTCTCCCGATTTTCCCTGAGCGTGGTTGCGATAGCATCTATCCTATTTTTGTCCCGAAATGATAATGATGCTCTCGAGCTCTCTCCTTTTTCCGTCATGTGTGGTTCACATTCGTTCTCTATTCATAAGCTTGTTTGATTGCTTGCATGCATGTGTCAAATACTTATACTTCTCTCATTTTATAGTACAGCGAAAAATATGGATTCATTGATCAAGTTGGCTCATGAACACTCATGCATGCAAGAATTTAATTTTATTAATTACTATATCCTACTAAATTAAGCATATCTATTAAAGTAATTGAAACAAATTAAAGGAAGGATTTGAAACATAATCGCATGAGTAATTTAATAATACATGAAGGAGCTTATCTAGCAAAACATCAAGAGATGTATACCAAGAAGAAAATTTTGAGTGATGTGGAGTATCATTTCTGGTAGGGTGGGAAAAGATTCGAGACGACAAGAGTTTTTCTTGACGATTTAGGGTTTCTTCTGGGCAATATTCGCCTTCATTTTAATTGGGGTTCTGGTTGTTATTTTCTCCGAGGATAAAATGGATGTTGTTGCTACTGTAACACAAAAATTGGTGCCACCTGGAAAAGTAAAATGTCAGAGTTAACGTATGTAAAAAATGTCAGATTTAAGGGAATATCTATAAATATATAAATATGTAAAGCTTTGACTATTCTCTACAGTAGTCCAGAAACTTCTACCTGAATATATATATATATATATATATATATATATATATATATATATATATATATATATATATATATATATACTACTTATAAAGTATCAACTGACTTTTTAATTCCATGCATTTAAAATCTATTAAAGTATTTGTGACCGCCGGATGTATTTTCAGATTTTAATCACCATTAATTTTTATCTGATGGATAAAAAAGAAATTGCTAGAGCTTCTACACCTGAGAAAGATGAAGAGATGGGCGAGAAACTCGATGGAGAGAGAGGGAGAAATAGAGAGCCGAGAGAAAAAGAGGAAGAGGGCGGTGGTGGCATGATGCCAGCAAAGAGAGAGAAAGGCTTGGAGAGAGAGGAGAGAGGGGGAGAGGGGGCTGATGAGAGAATGGGCGGATGAAAGAGAAGGAGAGAGAAGGAAAGAGAGAGAGGAATGAATAAGAATAAAGAGAGAGAAAATAAATTTTTTTACGAATAAAAATATATTTTTTTACAAAATAAATATCGTAATACTGATTTAGATTTTTTTACGATTATTTTGAGTACACATATGTATATGTTGCGGGCGTAGCCCGTAGCGACCCATCGGGGCGGGCGAAGCACGCCGTAGCTGGCCGGATACTGTCGCGTTTGGCCATAGGGGTAGGTATCGGGCACGGGCGAAGCCCGCCGTCGCTGGCCGAGTACTATCGCGTTTGGCCGTAGGGGCGGAGCCCCTTGTCGGGCACTCGTATGTATATATCTATATCTATATCTATCTCTAACACTTATAAAGATTTATGAAATGATTTTTAAAATCATGCTTTTAAAATCTCATGAGGTCAGCATGACAGTCGGATCTGTCCTGATATTTCAGAAGCTGTCTGATCAAACCACTACCTCTCTCTCTACTTTTTCATAGGTCTCCTAAATCTGTAGGGTCGTCCTAAACCTAACCGCTCCTTTAGAAATAATAAATTCAAAAAAAATGTTTAATGGGCCGTGCTACAATAGAGAGATGTTCAGGGGCTGCTTCTGAAAGGACCTGGCAGACAAGAATTGCGGCAATGAAATGTCATAAATCTGCTCCTCTATACTGCTCTGCCAATAAATCTATTTTTTCAAACAGGTATATTCTTTCTTTAATTTATGTCATAACACAGGATGTGAGACTAATTTGCGCAGGAATTATAAAAATCAAAAATAAAAAAAGGGCTGCTAAGCCTCGAACGACCAACCTCTTACAGGCTCCAAAGCTTTATCCATCAATACATCAAGAATTTTATGTTAAGCTATTCACATTACTTCTTATAAATTTTAAAGCCCTTGAATCTCTTTTCTCATAATAACTCAAGCTAAATCTTTTTATTTCAATAATTTGCGGTTTAATTTTCTATACCCGTGCGCAAATTTAGTAAGCGCAATTGACACCGGCCCGCGAGTAAGGAACTCGTCGCGGACAATAGCAACGGAAGCGAATATTTGAGCAAATAGTGGCGCGCACCAAACAATCCTCGGAAGGATACTAGTACGAGATTCCAAAACACAGAAAATCACAGACGACAAGAGATATACGTGGTTCGGAGTTAAGCTCCTACGTTCACGGGGAGAGCGCGCCGGATCTACTAAACAAAAAATATCTGATTACAACACAAGGCACTCAACGATCCTCCACGGATCGACACTAACCTAGAATAGGAAAAACAAGAACAAGAGAAAGAAAACTCTCATATGCATTGCTGCCGCCGGGGATGTCGCCGCAAGAAATCGGCCTCTACTGCAGCCTGGATCTGAATCTGATCGCCGCCGGAGGAATCTGCACCCAGCCACCGCCGTGAGCCCCCTCTCCTCCCTGGATACAGTCGGCCAAGCCGTCGTCCTCCACCGGAGATGAACTTGATGCGCCGCTGGTGCCCAAAATCGGGTAACCCGATCTTCCCTCTGCCACACGTCACCGCCCTCCGGCCAAGAAAGTCGCTGCTCTCTTCAAGATGAAGGAACCGCAGCCTTATGCCATCTTTCACCGCCGGAGTTGCCGCCGCCGCTGGATCGCCGGAGCCGCCGAAGGAAGAAACCCGCTGGATCGCCGCTGGATCATCGGAGCCGCAGATCTTGATGTCAAACGCCGCTGGAGGAGAGACCCCAGATCGGGCCCTAGCCGATCTGGACGCCGCTCCCTCTTTCTCCTTGCCGCCGGAGAAGAAGATCCCTAGACAGGGATTTCCGCCCGTGCCGCCGCTCGCCGATGCCGAGCTCGGGATGAGCCTTGGCCGCCGCTCCCTCTTCCTCCTGTGCCGCTGCCGCCGGATCTCCGACCGTCGCCGGAGAAGGAATACCCCGTCTCCACTGCGCTCGATCCCGTCCGAAGCCGCCGCCCGCTGTTCCTTTTCTTCCGCTCGATTAGGTTAGAGATAAATGAATCGGGCTGCTGTACCTAACTTCCTGTGCAAGTATATATATAGTATATAAAAAAAACAGGAACCGGACCGGTCCAGCTGGACCGGTCCGGTGGAGCATCAAATAACAATCTCCACCTTGATGCTCCACGAACGCAAATACCTCCTAGAACACGCAGACCTCTACTGGCGACTACAAGCCCCCTCTCCCTGGGGCCGTCACGATCAACATGCATCAGTCTAAGTCAAGTCAAACTTGACTCGCCTCACTGATTTCTCCTGCATGCTCACAACGCATTCCTCCGTAGGAATCTCCCGCAACATAACGCCTCCACCTCGAGCGAACTCCCTCAACTCCCGGTGACGCACGTCGACGTGCTTCGTCCTTGCATGATAGACCAGGTCTACTGCAAGACGAATTGCACTCGAACTCTCACTGTGCAACTCCACCTTCTCCTGAGTGATCCTAAGTTTCTTGGTGAGATCTCTGAGCCTGATGGCTCCTCTCACGGTGTCTGGGTACTCCTGAGATGACTCTCTACCCATCTCCTCTACGGCTGCGAAGATTCTACCTCCGCCAAGGTCCTCTCTCCGCGCACACGCCCTTGCCACGAATCCTGCCCTGCTCCTTCGCTGGTCCTTCCTAGCTTTTCGCTGAGAACGGTCTCCGCTCTCTAAAGCCCTATTGAAGGAACAACGATCTGAGGAGATCGCCTGAAATGCATACGCTACTGTATCCTGTAGCTCGAGAGACGGTCCGACCACTCTCCTCACATTTCCCTAGGCAATCGTGGTGCCAATAAGTCTATAGAGCGATCCAAAATGCTCTCCTCTCAAGACTGTCTACGCGCCTCTCCTGACCTCCAAATACCCGTTGCTACTGGTATAAGAATACCCGGCAGCCTCTAGAGTGCCTAGAGAAAGCAAACTCTTCCTCAACTCGGGCACATACCGAACGTCGGTGAGGGTCCTAACCACTCCATCGAACATCCTAATCCTGATGCTCCCGACTCCCGATATCTCGCACTCTGACTGGTTCCCCATCTGAACACGACCACCTCCACAGTGCCTAATACTAGAGAACCATTCAATGTTCGGGCACATGTGGAACGAACATCCTGTATCCATGATCCAGGAATCTGAGGTCCCGACTACCACATCGCGACTCTGTGAAACGTATAGAACATCATCATCGCTCACGCACTCTGATGCCACTGCAGCCTGCTGAGGCACAGGCCCTTTGCCCTTGAGTTTCCTCACTGGGCAGTTGGCCTTCCAATGCCCCTCCTCCTTACAGTAATGACACCTACCCCTAGACCTAGGTCGATCATCCTCCTTGCCTCCCCCTCTCGATCTACCTCGGGATGGGTCTCTGCTCTTCACGAGCAGACCCTTGCTCGCACTCGATCCGAAACTGCTCCTCTTCTCATTAGAGAGAAGAATCGTCACCACTTCATCTTAAGGGTATCCTTCCCATACAATATGGTGGTGACTAACTGATCGAACGACCTCGGGAGTGAGGACAAGAGGAGAAGAGCCTGGTCTTCCTCCTCGACCTTCACATCCATGCCGCGCAACTGGGATACCAACTTGTTGAACACATTTAAATGATCCAACAGTTGCGCGCCATCGGACATTCTCAAGCTATACAACTGCTTCTTTACGTACAGCTTGTTCGTGAGCGACCTAGACATGTAGATCTCCTCGAGCTTCCTCCACAAGTTCACCATATTTTCCGCCTCGATTACGTTGTACATGACCTCGTCTGCCAAACACAGTGTTGGTACCCTAGATTGGATTTGATTTTAGTCTTCCTTTTTAGTCTCTTGACCCATGAATTATCTATGGTCAAAGGTTAGTTTTCTAGTTGTAGAGTCCTCGCTTATCCAGATGAAGAATTTGGTTAAGTTGTTTGTTCGTTCGACTATGGTCGAACGCCGCTCGACTATCGTCGATTAACTGTTCGACGATCGTCTATCAGTTGGTCGACTTTCTGTCTGCGTTGATAGTTCGACTATCTGCTTGATAGATCGACTATCTGGTCGCGGTGATAGTTCGACTATCTGCTTGATAGTTCGACTATCTGTTCTCCTGTGATAGTTCGACTATCTGCTTGATAGTTCGACTATCTGTTCTCCTGTGATAGCTCGACTATCTGTTGATAGGTCGACTATCTGTTCTCCTATGATAGCTCGACTATCTGTTGATAGGTCGACTATCTGTTCTCCTCTGATAGTTCGACTATCTGTTGAATAGTTCGACTATCTGCTCTTCTTGATAGTTCTACTATCTGCTTGGATAGTTCAACTATCTGATAGTTCGACTATCTATTTTCTGTGATAGCTCGACTATCTGTTTGATAGGTCGACTATCTGTCTTGCTTGATAGCTCGACTATCTGTCCTGATAGATCGACTATCTGATAGCTCGACTAACTATCCTGTTAGTTCAAGTGTATGTGGATGATATTATATTTGGTTCCACTGATCCCAAACTTTGCAAAAGGTTTTCTGACCTGATGCACTCTAAGTTTGAGATGAGTAGTATGAGTGTGCTGTCTTACTTTCTTGGTCTCTTGGTTCTGTAAGAAGCAGGCTTCTGTCTCAACTTCAACTGCAGAGGCTGAATATATAGCTGCTGCCAGTTGTTGTTCACAGATCCTGTGGATTCAAAACCAGCTTGTGGATTATGGGTACACACACAAGAACACAAAAATCATGTGTGACAGTACCAGTGCTATCTCTATTACACAAAATCCAGTGCACCACTCTTGAACGAAACACATTGAGATTCGGCACCATTTCCTGAGAGATTGTGTGGAAAAGAACAAGATTAGTCTTGAGTTCATATCCATTGACCTTCAGAGAGGTGATATATTCACCAAGCCCTTAGATGAACAGAAGCATCTGTTTTTTTTAGTTCAACTAGGCATGATTAATGGAAGAGACTAAGTGTGACTATCTGCCTTGTTGAAACGTGTTTGAAGATAGTCGAACGACGTTCGAAGATAGTCGATCGGATCAAGCCCATCGTCGACCTATGGTTGATGATAGATTATCTGCTTGAAGATCGTCGACCGACGTTCGAAGATAGTCGAACAAGTCGAGCTTATCGTCGATCTATGGTTGACGACAGCTTGTTGTTTGTGAAGACAGAAATAGTCGAACGATTGGTCGACTACTCTGCTTCAGGACCGATCGTCGAACGACCGTTCGACCATCGTCTCCAGTATCTTTTAAATAGATCGACGATCGTTGTTTTAATATAAAGCTGATAGTCGACCTAGGTTAAGAGATTTTTGTTTTTATCGTCGACGGAGAGCGTCTTTTCGCATTCCGTCTTCCCGCTTGCTCTTTGTCTTGCGATTTCTGCCGCTTCGTCTTCGCCGTCTCCCTCGCCGTCTCTCGTCTTCTCCAGCTCCTTCAATGGCGATTTCTCCAGCGCTCCTAGCTGTAGTGAAATTCGATGCAGGATTCAGCGTCGATTTCGACTCGTTCAGTTGCTGCGAATCAGGAATAGTGGAAATTCTCCAGCTCTGCAAAGATCAAGGTCTGGAAAGGCTCATGTCAACAAGGATCAAGTTAAATATTCCAGAGATCAAAGAATGGGCATTCACGTCGTCCTCAACCGATGATTCAATGACCGGAACTATTGGCGGAGAAGAGGTAACATTGACTCTCGTCATTTTGACTGAGATTTTTGGATTAATAAATGGAGATGAAGATTATGAACAAGATACTCCTGAGTTTGAGAGGATGTTGATTGAGTTAGGACATGCCAAAGGCATTCCTGCTAAGTTGTTAAAGATAAATTTTCCATTTAAGATTAAGTTCCTCGCTGAACTTGTTGGAAAGTGCTACTGGGAAAGCATTCTGCCCACGACAATATTACAAGACAACAATTTGCACTGATGTGTGCAATTGTGAATAAGAAACAGATTAACTGGGCAGGAGTTCTGTTTGATTTGATCAGGAAGAAGAACATCAAGAAAGAAGTTACCCTGGGTAGGGTTATTGGGATTTTTCTGAAGGAGAAGTATTCCCATCTGTTGATTTCAGCTGCTACCTCCATAAATGCCAGTAAGAAGATGGACCCAAACCTGTTCTCCAAGTGGAAAAGGACGTTTATGAAGCCCGCTCCAGCAGGGGTTGCTCCAGTTACATCTGAGAGCACCAGGACTGCCTCAGTCGCTCCTCGCCCTCTTGAAGCTGGCTCAGTAAATCTTTCCCTTCCATCTTCTTCATCTGCTCTGTCGTCTACTTTAGTAGAAGTTCCATCAACTTCAATTGAAGTACGACCTTCTGCCTCTCCTCTTCGAGATTCAACCTCAATTCTTGATGCAGCTCCTCATGCATCTCCTCTCCCTTCTCATCTTGCTAGGATGTCTCATCCTAGTTTGATTTGTTAGGATCGTTGAGAACTCCCACTCCTCCTCAGTCACCAGTTCCCTCTTCAGATCATATTGATCATCCTGCATCCACCCATGCATCTCCAGTTAACTCTCCAGTTAACTCTCCAGTTCAAACTCCGGTTCACACCACATCTCATCCAGACCCAAAAACCTTTTCTACTGATCATCCATCCCCTGCAATTCCCCCATCATCATTTGAAATAACTCCAGCATTTATTTCTAGTATTGTGGAGTTAATTACCCCCTCAATCAAAATCATGATTGAAGAGACAATTGCTCCCCTTGCTTCCTCTATATCTTCTTTGACTGCTGCCATCCAAACCCTCTCCAAATCTGCTGAGCCCTCTTCATCCAGGGGCCTGGTTTCAGTTCCCACTGAAATCAGGCAGGGGGAGATGCTTCATGAAGATGTCTCTGAGCTGCTTCCAGCCTCCCTTCCAGCAGATCCTCCTGTAGTAACAGAATCAGAATTAGCAGTTACAGAAATAGTGATAGCAGCCCAAGAAGAAATAGTTCCTCAGTTATCTGAAAAAGAAATTTCTGATGCAATATTGGAAACAGAGTTCATTGTCAAAGTCTTCTTAGAAGAAGTTTCCACTCCCATTGTTGCCCGGTTCTTAGAAGGAGTCATTACTTCCTATCTAGATAAATCATGGGAGTTAGTAAAGTATAAAGGTAATTCACTTATTCGTTTTATTGATGTGTTAACAGACTTGTTAGTATGTGAATACCTTGAAAGGATGTTTCAATCTTATTTAGAAAATCTGTATGCTTGATACTTCAGATAATGTTCAAGTAGCAGTAGTTGTTCAAGAACCTGCTCCAGATGTTTCAGCTGATCCAGAGCCTGCTATTCAAGACACTGAGTCTGATCAACCAGCTCAGCCAGCTGTGCAAGAAGATCTTGAAATGGATTCAAGTCTAGTTGATCAAGGAAATGTTTCAGAAAGTCAAGTAGAAAAGTCTACTGTATGGGATGATTCCCCTGGTTTGGATTTAGATGCTCTCCTGGCACAGGATGCCATGGAAGAAGAATTAGAGAAAGCTGCCCTAAAAGAAAAAGAAAAAGCTATATCAGAAGCTTATGATCCTTATGACAATCCTCCCTCATCCAATTCTGAGGATGAAGATGATTCTGATATGTCTGAGAATTCTAAGAGAAAGAAAGCTGCAAAGAAGAAAAGGAAAGCTGTGGCTCCTCCTCCTCCAAATCCAGATCATGATATTCCATATTATATATTGAAAGGAATTGATCCCAAGTCGAAAGATTTCCAACACTGGATGTTGTTTTCTAAGAACCAGCAAAAGGAAAGGAAGAAGTCTAAAAGGTATGATAGTCCTGCTCCTAGATGGACTCCCAGAGGTCCTCCTCCTCCACCTCCCAGTGCAGGAGACTCTGGCAACATATCAGCAAATCCGTCTGCTCCTTCTGCCAAGTCTGCTCCTTCTCAGCCTCCTTCAAGGATAAGTTCTCAAAGCTATCAAGGCAGATCATATTCTGGGTTTCAAAGACATGATGCTGAGGTAAAAGAGCAAGTAAAGGAGATGGTATATCAAAAGCCAACCTTTTCACCTCCTCCTTCTCCCAAGAGAAAAGTTTCTCCTACTATACCAGATCATGTTGCTAAAGATGTTTCAAAAGGTAAAAGAACTGTTTTCTCTGAAAAGTCCAGTAAGAAATTTGTTGAGTTTGCTCCTCCTTCATCTTTAATTATTCAAGAAGATAAAGAACCAGCTGAAAGCCTATTAAGCATGTCTATTAAATTTAAAGCTGTGAAACCGATTGATACAACCTCTGAGAATGTGTATGAAAGCCAAGAGCTTGATCCTGATTTCAGGATGGCTCGTTTTCTCGAACTTGTTGGCTCAGCCCAGATTAAGAAAGCTAAAGTAGAAGGCAAAGACTCTACAGGATTTACAACTATGTCAAAATTCAGAATGAAGGAGCTTGATAAGATCCAGGTTAGCCATGAAGTTTTTGACCCTTCTAAAT
This sequence comes from Platanthera zijinensis, assembly GCA_039513925.1. Classification (NCBI taxonomy): domain Eukaryota; kingdom Viridiplantae; phylum Streptophyta; class Magnoliopsida; order Asparagales; family Orchidaceae; genus Platanthera; species Platanthera zijinensis. The sequence goes on along the minus strand of CM077094.1, from coordinate 148,159,488 downwards.
ATATGGAAAAGCATCCAGAAGTAGTTGTTCCAAGGGCATCAGAATTGAAAATTATTGGTGTGCAAGATCTGAAGATGTCAAAGAAAGAAGCACTAGATCCCTTGAGGAAAGTCTCTTTTATTCCTAGTTCTTCTGATCCTAAACCTGATTCTGCAGCTTCCTAATGTATTTATCTGATACTTATTTATCTGATTGATTGATAATTGTTGCTTAGTTGTTTTTCTCTTTCCTGTATTGTTTTTGTTGTTCTGTAGCTAGTTCTGTGTTTTAATTGTTGAGAGACTTAACTCAAATAGGGGGAGATTGTTGGTACCCTAGATTGGATTTGAGTTTAGTCTTCCTTTTTAGTCTCTTGACCTATGAATTATCTATGGTCAAAGGTTAGTTTTCTAGTTGTAGAGTCCTCGCTTATCCAGATGAAGAATTTGGTTAAGTTGTTTGTTCGTTCGACTATGGTCGAACGCCGCTCGACTATCGTCGATTAACTGTTTGATGATCGTCTATCAGTTGGTCGACTTTCTGTCTGCGTTGATAGTTCGACTATCTGCTTGATAGATCGACTATCTGGACGCGGTGATAGTTCGACTATCTGCTTGATAGTTCGACTATCTGTTCTCCTGTGATAGTTCGACTATCTGCTTGATAGTTCGACTATCTGTTCTCCTGTGATAGCTCGACTATCTGTTGATAGGTCGACTATCTGTTCTCCTGTGATAGCTCGACTATCTGTTGATAGGTCGACTATCTGTTCTCCTCTGATAGTTCGACTATCTGTTGAATAGTTCGACTATCTGCTCTTCTTAATAGTTCTACTATCTGCTTGGATAGTTCAACTATCTGATAGTTCGACTATCTGTTGATAGGTCGACAATCTGTTTTCTGTGATAGCTCGACTATCTGTTTGATAGGTCGACTATCTGTCTTGCTTGATAGCTCGACTATCTGTCCTGATAGATCGACTATCTGATAGCTCGACTATCTATCCTGATAGTTCGACTATCTGTTGTGGTAGTTCGACTATCTCCTTTGATAGCTCGACTATCTGGATCGTTCGACTATCTGTTTGATAGGTCGACGATCTCCGTTATTCGTTCGACGATCTTCGAGGGTCGTTTGACGTTTTGCTGTTTGCTTTTGTTTATTTTGTCCTCTTCTATGATGTGACTTATTTCATAATTATTTAGCACTTCATTTTAGTTAATTTATGATATTATTTCCAGGCAATATATGTTCCATTCCTTATGCCTGAGTCAATCTTTATCTGATAAAGTTGTTTGTCTTATTAGTTGACATTGTATATCACTTTATCTGTCAGGCTGTCCTTTATAGCCGTTAGACTGAAAAGTCTTCCTTTTGCTGTAAAGAGTATATTTCTGATGTGACTTTATTTAGTACCTTATTATCAGATTGCTTCCTGCAGCTTCTTAGAAAAAAGTTTATTCCTTTTATAGAATATTTTGTCTGCAGAGTTTGTTTTGTCTTTATGATATTTACAGCCCAGGTTTGAAGATTCAGAAAAAGACAAACAGCTCAATCCAAAAGAGCCGTTGCTGCTACTGCTATAAAAAGAATCCTTTGGAGAAGGATTTCAGAGAGTTCTAATCAGTCCTTACAGCATATACAGCAGCATTCAAGCTTACAGGAAGAACAAGTTTACTACTCTCAGAAATCTTCATTCAACTGAGAAGTTTTAGCTCTTCACTATTCTTCAACCTGAGTTCTCCTGCTTCCAGAAAGTTCTGACTCAGAGATTCTTTAAAGAAGAAGAAGAAGAAGATAGCTGCTAGAAGAATTTCTATTTTATTATTTTATATCTTCTGTAGCTTTTTCCTTCAGTCTTTCTGAAGAGATTTGGTTTCTGCACTGAAGCAAGACTTCACCTGGACATTCTTTGAGCCAGGGGGAGCCTTGATTCTTCTGAGCTTTCTAGCTCAGTGCAAGTCTTTGTGCTTCTCTAATCTATTGTAAAATAGAGAAGACATCTTAACCTTCTTTCCCCCCCTCCTGTACAGGGTTATTACTCCCTTCAAAAATATCCCTTGGTGGCAGGGCATCTGATCAAAAACCTGTTGTTGGTTTTTAGACACCTGATCAAAAGTCTAAAGGGTTTCTAGATCTACCTGAAGCAGATCTTGTGGTGGCAGGGCACCTGATCAAAAACCTGTAGTGGATTCCTACCATGTTGGTAGAAGAGTGGACGTACCCAAGATTGTTTGGGGAACCACTATAAATTCCCTGTGTCGTCTGGTTGTTCATTTAATTGCTTGTGCTGATTGGCTGTGATTAGATATAACTAGGTTTACTAGTTGCTGTTTAGGATCCAAGCCTTAACTGTAATTACAGTTAGCTTGAGTTTGTGCACATCACTTGTGTTAGGCTTTAGGGTTATCTCTATATCTATAATCTTTTCATTCCGCATTTCACTCCAAGGGAGTTGGGTAGACTGTCAAGTTTTGTCTAGTGCAATTTTTGATAACTCTATTCACCCCCCCTCTAAAGTAGTATCTATCCCTTCACTTTCACACAGCTGTATGGTGCTGATGGCCTTGAGGTCCAGCTCATCCCACTCGTCGTCGTCATTCACCTTAGCCTTCAACTTTCCAAGGAGTGCCTTGTGAAGACCCTGCTGAACGAGTACGGCCTTTATGCGTTTTTGCCAAAAACCGAAATCGATCCGCCCATCGTATTTTGGAACCTCGAATTTGGCCGCCATTGAATTTGCTCACTGGTCCGAAGGTGTAACCTCCCTCTGATACCAATTGTTGCGCAAATGGATCCGGCCCGCGAGTAAGGAACTCGTCGCGGACAATAGCAACGGAAGCGAATATTTGAGCAAATAGTGGCGCGCACCAAACAATCCTCGGAAGGATACTAGTACGAGATTCCAAAACACAGAAAATCACGGACGACAAGAGATATGCATGGTTCGGAGTTAAGCTCCTACGTCCACAGGGAGAGCGCGCCGGATCCACTAAACAAAAAATATCTGATTACAACGCAAGACACTCAACGATCCTCCATGGATCGACACTAAGCTAGAATAGGAAAAACAAGAACAACAAGAAAAAAATAAAACTCCCCTATGCATTGGTGCCGCCGGGGATGTCGCCGCAAGAAATCGGCCTCTACTGCAGCCTGGATCTGAATCTGATCGCCGCCGGAGGAATCTGCACCCAGCCACCGCCGTGAGCCCTCTCTCCTCCCTGGATACAGTCGGCCAAGCCGCCGTCCTCCACCGGAGATTAACTCGATACGCCGCTGGTGCCCAAAATCGGGTAACCCGATCTTCCCTCTGCCACACGCCGTCGCCCTCCGACCAAGAAAGCCGCTGCCCTCTTCAAGATGAAGGAACCGCAGCCTTATGCCCTCTTTCACCGCCGGAGTTGCCGCCGCCGCTGGATCGCCGGAGCCGCCGAAGGAAGAAACCCGCTGGATCGCCGCTGGATCGCCGGAGCCGCAGCTCTTGATGTCGAACGCCGCTGGAGGAGAGACCCCAGATCGGGCCCTAGCCGATCTGGACGCCGCTCCCTCTTTCTCCTTGCCGCCGGAGAAGAAGATCCCTAGACCGGGATTTCCGCCCGTGCCGCCGCTCGCCGATGCCGAGCTCGGGATGAGCCTTGGCCACCGCTCCCTCTTCCTCCTGTGCCGCTGCCGCCGGATCTCCGACCATCGCCGGAGAAGGAATACCCCGCCTCCACTGCGCTCGATCCCGTCCGAAGCCGCCGCCTGCTGTTCGTTTTCTTCCGCTCGATTAGGTTAGAGATAAATGAATCGGGCTGATGTACCTAACTTCCTGTGCAAGTGTATATATATATAGTATATAAAACAAAACAAAAAAACAGGAACCGGACCGGTCCAGCTGGACCGGTCCGGTGGAGCATCAAATAACAGACGACATCATTTTTCCTCCACAACGGTTTCATTTCCCCCTTTGCCCTTTGACAGATACCCAACAGCTCATGCACAGATCAACCCAAGGCTCCGGTGAATCATTTAGGTACCAGTGTTTGTTCTCCATAGTTGCGATCTTACAGATTCTCCTATCTGTTTTTGAAACGTTTTAGATTTCGTTTATTAGAAAATCTAAAAGTACAGATCTACATATTGTTTTTCAATTCGTTTTTAATTTCGTACCTTAATTTGTTTTTAAAATCGTTCTTCATTTCAAGTTTCAGTTTCATTTTTAATTCACCGTTTATCTTTTCAATTCAGATTTGGAACTGGGCTTAGATATGGAACAACAACATGACCTGTCTAAGTGATGACAGTATAATTGCACGTATTATGAGTTGTTCATAACTACTGTGATTATGAGTTGTGAAATTAAACCGTCATGCTTGCCGGGCCTGCAAAAGTAAGTTGCAACTTTTGATATCATGTAATCAAGGTGCTCGATGTATTGTCCAAGTGATGTTTTCTTAGAATGAGTTAGTAATTATTAGTTGATAATTATGAACAATAGTATAACTATGAGTTGGTAATACCATGTAGGTATGGTTACAGGCCCGGCTAGCATAACGATATAATCAGTGGGGTTAATGTCAAAACAGATTAGCACATACAACACCATGTTAAATCTTTTAACAGGCCCGGCTAGCATTATGTTGTTCATTCCCTCCCTCTAGACATATTTTTAAATATTCTCCTGCTATAATTTCACAACGAGCACATTCCCCCTTCAATTTTTGTGATTTATAGTTGAAGTTTTTTTAAACTATCAATTCTAGCTCTCTCATGACTTCACTTAAAGATCTCTACACAGTTTAAGCTTTTAAATACAATTCTCTCTTTTATAAAATGCAAATTGACATTTATAGCATTGTTCTTCGTTTTTAGTCTTTTTGATGGGTTGCATTGTTCTTCAGACAAACATAGCATACATACTCCATGAATTTAACAGTCCCACAAATATAGTATATAATTTTCTTTTCGTTACACATTTACAAATGATATGATTGCATTTTTTATTAAGATCTGAATTAGCAGAAATGTTCTTAAACCCTATTACTTCTCCTTTCAGCTAGGGCATCCCCTGCTGGAGATCATCTACCGAGGCCGACTGTGGAGATCTAATTTCAGTAATGTCAACTCACTTTCCTTAAACATTATTTATGATTGTCTTTCCATGTCTCTTTCCTAGCGTATTATTGATGATTGTCAAGTGGAAATGCTTTAGTATTGTCTCCCTTCAGTGTTTAGTTTTCATGTCTCTAAAGCGAACCATTTATCTAATTTCCATTGATTTCGTTCTTTACTACAATAACAGATGTATATATAAGCTCTTCAATCATGTAATTCTTTTCATCCATTTTTTCCCTCAAATAAATATATATTTAATTACTTCAAAAAATGTTGTGATGTTTGCAGAACTAAAATCCTAATGGAGTTTTAAGAATTACTTGGTTGTGCCCTGAATCAGGTAATCCATGCTCCCTGATATAGATTAGTTGTGTTTTACTAAAATTAGCTTTATTTGTTGTCTTCTTCATTTGATTTCTCTAAATAATACAATAAATATGATTTACTCCTATCTTTTACGGTATTTATCTGGTCATTTAGGTAGCAGAAATACATATATATTAAGTTATCTGATTGTTACTGATGTTTCATTTCGTTTTCTAACAAAAGTCTAAGCACTCATGACAACTGTCGCCCATCACGAGACATATCGCCCCCAACAAATGTCGCTCTCACGACAAATGTTGCGACCAACGACAAATGTTGCACTCACGACAAATGTCATACCCACGACAAATGTCACGCCCACGAAAAATATCGCACCCATGACAAATGTCGCACCCTAGCCGAATGTCGCACCCTCGCCGAATGTCGCACCCCCGCCGAATGTCGCACCACCGCCGACTGTCGCCCCCACGACAACTGTCGCCTCCCAGACATTTGTTGCACCCACGACAAATGTAGCACCCACGACAATTGTCACCCCTACGACAAATGTTGCCACCCACGACAAATGTCGCACCCACGCGGAATGTCGCACCTTCGCCGAATGTCGCACCCTCGCCGAATGTCGCACCCTCGCCGAATGTCGCACCCACGCCGAATGTCACACCCTCACCGAATGTCGCACCCTCGCCGATTGTCCAACCCCCACCGAATGTCGCACCCCCGCCCATTGCCCCCAAGGCCCGTGTCTGTCACTCGAATATATATATATATATATATAGAGAGAGAGAGAGAGAGAGAGAGAGAGAGAGAGAGAGAGAGAGAGAGAGAGAGAGAGAGAGAGAGAGAGAGAGAGAGAGAGAGTATTAGCTCGCGCTATAATCTAAATTTATAACGTGAATCCCAAATTTTTAGATATTGGGGGCTTAACTGGCTTCATTTGAAAAAGTGATCAACATGAAAGTTGTAGATCTCATCGAGATCTACAACTAATCACTTTTTCAAATGAAGCCGTTTAGGCCCCCAAAATTCACCCCGAAAAATACCACTTCCGCAACCTGTACGGACGCGTGGTTGCGGAAGTGGCATTTTTCGGGGTGGATTTTGGGGGTCTAAACGGCTTCATTTGAAAAAGTGATCAACATGAAAGTTGTAGATCTCGATGAGATCTACAACTTTTATTTTGATCACTTTTTCAAATGAAGCAGTTTAGGCCCTCAAAATCCAAAAATTCGGGATTCGCGCTATAAATTTGGGTTATAGCGCGAGTGTATACTCTCCAAGCCCTATATATATATGGGAAGATATCAAATGCGGGCAGACTTCTCTGCGGGCGTACGGGCAAGGGGTTTTGGGGGTCAAGGAGGCTCCAAGTCGAAAAGTGATCAACATAAAAGTTGTATATCTCGGTGATCCGAATAACTTTCATGTTGATCACTTTTTGATTTGAAGCCTCCTTGACCTTCGATTTGGGACCCGAAAATCGGAAATTCGGATGCTTACTGTAGCAGTTTCGCCGCTCCCGATTTTCGGGTCCCAAATCGAAGGTCAAGGAGGCTTCAAATCAAAAAGTGATCAACATAAAAGTTGTTCGGAACACCGAGATCTACAACTTTCATGTTGATTACTTTTCGATTTGAAGCCTACTTGATCCTTACCCGTACGCCCGCACTTGATACTTTATATATATATATATATATATATATATATATATATATATATGAACACACACTTGTGTACAAGTTAAGAATGAACGAAAAAAATTAAGAAAGCTTCTTCCCCTTTTTCGCCTTTTTCGTTCCTTCTTTCTCCCCTTAAATCTATCAGGTGGCGCCCATTTATAAATCCTTCCTATTAAGATTCCTCAAATAGTTGCCGGAATACTCTCCCAAACATGAACCCTAGGTTCTCCGAGCATGGTTTTGCATATGGGGTCTTCCTTGTCATTGTTTTGATGAAGACATCCTCCGGATCGTGGTAAAGCCGATTGGTGAGCTTCTGCCTTTAGAAAACTCCATTGCTCAGGGAATTAGGGCACATCAGGCTCGTGTCTGTGCCGAATTCAACATTAAATTAACTCCCCCTAAATTCCTTCACACGGTCATTCAAAAACCTTACAACTCTTCGGCACCATTTGGCACGGTGTTGGTGGTCGTAAACCCATAGGTTAAACTGTCATTCATTAAGGATCACCTAACAAACAACATCCGTTTGAACATAAAAGTGAATGAAGTTCCTTAAGCAGACGTTAAAGAATGACAATTTCTTGAAACTATTTTTGCATGCCCTTTCAAATTCTTAAAGCTGATTCGCCTAAATAACAGTTTTCTCCTTGTACTTTTTTTATATTCAGCTTGCACTTCTTTAGATGTTGGTCGCACTTCTTGTTTTGAAGGCAAAAATGAACACATATTTTCTCTTTTTTAGATCACGAGAGCTGTTAATTCATTAATTAATTGTCTTTTCTTCTATGCCGCTAGTTAAAATTTAGTCGGAGAATCACAAATTTTGACTACAAAAAATGAGATAGTAGTCCTATTAACAACTCATAAAAATTCATAAGGAATTTCTGATCTCTCCATATACAAAAGCATGTCCATAAAAAGCTATAGAAATTTGTTCGACGCCAAATGCGGCCAGCTCAAAAAAGCCCGCAACGTGTTCGACGTAATGCTAGAAAGAAATCTGTTCACCTGGTCCGCCATCATCGGCGGCTACGGCCGGGAGAACCAGTGGGAAGAAGTTGTGCATCTCTTCCATCGAATGATTGCTGAAGGCATCAATCCCGACGCCTTCTTGCTTCCCAAAAATCTTACAGGCTTGCGCCAACATTGAAGATCTGGCCACTGGTATGTCGGCAATTCTATACTCAACTTGTATGCCCAGTGTGGAGAGCTGGCCACGGCGAACAAATTCTTCCATAATCTCCATGTAATGGATTTGGGGTGTGCAAAAATAACCAAAGAACCGAGAACCGGACCGGAACCGAACCGAATCGAGCAGTTCAGGTCGGTTCTTATGTGTGACAGTTCGGTTCTGGGTCCAAAATTTTCAGACCCGACCACTTGGTTCGGTTCTCGGTTCTTACACTCGGGTACCCAGAACCAACCCGAGAACCGAGTTATTGAATTTATGTATCAAAAATATATTTGTGGTGAGAAAAAAACTTTTGAAATAGATTGATGAATAATAGCTTGATGGAGGTATATTTCATGTGTAATTTTATAAACTATTTGTTTATATTTTGATAATGTTAAACTTTTGTTTAATTGTTAGAATCTTTGAATATGAAATATCGTATGATGAGATTATTAAATATATTTAGTAATCTAAGAAATCTTGATGATTTTGGAGACATGCAAACTTAAAATTTTCTAGTTTCATCGATTTATAAACATTTGTTTTGCATTTATTTTTTATAGCGTAACATATTTATACTCTAAATTTAAGGAACTGAGAACCGAACCGATATTTTCGGTTCTAGAATTTAGAACCGTGGGTCGATTCCGGTTCCAAATTTTTGGAACCGAACTTATACGGGTCGGTTCTTGGTTCTGAGTGAAACCGAACCAAACCGATCCGAGTTACACCCCTATAAAGGATAGAGTAACCTAGAATTCGATCATCTCCGTGCATTTCTGGTGCGGATAAAACGATGAAGTTGTGAAGCTGTTTGATCGAATGCGGAGCGAAAAGATCGAACCATGTTGAATCACCTGGAACATTTTAATTGCAAGCTATAACCAGAATGGGAAACCTGTAATGGATCTTGATCTGATGAAGGAGATGGAGAGCAGAGGAATTTGGACCATGATTCCACTTTGAAATTTGTGATTCTTACAGGTTGGATAACGCTCTGTGTATAAATTCTATTTGTTCTAGTTGCTTCAGCTTTGTATTATCCCTTTGTTTTTTTTTGAAGCTTGCATTCGCAATAGAAAGAAAAGAGAAAAAGGGACCACAAAAACGGGTCAAAAAACAAGGATGTTCTCCCGGTCGCTCTGAACAACCTCAGAGAGAACCGGCGAGAAATCCTCAAAACAGGTCCAAAAAAAGTACAGGAAATAGCATAGCGAGAACAAAAATCCGCAGCCCGATTAGCCTCCCGCGGAACATATCGGAGCAGGACACGAGGAAGCTCGAAAAGGAATCCCAACAAATCAGCGTCCGGGAAGTGAGCATCCCAAAGACGCGAGTCAAAGCAGCATTGACAATACTTGATCAAGTTGAGGCAGTCTCATCTAATTTAGTATTAGGTAGTAAACCAGTCTATCCTCTTTCTCTGAACACATCAGGCTCCAATCTAATTTAGCTATAGATTAGTTACTGATTTAGATTGGACTGGAGCTCTTGCTCTAGGTTTTTTAAAACCATCATAAACTTAGGAAATACTTATACTTGATATGGAGCTTGTTAATTTCTCTTTAAAAGCTCAAACAGATTTGCATTAAATATTTTTGAAGATGTGTGTACTTATCATTTTCATATTGTAGTTTGAAACACTAGAGGAAGACACATGGATCCCTGCTCTCTGCATGTGTTTCTAGTGGAGCAAAAAGAGAGTCGAAAATATACACCATAATTAAAGTTTTTTTTCTTTTATACAATCTGATGGCTACAATGAGTTTGATGTTACAACCAAAATGATGTTTTGATTTTTAAATAGTGAAATGATAATGCCACTTATCGACATGTTTTAGAAATCGATATTTAGAGATCGACAAGGGTGTATTTGCTTGGTGGAAGTTGAAAAATTTTTTGTTGGAATTTAGTGAAATTTGTAAGATCCATAGATTCAATGCATGGATGTAGCTACAAATAACCATTTTTGTTGCAATCGAGTTGAGTTTGGCCGTTTGGATAATGTTTAAATAAAAAAATGTGAACTTTAATATTTCATGAAGATTAACAATCTCTAAAATTGTCATTAAAACTGTTATCAAAATTGCTTTAGAACTTACAGTGTAAATCGATATTAATTTAATCCTAATCTCTATCTAACATATGTCAACTTATATTAATTATTTTTAGAAGTAGATATACTTTCTTATTTAGATATAAGTGAGGATAAATCATTGCATTCTTCATATTGAGTGTCATGCTATGAGCGAAAATGATGCAAAATTAGTTAAGAGAAGAATATTCAAGTAGGACTTGTATCTATATTTTTTAAACTAACTTTGAACTTAAACTTATATTATAATATTTTTAAAGTGCTTTTTATGTCATTTTTAGATGATCTAGCTAACAAGGGAACTAGCCTAGCCGGGTCCATTATTTACTGCAAAAGAAATGTGCATTGTGAATTTTCCCCGCACCCCTTGCCCATTATTTACTGCATCGGGGCTCAGATGGCTCAGGTTTTTCTCCTAGGAGAAGGATAATATTATTAACGACAGTAGCAATATTGACCTGTCCATTTTTTCTTAGTTTTTGTCTCACTGGCAGTATTTTTACTCTTCCCTTTTTCTTTATTATCTCTAAGAATTATAGTTTGTATTGCTAGCAGATAGTATTTTTGTAAGAAATATATTCAATGTGCAAGAAAGAGAATTTTCTGCATGATTTATTGTATGGATCTCACGCTAAAAGAAGTTTCTCCGCGGCATTTGCTCTGAGGATCTCTTTGGAGGAGCAACATTGGCATTTGTTTGTCGGGGAAGCGATGACAATCTTAATTAGGATTCTCATTGAATGGTCCTCTCTGAGGCAAAATGTTTGGGTCCTCGATCCAGATAGAGATGTGTCCATGCTGGATGTAATTTTGACATGTGGTTCTAAATCCTAAAGTACGAAAATTCTACCTAGAGTCATCCATGATTTCTTTTGCTTGTTGTTGTCAGGGCAAAAGAAAGGGAATAACAAGCAAAAATTATGAGATCTCTTTTAAATTAAAAGTGAGGTCTTCTCCGTATATAATCAATTGGTTTAAGATTCGATACTGTATAACCCATAATTCGTCGAGATCAGAAGTACCTAAGAAAATGATTGTTCGAAGACCATTGAGCGAGCAGAGGTGAGCAGAGGCGAGCTGAGGCGAGCTTGGGTGAGTATGGGCGAGTACCTCACGAGTATGGGCGAGTAGCCCTAGATACTCGCTAGCAGAGGTTGGATACTCGCCTATACCCCCAGGATTTCTCTATAAATAGACCCCCAGGGGTATTAGAAATGAACTTTTGGATGAGTTTGAGGACCCCCCCCCCCAAGTGGATACTCGCCCAGTCCATGCCTGCCTAGTACCTCCCCCAGCCTTTTGGTTGCAGAGGAGAAGTTTCTCCCAAACTTCCGGGTATGTGGTTGGATATCCCTGTTGGAGCACTTAGTGTGTGCTTGTAGATAGTTTCCTCTCTCGCGTGCTAGCCATTTGAATTGTGAAATCGTATTGTAGAATCAGTAACCTTAGGCTTCCTTGATCCTATTTTTTGGAGTAGGGAATTTTCCCGTCTTCAACAGATACACTCATACACATATTCTAATATGATACCAAAATAGGCTAAGCTAAAAAACACACTCAGATGTCATCAAAATTATATATAAAAAAATCACATTTTAGACACCAAAGACCCTTCACATAAGGGGTATAAAATTACCAAAAGGGGCGTTGAAAGTAGGTCCATCAATCATAGAAAGGTCAAGGCCGACCATATAAAGGTTGACCTGGGCCCACAACCCGACTGCAGACAGTGCACCCAAACACGCTCTCTGCCCCGCCCTATTTCTTCCTTTCCCTCTTATCCCTCTCTCCCACTTTCCTTCTCCTCCCCCTCTTTTTCTTTCTCTTCCCTCCCCCTCCCACCTTTTTCCCCTTCATACCAGAGTAGATCCCGGCACCCCCCCTGCCGATCCTCAGTCCGACTTAGGCTTCGTTTGGCGCAGCATTTGGAGCTCTCCGTTTAGGGAAAATGTCATCGTACGGCGGGTAACCAAATGGTCAGCAGTGGAGTTTGCTCCGTTTGCACCCGCCATGCCATGGGAAATGGAGGAAAACGGAGGGATTCCAACCGCGGCCTCCCCCCTCCGGTTCCAAAAGCTCTCCTTCTACTCCCGTCGCCGGAGTAAAACGCCAAACCAAACAAAGCCTTAATCGGACTGAAATTCTTTAATAAATATTTTAAAAGAACCCAGCTTCTTTATTTCCAATCCCCCGATAATCTCTCTCGCACATCTTCCCTTCGGATATCCAGTGCGCCCTAGCTCCCCCGCATTTTGTCTCCCTGCTCGACGGAAGCCCCCTGACGCCCCCGCAACAGCCCGTCGTGTGCCTTCCAGAAGCCGCTGCCACTGCCTCCGGCTTCCCCCTGCTCGACGGCTGTGTTTCCGTCCAGATTTGCGCCCGTCGTACGCCGCAGTGTTCTTGTTTCCGTCCAGATCTATGGCTTTCTTTCACAACGACTCTGGCCTTCGGCGAACTCTCGACCCCTCCTGCTCCTTCCTCCAGCCGATTCCGTGAGCCTCCTGTGTTCTCCTGCCTCCCCCTTCGTTTTCCCTCTCAAACGCACACTCTCACACGCACGCATCCACGACTCCTTCAACTCCAAATCGATAAGAACTCCATCCTTCCGCCGCCGATGAGTATTTCTGCAACTTTTGGGAGCTTTTTCTACTATGCAAACTCACTCTCTCCCTCCCACACATAATTTTTTATTTTGTGTTTAGGGTTTCCAAGCCTTTGGGGATAAGGGTTTCAATCACACACATTCACGCATTCACGACTCCTTCGATTGCGTCTTTGCTAGCTTTATAGTAATCTTTTAGATCTGCCATTTTTGGTGTGTGCACAAGCCACAAGGTAATCTTTCCCAGGTGAATCAAGATCTGCCATTTTTGTTGATTCTTGATTTCCAGACCTTCCTATTCTAGAGCTTCATGTGTTGATGATTTCAGTACAAAATTCAAGTCATAAGGATCTAGTGGTCTTCACATGAATTTGAAACTTTATATTCTTAACAGTAAGCTTATATTTTGGCTTTGATTCATGTTTGATAAAATCCAGGGTCAAGCATGTGGATCTCTATCTGTGTGTGTATATGAATTTTTGTATGTGTGTGTGTATGAATGTATCTGTATGTGTGTGTGTGTGTGTATGATGTGTGTATCCATGTATGTATGTGTGTATGTGTGTGTGCATGAATGTATGTGTGTGTGTGTGTACATGAATGTATGTGTGTGTATGTATATGTATTAAGAAGAGTTGTTGTTTTTACATCTTCTTAGTCATTTGTTTCAATTACCCTTCATATGCATGTGTAATCAATTTTGAAATTAAGTGATAGAATAAAAGAAAGGTGAATTCTACTTATCTCTGCCCTGTAGACTTGAAGTCCATGCTGGATTCACAGTTTTTGAGCATACCAACAACCTTGCATCTAAGCTTTAGCCTTTGATGTTCATCTGGCTTTCCTTTGTAAACTCCCCCTTACTAATTGCACTTGTCATTGACATTTAGTGCATGTTGATAAGTTGAATCATTTCTTGTATCCAGACTTGGGTCTTGTACAACATTGTCCAAGGACCATAAATGGTTATGGACACTTGGACTATCCTGCAATACAGAATTACCTTCCCTTAGGAACCCAAGCTGACTTGGGTCTTAGGTTCTTATTAGCTTGAAAAAGCAAATGTCTACCAACAGGAGCCCTGTTAGGAAGACTTTCTCTTGCCCTTGGCACACTAGGGTTGTGCCAACAATCTATGGCAAAGTGTCCCACTTTGCCACAATACCAGCACTCATGAATATTGTATCTTCTTTTTTGAGCAGATCTAACAGCAGACTGAACAGAAGAAGAAACAGCTTCCTTGTTCCAAATTCTCTTAGCCACAGTCTGACTGAGAGTAGTTCTGACATGATAAGAGCTTGGATTTTCACGAGGTCTATCAGTAGCAGTTCTCCTTGCAGAGCAAGCTGTTGGTGTCCTTGGAAGATTCCAAGTCTTGCATCCTGGCAGATTTACCCTTATTAAGAGTGTGAGAAGGGAAATTTTGAGAAAAAAGCCACTGCCTTGTTCAAGAGAGATGGAGTTGGTGCAATAAATACAAAAGGTCTAGGATAGGCCTTTTGCACTTCTTCATGGGGAGCCTTTTGAGCACTTAGACCCATGTCTTTTCTTCTTTCATTGTAAGAGACATTTGTAGTCTTACAAGAAAGATTCTCATTCCTCTAGGTACCATCCCTAGGGTCTTGGTCATACTTATTGGAAGGGAGAATTACCTTGTGAAAGGTAGGTTGAGGCCTGACGGTAACTTGGCCTCTTTTCTGAGATTGGATTACTTTAGAAATCCACTCAGAATCAGATCTTCTCTTTATAGAATCTATCTTAGAGAAGTTAACCACAATTCTCTTCTCCCTATCAAGTTTCTCCTCAAGATTCTTGATAATAGAGTCCTTTTATTTTAAGGACTCAACATGGATATCTACCATGATTTTCAAATGAGCTGCTTCCCTCTCTTTTATACATAGGAAGGATGAAGCTTCATCCAGCTGGGAAGCAGTCTTCTGTAGGGAGGCTATTTCCTTTGCTTGTTTCTTAACAAGCAGCTTGATTTCCTTGAAAGCTTTCAGAAGGGCAGCATGATTGTCAATCAATTGATTGATATCATCATCGGTCAAAGGACCCTCGTCATCACTAGATGAGGAGACATCAGAGTCTGTAAAGGATTCATATCCAGACTCCGAGGATGAGCTAGATGGGGAATGTACCTTATTTTTGACCAGGCTGACCCTGGCAAGATTCTACTTCTGAGGTAGCTATTTGTCCATGAAATCTGCATTCCTCTTCTTCAGCTTCATCCACCTCTGTGTCACTGTCTGAATATGATAGAGGGGACATAATTCTTACTCTTGCATCTGGAAGGACTTTGTCATCACCAAGAGCAGTCAATAGCCCAATGTTGATCTTATCCTCTCTGCAGATTTGTTGCTCCATATAGTTCCTCATCTTATGGTTCATCCTTAAACACATAATTTTAACCTGTGAGTTATCCTTGGAGGTCAACTCCGACTGTTAGGTCCTTTTTGAGCAACCTCCCTCTGATACCACTTGAAAGTCTTTATTTTCAAGGATAACTAAATCACCTAGAGGGTGAATAGGTTATTGGTCTCCTTATTAATTCTTTTCTTTTCGTTTAGTTTGCTGCTTGAGTGGTTGATTAATTTCTGCTTTCAAGATGATTTACCATGCACAAAGAAAACAAACACAGCACAACACACAAATATTTATAATAGTTCCCCAACTGGGTACATCCACTTTCCCTCCCACCTATCCAACTGTCTTGTTAGACTAGGCACTTCTCCAAAATGCTCCAAGGAGCTTACACCTCAGGCCCTCAATCTTACACACAGATTCTTCACAGAATCCAAGCTCAGAATAATAAGGGTTCCTACCTCAGAGCCTTGCAGAGCTCCTACAGCTCAGTGATCTACTGAACACCTACCTCAGCATTATTTCTGAGGCCTACAACTCAGGCTTTTCAGCCCTACAGCTTCAGGCACACAACCCTACTCTCAGAGTGCTACAGCACTCCTACAACTCAGTACCCTTTCAGGTACCTACAGCTCAGATTCAAGTAAACTGAATCCTACAAGATGAAAGTGGGTTGATGGATATTCTTGATACAAGAGATATTTCTCTATGTCAAGCTTCTTGACTGAGATAGACTTAGCCCAATAATGACTATATGAGTTTATTTCCTGAGTCTACCTTTACTGAAAGAAGATATACTTAGTTAAAACTACTTCCACAGCAACAAGTAATTACTTGTGCTGGAAGTTACTTGTAGAATCCCTTTCTTCCCTTCTCTCTTTTCTGGGCTGAGGTGATTCAGCCTTAACTTTGACTCCTGAGGAATAGTCCTCTGAGCTTTCTTTCAGATCTCTGCTTCTTCAAGATTTCTTCTCTTTACAGCTTCTAGTCAATGATCTTTAGGTGCTTGTGTTGCTGGAACTATGAAGAACCTGCAGCAAGGGTCGGCACTTGGCTGCTACCTTATGTGTTGGTACCCTAGTTTGGATTTGAGTTTAGTCTCCTCATTTAGTTTCTTGACCCAAGATTTATCTATGGTCAAAGGTTAGTTGTTTAGTTAGATTGCTCTAGTTGTAGAGTTGTCACTTATCCAGATGAAAATTTGGTTAAGTTGTTTTTCGTTCGACTATAGTCGAACGCCGCTCGACTATCGTCTATCGACTGGTCGACGATCGTCTATCAGTAGGTCGACGTTTGTCTGTCTGCAGATCGTCTAACTCTGAGTTAGTTCAACTCTTGTTAGCTCGATGATCTGTGGTATCTACCTCGTCGATCGTCGAACCCCGCTCGACTTCTTTTGACCAGACAGATTTCTTGATAGTTCGACTATCTGCTTGGATAGTTCAACTATCTGATAGCTCGACTATCTGTTTGATAGGTTGACTATCTGTTCTGTTTGATAGTTCGACTATCTGCTTGGATAGTTCAACTATCTGATAGCTCGACTATCTGTTTGATAGGTCGACTATCTGTTCTGTTTGATAGTTCGACTATCTGCTTGGATAGTTCAACTATCTGATAGCTCGACTATCTGTCTTGATAGGTCGACTATCTGTTTTGTTTGATAGTTCGACTATCTGTTTTGATAGGTCGACTATCTGTTTTGCTTGATAGTTCGACTATCTGCCTTGATAGGTCGACTATATGATAGCTCGACTATCTGTTCTGATAGGTCGACTATCTGCTGTGGTAGTTCGACTATCTTCTTTGATAGTTCGACTATCTGTGTCGTTCGACTATCTGTTCTGATAGGTCGACGATCTCTGTGCTTCGGTCGACGATCTCCGAGGGTCGTTCGACGTTCTTCTGTCTGTCTTTAGTAATTTTGTACTCCTTCTGTTCTATGATTTATTTCCTGTTTATTTAGCACATTTTATTAAAGATTATTTCATTGATTTTGTACATACATCTCAAGGCAATCTTTGCCCCATCCTTTGTGCATAAGTCAAGCTTTATCTGACAAAGTTGTTTGTCTTATTAGTTGAAATATCTTTTTGCTTTATTCTGCCATGCTGTCCTTTATAGCCGTTAGACACAAAAAGTCTTCTTTGGCCGTAAAGAGTTTAGTCTGATGTGACTTTCTTTAGTATTCTTTTTATCAGATTGGATTTGCAGCTTCTTAGAAAGCTTTATCCCTTTATAGCATGTCTGCCTGCAGGATATGTTTTGTTTTGTGCTTCTTGCAGCCCAGATCGAAAATCTCAGAAGAAGACAAAATTCAAACCAAGATTAGAGCCGTTGCAAAGGCCCATATATAAAGAACTTCTTTTGAAAAAAGGAAAGAGAGACACAAGATATACAAGTCAAAATATAGATTCATATACAGATTCAAAGCAAGAAGAGATAGCTCTCAATCATTGATACATTCAACTGAGAAGATCATCCTTCTTCAACTCTCTCTTCTTCAATCCTGAGTTCATCCTACTGCAAGGAACATTCACTCAATGCCTCAAGAAGAAGAAGAAGATAGAAAAGCTATTGAAGAAGAACAATCAATTACAAATCAAGAGTCTTCTGCAAGCTTCTCCTTCAGAACTTCAAGACAATTCTTTGTCTCAAGTTCAGAAGAGTTCCTGCACCCTGAAGCAAGACTTCTTTCTGGATATTCTCTAAGCCAGGGGAGCCTTGATTCTTTAGAGCTTTCTAGCTCTGTGCAATCCACTAGCTTCTCTAATCTGTTTTAACAATAGAGAAGAAACTTTATCTCTCTCAACCTCCTGTATAAAGGGTTATTACTCCCTTCAAAAGTGAACCTTGGTGGCAGGGCACCTGATCAAAAACCTGTGTTGGATTTTGAGCTCCTGATCAAAAGCTCAAAGAGTCTACTTGATCTACCTAAAGCAGATCAGTTGGTTGCAGGGCACATAAACAAAAACCTGTAGTGGATTCCTATCAGGGTGGTAGAAGAGTGGACATACCTATTTAGAGGGAACTACTATAAACTTCTTGTGTCGTCTGTGTTGCTTCATTTAATTTATTGCACTGTGGCTGTGAGTAGAAATAACTAGGATTGCTATTTGCTGTGATAGGACCAAAGCTCAACTGTAATTACATTTAGCTCTCTCTAGTGCACTTCACTTTGTGTTAGGCTCTAGGGTTTCAAATATCTATAAACTCATTCCGCAAATTAACTCTAAGGGAGTTGAGTAGGGTGTCATAATTTTTGAATACTCTATTCACCCCCCCCCCCCTCTAGAGTTGTATCTATCCTCACTTTCATTTGGTATCAGAGGGAGGCTGACTGACTGTACAGGCTAACACCTGAGTCACAAGATCCTGATAGATACCAAGCTTATAGATATTCACTTCATGGCCCAGTCCAAGGATTACTCTAGCACCAGACCTCCAGCTTGCAACTTAGCTAATTTTAGCATCTAGAAGGCAAGAATAAAATTATATATGAACTCTATTGATGAAGACATTTTTTTCTTCTATTTTGACAGGACCTCCAACACCTCCTGCTGCAGCCACTGCTACAATATCTACAAATCTAAGTGTAGTGCCTCCTCCAGATTACAATGATGCCTACAAGAAGGCAAAGATAGCTGATGTCAAAGCTATGAACATTCTGGCTCAGACTATGTATGATGAAATCTTTCAGAAAGTGGTTGATTGCACCTCTGCAAAAGCCATGTGGGACTCACTGAACCAGATTGTAGCTGGTTCAGCTGATGAAAGGAAGGACAGAAGGTCCAACCTTATATCCTAGTATGAAAACTTCAAAAAGACTGAAGCTGAATTAGTTAAAGTCATGTACACAAGGCTCAGCTCAATCATCAATGAGCTGAGGACCCTTGATAAGGAGATTACATTGACAGAGGTCAATGATAAGATACTGATGTGCTTCCCCAGCACATGGGATCTCAGGATCTGGCCTATCAAGGAGGTTAGAAGTACAACTGAAATCTCAACTAAAGCTCTCCTTGGCAAGCTCAAGTCTTTTGAGCAAGTTCTAAAGACCAGGGAAGCTGAGGCTGAAGCAAAGACTCCAACTCCAGCAAGAAAAGAGTAAACTCTTGCTCTCAAAGCTGCTGATGCTTCTGAAGGAAGCCAATCCAATGAGGAGCTTATGGCACTCTTTGCCAAAAGATTTCTCAAGATGGGAAGAAAAGACTTCAGAAAGAAATCTTCAAGATATGAAGATAAACCATGGTATGACAGATCTCCTGCTAAAGAAATTATTTGTTATGGTTGCAGGAAACCTAGACACATTCTACCAGAGTGTCCAGAGGAAAAGAGCAAAGAAAAGAGAAAAGAAAAAGAACATCACAAGAAGCACTCCAAGTCCTCCTCCTACAAAAATAAGAAGAAGGAGAAAGGATTTGTTGCTGAGACCTGGAGTGATTCAGATGAGGAATCTTCCTCCTCAAGCTCCAGTGAAGATGAGGAAGAGAATAAGGCAAAGGAAATCTGCCTTATGGCAATTGATGTCTGCAGCAACCACTCAGTTGCAGAGAGTTCTGATGATGATGAAGAAATGCCTACAGAAGATCAGGTATTATCTTCTTATGATTTTTCTTCTTCTGAATTTAAATCTGAATTTAAATCCCTTTGCTTAGATTTAATTAGTTCAGAAAAGGAAATTAAGGAACTTAGAAATAAGTTAGCTGAATCAGAATCTATTTCCGTTGAAAACACTAGGCTAGAAGCAGAACTCACTAAATCTAGTGAAGAAATAAAGTTTCTTAAAAATGAACTAGCAAAGTCCAAGAGATTAGAAGAATCTTTAAATGGTAGAAGCCTTAAGCTGCTAGAAATCACTAGTATGACAAACACTAGGTCAGACAATAATAAGCTAGGCTTAGGAGCCTCATCAAGTGAACCCCCTTTGGTTCTTAAAAATCATCTTTCAACTCCAGTAAACTTTATTTCAGCTGATGGAATAGAGAATACTGAGCAAGTAAAACAAGTTAATCAAGCCTTAAATAAAGCTAAGAGAGAAAAGAGAAAGCAAAAATTTAAGGAGCTACAAAAAGTATCGAACGCTGTTCGACGATCGAAGGCTCAATGGTCGAACGAAGCTCGACGATCTGAGCATCCATCATCGAACGCTGATCGACGATTTCAATTTGATTTTCAAAATTACAACCAGAACCTTAGAAACCCTAATATAAATAGATACCCTAGGTTTGTGGACCCATTAACTGCATGAAGTATCCCACCTAGGAGATCTTACCCTTTAGGATATAAACCCCAACATACTTATTCTTTTATTTCAAGTTTTCATTATGTGAAGAATAATATACCCAAGGTTGTCTGGGTCCACAATGTCTAACTGTTTAATTTGCAGGTGAAGACCTATCCAATTACTAAAGATAAATGGTATTTGGATAGTGGCTGTTCCAAACACATGACAGAAAACAAAGAAAATCTGTCAAGATTCAAGGCCAAGCTTGGACCAAAAGTGATCTTTGGGGATTCCAGCTGTGGTCAAACTGAAGGATATGGTAGGATTACCATTAGAGCAGTAACTTTCAAGAGAGTTGCATATGTAACTGGACTGAAGCACAACCTTATCTCAGTAAGCCAGTTATGTGATGTAGGATATCAGGTATCTTCACTAACTCTCTCTGTAATATTACTTTAAATAGTAATGTTGTGTTAGTAGGTATTAGACAAGGTAATATTTATTTAGTAGATTTTAACTCAACTCAATCTGAAATCTGCTTATTTAATGAAGTAACAAATAACAACACCTTATGGCATAGGAGGCTTAGCCATGTTAACCTCAAGAATATATCTAGCTTATCTAAATAAAACCTTGTTAGAGGTTTACCTTCTTGCCCCTACAAGAAGGAGAGCCTATGCAAGGCTTGTCAATTAGGAAAGCAAACCAAAAACTCCTTTAAATCTATAAATAAAAGTGATTCACCTAGAATCCTGTATTTATTACATTTGGGCCTTTTTGGCCCAATAAATGTACAGAGTCTAGGAGGGAAGTATTACACTTTAGTAATTGTAGACGACTTCTCTAGGTTCACTTGGGTGTTCTTCTTGAGAATTAAGGCTGATAACTTCAAAGTTCTTACAGATTTTCTGCTATATGTGCAGACTGAGTATTCTACTCATGTTGTCTTGATCAGAAGTGATCATGGTACTGAGTTTGATTCTCTTCTCATGCAAGAATTCTGTGAGAAAGAAGGTATCAAACATAGCTTCTCTGCTCCTAGAACTCCCCAACAAAATGGGGTAGTGGAAAGGAAGAATAGAACCCTGATTGAAGCTGCTGGAACATTATTGGCAGATGCTAACATGCCTCTTTCTTATTGGGCAGAAGCTGTTAACACAGCTAATTATGTCTTGAACAGATGTCTTATACACAAGCTTAAGAGTAAAACTCCTTATGAGTTGCTTAAGGGAAAGAAACCTAAAATTAATTATTTTAGAGTGTTTGGTTGTGTAGTATACATTCATAACAATAACAAAGAATACCTTAGAAAGTTTGAAGCAAAAGCTTCAATGGGAATTTTTCTTGGATATTCCCAAGTAAGCAAAGCTTATAGGGTATTTAATAAATCAACTTCTAAAATTGAGGAGTCTGTGCATGTTTCTTTTGATGAATCTCAGATGTTTTATAAGGAGAAGGAAACTTCCCCTTTCTCAAGTTCATTGCAGGTACCAGAATCTAATAAAGATGTCACTCAAGAGATTCTCCATCTATCAACTCTTCATATCACTGATTCAGATAGTGATGAAGACTTTGCAGAAGCAGTTGCTGTACCACCAACAGTTGATCCAATTCCACCTGAGGAATTAATCCCAACTGTTGTTGAAGATCACATCCCACCTGCTGATCTTGTCACACTTAGAGATCATCCTACATCTCAAGTGATTGGAGACATATCAGCTGGTGTACAAACAAGACATCAATTAAGACAGGATGTGAGGCATGCTTGTTTCCTTTCACAAGTTGAGCCCCTCACTATAAAAGATGATGAGCTAGATCTCCACTGGATCATTGCTATGTAAGAGGAACTCAATCAGTTTGAAAGATGTAAGGTATGGACTTTGGTTCCAAGACCAAAAGGCCAACTGATCATAGGCACCAAGTGGGTGTTTAAAAACAAGTTGGATGCAAATAGAATTATTGTAAGGAACAAAGCTAGGCTTGTAGCTCAGGGCTACAGACAGGAGGAAGGTATAGATTATGACCAAACCTTTGCCCCTATTGCAAGGCTAGAGGCAATAAGGATCTTTCTAGCCTATGCAGCATATATGAAGTTTAAGGTCTTTCAGATGGATGTCAAGAGTGCCTTCCTAAATGGTGAGCTAAAGGAAGAGGTATTTGTTGAACAACCTCCTGGGTTTGTCTCTTCAACTCAGCCCTCATTTGTTTACAAGTTGCAAAAAGCTCTTTATGGACTTAAACAAGCATCCAGAGCCTGGTATGAGACTCTAGCTAGCTTCCTGTTAGAGCACAACTTTGTTAGGGGAGTAGTTGATAGAACCCTTTTCGTTAAGCATCACAAGGACACAATCCTGTTAGTTCAAGTGTATGTGGATGATATTATTTTTGGCTCCACTGATCTCAAACTGTGCAAAAAGTTCTCTGACTTGATGCATTCTAAGTTTGAGATGAGTAGTATGGGTGAGCTGTCTTACTTTCTTAGTCTCTAAGTAAAGAAAGATGTTGATGGCATCTTCATCTCCCAATCCAAATATGCCAAGGAATTGGTAAAGAAGTTTGGGATGGCTGATGCTTCAGCAATGCATACACCTATGGCTACTAATGTAGTTATAGATTCTGATGATCAGGGTAAGCCAGTTGATCAGAAAAACTATAGGGCCATTGTTGGTTCCCTGTTGTATTTAACTGCAAGTAGACCAGATATAATGTTTGCCACATGCCTATGTGCTAGATTCCAGGTCAACCCCAAGGAATCTCATTTGATTCTTCTCAAGGGAATTTTGAGATACCTGAAGGGATGTCCAAATTTAGGACTATGGTACCCAGCTGAATCAGAATTTGAGTTAATTGGATACTCTGATTCTGACTATGCTTGTTGTAGAGTTGACAGGAAAAGTACCTCAGGAACTTGTCAGTTCCTGGGAGAGAGATTGGTCTCTTGGTTCTGTAAGAAGCAGGCTTCTGTCTCAATTTTAACTGCAGAGGCTGAATATATAGCAGCTGCTAGTTGTTGTTCACAGATCCTGTGGATTCAAAACCAGCTTTTGGATTATGGGTACACACAAGAACACAAAAATCATGTGTGACAGTACCAGTGCTATCTCTATTGCACAAAATCCTGTGCACCACTTTAGAACCAAGCACATTGAGATTAGACACCATTTCCTGAGAGATTATGTGGAAAAAAACAAGATCAGCTTTGAATTCATATCCACTGACCTTCAGAGAGGTGATATTTTTACCAAGCCCTTAGATGAACAGAAGCATCTGTTCTTTTTGGTTCAACTAGGCATGATTAATGGAAAAGACTAAGTGTGACTTCTGCCTTTGTTAAAATCTGTTTGAAGATCGTCGAACGACGTTCGACGATAGTCGAACAGGTTGAGCCTATCGTCGACCTACGGACGACGACAGCTTATTTGTTTGTGAAGATAGAAATAGTCAAACGATTGATCGACTACTCTGCTTCAGGAAACGATCGTCGAACGACCGTTCGACCATCGTCTCCAGTATCTGTTAAAATAGATCGACGATTATTGTTTTAATATAAAATCGATGGTCGACCTAGGTTAATAGATCGTTCTTTTTGTCGTCGACGGAGCCCGTCCTTTCGTATTCTGTCTTTTTGTTTGAGCTCTGCCTCGCGCTCTCTATCATTTCGCTTTCGTCGTCTCTCTCGTCTTCTCCAACCCAATCAATGGTGATTGCTCCAGCCCTTCTGTCAGTGATGAAGTTCGACGCTGGCTTCAGCGTAGATTTTGACTCCTTCAGCGCCTGTGATTCTGAGATGGTAAAAATCCTCCAGCTCTGCAAGGAACAAGGATTGGAAAAGCTAATGTCCACAAGGATCAAGATAACATCCCAGAGATTAAAGAGTGGGCCTTCACTTCGTCTTCTAGTGACGAATCTATGACTGGAACGATTGGCGGCGAAGAGGTAAGCTTGACTCCTGTCGTATTAACTGATATTTTCGGATTACTGAATGGTGAAGAGGAATATGAATAAGATACTCCAGAGTTTGGGAGGATGTTGATCAAATTAGGACATGCCGAATGCATTCCTTCTAAATTGTTAAAGATTAATTTTCCGTTGAGGATAAGGTTATTGGTTGAACTAGTTGGAAAAGTACTTCTAGGAAAGCACTCTGCTCATGATAACATAACCAGGCAACAGTTTGTTTTGATGTGTGCAATAGTAAATAAGAAACAGATAAATTGGGCAGGAATTATGTTTGATTTGATAAGAAAGAAGAATAGCAAGAAGGAAGTAACCCTGGGTAGGGTACTTAGGATATTTCTAAGAGAGAAATATCCCCATCTGTTGGTCACAGTCTCAACATCCATCAATGCCAGCAAGAAGATGGATCCAACATTGTTTGTTAAGTGGAAAAGGAGCTTTCAGAAGCCTTCTCCAGCAGGGGTAGCTCCAGTTGTGTCTGAGAGCACAAGGACTGTTTCAGTCACTCCCCACCTACATGAAGCAGGCTCATCCATTCTCTCCATTCCATCCACTTCTTTTGCATTACCATCCACTTCTACTGAAGTGTCATCTTCATCTGCATTACCATCTACTTCAATTGCAGTTCCATCTACTTCAATTGAAGTATCATCTTCTGCCTCTCTTCTTCTTGATTCCTCCACAATTCTCCATGCATCATCACTAGCATCTCCACTATTGAAGCCAAAAATGACCGAAGCCAAAATTGACTTCTATGGAGTTCGACCCTTGGGGAAAGGGGTGACCTCACACCTACTATGCTCAGAAGAACGTCACAGACCGAAGACTTAGGAAGCTATAAATTGACCCTCGGCTCTAGCATGGAGGTCCCACCTCACACCCTGAAGATCTTTGAGGTCTCCCCCTCCTTAGCCAGTGCTTGAGCTAGATGCCTTGGAGGAAGAGAGCCAAAGAGATTTGTGTGGCTAAGGAATGAATGAATCCTCTCAAAGGCACCCTCAAGGGTCTATTTATAGCTTTTCCAAGTCCTGGGGGTAAAATGACCAAAATACCCATAAGGCAACTAAGCCTCTAGCCAATTAAAAACCTCCACACCGGGGGGCAAAGAGGGAAATCCCCCCCCCCCCGGGGGGGGTAAAAAGGTCCAAGGATGAGACCACGCCAAACCACAACCCCCGACCCACCCTGGTCACCTGGGGCTGGCCGCCCGGGAGAGACCTCGCCTGGCCGGCGGTCTCGCCCGGAGCTGGCCGCGCGGGCGAGACCTCGCCTGGCCGGCGGTCTCGCCCAGAACTGGCCGCGCGGGCGAGACCTCGCCTGGCTGGCAGTCTCTCCTGGAACTGGCCGTGCGGGCGAGACCTCGCCTGGCCGGCAGTCTCGCCCAGAACTGGCCGCGCGGGCGAGACCTCGCCTGGCCGGCGGTCTCGCCCGAAACTGGCCGCGCGGGCGAGACCTCGCCTGGCCGGCGGTATCGCTCAGAACTGGCCGCGCGGGCGAGACCTCGCCTGGCCGGCGGTCTCGCCCGGAACTGGCCGCGCGGGCGAGACCTCGCCTGACCGGTGGTCTCGCCCGGAGCTGGCCGCGCGGGCGAGACCTCGCCTGGCTGGCGGTCTCGCCCGGAACTGGCCGCGCGGGCGAGACCTCGCTTGGCCGGCGGTCTCGCCCGGAGCTGGCCGCGTGGGCGAGACCGCGCCTGGCCGACCGGTCTCGCCCCTGCTCGGGGCTAAGGGGCAGGGGGGTCGAGACCATGGTCTCCAGTCGACCCCGCTGCCCCCACCTCGCCCTTCACCCCGTCTGGGGGTGCCGACCAACTTGCCGCACCCGACCCTCAAAGAAGGGGGCAAGGGGAGGCAAATTTTTTCTCCCCCTACTAGTATATTTCCAAGCTAAAGCCAAAATTGGCCACCAAGAGTCCAAAATATCCAAAAAGCTTAAAAACTTAAAACTAGCCCTGCGCCTGCCGAAGGGACCCTACTCCGTGAATACGGGGTTGTACACAATCCCCGCTCTTTTCGAGGTTGGCACAAGCTCGGAAAGAAACATCCAACCCAACGTATTCGCTGAGTGTAGCTTGCCTCGCGGTGTCGAAAGATTATGAGGCCTCTTTCGAGGGGTCAACCTGCCGTACCAGCTGATGAGAGCCTGGGTGGCGAGACCCCCTCAGGGTAAAAAGACTTGAACCTCCTGGGGGGTCAACCTGCCATGCCAGCTGATGAGAGCCTGGGTGGCGAGACCCCCTCAGGGTAGAAAACCCTTAGCCTCCTGGGGGGGTCAACCTGACATGCCAGCTGATGAGAGCCTGGGTGGCGAGACCCCCTCAGGGTAAAAAGCACTTAGCCTCCTGGGGGGTCAACCTGCCATGCCAACTGATGAGAGCCTGGGTGGCGAGACCCCCTCAGGGTAAAAGGACTTAAACCTCCTGGGGGGGTCAACCTGTCATGCCAGCTGATGAGAGCCTGGGTGGCGAGACCCCCTCAGGGTAGAAAACACTTAGCCTCCTGGGGGGTCAACCTGTCATGCCAGCTGATGAGAGCCTGGGTGGCGAGACCCCCTCAGGTTAAAAAGCACTTAGCCTCCTGGGGGTCAACCTGCAATGCCAGCTGATGAGAGCCTGGGTGGCGAGACCCCCTCAGGGTAAAAAGTCAACCCCTACGAGAGATCAACCTGCCCTGCCAGCTAGTGAGAGCCTGACAGCGGAATCATCTCGGTGCAAAAGGACTTAGCTTCCACGAGAGATCAAACTGCCCTGCCAGCTAGTGAGAGCCTGCCAGCGGAATCATCTCGGAGCAAAAGGACTTAGCTTCCACAAGAGATCAACCTGCCCTGCCAGCTAGTGAGAGCCTGACAGCGGAATCATCTCGGAGCAAAAAGACTTAGCTTCCACGAGAGATCAACCTACCCTGCAAGCTAGTGAGAGCCTGGCAGCGGAATCATCTCGGAGCAAAAGGACTTAGCTTCCACGAGAGATCAACCTGCCCTGCCAGCTAGTGAGAGCCTGACAGCGGAATCATCTCGGAGCAAAAGGACTTAGCTTCCACAAGAGATCAACCTGCCCTGCCAGCTAGTGAGAGCCTGCCAGCGGAATCATCTCGGAGCAAAAGGACTTAGCTTTCATGAGAGATCAACCTGCCCTGCCAGCTAGTGAGAGCCTGCCAGCGGAATCATCTCGGAGCAAAAGGACTTAGCTTCCACGAGAGATCAACCTGCCCTGCCAGCTAGTGAGAGCCTGACAGCGGAATCATCTCGGAGCAAAAGGACTTAGCTTCCATGAGAGATCAACCTGCCCTGCCAGCTAGTGAGAGCCTGGCAGCGGAATCATCTCGGAGCAAAAGGACTTAGCTTCCACGAGAGATCAACCTGCCCTGCCAGCTAGTGAGAGCCTAGCAGCGGAATCATCTCGGAGCAAAAGGACTTAGCTTCCACGAGAGATCAACCTGCCCTGCCAGCTAATGAGAGCCTGGCAGCGGAATCATCTCGGAGCTAAGGGACTTAGGGACGGGGCATGTCACCTGAACTCTGCCAAAATTCAACATCCTCAAAAGGGGAAAATAGTTGGGTTACATGACCCTCCCAACCCTACCGGTCGGAGGTTGGACTCATTACAACATAAAGAAAAACAAGATACATGACTCCGCCGAGACGAGGCTTCTTCAGGGGGCCTGGGCATGTTGGTCGCCATCAGGTTCTATCCCACTGGACACCTCAATCCTGCTCAGGCTCTCCATGATCTTCTCCATCTCCTCCGCCTTAGCCAACCAAGAGATGGTGTTGACTGCCGTGACGTAGCACTGCCTCGCCATCCTGGAGTCTCCCTTGATCCTGACCTGGATCCCATCTGAGTTGAACTTGAGGCACTGGTGGAAGGATGAGGGCATGCACCGGAAGGCGTTGATGAGGGGCCTTCCGAAGATGGCGTTGTAGCTTCTTGGAGCATCGACAATGACGAACCTGCAGTTCCTTGAGGTCCCTCCTAACTTCACCTAGAGTCCGACTCCACCTTCCACCTCCTTCCTCTCCCCTCAGAATCCAAACAGAGGTCCATCCGACGCCACTACCCTCCTTGGCTCCACCTTCATCCCCTCGAACGCCTTCTTGAAAATGACGTTGACCAAGCTTCCGTTATCAACCAAGATCAGGGAGACGGTGAAGCCTTCGACAGCCGCCTGGATGACCAGGGCGTCGCAGAAGGGATCCTCATGCTCTGGCATGTCCTTTGACGAGAAGGTGACACTTTCCTCCGGGGGAGGGGTCTGGGATGTCGAGGCAACGCTCCGTCGATACATCACATGGAGACTTGCCTTCTGAGCGGCTTCGATCCCCACCCCCCACCCCCATGGATCACGGCTATACCACCTCGGGGTCCTACATCGACCTGGTCCTCACACACATCATCACCTCCACCACCTCCTTGGGACAGAGCTTCGATCCGCTCCGGCTGCTGCTGGACTGGAGCTCTCGCCCCCCTTACCTCCAGGAACTCGGGGCAGGTAGCCGTGGCGTGACCTTCCAACTGGTGGAAGTCGCAGTACGGTAACTCTACTCTGCCTCCCCCTCTCCCCTTGCGATTCCTCCTCTCCCTTCGGCCAATCGCCATTGCTTGCTGGGGTGGGGGAAGGAGCTGTCTTGGGGCTTGTCTCTGGAAGTTGAACCTCCCTTGGCCCCCATGAAAGTTCCCCCCATCCTGGATGAGAGCTCTTCCTGGCCCATGGGCAGGTCCTCCCTGCTGCCTCCAGCCTGGGTCCGGACCCTCCTGTCTTTGGAACCCGTGGGCTCTCTGCTCTTCTCTCCTCCTACCTTCCTGATGCCTCGAGCCACCCTGCTACTTTGACTCCACCTCTGTCAACTTTGCCAACTTCTTTACAAAGGCCGTGTTTGCCGCCTCCATGGCTATCTCCTCCGCCGCCCTTTCCATCAGCTCCTCGAAGGAAAGAGGGGTCTTCCGGGTCAAGCTCATCTTAAAGAACCCTTCGCGCAACCCCACCGTGAACGCCATCTGGAGGGCATACCCTGGCACCTCTTGGATGTCAAGGACCTCCTCCTGGAACCTGTCAACATAGTGGGCCAGCGACTCCGAGGCCCTTTGCTTTATCAGGAAGAGGGACTCAGGACCTTTCTTCCTCTTCTTGGAGGTGGAAAAGCGAAGCTGAAAGCTCCGGCTCAAGTCTTCAAACCCGAAGACGGACCTTGGAGGGATTTGATGGAACCAGTCCCTCGCCTTCTCTTTCAAAGTGATCGCAAAGAGGCGACACTTGAAGGCATCCGTCATCGGCCTGATGGAGACGGCATCCTCGAACCACTACAGGTGCTGGACGGGGTCATCCTTCCCGGTATAGTAAGCCATGTCTGGCTTTCTGAACCCCTCGGGAACGGGAGCTGAGATGATTAACTCACTAAAGGGTGACCCCCTAAGGGGAGCTCTCGCCACCTCCACTCGCGCAACCTGCTCGCCTGGGGGGTTCGCTCTCGCCGGGCTTGGGAACAGCTCCCGGCCTGGGAGGTCTCGCTCGACCCCCTCTACCATCCTTTCCTTCCCAGGTCTCCTATCTGGCACACTTACTTCTCCCCTGCTGGGGTGATCTCGCCTGGACCCCTAGGGGTCGACTCATCGAGAGGGGGTGGAGCTGGCTCTTGGGGGTTTGAAGTGGAGCTGCCACCTCGAGGAGCCAAACTCCGCAGCATCCCCATGATGCCTTGAATGGATGTCATGAACTCCTCCCTTCCCACGAAGGGTCCTGAGTTTGGGAGCTCGCCGAGATCATCACCACCTCCCTGATCTCCGGCCATGACACTCACCCGAGATTTTCTGTGCGGGTCACTCTCCACGCTCACCGCACCAAAATGTTGAAGCCAAAAATGACCGAAGCCAAAATTGACTTCTATGGAGTTCAACCCTTGGGGAAAGGGGTGACCTCACACCTACTATGCTCGGAAGAATGTCACGGACCGAATGTACAACCCCGTATTCGCGAGGCGAGGACCCCAAGCAAGGGTTAAGGCATGCTAGTAAGTTTTGAGCTTTAGAGTTCCTTTGAGGGGCGGGTGCGGCGAGTAGGCAGACACCCGTCCGGCGCGGCTAGGCGAGGGCAGGTGAGGCGAGACCGGCCTGGGGCTGGGTTCACGCCCCTGCCTCGCGGCTAGGCGAGGGCAGGTGAGGCGAGACCGGCCTGGGGCCGGGTTCACGCCCCTGCCTCACGGCTAGGCGAGGGCAGGTGAGGCGAGACCGGCCTGGGGCCGGGTTCACGCCCCTGCCTCGCGGTTAGGCGAGGGCAGGTGAGGCGAGACCGGCCTGGGGCCGGGTTCACGCCCCTGCCTTGCGGCTAGGCGAGGGCAGGTGAGGCGAGACCGGCCTGGGGTCGGGTTCACGCCCCTGCCTCGCGGCTAGGCGAGGGCAGGTGAGGCGAGACCGGCCTGGGGCCGGGTTCACGCCCCTGCCTCGCGGTTGGGCGAGGGCAGGTGAGGCGAGACCGGCCTGGGGCCGGGTTCTCGCCCCTCCCTCGCGGTTAGGCGAGGGCAGGTGAGGCGAGACCGGCCTGGGGCCGGGTTCTCGCCCCTCCCTCGCGGTTAGGCAAGAGCAGGTGAGGCGAGACCGGCCTGGGGCCAGGTTCTCGCCCCTCCCTCGCGGTTAGGCGAGAGCAGGTGAGGCGAGACCGGCCTGGGGCCGGGTTCTCGCCCCTCCCTCGCGGTTAGGCGAGAGCAGGTGAGGCGAGACCGGCCTGGGGCCGGGTTCTCGCCCCTGCCTCGCAGTTAGGCGAAAGCAGGTGAGGCGAGACCGGCCTGGGGCCGGGTTCTCGCCCCTGCCTCGCGGTTAGGCGAGAGCAGGTGAGGCGAGACCGGCCTGGGGCCGGGTTCTCGCCCCTGCCTCGCGGTTAGGCGAGGGCAGGTGAGGCGAGACCGGCCTGGGGCCGGGTTCTCGCCCCTGCCTCGCGGTCTCGCGGTCAGGCCGGGTGAGACCGGCGGGCGCTCCCCCGAGGTGGTTTTTCCCCTTTTTGCCCCCGGTGTGGAGGTTTTCTATTGGCTGGAGGCATTTTTGCCCCAGGGGCCTTTTGGTCATTTTACCCCCCAAGACTTGGAAAAACTATAAATAGACCCTTAGGGGTGCCTTGGAGAGCATCTTGTCATTCTTTCCTTAGCCACCAAAATCTCTCTGGCTTTCCTCCAAGGCACCTAGCTCAAGCATTGGCTAGGGAGGGGGAGACCTCAAAGGTCTTCTGGGTGTGAGGTGGGACCTCCACGCTAGAGCCAAGGGTCGGTTCATAGCTTCCTAAGTCTTCGGTCCGTGACATTCTTCCGAGCATAGTAGGTATGAGGTCACCCCTTTCCCCAAGGGTCGAACTCCACAGAAGTCGATTTTGGCTTCGGTCATTTTTGGCTTCAACAGTTTTGGTGCGGTGAGCGTGGAGAGTGACCAGCACAGAAAATCTCGGGTGAGCATCATGGCTGGAGATCAGGGAGGTGGTGATGACCTCGGTGGCCTCCCCAACCCCGGACCCTTTGTAGGAAGGGAGGAGTTCATGGCTTCCATCTCAGGCATCATGGATATGCTGAGAAGCATTGCCCCACGGGCTGACAGCTCAACCCCCACCCCCCAGGGACTAGCTCCCAGGGGTCTCGGTGAGCAAACCCAGAGTGGTCTCGGCGAGCTGGCTCCTAGGGGACAAGGCGAGATCACCCCAGCAGGGGGGAAGTGAGCATGCCGGATAGGAGGCCTGGGAAGGAGCGGATGGTAGAAGGGGTTTGAGCGAGACCTCCCAGGCCGCGAGCTGTTCCCTAGCCCGGCGAGAGCTAGCCCTCCAGGCGAGCAGGTCGCGCGAGTGGAGGTGGCGAGAGCTCCCCTTAGGGGGTCACCCTTTAGTGAGTTGATCATCTCAGCTCCCGTTCCCGAAGGGTTCAGAGAGCCAGACATGGTTTACTATACCGGGAAGGATGACCCCGTCCAGCACCTTCAATGGTTCGAGGATGCCGTCTCCATCAGGCCGGTGACGGATGCCTTCAAGTGTCGCCTCTTTGCGATCACGATGAAGGAGAAGGCAAGGGACTGGTTTCATCAACTCCCTCCAAGGTCCATCTTCGGGTTCGAAGACTTGAGCCGGAGCTTTCAGCTTCGCTTCTCCACCTCCAAGAAGAGGAAGAAAGGTCCCGAGTCCCTCTTCCTGATAAAGCAAAGGGCCGAGGAGTCGCTGGCCCACTACGTTGACAGGTTCCAGGAAGAGGTCCTGGACATCCAAGAGGTGCCAGGGTATGCCCTCCAGATGGCATTCACGGTGGGGTTGCGCGAAGGGTTCTTCAAGATGATCTTGACTCGGAAGGCCCCCCTTTCTTTCGAGGAGCTGATGGAAAGGGCGGCAGAGGAGATAGCCATGGAGGCAGCCAACCCGACCTTCGTGAAGAAGTTGGCAAGGTTGACAGAGGTGGAGTCGAATGAGCAGGGTGGCTCAAGGCATCATGATGGGAGAAGGAGAGAGGAGCAGAGAGCCCAGGGGTTCCAAGGACAGGAGGGTCCGGAACTAGGCTGGAGGCAGCAGGGAAGACCGGCCCAAGGTCCAGGAAGAGCTCTAGTCCCAGGTGGAGAGAACTTCCACGGGGGCCAAGGCAGGTTCAACTTCCAGAGGCAAGCACCTAGGCAGCTCCTGCCCCCACCCCAGCAAGCCTTGGTAATCGGCGGAGGAGGAAGAGGTAACAGGAGAGATCGCCCAGCCCGCCGAAGGAGGGGAGAAAGGGCACTACTGTATTGTGACTTCCATCAGTCGGAGGGTCATGCCACGGCTACCTGCCCCGAGTTCCTGGAGGTGAGGGGGGCGAGAGGTCCTGCCCAGCCTCCGCCGCCGGCGCAGAATGAAGTTCCACCCCGAGTAGGCGAGGAGGGCAGGTGCGAGGATCGGGTCGATGTTGGAACCCGAGGGAACATATGAGCGACTCACGGTGAAGTGGAGATCGTGCCTGGGTCCTCCAGAGGAGCTTCGCCCTAGTAGTGTCATGTACTTTTCTTATGATGCAATGAGTCTGGTCCCCGACCTACTAAGTTGAGGGAGTTATGTAACCTATCATATTTTCCCCTTTGGAGGATGTTGGATTTGGTAAGGTTCGGTTGAGATGTCTAGTCCCCCTCCCAAAAAAAAATCCTCCCCATACCAGGCTCTCACTAGCTGGGAGGGTTGAGGGCACCTCGAAAAAACTAAGTCCTTAGCTCCGATGATGATTCCGCTGTCAGGCTCTCACTAGCTGACAAGGCCGGTTGATCTCTCGTGGAAGCCCAAGTCCTTAGCTCCGATGATGATTCCGCTGTCAGGCTCTCACTAGCTGACAAGGCCGGTTGATCTCTCGTGGAAGCCTAAGTCCTTAGCTCCGATGATGATTCCGCAGTCAGGCTCTCACTAGCTGACAAGGCCGGTAGATCTCTCGTGGAAGCACAAGTCCTTAGCTCTGATGATGATTCCGATGTCAGGCTCTCACTAGCTGATAAGGCCGGTTGATCTCTCGTGGAAGCCCAAGTCCTTAGCTCCGATGATGATTCCGCTGTCAGGCTCCCACTAGCTGACAAGGCCGGTTGATCTCTCGTGGAAGCCCAAGTCCTTAGCTCCGATGATGATTCCGCTGTCAGGCTCCCACTAGCTGACAAGGCCGGTTGATCTCTCGTGGAAGCCCAAGTCCTTAGCTCCGATGATGATTCCGCTGTCAGGCTCCCACTAGCTGACAAGGCCGGTTGATCTCTCGTGGAAGCCCAAGTCCTTAGCTTCGATGATGATTCCGTTATCAGGCTCCCACTAGCTGACAAGGCCGGTTGATCTCTCGTGGAAGCCCAAGTCCTTAGCTCCGAGATGATTCCGCTGTCAGGCTCTCACTAGCTGGTGGGTTCAGGTTGATCTCTCGTGGGAGCCAAGTCCCTTAGCTCCGAGATGATTCTCGCCACCCAGGCTCTCACAGCTGGTATGGCAGGTTGACCCCCCCCCCCCAAGAGGTTAAGTCCTTTTACCCTGAGGGGGTCTCGCCACCCAGGCTCTCACAGCTGGTATGGCGGGTTGACCCCCCCCCCCAGGAGGTTAAGTCCTTTTACCCTGAGGGGGTCTCGCCACCCAGGCTCTCACAGCTGGCATGGTAGGTTGACTCCCCAGGAGGTTAAGTCCTTTTACCCTGAGGGGGTCTCGCCATCCAGGCTCTCACAGCTGGCATGGCAGGTTGACTCCCCAGGAGGTTAAGTCCTTTTACCCTGACGGGGTCTCGCCGCCTAGGCTCTCACAGCTGGCATGGCAGGTTGACTCCCCAGGAGGTTAAGTCCTTTTACCCTGAGGGGGTCTCACCACCCAGGCTCTCACAGCTGGCATGGCAGGTTGACTCCCCAGGAGGTTAAGTCCTTTTACCCTGAGGGGGTCTCGCCACCCAGGTTCTCACAGCTGGCATGGCAGGTTGACTCCCCAGGAGGTTAAGTCCTTTTACCATGAGGGGGTCTCGCCACCCAGACTCTCACAGCTGGCATGGCAGGTTGACTCCCCAGGAGGTTAAGTCCTTTTACCCTGAGGGGGTCTCGCCACCCAGGCTCTCACAGCTGGCATGGCAGGTTGACTCCCCAGGAGGTTAAGTCCTTTTACCCTGAGGGGTCTCGCCACCCAGGCTCTCATAGCTGGCATGACAGGTTGACTCCCCAGGAGGTTAAGTCCTTTTACCCTGAGGGGGTCTCGCCACCCAGGCTCTCACAGCTGGCATGGCAGGTTGACTCCCCAGGAGGTTAAGTCCTTTTACCCTGAGGGGGTCTCGCCACCCAGGCTCTCACAGCTGGCATGGCAGGTTGACTCCCCAGGAGGTTAAGTCCTTTTACCCTGAGGGGGTCTCGCCACCCAGGCTCTCACAGCTGGCATGGCAGGTTGACTCCCCATGAGGTTAAGTCCTTTTACCCTGAGGGGGTCTCGCCACCCAGGCTCTCACAGCTGGCATGGCAGGTTGACTCCCCAGAAGGTTAAGTCCTTTTACCCTGAGGGGTCTCGCCACCCAGGCTCTCACAGCTGGCATGGCAGGTTGACTCCCCAGGAGGTTAAGTTCTTTTACCCTGAGGGGGTCTCGCCACCAGGCTCTCACAGCTGGCATGGCAGGTTGACTCCCCAGGAGGTTAAGTCCTTTTACCCTGAGGGGGTCTCGCCACCCAGGCTCTCACAGCTGGCATGGCAGGTTGACTCCCCAGGAGGTTAAGTCCTTTTACCCTGAGGGGGTCTCGCCACCCAGGCTCTCACAGCTGGCATGGCAGGTTGACTCCCCAGGAGGTTAAGTCCTTTTACCCTGAGGGGGTCTCGCCACCCAGGCTCTCACAGCAGGCATGGCAGGTTGACCCCCCAGGAGGTTAAGTCTTTTTACCCTGAGGGGGTCTCGCCACCCAGGCTCTCACAGCTGGCATGGCAGGTTGACCCCCCAGGAGGTTAAGTCCTTTTACCCTGAGGGGGTCTCGCCACCCAGGCTCTCACAGCTGGCATGGCAGGTTGACTCCCCAGGAGGTTAAGACATTTTACCCTGAGGGGGTCTCGCCACCCAGGCTCTCACAGCTGGCATGGCAGGTTGACTCCCCAGGATGTTAAGTCCTTTTACCCTGAGGGGGTCTCGCCACCCAGGCTCTCACAGCTGGCATGGCAGGTTGACCCCCCAGGAGGTTAAGTCCTTTTACCCTGAGGGGGTCTCGCCACCCAGGCTCTCACAGCTGGCATGGCAGGTTGACCCCCCCAGGAGGTTAAGTCCTTTTACCCTGAGGGGGTCTCGCCACCCAGGCTCTCACATCTGGCATGGCAGGTTGACTCCCCTAGGAGGTTAGATCCATCCGCGAGAGCAAGCTACCCTCAGCGAATACGTTGGGTTGGATGTTTCTTTTCGAGCTTAGACAACCTCGAAAAGAGCGGGGATTGTGTACAACCCCGTATTCGCGAGGCGAGGACCCCAAGCAAGGCTTAAGGCATGCTAATAAGTTTTGAGCTTTAGAGCTCCTTTGAGGGGCGGGTGCGGCGAGTAGGCAGACACCCGTCCGGCGCGGCTAGGCGAGGGCAGGTGAGGCGAGACTGGCCTGGGGCCGGGTTCACGCCCCGTCCGGCGCGGCTAGGCGAGGGCAGGTGAGGCGAGACCGGCCTGGGGCCGGGTTCACACCCCTGCCTCGCGGCTAGGCGAGGGCAGGTGAGGTGAGACTGGCCTGGGGCCGGGTTCACGCCCCTGCCTCGCGGCTAGGCTAGGGCAGGTGAGGCGAGACCGGCCTGGGGCCGGGTTCACGCCCCTGCCTCGCGGCTAGGCGAGGGCAAGTGAGGCGAGACCGGCCTGGGGCCGGGTTCACGCCCCTGCCTCGCGGCTAGGCGAGGGCAGGTGAGGCGAGACCGGCCTGGGGCCGGGTTCACGCCCCTGCCTCGCGGCTAGGTGAGGGCAGGTGAGGCGAGACCGGCCTGGGGCCGGGTTCACGCCCCTGCCTCGCGGTTGGGCGAGGGCAGGTGAGGCGAGACCGGCCTGGGGCCGGGTTCTCGCCCCTCCCTCGCGGTTAGGCGAGGGCAGGTGAGGCGAGACCGGCCTGGGGCCGGGTTCTCGCCCCTCCCTCGCGGTTAGGCGAGAGCAGGTGAGGCGAGACCGGCCTGGGGCCGGGTTCTCGCCCCTCCCTCGCGGTTAGGCAAGAGCAGGTGAGGCGAGACCGGCCTGGGGCCGGGTTCTCGCCCCTGCCTCGCGGTTAGGCGAAAGCAGGTGAGGCGAGACCGACCTGGGGCCGGGTTCTCGCCCCTGCCTCGTGGTTAGGCGAGAGCAGGTGAGGCGAGACCGGCCTGGGGCCGGGTTCTCGCCCCTGCCTCGCGGTTAGGCGAGGGCAGGTGAGGCGAGACCGGCCTGGGGCCGGGTTCTCGCCCCTGCCTTGCGGTCTCGCGGTCAGGCCAGGCGAGACCGGTCGGCGCTCCCCCGAGGTGGTTTTTCCCCTTTTTTCCCCCCGGTGTGGAGGTTTTCTATTGGCTGGAGGCATTTTTGCCCCAGGGGCATTTTGGTCATTTTACCCCCAAGACTTGGAAAAACTATAAATAGACCCTTAGGGGTGCCTTGGAGAGCATCTTGTCATTCTTTCCTTAGCCACCAAAATCTCTCTGGCTTTCCTCCAAGGCACCTAGCTCAAGCATTGGCTAGGGAGGGGGAGACCTCAAAGGTCTTCTGGGTGTGAGGTGGGACCTCCACGCTAGAGCCAAGGGTCGGTTCATAGCTTCCTAAGTCTTCGATCCGTGACGTTCTTCCGAGCATAGTAGGTGTGAGGTCACCCCTTTCCCTAAGGGTCGAACTCCACAGAAGTCGATTTTGGCTTCGGTCATTTTTGGCTTCAATACCGAAGACTTAGGAAGCTATGAACTGACCATCGGCTCTAGCGTGGAGGTCCCATCTCATACCCGGAAGACCTTTGAGGTCTCCCCCTCCCTAGCCAATGCTTGAGCTAGGTGCCTTAGAAGAAGAAAGCCAAAGAGATTTTTGTGGCTAAGGAATGAATGAATCCTCTCCAAGGCACCCTCAAGGATCAATTTATAGCTTTTCCAAGTCCTTGGGGTAAAATGACCAAAATACCCATAAGGCAACTAAGCCTCTAGCCAATTGAAAACCTCCACACCGGGGGGCAAAGAGGGAAATCCCCCCCCCCCGGGGGTAAAAAGGTCCAAGGACGAAACCACGCCAAACCACAACCCCCGACCCACCCTGGTCACCCGGGGCTGGCCGCCAGGGCGAGACCTCGCCTGGTCGGCAGTCTCGCCCAGAGCTGGCTGCGCGGGCGAGACCTCGCCTGGCCGGCGGTCTCGCCCAGAACTGGCCGCGCGGGCGAGACCTCGCCTGGCCGGTGGTCTCGCCCGGAACTGGCCGCGCGGGCGAGACCTCGCCTGGCCGGCGGTCTCGCCCGGAACTGGCCGCGCGGGCGAGACCTCGCCTGGCCGGCGGTCTCACCCAGAACTGGCCGCGCGGGCGAGACCTCGCCTGGCCGGCGGTCTCGCCTGGAGCTGGCCGCGCGGGCGAGACCGCGCCTGGCCGGCCGGTCTCTCCCCTGCTCAGGGCTAAGGGGCAGGGGGGACGAGACCATGGTCTCCAGTTGACCCCGCTGCCCCCACCTCGCCCTTCACCCCGTCTGGGGGTGCCGACCAACTTGCCGCACCCGACCCTCAAAGAAGGGGGCAAGGGGGAGGCAAATCTTTCCTCCCCCTACTAGTATATTTCCAAGCTAAAGCCAAAATTGGCCACCAAGAGTCCAAAATATCCAAAAAGCTTAAAAGCTTAAAACTGGCTCTGCGCCTGCCGAAGGGACCCTACTCCGCGAATACGGGGTTGTACATCCACTTCCTTCTCATCTTGCTAAGATTTCTCATCCTTGTTTTGATTTATTGGTTTCTGAGCTATCCACTCCTCAGTCACCAATTCCTCATTCAGATCATATTGATCTTCATGCATCCACCCATCAATCACCAGTTTACACTCCATCTCATCAGGAGAACACCATCCTTGATGATCATCCATCTACTGTGATTCCCCCACCTTCATTTGAAATCACTCCAGCCTTCATTTCAAGCATATTGGAGCTAATTACTCCTTCAATAAAAATCATGATTGAAGAAGTAATTGCCCCTCTCGTTTCTTCCATCTCTACCTTGTCATCCTCCATCCTAGCCCTCTCAAAATCTGCTGAGCCATCTTCAGATAGGGGCCTGACTTCAGTTTCTACTGAAATCAGGCAGGGGGAGATGTTCGAGGAAGATGCCTCAGGACTGCCTCTTGTTTCTTGTCCAGCAGAGCCCCAAGCTGAGATTCAAGAAGTAACAGCAGCTCCAGTTGTCATTGCATTATCTTCTGCAGTTCCAGCACCAGTCCAGAAGCCTTCCGATATCATAATGGAAGCAGAATTTGCGTTCAAAGTATGCCTTGAAGAAGCTTCTACTCCCTTAGTTGCTCTTTTCCTAGAAGGAGTCATTACCTCCTTTCTAGATGACTTGTGGGAGTTAGGAAATTCTGAGGAGAATCCTGAAGGTAATTCATTTACTCATTTCCTTGACATGTTAACTGACATGCTAATCTGTGAATACCTAGAAGGGATGTTTCAATTTCATTTAGCAAATCTGTGTTCCTGATACTACAGATCTAGTGGAAGAAGTTCAAGAACCTGCTCAACAACCAGTGCAAGAACCTATTATTCAAGATCATGTATCTTCTCCTCCAGCTCAGGTAGCTGTGAATGATGAACTGGTCCTCATGAAAGTTGCAGTTGAGATAGAAAAGGTTTCAGATATTCAAGAAAAAAAGTCTACAGTCTGGGATGATACCCCAGGACTGGATCTAGATACTCTTCTGGCACAGGATGCCCTAGAAGAAGAGAAAGAAAAAGGTGCTGTAAAAGATAAAGAAAAAGATGTGCAAGAGGCCTTTGGTCCTTATGATCAACCTCCATCATCTAATTCTGAGGATGAGGATGACTCTGATGATTCAGAAGAGTCTAAGAAAAAGAAATCTGCTAAAAGGAAAAGGAAAGTTGTTGCTCCTCCTCCTCCTAACCCTGATCATGATATTCCTTAATATATATTGAAAGGAATAGATCCCAAGTCCAAAGAATATCAGCACTGGATGGGATTCTCCAAGAATCAGCAAAAGCAAAGAAAGAAATCCAAAAGATATGATAGTCCAGCACCTAAGTGGACCCTAGAGGTCCTCCTCCTCCACCTCCTAGTGCAGGAGCATCTGGAAATATTTCTGCAAATCCTTCAGCCCCGTCTGCTAGATTCACTCCATCTCAATCTCATCAAAGAAAAGACAATCCAGGATACCAAAGCAGATCCCAATCTGGATATCAAAGGCAAGATGCTGATACAAGAGAGCAAGTAAAGGAGGTAGTTTATCAGAAACCAACTTTTTCTCCTCCTCCTTCTCCCAAGAGAAGAGCATCACCTTCCAAAGAAACCAAAAACATATCTTCCTTAAAGCCAGCACATGCAAAGAAAACTGATTCAAAAGGTAAAAGGATTATTTTCTCTGAAAAAATCAAGTAAGAAATATGCCGAGTTTGCTCCTCCATCTTCATTAGTTATTCAAGAAAATAGAGAGCCAGCTGCAAGCATGTTAGAACTATCTACAAAATTTAAAGCTGTAAAACCTTTAGATTCAACTGATGAAAATGAATATGAAAGTCAAGAGCTTAATCCTGATTTCAGGATGGCTAGATTTCTTGAACTAGTTGGATCAGCCCAGATCAGAAAAGCCAAAGCAGAAGGAAAAGATATTACAGGCTTAACTACTATGTCTAAATTCAGAAAGAATGAGCTAGATAAATTCCAGGTTAGACCTGAGGTCTTTGATCCTTCAAAATATATGGAAAAGCACCCTGAAGCAGTAGTACCAAGAACAGAAGAATCAAGAATTATTGGAGAACAAGATCTAAAGATATCAAAGAAAGAAGCTTTAGACCCTTTCAGAAAAATTTCTTTTCTTCCTGGTTCCTCTGTATCTAAATCAGATTCTGATGCTTCTTAAGTTTCATTGATTGACAGTTGTTTATTTGTCTGTTTGATTGATGCTATTTGCTGTTTAGATATTTCTTTTCTTGAATTTTATCTATTTCCAATAGTTTGTTTTGTTTGTTTTGTTATTGAGAGACTTAACCTAAATAGGGGGAGATTGTTGGTACCCAAGTTTGGATTTGAGTTTAGTCTCCTCATTTAGTTTCTTGACCCCAAGATTTATCTATGGTCAAAGGTTAGTTGTTTAGTTAGATTGCTCTAGTTGTAGAGTTGTCACTTATCCAGATGAAAATTTGGTTAAGTTATTTTTCGTTCGACTGTAGTCGAACGCCGCTCGACTATCGTCTATCGACTGGTCGACGATCTTCTATCAGTTGGTCGACGTTTGTCTGTCTGCAGATCGTTTAACTCTGAGTTAGTTCAACTCTTGTTAGCTCGACGATCTGTGGTATCTGCCTCGTCGATCGTCGAACCCCGCTCGACTTCTTTTGACCAGACATATTTCTTGATAGTTCGACTATCTGCTTGGATAGTTCAACTATCTGATAGCTCGGCTATCTGTTTGATAGGTCGACTATATATTCTGTTTGATAGTTCGACTATCTGCTTGGATAGTTCAACTATCTGATAGCTCGACTATCTGTTTGATAGGCCGACTATCTGTTCTGTTTGATAGTTCGACTATCTGCTTGAATAGTTCAACTATCTGATAGCTCGACTATCTGTCTTGATAGGTCGACTATCTGTTTTGCTTGATAGTTCGACTATCAGTTTTGATAGGTCGACTATCTATTTTGCTTGATAGTTCGACTATCTGCCTTGATAGGTCGACTATCTGATAGCTCGACTATCTGTTCTGATAGGTCGACTATCTGTTGTTGTAGTTCGACTATCTTCTTTGATAGTTCGACTATCTGTGTCGTTCGACTATCTGTTCTGATAGGTCGACGATCTCTGTGCTTCGGTTGACGATCTCCGAGGGTCGTTCGACGTTCTTTTGTCTGTCTTTAGTAATTTTGTACTCCTTCTGTTCTATGATTTATTTCATGTTTATTTAGCACATTTTATTAAAGATTATTTCATTGATTTTGTGCATACATCTCAAGGCAATCTTTGCCCCATCCTTTGTGCATAAGTCAAGCTTTATCTGACAAAGTTGTTTGTCTTATTAGTTGAAATATCTTTTTGCTTTATTCTGTCATGCTGTCCTTTATAGCCGTTAGACACAGAAAGTCTTCTTTGGCCATAAAGAGTTTAGTCTGATGTGACTTTCTTTAGTACTCTTTTATCAGATTGGATTTGCAGCTTCTTAGAAAGCTTTATCCCTTTATAGTATGTCTGCCTGCAGGATATGTTTTGTTTTGTGCTTCTTGCAGCCCAGATCGAAAATCTTAGAAGAAGACAAAATTCAAACCAAGATTAGAGCCGTTGCAAAGGCC
Source organism: Platanthera zijinensis (assembly GCA_039513925.1). Classification (NCBI taxonomy): domain Eukaryota; kingdom Viridiplantae; phylum Streptophyta; class Magnoliopsida; order Asparagales; family Orchidaceae; genus Platanthera; species Platanthera zijinensis. The sequence continues at coordinate 148,117,076 of CM077094.1, read as the reverse complement.
CATATATAAAGAACTTCTTTTGAAAGAAGGAAAGAGAGACACAAGATATACAAGTCAAAATATAGATTCATATACAGATTCAAAGCAAGAAGAGATACAGCTCTCAATCATTGATACATTCAACTGAGAAGATCATCCTTCTTCAACTCTCTCTTCTTCAATCCTGAGTTCATCCTACTGCAAGGAACATTCACTCAGTGCCTCAAGAAGAAGAAGAAGAAGATAGAAAAGCTATTGAAGAAGAACAATCTATTACAAATCAAGAGTCTTCTTCAAGCTTCTCCTTCAGAACTTCAAGACAGTTCTTTGTCTCAAGTTCAGAAGAGTTCCTGCACCCTGAAGCAAGACTTCTTTCTGGATATTCTCTAAGCCAGGGGGAGCCTTGATTCTTTAGAGCTTTCTAGCTCTGTGCAATCCACTAGCTTCTCTAATCTGTTTTAACAATAGAGAAGAAACTTTAACTCTCTCAACCTCCTGTATAAAGGGCTATTACTCCCTTCAAAAGTGAACCTTGGTGGCAGGGCACCTGATCAAAAACCTGTGTTGGATTTTGAGCTCCTGATCAAAAGCTCAAAGGGTCTACTTGATCTACCTGAAGTAGATCAGTTGGTGGCAGGGCACCTGAACAAAAACCTGTAGTGGATTCCTACCAGGGTGGTAGAAGAGTGGACGTACCTATTTAGAGGGAACCACTATAAACTTCTTGTGTCGTCTGTGTTGCTTCATTTAATTTATTGCACTGTGGCTGTGAGTAGAAATAACTAGGATTGTTAGTTGCTGTGATAGGACCAAAGCTCAACTGTAATTACAGTTAGCTCTCTCTAGTGCACTTCACTTTGTGTTAGGCTCTAGGGTTTCAAATATCTATAAACTCATTCCGCAAATTAACTCTAAGGGAGTTGAGTAGGGTGTCATAATTTTTGAATACTCTATTCACCCCCCCCCCCCCCCCCCTCTAGAGTTGTATCTATCCTCACTTTCATTATGCTCAGATAAAATACTCTGAACTAGCTTGCTAATGCAGGTGAGAGTGGCACCAGCTATCTTGTTGTAGAAGATGTGATTCCAACAGCTATTTTGCTCTCTTTTTCTTTCTCAGCTTGAGCTTCATGTTCTATAGCTCCACAACAATGGCAGGGAAGAAGAACAATTGTTACTTCTTTTATTTATTGAGACCCAGCGACTCTTTCAGCAATGGGTCCCACACTTTTAATGTTAGTTGCAAATTTTCTTTAACGCCAACTATCGTATAGTAGGTCTGCGGCAACCTTTGTCGCGTACTGTAGTCATCCCGCCACTTATTTGAAATATGTTGACTTGTTGACGTCACCTGCTGTGGACTTAGTCAAAAATCAAGCAAGATTAGCATAGGCATTGAGTGAGTAAGCATCATTCAACGCCAAAACCTTAGACAGATTTACTGTCTCTTGGCGTTGAGTGAGTAACCTTCACTCAAGGCCAAACTACTTAGAATATAAATATGATTCTAGGCATTGAGTTATTCAGCTCCACTCAACGCCATCTTGCTTTATCAGCTATCTGCGTCTTGGCGTTGAGTGTGTGAGCATCACTCAACGTCAAACACCTTAGACAAAATTCTGTCTTCACAAGGCATTGACAGCGTTGAGTGAGCAACCTCCACTCAACGCTTTTTGCCTTAATCATATTTCTGCCTAAGCAGTATCTTAGGCATTGAGAGAGCTGAGTGAGCACGCCTTACTCAACACTTTCTGTCTTAGCCAAAATTTTGTGTTTAAAACCACTAGCTTAGACTGTCTTACTTTGAACTGAGTTCGACGAATGGTGAACTGAGCTCGACGAAGTCAGTTCAGCTCATAGCTTTTTGTTGTATGGCATTGAGTGTGTGTTGGGATTTGTCTCCACAATACCTCAGATTTGTAGGAGGTCAGACCTTGAACTAAGATGAATTAAGGTGTATTTGATGCTGTGTTTAAGTTATATGTGTGCAGCTTCTAATTGCCAAGTGTAGACCAATGTCAGTCTATAATGGGTCACCAAACACAGGACCATACAATGTAATCCCTCATTGTGTGATCCAAAGTGTTGGCCCATGTATAGCCTCTCAATTGGAATACACTTCCTATATGCACTTGGATTGATGGACAGAAGCATTGGAACTAATTTCCTCAGAAAAATTTCTAAGTCCAAAATACTCGAGTAACCCCTTTGTTATACTCGAGTATCAGACTTAATACTCGAGTAGCTAATTAGGCATACTCGAGTAGTTAGTTAGACATACTCGAGTAATCAGTTAGACTTACTCGAGTAGGGTCTGTATACTCGTGTATATATTTCTATACTCGAGTAGTTAGTTAGTCACTCGAGTAAGTTGTTTTCATACTCGAGTAAGTAACTTAATCACTCGAGTAAATCATATATCATACTCGAGTAGATCCTTTTTCTTCTCTTTTCTGCAAGTTCAAGTATTGATACTCGAGTAAGCAGTTGATACTCGAGTAATTGATTTTGATACTCGAGTAAATTATTCGATACTCGAGTAGTTGGTTTTAAATACTCGAGTAAGCAGTTGATACTCGAGTAATTGATTTTGATACTCCAGTAAATTATTCTATACTCGAGTAGTTGATTTTAATACTCGAGTAGGTGAATGTTTCCCGGATTCTTATATCTTTGCTGTTACTCGAGTATATCTCTTCTAATACTCGAGTAGTTCATTTCTCTATCAAGTAAATTTCTATTCTCATACTCGAGTATATGTCTCTTTGTCACTCGAGTATCTAAATTCCCATACTCGAGTATATCTTCTCTTACTCGAGTATAGCTGTTCCCTATTCCAGAATTCTTCTAAGTTCGAATTCGCTAAGTATTTTGAATCCGTCATTTCTGATTGGTCCACGTGTCATCCTTAATTAAGATTATGACCGTTGGAGTCCACCTATAAATAGGTCTTTTCAGAATTGACTAATTAACAAGATTACAGAGATATTCTTTTAAAGAAAGAGAAAATTCCGTGAACCCTAATCCTCACGCCGCCGCCGCTGCCGCCATCGTTGTTCACGGAAGAAATTCTGGATCGTCGATCTCCGTCTTCAAGGACTATTTCTCCAGCGATCCAGACAAGAGTGAATCACTCGATCTCGCCGAGCCTCAAGGATTTCAGATCTATCTTCTCGATCGAGGTGGTTCTAGTTTTCCGATTCGTGGATCTTTCTCTCAAGTCATCTTCAACCTTTTCTGATCAAGTCAAAGCTCCTAAAGAAGAAGACTGTCAAAGATCCAGATCTGAAATTTGTTGTGTTGATTTTTATTCTCAAACCAAAATTTCATTGTAGGAGTTTTTCTCCGAGATTTGTAGGAAGATCTTTCTTCCGAGTTTTGTAGATCCAGTTGGATCGAGATTTGTAGGAACGTGGTTCCGAGGTGTAGGATTGTTTTCAATCCGAGATAGTGGAGTAGCCGAGTCTAGTGATTTGCTAGATCGGTGAGTAGAGTGGACGTACCCAAGATTGGGGAACCACTATAAATTTCTTGTCTTCTGTGATTGCTTGATGTGCGCTGCGTTAAATTTTTTAATTCCGCTTTTGACACGCATTTCACCTATTCACCCCCCCTCTAGGTGATTTAGGCTAACAACTTAGACCTCTCAATTGGTATCAGAGGGAGGTTGATCGTTAAAAGGTTAACACCTTGATCTTATCCTTCTAAGTTGTTTCCTGAAAAGTATCAAGCATGAGTAAGACCAAGGATTTTGCTAAACTCCCTATCTGCACCAAGAACAACTTTCCTATGTGGAAGGAAAGAGTAAAGTTCTTCATGGAAGCAGTAGATCCCCGGATCTTCATGATTGTTGAAGAAGGTCCCCACATTCCTATGACTACTTCCACCATAGATCCTAACAAGCAAGTTCCCAAGAAGTTGATGGATCTAGACAAGGATGAGATTGCACTTGTCTCTCTGGACAAGAAGGCTAAAAATATTATAGCAAGTGCAGTCGATGACTCAATGCTGCAGAATCTAATTCATTGCCAGTCTGCCAAGGAGATGTGGCAATCCCTGGTGACTCTGATGGAAGGCACTGAAGAAGTGAGGGATGATCGGAGATCCCTTCTGAATCAAAAGTATGAAGCCTTCCGGCAAGGTCACAAGGAAGCCATAGCTGACACATTCGAGAACTTTTTCAAGATAGTGAACGGCCTAAGAGTTTATGGCCGAGTCTTCACCAACGGGGAACTCAATGACAAATTCTTAAGATCCCTAACCAAGGAATGGGACAATAAGGTATGTGCCATTCGGGAGTTTGGAAGGTTAGCTGAGACGGACCCGCAAAATCTGTTCGGAAAGCTTATGTCTTACGAGCTACAAATCAACTCAAGAAAAGCTGAAGAAGAGACAAGCAGGTCTGCATCCAAGGAGAAATCTGTCGCTCTAAAGGCAGATAGCTCAAGGAAGATAAAGGCTAGCTCTCCTGCCCCAGTTCCTGAGGCTGATGAAGAAGAATCATCTGAGCCCAGCTCATCTGGCTCAGAACTATCTGATGGAGAGTTCTCCCTACTCTCAAGGCAGTTCAAGAAATTTTTGAACAAGAAGAAGCAATGGAGAGGCAAGGATGCCTCATATAGAAGATCACGACATGACAGTGATCATCGGAAGAAAGGCTCAAGTAGTCATGATAGGTATAATTCTAAACCGAACAAACAGATTTCTACTGACATCATTTGTTATTGTTGCAATAAGCCAGGTCACGTCATCGCCGATTGCCCTCACAAAAAGAAAGAGGGTGGAAGAAGAGAGGAAAAGAAATCCTCACACCACAAGAAGAGGACAGAGAAAAGCTTAGTAGCCAAGAAGAGCAAAACTCTCAGCGACTCTGACTCATCGGAGTCGAGTGAAGAAGAGGAAGCTTACTTTGGGCTCATGGCTCATTCGGATGATGAACAAGTCCCCCAGTTTACTGGGGAGGTAAAATCTCACACTCCTCTCTCTGATTCTGATGATGACAATGAGCAAGAGGGATATTCCTCTGAAGATGAATCTGAGCTCATGGGTCAGTATAAGGAGTTACTCACCGCTTACGAAAAATGTCGTAGATTAATGAAAACTCAAGCCAAAGAGATAAATTCTCTACGAGCTAGTGAGAGCAGCTTGAGAGAAGAAGTCGATAAGACTAACTCTCTTCAAGAGAACCTCAATGCAGCTATGGAGGGATACAATAAAGCTCTCAAGCACATCGACCTTAAAGAGGAAATCATCAAAGAATTGGAACGACAACTCGAGGCTGAAAAGAAGCTTGTTGAGAGTTTCTCTAAGCCTAAGACAGTTCTTCCAATCATTGTTGAATTCTCTACTAAGGCCAAGGGTGCTGGTTTAGGCCACATTGTCTCTTCTAGTAAATCCTCTAGGAGAAACAAGGCCAAGAGAAAGAATAAGGCTGCCCGGAAGGCTCTAGCTGAAGAAAAAGGGAAAGCTCCCTTGGAACCTGTTGTGTTCAAGAAAGTTATCTTTCCCACGAACGAACTCGATTATGAGTCCACCTACGGACACTTTTCTAGGCCGATCCCTGAGAAGCCTAAGTCAAGATACCAAGGTTGGACTCGTCCTCGTAACTTTGGCGAGAGTGTCTTCAAGGCACCTTATGAGGAGATTCAGCTTCAAAGCTATGGACCTTATGCTCATGGTCACAATTTCAAAAAGACACCAAAAGTAAAACCCATTGTAGAAAAGCCTATGAAGGAGAAGACCTCATGTAACTGCCATCATCATGAAGCCTCCTCCTCCAAGAGTAAAGCTCCTGCCAGACCTTCATTCCAGAAAGTCAAGCAGGACTACACAAGGCAAAGATACAACAGGTTCAACTGTTGGTGCTGTGGCAGAATTGGTCATTTTGCCAGTGATTGTTGGTTCAATCCTGAAAATGCTGCAACCCCTAAGGTTAGCAACGTGAGAGTGACCACTCATGAGGCTAATACTCGTAGGGGGAGTATTCTAACTCGAGACCAAGGACCCAAACTTGTTTGGGTTCCTAAGGCTAAATGATTGTAATTGCAGGTATGTCCAAAGGCCACCAAAATGCCAATCTGGTACTTGGACAGTGGATGTTCTCGGCACATGACCGGGACAAGGAGCCTACTACAGAATTACACCTCAGTCTGTAACGGACCAAAGGTCATCTTTGGAGGTTCAGATCGAGGAATAACTAAAGGCTATGGTATGATCTCTAACGGTAGCGTATCCTTTTCGGATGTCGTCTATGTTGAAGGATTGGAACACAATCTCATCAGCATAAGCCAACTATGCGACAAAGGATACGTAGTTGAATTTCATGCTGACAAGTGTTTGATAAAATCGGTTAACAATATGGAAACTATTTTATCAGGCACTCGAAGCAGAAATATTTTCTTTCTGAATTTTATTTGTATAGACTCTTCGACACCGGTGTGTCTTTTGGCAAAAAGTAGTGCATCTCTTGCTGACCAATGGCACAAGAGACTAGCACATATTAATTTCAAAACAATTAATAAATTATTCTCTCAAAACTTAGTGCGTGATGCACCTAATGTCAAGTGCGTTACGGACAGTCCTTGTCACGCTTGTATCAAAGGCAAGCAAACAAGAAGTTCGTTTAAAAGCATAATAGGCAAGGACTCCAATAGAAGTTTGCAGCTTCTCCATATGGACTTGTTTGGTCCACTGCAGGTTAGAAGTTTGGGAGGTAAGGAATATACGTTGGTTATTGTGGATGATTACTCGCGCTTTGCGTGGGTGTTCTTTCTGAAACACAAGTCAGATACCTTCGGTATTTTCACTAATTTTGTGAGGCAGATCCAGAATGAATACAACTGTTCCGTAGTCAAAATCAGAAGTGACAATGGAACGGAATTCAAGTCTGGAGCCATGACAGAATTTTGTGAAAGTCAAGGTATCTTTCATGAGTTTTCCTCTCCTCGCACTCCACAGCAAAATGGAGTAGCTGAGAGAAAGAACAGAACACTCATAGAGGCTTGTCGGACTATGTTGAGTGATGCCTCACTTCCGGAGTATTTCTGGGCTGAAGCCGTCAACACCGCTTGTCACGTGCAAAATCGAGCACTCATCAACAAGAACCATGATAAGACTCCTTACGAACTTCTAAAAGGCAGGCAACCAACCATTTCATACTTTAGAATATTTGGTTGTAAGTGCTTCGTACTTAACAATGGCAAGTATCACTCTACCAAGTTTAGCGAGAAAAGCTTTGAAGGTATTTTTGTAGGATATAGTAGCCATAGTAAGGCTTATAGAGTATTCAATAGAAAAACTCTGGTGGTGGAAGAGTCGATACATCTTGTATTTGATGAGACGAGTCTGTTGCAAAGCAACTCGTCTAGTGTGCCTATTATAGATGCAGGTACAAAGTTGAAAGAACTTAGCTTGGATGAACCTAGTGAAGATAAAGATGAGACATTCATCAAGGTCCCCTCTCCAACCACCATTGGAGAGGTGGATGATCAAGATGAAGAAGACATCCCAGCTGAAGATGCAACTCCAGTGGCGGAAGAGATCCCAGATGCAAGGACTCTAGAGTTCAGACACTTGAAGGATCATCCTGTTGACCAAATAATAGGAGATCCTCGGGATGGCGTCAGAACTCGTCGAGGTACAACTAACGAGAATTTACACTTAAGTTTTCTCTCACAGGTTGAACCAAAGAAATTTGAGGAAGCCAACTCCGATGCATCCTGGATTCTAGCCATGGAAGAAGAACTGAATCAGTTCAATGGTATCAGACCCAAAGGTTTGGACACTTGTTCCAAGACCCAAAGGTAAGAACGTCATCGGGACAAAGTGGGTCTACCGGAACAAGATGGATGAAGATGGAACTATTATAAAGAATAAAGCCAGACTTGTCGCCAAGGGATATCGTCAAGAAGAAGGAATCGACTTCGACCAGACTTATGCTCCAGTAGCGAGACTGGAAGCGATCAGGTTATTTCTTGCCTACGCTGCACTCAAGGGCTTTACCGTCTATCAAATGGACGTTAAGTCCGCCTTCCTAAATGGTGACATAAAGGAAGAGGTGTACGTAGAGCAACCTCCAGGTTTTGTTGATTCAACCCATCCTAATTATGTATATTTATTACAAAAAGCACTATATGGTCTTAAACAAGCTCCTCGAGCTTGGTATGAGACTCTGTCTAGCTTCCTTCTTGAGAACAAATTCACAAGAGGAAAGATAGACAAAACATTATTTCTTAGGGAAATAAAAGGCAAGATTTTGCTAGTGCAGATCTATGTCGACGATATTATTTTTGGCTCTACGGATAGCAACCTCTGCAAGAAGTTTTCTAAACTTATGCAAGGGAAGTTTGAAATGAGCAGTATGGGAGAGCTAAAGTATTTCTTAGGGCTTCAGGTGAAACAATCTGAAGATGGGATTTTCATCTCACAGACCAAGTTCACCAAAGAGCTACTTAAGAAATTCGGAATGGAGAATGCAACCTCTATGAGGACTCCAATGGCCTCAGCTATGTCTCTGGACAAGGATGAGAAAGGGAAACCTTTTGATGAAACTAAGTACAGAAGCATAATTGGGTCCTTGCTCTACCTCACTGCAAGTAGACCAGATATAATGTTCTCAACATGTGTATGTGCTAGATTTCAGGTGAACTCTAAGGAATCTCACTACATCGCTGCAAAGCGAATCTTGAGATACCTCAAAGGTACACCAAATCTTGGCTTATGGTACCCAAGAAGTAATGATAGTGAACTAATTGGATTTTCAGATGCAGATTTTGTAGGTAGCAAAGATGACAGGAAAAGTACCTCCGGGACTTGCCAATTTCTCGGAAGGAGACTCATTTCCTGGAGCAGTAAGAAACAAAACTGTGTAGCCATCTCAACGGCTGAATCAGAGTACATCTCTGCAGGCAGCTGTTGTGCACAGCTCTTATGGATCAAGAATCAGTTTGAAGACTACAACATGAAGTTCCAGAACATTCCCCTGTTCTGTGACTCTTCCAGCGCTATAGCAATAGCCAACAATCCAGTCTCCCACAGCCGGACCAAGCATATAGAGCTTCGCTATCATTTCATCCGGGAGCATGTGGAAAATGGAGATATAGATCTACAGTATGTCTCCACAGACAGGCAAGTTGCAGATATTTTTACAAAGCCGCTGGACGAGTCCAAGTTCTCGTTCTTCAAAACTGAGCTTGGACTGCTCAACAAAGAAGACCAGTGATGGACTCTCAAATTAAGAAGATATCAGTAATGTTGGCTGCTCAGAGGTATAGTTTTTCAGTGGAAATAGACATCTACCAGGGCAATTCCTTCAAGTAGTAGAGACTCGAGCATCGCTACACTTACACTAGTAAACGGCTAATACTCGAGTAAAAAGGTTCATATACTCGAGTAATCCAAAAGATACTCGTGTATGAACTTCTTATACTCGAGTATGAAAATTCGTTAAGAACTTAATACTCGTGTATGCTGATTACATACTCGAGTATGTATGATTGATTACTCGTGTATGATGTGCCTACTCGAGTATACTAAACCTAATACACGTGTATGCTGTCATCTACTACTCGAGTATTCGGAATTACTTTGGATTTTCAAAATCTCTACTCGCACCCAGCAAATTGCCGCCTTGTTCAGGTATGCCATTATACTTAACTCTCTTTAAACCTAATTAGGATTATTTATATATATATTCAAAACGAAAAAGTCCTTTCCACTTCTCATTCACTCGAGTAGCCGCCGACTTCTCGTATTCCCGACTACTGTTCTTCGTCTTCCTTCACCGCAAGATTTCCGACTCGCTGATGGCTCCTCCCTCCTCCAAGTTTGGAATCGGCTCTGAATTAGTGACAGATGGCATTGAAGATATCTCGGATGACTTCAAGAACCTACTGATTCTCCTGGACACGGCCGGATTGACCTTCATTCTTCAAGAACCCTGCCGCCTCTTGCTTCCTGATGTTGAAGAGTTCTACAAAAATTTGAAGGTTAGACACAATGGTACAGTTCTGAAATCCAAGGTAAGGGGAGTTGAAATTCGGTTAGATAAAACCTCTGTCGCCACTCTGCTTCAGATGCCAGTGGTCGACGAAGAAGATGACTTAGACAAGGCAGATGCCGACCGCACCTCTTTATTCTGTGGTCGAGATCCAGAAGGTGGAGGTGAAACCCTGAATCGTTCTTTGTTCAATTCAGAAGGAAAGTTTCTTGTTGACATCATTGCCAAAATCCTATGGTGCAAGACTTACTCCATTAGAGATGTATCCCAGAATCTATTTGACGTTATGCAAGCTATTGTCTGCAGGAAGAAATTCCAGTTTGGAATGATGATACTGGATAAGATCAGAGAAAGCGTCAAACATCCCAGTTTTGCCAGGATTATCTCCCTCCTCCTCCATGAGATCAATCCTACAGTGTTTGACTTCTCTAAAGGGACTCCTCTTCACCACATGAAGAAAGTTTCAATATCTTCCATTCAGAGGTATGACCTCAAGATCATGAACCCTGCTCAAGCCTCCAAGGCTGATGCCATCTCAGCACAATAACAAGCCAGCAGTTTACCTGAAGTCAGGATCCCATCTCCTCCTCTACATCAAACTATTGCTACCTCTGGTGCTTTAGTTGAGGGGGAGCCTGCCTCTTCTCTTTCTCAGCTTCAAGTTACTTCTGAATCAGTGATTCCAGCACAAGAAGAAGTCAGAGTTGCTACTCCTCCAGTTTCCCCTACTCCAGCTCATCTTCAATCAGAAATTCCAGAATCTGAGATTCCAGATACAGCTCACCTTCTGTCTACAGCTGAAGATATAGACAGATTCATTGATGAGCTAAGCTCAGATGCTCCTCCTTTTCAAAATGATTCAGCTGCCAAGTCTCCTGCCAAGTCTCCTGCCAAGTCTCCTGCTCAGTCTCCAGCTCTCTCCCCTTTGGGTGCCACAGATCTTCATGATGATATCATTCTGTCCGATGACGAGGAGGATTCCCCAGACCCTGTTGACCCTCCTCTGAGGACACTTGATTTCTCTCTCCCCTCCTTCACTGATCCCTGTGACTCCATTGAGTTAATCCACACCAAGAGAGCTGTAAGCTCAGTGGTTGTGGAAGAGATCCCCCCTTGGTCTGCTACTGCTCTACCAGTCCCTGGATTAACCTCAGCTCCCTCTTCCTCCTCCTCTTCAGATCTAGTCAGCAAGATTGAGCTCATGCTCAAAGAACAGAGAGATTACTTTGATGCCTCTCTGCAGTCAGTCAACTCCAAGGTCTCTGCTCTTGAAAAGGAGATGAGCAGAGGCTTTGCTGAAATCCAGGCAAATACTGATGAACTGAAAAGATTGTTCCAGCTCGGTGGCAAAGCCATAGATCACACCATCACGAGCATAGGTGAGCTAAGAAACCAAGCAGAAACAGTAGCTCACAATCAGCTCAAGCTAGATGAGAGAGCTGAAACCAATGTTGTGAAAGTATGTAATGAAGTGAGCACCTTCAGGGATGAAGCTATTGCCCAGCTATCCATAGATATCAGCAAGGGGGAGAAGATTGTAAAAGAACAAGTTGAAAAACTTTCTGAACAAGCTGAAGCCCAGGTCAAACAACAGTCTACCCAATCTCAACAGGCTATAAGTGATCTAGTAAAAGGATTGAAAGAATCCATTCTTTCCCAGCTCCAGTCAGTCAAATTCTATACCTATGACACTGCTGTCTGGCTGCATAATCAAAACTTTCCTGAGTTTCAACTGGACCCTACCATTATACCTCAGCATCTAAATCCTCTTGCAGAACAGCCTCCAGCAGATGTCTCAGCTCAAGCAACCCTTCAAGGAGGTGTGCCAGTTTTCTCACCTAGAGCTGAGGGTGATGTGACTGAGCCTCCCCTATCCTATACTGAAGCATGGCAAGATGATTTTCCTTCCAGTTCTCAAGGCCCTTCTAAGAAGAAAAGAAAATATGGTGACGGCGCTTCTGCCAGCCGCTCTGCACCCAGGAAAGAGCCAGCTTCTGAAGGTAGACCACCTGTTGTTCATGCTGAAGTGTGGAGTCCTACCTCTAAGTCCCTAATTCTTGATACTTTGAGGTTAGTGACTGATCTTGGGGAGAACAGAGATAATTACTACAGTTATTCAGAGTGGAAAGCCTATGAAGCATCTCAGATAAAGATCAGGTTGCATGACAGAAATTGGGGGCATAACAACCCAGCTGCTCCTCCTAGGCCAAGGACTTACTTTCCAAAACCTTTCAGCTACCTAGAGAGGCAAGACTTGAAAAGAGAAAGGATGCACAAGGATGCCCCATCTTGAGTTGAACTAAGAATGTGGAATTGGACTTTTGTTTCTGTGCTTAAAACATTTCTACATATATATATTTAATTCTGGTTATGGCTATTTCATTAATTAACCTGCTTTAACTTATGTTTTTGTTTTTCAAGTATATGTGCATTGTTCTTTTTACTCTGTATAATTCACCTTAGTATAGAGGATGCTGACATCTACAAATAGGGGGAGATTGTTGGGATTTGTCTCCACAATACCTCAGATTTGTAGGAGGTCAGACCTTGAACTAAGATGAATTAAGGTGTATTTGATGCTGTGTTTAAGTTGTATGTGTGCAGGTTCTAATTGCCAAGTGTAGACCAATGTCAGTCTATAATGGGTTACCAAACACAGGACCATACAATGTAATCCCTCATTGTGTGATCCAAAGTGTTGGCCCATGTATAGCCTCTCAATTGGGATACACTTCCTATATGCACTTGGATTGATGGACAGAAGCATTGGAACTAATTTCCTCAGAAAAATTTCTAAGTCCAAAATACTCGAGTAACCCCTTTGTTATACTCGAGTATCAGACTTAATACTCGAGTAGCTAGTTAGGCATACTCGAGTAGTTAGTTAGACATACTCGAGTAATCAGTTAGACTTACTCGAGTAGGGTCTGTATACTCGTGTATATATTTCTATACTCGAGTAGTTAGTTAGTCACTCGAGTAAGTTGTTTTCATACTCGAGTAAGTAACTTAATCACTCGAGTAAATCATATATCATACTCGAGTAGATCCTTTTTCTTCTCTTTTCTGCAAGTTCAAGTATTGATACTCGAGTAAGCAGTTGATACTCGAGTAATTGATTTTGATACTCGAGTAAATTATTCGATACTCGAGTAGTTGGTTTTAAATACTCGAGTAAGCAGTTGATACTCGAGTAATTGATTTTGATACTCGAGTAAATTATTCTATACTCGAGTAGTTGATTTTAATACTCGAGTAGGTGAATGTTTCCCGGATTCTTATATCTTTGCTGTTACTCAAGTATATCTCTTCTAATACTCGAGTAGTTCATTTCTCTATCAAGTAAATTTCTATTCTCATACTCGAGTATATGTCTCTTTGTCACTCGAGTATCTAAATTCATATACTCGAGTATATCTTCTCTTACTCGAGTATAGCTGTTCCCTATTCCAGAATTCTTCTAAGTTCGAATTCGCTAAGTATTTTGAATCCGTCATTTCTGATTGGTCCACGTGTCATCCTTAATTAAGATTATGACCGTTGGAGTCCACCTATAAATAGGTCTTTTCAGAATTGACTAATTAACAAGATTACAGAGATATTCTTTTAAAGAAAGAGAAAATTCCGTGAACCCTAATCCTCACGCCGCCGCCGCCGCCGCCATCGTTGTTCACGGAAGAAATTCTGGATCGTCGATCTCCGTCTTCAAGGACTATTTCTCCAGCGATCCAGACAAGAGTGAATCACTCGATCTCGCCGAGCCTCAAGGATTTCAGATCTATCTTCTCGATCGAGGTGGTTCTAGTTTTCCGATTCGTGGATCTTTCTCTCAAGTCATCTTCAACCTTTTCTGATCAAGTCAAAGCTCCTAAAGAAGAAGACTGTCAAAGATCCAGATCTGAAATTTGTTGTGTTGATTTTTATTCTCAAACCAAAATTTCATTGTAGGAGTTTTTCTCCGAGATTTGTAGGAAGATCTTTCTTCCGAGTTTTGTAGATCCAGTTGGATCGAGATTTGTAGGAACGTGGTTCCGAGGTGTAGGATTGTTTTCAATCCGAGATAGTGGAGTAGCCGAGTCTAGTGATTTGCTAGATCGGTGAGTAGAGTGGACGTACCCAAGATTGGGGAACCACTGTAAATTTCTTGTCTTCTGTGATTGCTTGATGTGCGCTGCGTTAAATTTTTTAATTCCGCTTTTGACACGCATTTCACCTATTCACCCCCCCTCTAGGTGATTTAGGCTAACAACTTAGACCTCTCAGTGTGTCTTCATCACTCAATGCCAAACTACTTAGCCATATTTCTACCTATAGATGTATGGCGTTGAGTGAATGACCTTCACTCAATTCTAGTGGACATAGCCGCATTTCTAGCTTGCCAACATTCTTCCTTACCTTTAGAATTGAGTGAGCTTGCTCCACTCAATGCTTGTGGACTTAGGCATTTTCTCAGCTTGCCACTGCCTTGACTTTGACTGCATAGGCTTCACTTAACCCTATAAATCATCTGGGGTTGAGTGACTGATCTTCACTCAACGCCAGTGGACATAGACAGTTATCTTTCTTTCCACCACTTAGGTAAAAACTTACTTGACTTAGCCACTTAGGCTACCTGTCCCATCATAGCTTACCAGGACAAACTGCAATCATTCACCTTAAATACAAGTTAGATCACAACATGTGTATACATTGTTTTGTTATTCCTTCTTCAAATTCAGTACATTAGAATCAATGGACTCAACACTAACCATATTGACCTAGTTGTTTTCTTGTGGTGCTCTGGTCCTTTCTTTCTTACGAAGCCTGCAATCAGATGCATTGTGCCCCCACTCGTTGCAGTTGAAACATTTTCCCCTAAACTTTTTTATCCTCTTATTTGGTCCTGCAACCTAGGAACTACATTGGGGAAGTTTGGTCTTTTTAGGATTAGCTATGTGTTTAGAGCTAAAAATCATGTTAGTCGTAGCTTTCTGCTTGCTAACATCTTCTAACGTGTGTCTAGTCCTATTCTCATCCTCAATTTGTATAAAATGTTTGAGGTCATTCAGACCAACCTGGATCTTCTTGCGGTACATTTAGGTTTTAAAGTTGTATCACGTGGAAGACAGCTTATATATAATCGCGCCAGCAACAAAACTATCCGGTAATGAAATAGTCTCACTATGAAAAAAATCAATTAGGTTTTCAAATTCTGATACCTGAGGGAGAATGGCTTTCTCTCTGTCGAACGTGAAGGAATGAAACTTGTCCACCAGGTGAGCTTTTGACAGGTCCTCCTCCTACTTGAATTTATCCTCCAGTGTCTCTCAGATCTTTTTGGCAGTATTTATCTTGATGTACGTCTTTGTCAGACTGGAGGACAGACAGTTCAGCAAATAATCTCTATAGAAGTCCTCGTCAGTGATCCGATGTGCTTCATCATCAATCCCCATAATATCAACATGATCGGACTGAACGGTATAGAACGCGTTCAGGTACTTCATCCCGAACTGGGTATTCAGTTTCTAGTCATTAAGTTCGGTCGTCGTGAACTTCTCCAATTTGATCATTGGAACCGGAGATGAAAAATTATTTTCTTTCATCATTTTGTGTCACTTCCTCTGATTTTTTTCTAGAGAGCCAAATCACTCTTGCTTAATTCCAAGGATCCACTGGTTGAAGATTTCTTTGATCAACAAAAGTTTCTCTTTTGCAATCAATAGCCGGTAAGATCGTACAGGTCCACAGGCGACTAGTGCAGAGCAGAAATGAGCCACAAATAATGGCGACAGGCTCCTACCAAATAGAGCAGAGATCGTTGGGATATTTTCTTTCAAACAGCAGCAGCACGAGCCACAAGAATCGTCGGGCTTCACGGGAGAAACAAAAAAAATAGGATCAAAAAAAACCGAGCAAGACTTTCTCCGGGCGACGGGATCAAGGAACCGAGATCAGCGCACAAGAGAACGACAAGCTGTTACGTTATTTGGTATTATTACTTATTATGTTGTTTATGTGTGTGTAGCTGTGTATGTTGTCAGGGGATTGTTGGTCTTTTGTTGTTTTAGGGTTGGGGGGTTTTTGTATGCCCGGTTGGGCGGTGAATCGGGTGTGAAGAAAATATTGTGTGCTTGTGTCTGTCGGGTGGTGGCATCGGAAGCTTTCCCTGAGCCTCCTCTTCAATCTGTTCAGGGATTTTCTCCCTTAGGATTGCTATCTATTAGTCATAATTCCTGGTGCTGCTTTTGGTTCTCTTGTGCTCTGGATTGTGAGTATTGTTTGCTGGTTGTTGGTTGCCGCTGCAGGAATCCAGGTGGAGGCATCGATAGTGGTAGGGATCACCGGCGATCGGCGGTGCGGGGGAAGAAGACGCATCAGGGTATCAGAGCTAGGTTGGTGTCCGGGAAGGATGCCAGTTTCGGACGCCATTAGGTCCAAAGAGGCGCAATCGGAGATCGTGGTACTCAAGCATGACCAAGAGGAGTTGGCGCGGGCCAGCAGGCCATGGGAGAGGAGATGCGGACGATGTTCGTTGGGCTGAAGAGAGATCACGGATCGACGGTAAGACGGGGCCAGTCGCCGGAAAGCAGAACTTCCGGGTCTGCATTTTCATCGTCGCATATAGCGACCAGGTTTCCGAGGTTGGAGTTTCCCGCTTTTCTGGTGAAGATTTGATGCCTTGGATATATAGATGTGATCAATTTTTTGAGGTCGATGGAACACCGGAGGATATGAAAGTAAAGGTGGCTTCTGTGCACTTGGAAGGAAAGGCCCTATATTGGCACTAGTCGTACATGAAAGCAAGGTTGACCCGGCAATGGCCTAATTGGGAGGAGTATAGCCAAGCACTACAACATCATTTCGGTTCGACTCTCTTGGGCGATCCCATGAGAGAATTAAAAAATCTGCGACAACGTTCAACAGTGCAGCATTATTTGGATGAATTTGACTTGTTATTACACCGGGTTTTGGTTTCGGAGGAAAATGCTATAAGTTTATGCCTCGCCGGGCTTCGTGAAGACATACAATATGGGTCCGAATGTTCTTTTCAAAGATCCTACAAGAGACATTCTCCTTAGCTCGGCTACAAGAGCAACAGTTGATGTACCGCTACCGGAAGCATACAACTATGCGGGAAGAGTCTCATGTCATTGAGGGGCATAAGGGCTATACCCACCGACCGTTAGTTAAACCGGGCGGCCCTTATGGTGCGGGACCATCCCACCTACCATCGGGAGAGGGGCGTAGATCAACGTCGTCGGAGTTGGATGAAAAAAGGAAGAAGGGACTGTGTTTTTGGTGTGATCAACAATATACCCCGGGTCATAAATGCCCCAATCGGAAGCAAGCATACTCAATGGAAGTGGTGGTAGAAGCCGTGGGCGAAGGGGAAACCGATGGAGAGCCGGAGTTGTTGGAAGTGGAGGATGAGGAGGGGGACACACAAGTTCCTCAAGTATCCATGCATGCGTTGACAGGGGTGACACACTATCAGACGATGAGGGTGACGGCTTCACACCGCGGGCAGCTCATTAGTGTGCTAATTGACTCGGGTAGCACCCATAATTTCCTCGACGAAGGAGCGGCTAATTGGCTACAGTGCATCCAAACGCCGATAGCATCCTTTGCGGTGGCGGTGGCAAATGGGAAGACAATGGCAAGTGCGTACAGAGTGGTGGATTTCCAGTGGCGAATGCAAGGGGTGGATTTTGCATCAGATATGTTCATCCTCCCATTAGGAGGATTTGATGTGGTTCTCATAGTGCAGTGATTGATAACTCTTGGCCCGGTTAATTGGGATTTTGGCAACTTAAAAATGGAGTTCTACAGTCGGGGACAGAAGGTGGCATTGTGGGGGGTCGAAGACGTGGTATGAACCGTGGGGTAAAGGCAACCGAGTCCAAAAGTTCATTGACAAGGGAGGGCAACTCAACATGCTTTCCCTATGCAGCATTCAAAATGTGTCGGAGGAGGATCATGGGGAGGTAAATAGAGAGCTAGGCTCATGGAAGTTAGAAGGGGCAGCACCTTCAATGGCCGAACAAGATGCCCTACAGGAAATTTTAACAGATTTTGCGGATTTATTTGTGGAGCCGAGTGGGCTGCCACCCAAGAGGGGGCAAGAGCACAAAATCGCACTCAAGGATGAAGGAAAGAGCGTCAATTTGTGACCATACCGCTACCCACCACTTCAAAAATCTTAAATTGAGAGGCTCATTGGAGAATTGTTGAACACCGGGGTAATTCGGTATAGCAATAGTCAATTCGCATCACCCGTCGTGTTGGTGAAGAAGCAAGATGGATCATGGCGGTTGTGTGTGGATTATCGGGAGTTGAATCAGAACACGGTAAAGGACAAATTTTTCATTCCTCTTATTGAAGAGCTGATCGATGAGTTACATGGAGCGGTTTATTTTTCCAAGTTGGATTTGCGGGCCGGTTACCATCAAGTGAGAATGGTCGAGGAAGATATACACAAGACGACATTTCGAACACACCATGGACACTATGAGTTCTTGGTTTGCCCTTTGGGCTAACCAATGCTCCGTCAACATTCCAAGGATTGATGAATCGGCTCTTCCAAGGTCAATTACGTCACTTTATTTTAGTTTTTTTTTATGACATCCTGGTTTTCAGCTCGACGTGGAAGGAACACTTAGCCCACCTCGCGTTCACGTTGGAGGTATTGCGGGACAATCAATTGGTGCTCAAAAGAAGCAAATGTGAATTTGGGCGACCACGAGTGCATTATTTGGGGCATGTGATTTCGGGGCTCGTTGTGGCAACGGACCCGATGAAAATACAAGCGATGCTGGATTGGCCCACCCCCCACGACGTTGAAGAAGGTTCGCGGGTTCTTGGGCTTGACCGGTTATTACCGGAGATTCATCCAAGGCTATGTCAATTTGGCCCGACCTCTCACGGAGCTGTTGAAGCAGCGCACCTTTCGGTGGACAGAAGCCGCCAACGCGGCCTTCCAAGCGTTAAAGAAGGCAGTTTCCAACCCGCCTGTGCTACAGTTGTCGGACTTCCAACAAGCGTTTGTGGTGGAGACGGATGCGGCGGACACGGGAGTAGGAGCCGTGTTGTTGCAAAATGAAAGGTCAATCGTCTTCTTTAGTAAGGCGTTGGGCCCTAAGAATCCCGGGTTATTAACGTACGAAAAGGAGCTATTGGCCATCGTCCTCGCCGTACAACAATGGAGGCATTATTTGGTGGGGTGTTCGTTCGTGGTACGCACCGACCACCAAAGTTTGAAGTTTATGTTGGAACAGAAATTAGCAACACCGACACAGCAGCGTTATCTTTCCAAGTTGATGGGGTATGATTTTAAGGTGCAGTATAAAGGTGGCCAAGAAAATGTGTGCGCGGACGCGTTATCTCGGGTCCATGAAGCTAGCCCAGAGGGGGCTGTGTATGCTTTGAGTATAATGCAATCGGAAGTGCTGTCCTTGATAAAGCTGTCCTGGGAGGGAGATCTTAAGCTACAGGAGGTTATTCGAGCTAAGGAGGAGAATCTGGAGGCTCACCCGAAGTGGAGTTGGCAGCGGGGGTTACTCCAGCGGAGGGGAAGGCTGGTGGTAGGAGCAAATGCAGCCATTCGAAAGCAGTTGCTGCACCTGTACCATGACAGCACCCTTGGCGGTCACTAGGGAGTGACAACCACCTATAAACGCATGAAGCGTCAGCTTTATTGGAAAAATATGAAGCCCGAAATCTACGATTACATCCAGCAATGCTTGGTGTGCCAGCAATGCAAGCCATTTTATCAATTACCCATGGGTCTCTTGCAGCCGTTACCGATTCCGGAGCGAGTGTGGACGGATATTTCATTGGATTTCATAGAGGGCCTTCCCAAAAGTGGCAGCAAATCGACAATCTTGGTGGTGGTGGATCGCTTGAGTAAGCATGCCCATTTCTTGGCGTTGCACCACCCTTACACGGCGGAGGTAGTCGCACAACTCTTCCTTGATTCGGTGGTGCTATTGCATGGGTTACCCGCATCGATTGTCAGCGATCGGGACGCTACTTTCCTTAGCCAATTTTGGCAAGAACTATTTCGGGTGCTCCAAGTACAATTACACATGTCGATGGCATACCATCCGCAATCCGATGGGCAGACCGAAGTGGTCAATCGTTGTGTGGAAAGTTATCTCCGTTGCATGTGCTTTGAGATGCCGCGTAGTTGGGCGAGTTGGCTTCCGTTAGCCGAATGGTGGTATACTACGACATACCAAAGTGCCATATAAATGACATTCTATGAGGTGGTGTATGGGCAAGAACCAACCGCCCTACCAGCTTACGGGGCGGGGACTGCTACGGTGGAGGCGGTGGATCGCTCGTTGGCCGCGAGAGATAGAGTG
Source organism: Platanthera zijinensis (assembly GCA_039513925.1). NCBI lineage: Eukaryota > Viridiplantae > Streptophyta > Magnoliopsida > Asparagales > Orchidaceae > Platanthera > Platanthera zijinensis. Next base: position 148,096,757 of record CM077094.1, on the reverse strand, counting down.
ATGCACATACTTAAGGCCAATCTTGCTAAAGCCCAAAACCGTATGAAGGTGTTAGCGGGCGCCAAACGAAGGGAGCATTCCTTTGAGATTGGGGAAAAAGTGTGGGTGAGGCTCCAACCATGTCGCCAAGTTGGCTTAAGGGTACACCGGGTTGACAAACTGCCACCCAAGTTTTTCGGTCCCTTTACGATCCTTGAGAAAGTGGGAGCGGTGGCATATAAGCTCGATCTCCCGCCGGAGACTAAGGTGCATCATACTTTTCATATATCACAGTTGAAGAAATACAAGGGCCCGCCTTAAGGTGTGATACATCCTCTACCGTCGGCGGTTAATGAGGGCAATGCGTTAGTGGAGCCATTAGCCATCTTGAGTCGCCGGCTCATCAATCGGGAGGGTCGACCGGCAACGCAACTGCTCATTCAGTGGGCCAACGGCCCGCCAGAGGAGGCAACTTGGGAGGATCTGTGGTCTCTACGCCAAAGGTGGCCGCACTTTGTTCCTTGAGGTCAAGGAACTTTTGATGGGGGAAGTCTGTTACGTTATTTGGTATTATTACTTATTATGTTGTTTATGTGTGTGTAGCTGTGTATGTTGTCAGGGGCTTGTTGGTCTTTTGCTGTTTTAGGGTTGGGGGTTTTTGAATGCCCGGTTGGGCGGTGAACCAGGTGTGAAGAAAATATTATGTGCTTGTGTCTGTCGGGTGGTGGCATCGGAAGCTTTCCATGCGCCTCCTCTTCAATCTGTTCAGGGATTTTCTCCCTTAGGATTGCTATCTATTAGTCATAATTCCTGGTGCTGCTTTTGATTCTCTTGTGCTCTGGATTGTGAGTATTGTTTGCTGGTTGTTGGTTGTTGGTTGCCGCTGCAGGAATCCAGGCGGAGGCATCGATAGCGGTAGGGATCGCCGGCGATCGGCGGTGCGGGGGAAAAAGACGCATCACAAGCCTTAGGGCTTTTCTCCTCTTCTCGTTTCCTGATGAAGGCGGCAGATCGTACTGCAGAGAGGCAGCAACCGTGAGCTTTTCCCTCCAAGAAAGAGCGCCAATGAGGGATTTCCTTCTAATCGCAGCAGCAGCGGGATTTTCTGTCTTCAAACGGCCGCCGATAGAGAGCAAGAATTTGGGCGAAGAAAGCTTTCTCCTCCTGTTGCAGGCGGCGCTCGGGAGACGACGTGACCGGAGAGATCGAGAGGGAGAGAGCAACGAGCGGTTTTCCTTGCCCTAAACCCGATCCAGAGGTCAAGCGGCTCCTCTTTTCTCCTCAACCGAGCACCGGGCAGAAAATGGCGGGGTCAAAACTCCTATCCAGCGGCGGGATCAATTTTGTTCATGTTCCGATCGAGAACGGCTTAACTCTTCTTTTCTCGATCAATCGCCGGAGGACGGGAGAACAGCGGCGACCTCAGAAAATCGCAGAAAAACGAGAAATCACGACAGCGCTATTGTTAAGCAGCTAGGGTTTCACTTTTCGAGATTGTTATGTCGCTCAAAACATTCCGGTTGCTGATCAAAGTGGAACTAACTCCCTGTTGCTCCTAGCTTAGGTTTATATAGAAAACCTTAGGATTAATACGAGTATCGGATATCTGTGTATCTGAATTGACTCATTAAACATCCGAATCCGTTATATGCTCAAATATACATTAACAGTATCCACTGTGCATCTCACTCATGTGAGAAATTTTTTGGTACGTTTAACGCACGTGCGTGGGAAAATACAGCAGCACGATCATTATTTCAATGGTGTAAGATTATTTTTCAAATACGACCCTATTAGATAATACGGTCATAATACGGTTGTATCTAACGACGAAGGATCTTAGTCATTGAAATCACAGATGATATAGTTGGATCTGCTCCACGCACAAAACAATAGTACGTTCGTTATACACATCAAATTTGTTTTCCACTCATGTGGTGCTCGAGGCTCTGGATATTAATGAATTTTCCGACATCCCTCCGCTCTCACCTCTTTTCTGTTGAATATTTAGTGTCCTCTAGTGCTGTTGTAAACATTAATGATAGTTTTTTGCACTCTAATGCTTTACACACTGCTGAGATTAATGATATGGCTCTTTACAAAATATTAATAGTGACAATATATCTCATCAGATTTTGCATGTCTTTGATTCCCCCCGTGATATTTCTGATTTGGATGCGCCCGATTGGTGATTGACATTTCTGACAGCGAGATAGCTTGGCACTGTCTTTCACATAAGAGCAGAGTAGATTTCCCTAGGGAGGAGCCCTTTGATAAAGACACTCCGGAGTTCAAGGTCAACTCTCAGGATTTGTCTTGCCTCGGAAGTGAAGCGGTGGAAGAACTTCTTGAGTGTTTGCTCATCGCTCTAGCGAATGTTGGAGAGATTAAAGGGGTCTCAAATGATCTGATGATTTGCTATGAATTGATCAATGAAGAGGTGTGTGAGCTCCTCAAAGTTGTTGATCTCCCCCCTAGAGAGTAATACCACGTGCGAGCTTGCCCCTTCAGAGTTGTGGGGAACATCTAAAACATCACTGAATTCGGCCCGTTGAAGAGGCACATGATTGTATCCAAGTGGTTGATGTGCTTCAGGGGGTCCTCCATCCCATCGGAGGCCTCAAAGTGGGAATCTTGAACCCGTGTTGTACAAGCTGTGCTAGAACCTGAGGAGTGAGCGGGGACCCGATGTAAAATGGGCATCACACATTTGTGGGGCGGAGATTACCCTGGGTATATTTCTACTCAATCATATCCCTTACTTCATGGCGAATGAGTCTTCAGTTGTCCCATCCAACGTCAGCCTCCATTAGGCGAGGTTTAAGTTGAGCATTTCCCAGCATCTCTAGCCATCGTGTGATATGCGTAGAGTTTGCTGAATTTGACAGATCGTCGGCGGGAAGGTCCTCAATGTGAGCTTCGTCTCGAGGTAGGATGCTCCCCTGAGTGATTGTTGGTCACGTTCCTTGTGCGGCAGCTAGGTTGGGAGGATTGGAGATTTCCAGATCTCGTAGAAGGGTGGTCCCTTCTACGTTGCTCTCCTACATCAGTTGAATGCGCTCCTCAACAGAGATTATAGGTGTGTCAGCGACGACTCCTCCCAGAAGCGTAACGTTACTTGCTGGCAAGGTTGTGGGGGTTAGATTGACGCTCTCCTCTGAGTCAGCACCGTTAGTGGTGCGTTTGATCCTCTTTACCATTGCAGTTGGTCGAGGGTGCTTGCGTAGGGCAAGCACGGTCCTTAGATACTGGTTGTAAAGTTGGGAACTTGGGAACACGTTCCCACAAACGGTGCCAAACTTTTGCGGGTCACGCAATTTTTCTCTGGTCAAGAGAATCATATCGTCTTAACTCCAAGTCGAACCAGACATGCAAATAGTTAGAAGAGATCCAAATAGTAATGACACAGAGACATGTTTAACATGGAAAACTACAAAAGGGTTAAGAACACGTGTTCGGATCGGTGTCGTACCAAATTCTACATTATTTCTTTAGTTTACAAGTTTTTTAGTTCCCCGGAGGGTGATATACCACCCCTCCATTACAATATTTAAGTATAGAAAAATGGGGAAATGACTAAGTTTCTGAAGCCTTAAAGAGAACATTCGCAGGAGCTTCCACGAGTGCGTTCTTCTAAGTTCTTCTCACACCTGTTTCTGCATCCATGAGTGTATTGAGCGTAAGTAGACTAGAAAGGGAGTAAAGCGAATTTCTAGCGATGAAACAATCCAAGTTCCATATCCTCACCGGAAAAGCTTAAAGCTCTTTCAAGTAACCTGTCTTCAAATGAATGTTTGGGGGCCTTTCTATAGCTTTCTTGAAGGATTATGTTAGAAATTGTGTCATACTTAATCTTGATTTTGCGAATGACATTAATTTGTTCCTATCACTTGGATCACCAATTTTTTTCGAAATGGTGAACTTGCACAGCGGTAGGTGGTACCATTAGCGGTAGCCATATCGGCTAGATGAGCCTCATATCCGCTACAAAATATCATGTCGGCTCGATGGCAAGCTGATTGACTAGACACTAATGTCACACGGTAGTGATGCCGTTGGCGGTAGCCTTTAAGCCGATAGAACCGAGTTCAAGGCGATTGACTAGAAGCTTGCTTTGTCATCCAGATGTCAAGACAATATTGTTGGCTAATACCTCGCAATAGGTGCTTCCACTAGCGTAGGGCATCAAACCAATATGTTGGCAGATCTGGATAAGATCACCACCTAAGGGGGGTACTGCGATGCGGTATCTACTGCCAATAAGTTGGTGATGAACATATTTGTAAAATCTATGATCGAGTTTGTTAATTCCTTCTGGAATTCAATCATAAGGTCCAGAATAAGTCGTCCTTTCATGCTGAAAGGGTTGGCAATCCTTCTAACTTCTAAGTCCCTATCTTGACTTGAGATCTTTAGATAGCTTTGTTTTGGAAGAGAGGAAGAAGGAGGAAACCTTGTTGTTGTCATTGTTGGAGCTTCGAAGCTCTGAATTGCAAGCCGAGTTCATATCTACGGAGGTCAGCACGTTGCGGTCATTTCCATCAGGCTAGATTTCTACTTCATGGAACCAAAGCAATCGTCAATGGTAATGATCCATCTCTCTGGTCTTAAGACGTGCTTGTCCTTTTTTATGTTGCTATATTTGCTTATGCCAGCATCTCCTCTACTAATTAGCGAAATTTATGAACTCCGTCGGGTCAATTGTGTATGTCCCCGACATTATTGCACATATAAATATGTTTGGTTTATGGATTTAGGCATGTTGTGTAAAGCTCATCTATGACCATTGGTCTGAATTGGTGATGCATCATTTATATGCTGGAGAAAGACTCCAAGAAATGCGTTATCGCGTTGCAAGTGGTTGGACTAAGGGAGATCTTGAAGCACTTAGAAAAAATTCTATCATTTGGTGATAAAATGCAAATCTTCTCCACAAACTGTAGTGGAGTGCACTTGGACCTCCTGCGATGATAGTGGTTGTGAAGCATATGTCCTCTCGAGTGGATTAGGTGTGTAGCATGATTTTTTTAAAATGAGATCGGGGTGGGGTGAAGTTATACTCACATCATGTTTGCCACTTAGATGACTAATGGGCAGTGGCTGCATCGAACTTGCACCGTGGTGTTCTGCACGAGAGTGTTCCTTAGGAATGTTGTAACCATGGGAGAGACTATGTGAGGCTTAATTTCTAGACTAGTAAAATGTTCAAACGGAATCTGAGTTGACAATACTTGGATTGGTGGTTATACTCGTGCGAGTGTACACTGAAACATGCCTTGAGAGCATGAAAGCACGCAGTCTTGCATACCAACGTTTGTGATTGATGTATGTTAGCCTCATGCTTAGGTAGTTGATGGAACCTTTGGGTAGACCAACCAACATCATATGCATACCTAGGTTCAATTATTTTGATGCTCATCCTAGACGAATTAAATGTTTGAAACTTTAATATGCTTAGAGTAGTCACACTTTCTTTTGATTTATATATAGTACTTGTACAACTTGCTTGCAGGAGTGCGCCAGCACTGTCTTGGAGTTGGCTAGAATGGTTGGGGGTGGGTTCGTTATGCAGTTTGTGGTCAGCTCATAGCTGACCCTCGTTCACTGCTTATTTAAGGATGGTACAGGTACTGGCGAGCTGAGCGGGAAGTAGCGGACAGAAGCTCTATGTTGAGCTGGCCTCGAAGCCCGAACTGTTTATAACTTTTCATGTATTGTCGACCTACGCGCTGAAGTGTGTAAATCATGTAGAATTTATTACATTTGGATAATGTAAGGTCTTAAGACCAAGACTACTTGTTGGTGTATAACATTCCTAGTGTTGTTGTTGTCATTTAGGGTTTGATATTAAAAATGTGTCCACTGGCATTTAAAACTTAGTTGTGAGTAATTATGTTTTTTTGTTTATCAATATGTAACACCTAGTTTGTGAACTCAATATGGTGTGGAATCCGGTTCTGACCAACTGTTATATTGTTTGGGCAGACAGGGAGTTACACTTTGGTATCTTCTTAGGGAGACAAACTGTTGTCCTCTGAATTCACAGACGAATTCTTTTATGGGTGGAGGGTGCGTATAGTACATCAACTTAAAATGTCTAACCAACTGGTGAATGTCAACTTAAGAATGACAAACACACTTATTTGTAACATTGTTTACGGAACTTGAGCATTCCATTGTTGTTTTGGTATGTTTGTAATCATTAAATTATGTGTTGCACGATTATAGATGATTAAGAGTGATACAGGGTAGTCTCAACCCCATCACTCAACTAAAAGTAGGGCATCTATTGAGGGAACCAATATCCCCTCCTGCTAAAATGATACGGATGGTTGATGAAGTGGTGTTTTTCATTATCAATGCACGACTAGGAAGGCTTGTACAGTCTCCCACCCCTAGGGTGGCCTCTGAGCTAGTTATTATAATTAAGCTTATTGCTGCGAGATGAGTGTATGACGAGCCGGTAGCTGCAAATCATGTATTGGACCAATAGTTGAAGAACTTTCTGAGATTCAATCCTTCTTCATTCTCGGGGACAGAATCCCCAACTAAAGCTTAAGATTGGCTCTCAAGAATAAAGAGTACCTTGATAGCAACGGAGATGGAGGAAGCGAAGAAAGTCACCTTAACTGCTTTCCTTCAAACGGAGGGGCAAAGCTTTGGTGAGAAGAGGTGGAAGTGCATAAGTATGAGGGAGAGGAAATTACTGAGATCCCATAGAGAGAATTCTCAGAGATTGTTCTGCAACGATAAATCCCTTTTGGCTAGTACATTACGTTGTTAAACCAATTCCTGTATTTGACTCATGGCGATCGTTTAGTGAATGATTACTATCACAAGTTCACTAGGCTTAACGGTTATGCTGGAGGATGAGTAAAAGAAAACAAATACGTTTTACAAAGGTTTGTAGGTCGATTTGAGACTATTACTCGCAGTTTAGATGACGTTCAACCTTCTCACTTAGTAAACACAGCCAGATATCTGTAACTGGATATGAAAAGGATCTAAAGCAAGAAGGACCTAAGTTCAAAGAAACTTGAGTTCAAAGTGTTGAGCTCTACAAAGTCTGAGTATCGAAGACATAATAAGAAGTCTAGGTTTTCGATGTCATCTCCCTCTGTTATTTTGGGAGCGACAACTGGGCGAAGTCTGACCACTTGCTCACTTTTGGAAAGGTGGGACTCATAGCCCTAGAATTTTGAAGTGATTTTCTGAAGGTATATAATCGAGTGTTGTATTATACCAAAAAGGTGGGTGCTTCATATGCAGAGAATGGAAAAAAGCAACGGAGTTATCTGCATCCCTATATCCTCCAACTTAACCGAGAGTTTATTCTCTTGGTCAACAAGATGCTATCTATCCGAGTGATGTTGTGACATGTATGATTTAGTATGTATCTTCCATAGCTTCGTGTACTTTAAACATTGTGTATGATTGCTTGTTTAATTTGTTTGTATTAAGCTTTATACTAATACTAAACTATCTGATGAGAGCTCTCTTTTACACTGAAGCATCTTTCACTCTTTTCTATCTGAGTACATATAACGCATATCGGAGTGCCTTCTTTCATGTTAAAGGATAGATTGGATGTGGTGCTTCCAAATGGGTACAGGATGAGTACGAATAGGAGTTGCTATGTAAAGGTATGGATATGAAGTCAAGAGTTTGACTTGAATCATCAATGTTGCTGATATTTGAGTTCGATGTAATCTTTGATATGAGATGGCTCTCGAAGAAGCGTGCATGCATCGATTGCAATCTAAAAAATATCACACTTGGGCAAAACACTGAACGTGAGACTATATTTTCTGATATGCGAGGATCGAGCAAGATACCTATGTTTGCTCTCCAAGAGGTCAAGGTGATTCTGAAAGGCACAAATTTATTCTTCACATTGTTGGAGACTTCAGAGTCAAAGCCTAGTTTGAATGATATTCCTATCATAGCAAAGTATGCTGATATATTTCCAAAAGATCTCCCTAGAGTTCCGCCTCAGTGAGAGATCGATTTATCTATTGAGCTAATGTTAGGTGCCAAACTCGTGTCACGCTCATCGTACTAAATTACGCTAAAGGTAATTACAGAACTGAAATTTCAATTGCAGGAGCTACTAGAGCAAGGAAATGTACGTCTAAGTTCATTCGATTGGAGTGCACCAGACCTCTTTATGAAAAATAAGGATGAAAGATTGCGTATATGTGTCGAATTCTGAGAACTGAATAAGCTGGCAAAGAAGAAGAAATATACGATTTTGAGAATCGATGACTTGTTCGATCAGCTAGTTGGATCAAGTTGTTTATTCAAAACTAGACCTAGATCTGAAGTTCGGTTTTTACTAGTTGAGGATCAGAGAAAGTGATATTCCTAAAATGACATTCAGTATCTGTTACGGGCAATATGAGTTCATGGTAATCTCGTTTTGCCTAACAAATGCACTATCGGTATTCATGGACTTGATAAATAGAATGTTCCTATAGTATTTAGCATGGTTTATGATTTTCTTCATCGGTAATATATTATATTAATTTCAGTTGGAAGAAGAGAATGCAGATCACTTACGCATAGTTCTGAGGACCTTGAGGAAGAGTCAGTTATACACCATATTCTCTAAATGTGAGTTTTGGCTATCATTAGTGGCATTCCTAGGAAATATGGTAAGTGAATAGGATATCACAGTAGATCCGACAAAGATAGTTGTTATATGCGAGTGGCCTATTTTGACAACTTTGGCGGAAGTCCGAAGTTTCTTAGGACTGACCGGATACTATATGCATTTCATATTGAAATTTTAAGGATGTCACTACCTCTCACTATGTTGACTAGGAAGGAAAAAACGTTTGTTTGGTCGTCTGAGTGCGTACGAGCTTTTGAGGAACTAGGGGGTCGTCTGACCACGATGCCTATTTTATGTTCATCATGTAGTACGGAAGGCTATGAAGTCTATAGTGACGCCTTAGAGAGTGGCTTGGGTTGTATTATTCTTCAGTTTGGAAAGTTAATTGTGTATGGCTCTCGCCAGTTGAAAGTGCATGAGAAGAATTATCCAGTCCACGACTTAGAGTTGACGGCCATGATATTCACTCTTAAGCTATAACGTCACTATTTATATGGCATGAAGGTTGACATATTTACTGACCATAAGAGTCTAAAGTATCTATTAAATCAGAAAGACCAGAATATGCAACAAGGTAGGTAAATGAAGTTTCTTAGGGACTACACCTTTGATATTCATTACACTCCCGGAAAGAGAATTGTTGTCGCAGATGCGTTAAGTTGGAGGGTTCCTGCTTAAGCAAACTGGATTCAAATGCATGATGAGCGTCTAATCAGTGAATTGGAGTCCCTTGGCATTACTTGTGTCAATAAGAGAACAACGGTCATAACGTGCTCAAATTGGACCGATGTTTAATTCGACCTTGCAGATCGAATTTGACAGGCTTTTGAGCTTCATGAAAGCATGAAACTTTATGTGGTAGAGATCATAGATGGGTTAAATGTTGACTTCTCCTTCGAAGATGGTCTTTTATGGAAAGACAGCCGGTTATGCATTCCAAATTTTGGCAAATTCATGAGGAATTGATGTATGAGGCTCATTTTACCAACTACTCAATTTACCCATGGAGCACACAGATGTATAAGGACATGAAGAAACTTTTTTAGTGTCTGAGTTTGAAGAAAGACAACTCTTTATGTAGTGAAGTGTCACACTTGCGCTCTTGTGAAGGTCGAATGTCAACGACCTGGAGGAATTTTAAAGTTTTTACCGATTCCAGAATGGAATTTCTATGATATATCAATGGATTTTGTGCATGGATTGCCAAGATCACAACACAAAAACAATGTGATATGGGTGATTGTTGACTGTTTGAATAAGGTATCTCACTTCATTTCAAACTAGAGAGATAATTCTGCTGAAAAGTTAGCGAAACTTTATGTCGACAACATTGTATAATTGCACAACGTTCCCCATAGAATCGTAAGAAGCCGAGACAGACATTTTTCATCAAATGATTGGAGGCTAACCACTATCTATTGGGTACCAAGCTGAAGTTTAGCACGACCTTCCACCCACAAATAGATGGGCAGACCGAAAGGATCAATAGAACTATGAAGGATATGGTCTGAATGTGTGCCTTGGATTTCTAAAAAATGTGGGAGAACCATCTCTATACAATCAAATTCACTTATATTAACAGCTACCAAGTGAGTATACATATGGTGTCCTTCGAGGCCCAATATGGTAGAAAGTATCATACGCCCTTGGCTTGAGCAGAAATGGCGTCGCAAAGTTGTTGAAGCGAAAGGATGTCGATGAGACAAATTTGATGATTCGAACATTTCGGGAGCGATTGATTGTTAATTTCTCAGGATAGACAGGAAAAATACTACAACACTAACTATACACAGTAGTGATACACTAGCAGTAGCCTTCAAGACGGTAGAACTGAGTTCAAGGCAATCGACTGGATGTTTGTCGTGTCTCCTAGATGTCAAAGAGATTTTGATTGATAATGTCGTGTGATAAGTGATCCCGTTGGTGGTCAGCCGTCAAACCGATACGCTTAAAATCTGAATAAGATCACCACTTAAGAGGGATACTATGGCATGGCAGCGATCGTCGGGCGGTAGGTGACAAAAATAGATTCGTAAAATTTGTGATCAAGGCCATTAATTCCTTTTGGAATTCGATCATAAGGTTCAGAATAGGTTGTACTTTCATTCTAAAGGGGCTAGCAATCCTTCCTAAGTCATTATCTTGACTTGAGAGCTTTGGATAGCTTTGTTTGGAAGAGAGGAAGGAGGAAACCTTATTGCTTCCGTTATTGGAGCTTCGAAGCTCGAAATTGCAAGACAAGTTCAGATCCATAGAGGTCAGTCTGTTGCGGTCATTTCCATCTCACTAGATTTCTACTTCTTGGCACTGAAACGATCGTCAAGGGTAACGATTTTTATCTCTAGTCTTAGGACGTGCTTGTTCAATTTTATGTTGCTATATTTGTATATGGCATCGTCTCCTCCGCTAATTAGCAGAAGGCATGACCTTCGTCAGGTTGATTTTGTACGTCCCCAGTATTAATATATATAGAAATCCAATTGGTCTACGGATGTTGGCATGTTGTGTTAAGCTCATTAGTGACAGTTGTTCTGAATTGGTGATGCTTGATTTTTTGTGTTGGAGAAGGACTCTGAGAAATGCATTGTCGCATTGCGAGAGCTTGGACTAAGAGATCTCCTTGAAGCACTTAGCAAAAACCCGATGCAATGGTGAAAGAATGTAAACATTCTCCACAAATCTGTAGTGGAGTGCACTAGGACCTCCTACAATGATAGTGATCGTGAAGCCTACGTCAGCTTGAGTGGATTAGGTGTGCCACATGAACTTGGTTAAAAGAGGTTGGGTTGAGGTGAAGCTATACCCACATCATGTTTGCGACCCATATGACTTAAACAACTAGTAGTGGTTGCATCAAACCTACACGGTAACCATGTGAGAGACCATGTCACTTATTTTGATGTGTCACATGAACTTGCAAGAGAGTGTCCCTCGGGGCTACTGTAACCATGGGAGAGACTATGTCAGGTTTAGTTGCTAGACTAGAAAAATGTTCAAATGGAATCTAAGTTGGAGATACATGGATTGGTGGTTATACTCGTGCGAGTGTACACTGAAACATGCCTTGAGAGCATGAAAATGTGTGGTCGTGTGTACCAACTTTTATGATTGATGTTTGTTAGTCTCATGCTTAGGTTGTTGATGGAACCTTTAAGTAGACCAACGACATCATGTACATACCTAAGTTCACTTATTTTGATGAACAACCTAGACGAATTGAATATGCTTGAAACTTCACTCTACTTAGACGAATTGAATTATGCTAGTTTATAGGGGACCTCCCCTCTAACTTTGCTAAATTATTAACAGCACCCCTCTTATTTTCGAAATTACAAAAACTTCCCCTAAAGTTTTCATTTCATTACAAAAACCTCCCCTGAAGTTTTAATTTCATAACATTCATGCACAAAAACACTCCCCTCGGTGAACAGTGTCCACGGGGTATTTTTCTTCATGGATGCAATGAAATGAAAAGACCAGGGGAGGTTTTGGTAATGAAATGAAAACTTAATGGGAGTTTTTTGTAATTTCGAAAATAAGAGGGGTGCTCTCACTAATTATGCTAGTTTACAGGGGAGGTTTGGGTAATTATTTCTATATATATATATATATATATATATATATATATATATATATATATATATATATATATATATATATATATATATATATATATATATATATATATATATACTGCTTATACGACTTGCTTGCAGGAGTGCGGTACCACCGCCCTAAGAGTCATCTTGAATGGCATGGGGTGGGATCGTTACACAACTTGTGGTCATCTCATAGCAGTCCCTTGTTTACCGCTTTCTTGTGGATGGTACGGATACTGGCGAGCCAAGCAGAAAATGGCGGGCAGAAGCCAAGTGTTGATCCTGCCCTCGAAAGTCGAACTGTTTATAGTTTTTCATGTATTGTCATCCTACGTGTTGAAATATGTAAATCATGTAGAATTTATAACATTTGGATAATGCAAGGCATTAAGGTCATGACTACTTGTTGGTGTATAACATTCCTAGTATTGTTGTGGACATTTCGGATTTGATATTTCAAAAATGCTTCTGCTAGCGTTTAATACTCTTTTGTGAGTAATTATGTTTTTTTGTTTATCATTACGTAATGCCTAGCTTGTGCACTCAATATGGCATAGAGTCCCGACCAGACCTACTGTTATATTATTTGGACAGGCAGAGCATTACACAGGTGATTCAGGCAAGTTGCTCGACGACGGTGGTGGCTAGAGATGGCAGAGGTGGTGGTGGCGTGCCGGTGCGCGCATGGGATGCAGGCTCGTGCGGGGCACTCCTTCGCAGTGGGAGCGCCTGTGTGGTAAGTGCAGGGGGTCGCGTCCGTGCGGTGCATGCACGTGGAGGGAGGGGGTGGGGTGGGCTGGACTTGTGTGCCCGTGTGGCGCGCTCGCATAAGGGTCGTGCGCGTCCGTAGTGTGTGCACCGTAGCTGTGTATGCGCTTGTGTCCGGCGGCGATCGTGTGTGCGCGCGGCGAATGTCTTTCTGTGTGTGCGTGGCCCATGCACAAGAGCGAGCAAGCTTTGTCCCTTCGGGGTGTATAAACGTGTTGTCCAACTTCCCTTTGGGGCGCGTTTAGGTTCCTTCGTGCAAGCGCAGCTCACTCGGTCGAATTGGCCTCCTTGAACGTTTTGGTCTGGTTTGACTAGAAAATCTTTAGGGGAACTCCATCAAGACTCAATTTCGAGGAACAAACTATATTCCTTTGTAAGATTGATGTAAATGCTTGGCTCTTTCCCTTGTTGATAATGTTTGTAAGTATATACAACTTTAACAATGTAAGTATGGATGCTAAGAAGTAATAATTCAAATTTAACATTGTAAGTACATCACAATTTGAATAATTGGAAGAAAAAGAACTAAGAATCATAGAAAATTGTCACTGAATGTCCGAATCACATCACTAAGTCAAAGAACAAAACTTTACTATTAAAAATTATTCAAATTGTTACATAATAGCTTCTATTATTAGTACTGGAATCAACTACCTCAAAGATATCTGGAAAAGGATCATCATCTGACAATTTAGATTCACCTTGGAAATCATGGAGTGAGACATTAGTGATCAATATTGATTGAAAAAACATTATGCGTTTAAATATATTACGCCTAGGGAAGAAGTATTCCCCATTATCATCGATCCACGCAATAGAACACATCGAGATCTCAGACCTCGCTGGGAAAACGAGAAGCATGCGCTCCAGGTCGAGGGCACAAATTTGATTGTTGACAATCAACCTCCAGCTCGGAATCTTTGTGGCCACAGCATTCCTAAATATATCCAACATTGGTTCTGGGAAATCAATCCAACACCCGACCTTGCTGACTCCAGGAATATGTTTGTATGGGCTGTGACCGTAATAGAGAGCTCTGGCTGGCAGGTACTCAACGCAGCGATGCACCTTATGCTGATTTTCCTTGAGTGTGGTTGAGAGAGCATCTTTCCTAATTTTGCCGAAAAATGGTAATGGTTCTATCGAGCTCTCGCCTTTTTCCGTCATGTGAGGTTCAACTTCTTTCTATATTCATAAGCTTGTTTGGTTGTTTGCATGCATGTGTCAAATGCTTATGCTTCTCTCATTTTATAGTACATCGAAAAATTTTGATTCATTGATCAAGTTGGCTCATGAACTCTCATGCATGCATGAGAGTGAATCCCTTTAATGAATTAAATTTTATTAATTACTATATCTAACAAAATTAAGCATATCTACTAAAGCAATTGAAACAAATTGGAAGAAGGATTTGAAACATTTAGAATGTGTTGAAACATAATAGTATCTGTTATTTAATAATACATGGAGGAGTTTATCTAGCAAAACATCAAGAGATGTATAAGGAGAAGAAAATTTTTGAGTGATATGTCGAGGATCATTTCTTGGGGGTGGGAAAAGACTCGAGACAACTAGAGTTTCTCTCGGCGATTTAGGGTTTCTTCTGGGCAATTTCGACGCCACACCTCTGGCCTCTGGCCGCTGGGAACTCCTCGATTTTGGTGATACTTCTCCCAAACTTTATATCCCCCCCCCCCCCGCCTTTATCGTTGTAGTCAGGCCTTTATCGTTGAAGTCATCTCCTTTGTACACCAATATATTATTTGCTTCACCTTTTAAGCCATGCCCTCAATGGTCCCCGTTTCTTTGAGGCTGAAATGGATGTTGTCATTGCCCTTTGACAACTCAGTTCCAAATTTGCATATGGTCGGCTCTCCATCCTAGTATTTAAGGTCTTTCTCACTGTTATTCTGAAATTGCCCTTTGATTATCGGGTGGTTGACGCCCATTGATAATCGCCACCTAATTCTCGCCTTCCACTTTGAGGATTAAGTCCCTATTTGGGAGGGTTTATTCCTCCTTTTCGTTTTCTAGAAAACGTCACCATCCATAATATTGTGTTTGTTTTTTTATCAGTGGAAAACATTTCTCATCCGAAAGAAGTTATTTTACCTTTTTAGAAAGTCACTCGTCCATAAAACAAATGCAATATTATGTGCGGTGGTGTTTTCCAAAAAAAAATAAAAGGTGGAAAAAAAATCCTCCTAAACGATGGCGTTTTTTGTGCTCGCTTTTGTGTCGAATTCAGCATTAAATTAAGTCTCCCTAAATTCATTCACTCAAACATTTAAAACCTAACAACTCTCAATTTTTTTTTTCTCTTTTAAAATTAATGTTTGAAAAAAAATTCTATCGGCGTGATGGTTGTTTTAAACAAGGACACTCAATTCTTTAGCGTAAAAATTTGTGAACCGCGGAAAACAAGAAATCAGGCGCAAGAACACTCGAACCAAAACCAATCCAAGTAAACCAGATGCACTAGAAGAGTAAGAAACTTTGTACTATCAACCATTTTTACAATGCGAGGTATACATGGCGAGACATGATTCATCGATATACCCGATGGAAGCAAAAAACAAAAAAGTACAATCTAGTCGCGTGGCCTCAAAGTGTATCTGCCGACCCTGCCGAGCTGCCTACGGAGTTCGCTAAAGCCGCTAAGTCACCAAACCGCAACCTAGTCGCGTGGATAACCCGTTATTCCAATGTTGAACACTATCCGCTGATCTGCAAGCCGTCTAACCACGAGATCGCCTAGCCGCTAGATACCCACGAACAGCTACTGCTGAACTGAACAAGCCGCTAGAAAAGGACAACTTATTGAACTGGGAAAAGGTTGCCGAAGAAAGAAGACCACCTGGCCGCGACTTGCTGCTAACCGCAGAGTCTGTACTAATCCTTGACCGAAGTCAGAACCAAGTCCCTGGCTTCTTAGCCCTGTCCGCACAACCTGCACATCAAACACTGGTCAACTCCTCAAACCGCGCGAACACAAAATCCTATTTACAGCAACCACCCGAGTTCACTTATTGTTCATTCAGTTATATTGTTGATGTGACAGCCTAAATATGCAAACCATTTGGATTTCTATATGCAATCGATGTCGAAGATGGACACAATCAACCCAGTGGAGGTCATGTCTTCCGCTAGTCAGCAGAAGAGACTCTTCCATATGCAAGCATATTATTATAAAATAGGACAAGCATGCCCTAAGACCAGAAAGTAGGATTCTTACCTTTGAAAATTACTTTGGCGCCATGAATCAGAAATCCAAATGGATGGAAAGAATCGCACCGGACTGCCTTCCGTGGATCTGAAATAAACATGCAAATCAGAGCTCCAACAATGGCAGAAATCTTCTCTTTCTTCTTCCTTTCTTTCCCAAACCAAGCAAAATAAAAGCTCTCAAGTTAAATTATGGGAGAATTGAAAGATTGTTGCAAGCCCTTTTAGCAAGACAGGGCAGACTCATCTGGAGCATTTGAACACTTTTCATAAAGGATCGAATGACCACGATGCAGATTTTACGAATATGTTTTCGTCAGGTAGTCAGCTATCGCCTGACGGTTGCACTACGACACTGCGATAGTCCCAAAGGTGGTAGCGATGATCTTATCAAGCACCGCTTAGCAACCACTTAACAATTCGATTAGGTCGCTGATGCTAACACTACCACCTGGCGACACTGCGATTAGGTCCCTGTCTTGATCTCACACTGATATCGGTCAGTATCTTGACGATCTTCTGGTCGATAGCTACCGTCAGGCGACAACGGTAGAACTACCGCCTGACGTTAGTTTTAGCAACCAGATTTCTTTTGCTCTCAACTATTGGGAAAACGAGGGTGTTACACGTGTGGTGTGTGCGCTCACAGGGGAACACATCGGTTTGGTGCGCGCGAGCGGTGCACGCGTGTTCATGGGTCGCGTACGCATGTACTGCATGCACCCAAGCCGTGTGTGCGTTTGTTTTCGGCGGCGGTCGCGCATGTGCGCGGTGAGTGCCATTAAGTGCGTGCTAGGCCAAAGCGCGTGTGAGCTTTGTACCTTTGGGGCATATACGCGCGTTCTCCGATTCGTCCTCTTTGGGGCAGTTTTAGGATCCTTCGAGCGAGTGCAGCTCACTCGGTCCGGTTGTCCTCCTCGAACGCTTTCGTCCGGTTTGACTCAAAAATCTTTAGAGGGGACCCCATCAAGACTCAATCGCAAGGAACAAACTCTATTCCTTTGCGAGATTGATGTAAATGCATGCTTGGATCCTTCCCTTGTTCATAATGTTTGTAAGTACGTCAAAATTTTAAAATGTATGTTTGGATGCTAAGAAGTAATAATTGAAATTTAACAATGAAAGTACATCAAAATTTGAATAACTTGAAGAAAAATAACAAAAAAGCATAAAGAATAGAACTTTACCATCAAAACTTTACTATGATAGTCTTTTATTATACCACTATATATATATGGGGGGTCATATGTGAATTGTGCGAACTCCTTGATTTTGGCATCAAAATGGACATGTAATATATGTATTTTGATTGGCTCGACGAGACCTACAACTTTTATGTTGAAAACTTTTTCTAAATTTGCACGTATAAGACGGATTTTAGACCCGAAAATATCTAAAAAACGAGACTAAGGACGCTCACATATATATACTCTCTAAACCTTATGTATATTCATGGAGCGACTACCACTAAGATATTATTTTAGAAGTACTAGAATCAACTAACTCAAAGATATCCGGAAAAGCATCATCATCTGACAATTTAGATTCACCTTGAAAATCATTTAGTGAGACATTAGTGATCAATATTGATTGAGTAAATTTTAAGCGTTAAAATCTATTATGCGTAGGGAAGAAGCGTTCCCCTTTATCATCGATCCACGCAATGGAACACAACGAGATCTCAGACCTCGCCGGGAAAACGAGGAGCATGCGCTCCAGGTCGAGGGCGCAGATTTGATTGTCGACAATCAACCTCCAGCTCGGAATCTTTGTGGCCACAACATTCCTAAATATATCAAACATGGTTCTGGGAAATCCATCCAACCCCCGTTCTTGCTGGCTGCAAGAATACGTTCGTATGGGCTGAGACCAAAATAGAGAGCTCTGGCTGGCAGGTGTTCAACGCAGCGATGCACCTTCTCCCGATTTTCCCTGAGCGTGGTTGCGAGAGCATCTATCCGAATTTTGTCCAAAAATGATAACGGTGCTCTCGAGCTCTCTCCTTTTTCCGTCATGTGTGATTCACATTCATTCTCTATTCATAAGCTTATTTGATTGCTTGCATGCATGTGTCAAATACTTATGCTTCTCTCATTTTATAGTACATCGAAAAATATGGATTCATTGATCAAGTTGGCTCATGAACACTCATGCATGCATGAGAGTGAATTACTCTAATGAATTTAATTTTATTAATTACTATATCTGACTAAATTAAGCACATCTACTAAAGTAATTGAAACAAATTAAGGAAGGGTTTGAAGCATAATCGCATCAGTAATTTAATAATACATGGAGGAGGTTATCTAGCAAAACATCAAGAGATGTATACCGAGAAGAAAATTCTTCCATAATCTCCATGTAAAGGATTAGGAGTGTGCAAAAATAACCAAAGAACCGAGAACCGGACCGGAACCGAATCGAATTGAATCGAGCGGTTCAGGTCGGTTCTTATGTGTCACGGTTCAGTTCTGGGTCCAAAATTTTCAGAACCGACCACTTGGTTCGGTTCTCGGTTCTTACACTCGGGTACCCTGAACCGACCCGAGAAGTGAGTTATTGAATTTATGTATCAAAAATATATTTGTGGTGAGAAAAAAGCTTTTGAAATTGATTGATGAATGATTAACTTGATGGAGGTATATTTCATGTGTAATTTTATAAATTATTTGTTTATATTTTGATAATGTTGAACTTTTGTTTAATTGTTAGAATCTTTGAATATGAATTATCGTATGATGAGATTATTAAATGTATTTAGTAATCTAAGAAATCTTGATGATTTTGGAGTCATGCAAAACTTAAAGTTTTCTAGTTTCATCGATTTATAAACATTTATTTTGCATTTATTTTTTATAGTGCAACATATTTACACCCTAAATTTAAGAAACCGAGAACCGAACCGATATTTCAGGTTCGGTTTCGGTTCTAGAATTTAGAACCGTGGGTCGATTCCGGTTCCAAAAATTTGAAACCGAACTTATACGGGTCGGTTCTTGGTTCTGAGTGAAACCGAACCGAACCGAGTTGCACCCCTATAAAGGATAGAGTAACCTAGAATTCGATCATCTCCGTGCATTTCTGCTGCGGATAAAACGATGAAGTTGTGAAGCTGTTTGATCGAATGCGGAGCGAAAAGATCGAACCATGTTGAATCACCCCGGAACATTTTAACTGCAAGCTATAACCAGAATGGGAAACCTGTAATGGATCTTGATCTGATGAAGGAGATGAAGAGCAGAGGAGTTTGGACCATGATTCCACTTTGAAATTTGTGATTCTTACGGGTTGGGTTGGATATCGCTCTGTGTATAAATTCTATTTGTTCTACTTGCTTCAGCTTTAGGTTCTCTCTTTGTGATTAGTATTAGGTAGTAAACTGTTAGGGTGGGCACCCCCTCTATTATACTGCTCGTTACAGAACAGCGAGAACAGGCAGTATAATAGAGCCGTTGTGCTGAGAACAGGCACAGTCAATGGTTGGGGTGTATGGGTCGCGGCCCTGTTAAGCTTGTGGGTGGGTCCCTCGCTGTTCTGTAAAGGGCAGTATAATAGAGGGGGTGTAACACCCCTATCCGTCGCATAGTATATAACAGTAGGTCTGGCCGGGGCCCGACGCCATATACTACGGACAGACCGGTTGGTTATGTATTGAAACCATTCAACCAATCACAACGTCCTATACAACACCTAGCGGAAGTAATTATTAAGTTGCACAATTAAGAACTCTGCTAGCATGAATGTCCACTAAACCAAACACAAAGGAATGTTTAATACATGAATAACGGCCTTATAGCCTTACAAGAGTTTGCTTAATAAAAATATCTTCCATACCACGACACGCAGGCCGGTCACACATGAGTACAAAAAGGAAAACACTCAACATTTGGCCTTCGAGGGCCGGCACAGCAACTTGGGCTTTAGCCCGCTAATTACCTCTCGGCTCCGCAGCACCTGCAAGCAACAATCCACCGCACGGTGGTAAACAAAGGCAACGGTCAGCTATGCTGACCAAATTATAACGATTCCGCCCCCAAACCGAGGCGACAAAGCTTCTTCCCTGCACTTGTTAGAAAAACAAGCAACACAGAAAAATAAGCATCACATTATAGGTGCACGCTCACACGGCCGTACACCCCATGCTCTCAGGGCACTTACTCGGCGGGCCAGTCCGAACCCCGTCCGGTCCTTGACTCCGCCACCACCCCCAGGATGGCAACCTCGTGAGCATTTAGTCCTTTCAGCCGTAGCCTAGACTCGATATCCAAACCTCGGTAAGTCCCACGTAAAACTTTAGGTCGCTTTAACCGAGCAGGTGGAGCGGGTAGGGGTCCACCAGTCCGTTGCTCACCCCGCCATTGCCATTTGGCCTTTGACGCGGACTAAGCTTCCCCAGTCCCAAATACCGTTCAAATATGGTACATAGCCCCGCTATGTACCCGGTTGGCTCCCAGGCCACCGATATGACAGAACTGTGTTTCCGTCCAAATTTCCGGGTGCACCTCGGGGTTCATCCCCAAGGATCCCTGATGCATTCAAACATGGTACATAGCCCCGCTATGTTCCCGGCTGGCTCCCAGGCCACCAATATGGCAGAACCTCGCTTCCGCCCAAATTTCCGGGTGCACCTCGGGGTTAATCCCCAAGATTCCCTGATGCATTCTACTGCATAGCAACCCGAAAACAATCAAAATGCTCGGAATCTTCTCCGGCTAAAAATGCACATCAAATCATCACCGATCTGGAAAACACGTCCGGGTAGGCTTCACACAGCATGCCTATGTCCGTACTACGATTCCGGACTCTAACAAGGGGGACTTCACATATCTACCCCAAGGAATACCACGATCTCGTCGCACACTCGCGGGAGAGGGGTTTTCCCATGCAAAGGAAGAAGAGCTTCACATGCTCAAGAAGAGAATCGTTACCCTTTCGCTTTTCCTCGGCGCCATGACGATCTAGCCGGATGGAAAGCACCGTATCGGCCTCGCCTTCGCGGATCCGGACTCGGATCGTGATTTGGAGCTCCGAAGCTCCGCCGGTGACCGGATCTAGCTTCTTCTTCCTCCTCCAAGCTCTCTCCTCTCTCTAACTCTTAGAGAGAGAACCAACCAAAGGGAATGAGGGTTTCTAAACCCTATTCCCGGATATAACATCCCAGCAACCGCCCCCCACCGTTGGATCCAAATCCAAGGGAACGAACGGCCACGATTAGGCCTAAAATACAAAATCTGGGGCCGAACACGGGTTGCAACACGGCCGTGTGCCTGGTCGTGTCACCCACTCGCCGTCTTGACCGACTCGAAAACCAGCACACGGCATTCGACACGGCCTCCGACACGCCCGTGTCACATGTGACACGCCCGTGTCCAGACCCGTGTCACGCCCCCCCCCCCCCCTGTGTGCAATCGGCCAGCTTTCCCAACCTGAGAAGGACACGGCCTGCGACACGGCACCCGACACGCCCGTGTCTCATATGACACGCCCGTATCTGGGCCCGTGTCATGGCCTGTGTGCATGACTCAGAAAACTACCCAAAGTGACACGCCCTGGTACACGCCCGTGTCCAAGGCCGTGTGCCTCAACTCGACGATCTCCGATCGTCAAAACATCGACCACATGACCCGAGGCCGAACAAGCCCGTGACACGCTCGTGTCACGCCCGTATCACGCCCGTGTCACGCCCGTGACACGACCCGTGACACCTTCTCCAAGTCCCAGACTTGGCTTAAAAAGTCGCTCGTCCCTCTTTTGATTTTCGGGGTGTTACAGTGGGTGCCCACCCTAACATAAAAGTGCACTTTTATGTTACGGACAGGCTACCCCCCTATTATCCTCTCCATGCGGCCGAGCGGAGGACCCACCGTATTTGCTTAACAGGCCCGCGGGCCGTACACCTGATAACTTCGCAAAAAGAAGTTATCTTCATCCATATTTTAACCATGTTCAGCCACGTTATGTGATATTTATACATGAAAAGTAGATAAAAATCCAATTGCCGCATGATTTGAAGTCAAAATGGTTGTTACTCTCATTTTTATATGTTTTTATGATAGGATTCATGGAGAATTTAAGTCAAGGGTTGAAGGCTAAGCATTATGGAAAATCTGGGAAAAATGTTGCAACATATTCTCAACAAATCTGGCAGGTCAAATTGTGCAGAAAGACAGAACCAGAAATGTTGCAACATATTCGTAACATTTCTGACAGTTACAAGAAATTCAAATCCGAAATTACCAAGTTTTCAACAGTTACATCCTAATTTTTAGCATCCGTTCAGCATTTAAAAATGACTGGATGTGGGGCCCACTGGGAGGAGAAAAAGAAAAGTTTAAAAGGGAAGATTTCAGCCATTTAAAGAGATATCTTCTTCCATATTCGGCCATTAGAGAGGAGAAAATCTGGGAAGAAATTCTGAAGGAAAACCAGTCCAGTTCTCGGCATTCGGGCTGAAGGAAACACTTCCACGCCACTGGAGAAGGGAAGATTCGCATTTCTTTCGAGATGTTTAGTAAGATCTCTTCAGTTTTGTGTTGTTTTTCCGCAGTCATGAACTAAAACTCTCTAGTCTTGCATGATGAGAGTAGTATGTGTATGTTGATGATAAACATCTTTGATTTTGAGTTTGTCTTGTGATTATCTTTATTGATCTTGTGATTTTTATGGTGAAATTTGTGGATCATGTCTTTTTATTATATTGCGCCGCGAGAATCGAGAGATGAGCGTCGTAATACTAATTTAAGGGCTAGTTTATCGCAGTGCGAGAATCGAGAGATGAGCAGTGTGAATCATTAACCAAAATTTCTTTATCTTTACGGCGTTTCAAGAGTCGAGAGAGGATAAACGTGCGTGCATCACAAGATCTCTTGAGTTTTGAAAAGTGAAAGAGATTTCCTTTTCATGCTTGCGAATTAGATTTTTTGCGCTTCATAATATTTTCGTTTCGCCTAAGTTAGAGATAACTAGGGTTGCGTAGATATTAAGACTTCTTGTATCGAGAGATAAAAATTTCTTCTTTAAAAATCATCGCAAGATAATTCAAAGTTAAACCAAATGAAATACTTATTTTATCATCATCATGTTATACATATGAAATCAGAAATGCAAGACTATTTTCTCTAATTGCGAAGAAGTTACTTTAAGATCTAGTTAAATTAGTTTTAATATTTATCTAAAAATTTCAATCTATTTTTAGAAAATCAATTAACCGTTTTACTTGGATTCATAGAAACAGTGTAGCTAGTAATTGTAAGCGCTAAACCCATCACTTCTCCGTGGGAACGATCTCACTCACTTTGTATTACTTATACGACGCGTATACTTGCGTTTTCAAGCTCTATTTTGCGCGTATCAAGTTTTTGGCGCCGTTGCCGGGGAGGTGCAACGGATTTAGTGTTTTTTTTTCTTATAATATTAGTGAACCTTAGTACGTGGAGGTCAAGTTTTAGTTTCACTTGTTAGTTTATTGTATTTGTGTTATCATCTTTGTTAACTTATAGTGTATGTCCAGGTATCGATCCGTTGAAATAATCCCTCTAAATTCTGAAATCGAACGAACCTGTAGACGAAATCGAAGGTCAACTAGGCTAGAACAACTTAATCAATTAGCAATGGATAATCCCAATCCAAACGATGAGCCTCACCAGAACGGGCAGGATTTAGGTGGTCAAGTAGAACATAATGAACACCCAAATGAACCAAGACGAACTTGCCGTGATTATAACATGCCTTTTAGGGGAGGGGTACAGTTTAGTATCGCTAGACCCGCGATAGAGGCCAATAACTTTAAGATAGATTCCATGACAATGCAACTTATTCAAAATAACAAGTTTGGGGGTCTTAATCATGAAGACCCTAACTCTCATCTTAGAACTTTCATAGAGATATGTGATACGTTTAAGATTAATGGTGCATCTGATGAAGCCATTAAGTTACGCTTGTTTCCTTTCTCCTTAGAAGGGAAAGCGAAGGACTGGTTGAACTCATTACCTCATGAGTCCATTACTACTTGGGCTATTTTAACAGAAAAAATTTTATCCAAATATTTCCCTCCATCCAAAACTGCTAAGTTAATGCGGGATATTTCTACATTCATGCAAGCGAATGGAGAAACCTTATATGATGCGTGGGAACGTTTTAAGGAATTACTACGTAGATGTCCCCACCATGGGCTAGCCATTCACCAACAAGTATGGACATTTTATAACGGCCTTCAGACATCTACAATGATCCAAGTAGATGGAGCTGCAGGAGGTTCGCTGATGAATAAGTATCCTGAAGATGCCTACGGTATTTTAGAAGATCTATCTTCCAATAATTACCACACGATTGAGCGTCAAGTACATCCTCCCACTACGGCAGGATTGTATCAAGTTGACCAATTAACGTCATTTGCAGCCCAAATGACGTCCCAATTTAATACCATTAACAAGAGGTTAGATGCTTTGACGTTGAACCAAACTCAAATGAATCCTCAAGTCAATAGCATTATTACTCCCATGATTTCCCCTAACCCCACCTTAACAATTGAACAACTCGTAGGGGGTAATGAAGAAGTTAATTATTTAGGAGGGTATTATAAGCAAAATACAAACCCTAACCCAAACCACTATAATCCCGAATGGAGAAACCATCCTAATTTCTCCTGGAAGAACAACTCCGGTCCTACTCCACCACACTTATTTAATTCTAATGCTAATTCTCAACATCAAAACAATCATTCCAACCAAGCGGGACCATCTAGAAAGGTAACGGATGACTTCATCATAGAATCAATGCAAAAGAATGAAGCCCGTTTCTCTAGTTTGGAAGGGTCAATGAGAATGATTGAATCGCAACTATGACAAATCGCTACCGCTTTAAGTATGCGACCGCAAGGCACACTTCCTACGGATACCACACCCAATCCCAAGGGAGATAATCATCATTGTAAGGCCGTCACATTACGAAGTGGGTGTGAGTTAATAGTTGGTCAAGACACTACTCCACATGAACAAAATAAAAATCAAGACCAAGAAGAAGTCAAGGGTCCTAGTGAGCAAGTAATAATAGGAAGAAATGAGGGCGATAAGAGTGAGGAGGAAGGAGTATTAACAGAAAGAAATGGTAAGGAAATGGAAATAGAGGAAAGAAGGAAGGAGAGCCCACGGACCTATCCACCACCACATTTCCCCCAAAGACTAAAAAAGAGCAAATTAGACCAACAATTTCAGAAATTCTTAGAAATCTTTAAGAAGTTGCAAATTAATATACCATTCGCCGAAGCATTAGAACAGATGCCTAGTTATGTAAAGTTCATGAAAGACATCTTAAATAAAAAACGGAAGTTTGGCGTGAACGAAACGGTAACCCTTACACATGAATGTAGTGCAATTCTCCAAAGGAGATTGCCACCAAAACTAAAGGACCCCGAAGCTTCACAATTCCGTGTTCTATTGGGCATCAATTCGAGGGAAAGGCTTTGTGCGATCTAGGGGCGAGCATAAATCTATGCCACTTTCAATTTATAAGAAGTTAGGATTGGGGGAGATTTCCAAAACATCGCTCACATTACAATTAGCTGATAAATCTCTAACCTTTCCAAAGGGGATTGTAGAAGACGTCTTAGTCAAGGTAGAAAAGTTTATTTTTCCGGCAGATTTTGTGGTATTAGACATGGAGGAAGACAAGGAAGTACCCATTATAGTGGGTAGGCCTTTCTTAGCCACCGGGAAAACTTTGATTGACGTACACAAGGGTGAGTTAACCATGAGGGTTAACGATGAACAAGTGACTTTTAATGTACTAAAAGCCATGAAATTCCCTCGTTTAGAAGAAGATGGCATAGAGGAAGTTAAGAGTATGACCCTTTATGATTACAACTTAAGTGAGAATCTAGAAGAAGATGAAGAGGAAGGGGCGGATGAAGAGAAATCTGATTTTGAGAACGAAATTCAAGAATGCTTTGAATTAAGTGCACGTTCACCGACATTCACTCGTAAGCCGGAGATTTTAGATATGACAGATAAGACATGTGCAAATAAACCTTCCATCATTAGTCCACCCACACTTGAGTTGAAACATTACCTGAACATCTAGCCTATGCATATCTAGGAGACAATGATACATTACCGGTCATTATCAACTCAAATTATCACCAGATCAACATCAACAACTCATAGATTTGCTGAAGCAATTTAAATTAGCCATAGGTTGGACGATCGCGGACATAAGAGGGATTAGTCCTTCGGTATGCATGCATAAGATTCTCTTAGAAGAATCTTACAAAGGTTCAATTGAGCCTCAACGCCGCCTCAGTCCACCTATGAAAGAGGTCGTAAAGAAAGAAATAATAAAATGGTTAGATGCAGGGATAATATACCCTATCTCCGATAGTTTTTGGGTCTCTCCGGTTCAATGTGTTCTGAATAAAGGAGGGATGACCGTAATAAAAAATGATAAGAACGAATTAATATCGATTAGAACTATTACTGGATGGCGCATTTGTATGGATTATCGAAAGCTTAACAAGGCTACTAGAAAAGACCACTTTCCATTGCCTTTTATCGATCAAGTTCTAGATAAGTTGTCCGGTAATGATTTCTTTTGCTTCTTAGACGGCTATTCCGGGTATAACCAAATCACGGTTGACCCGGAAGATCAAGATAAAACTACCTTCACATGCCCTTACGGAACATTCGCCTTTAGGAGAATGCCATTTGGTCTATGCAACGCACCAGCCACGTTCCAACGGTGTATGATTGTTATATTTTCAGAAATTATGGATCATGGTATAGAGATCTTCATGGATGATTTCTCCATCTTCGAAAATCATTTGGAGAGTGTTTGGAGTGTTTAGAAAGAGTGCTTGTGCGTTGTATCGAAACTAATCTTGTGCTGAATTGGGAAAAGTGCCATTTCATGGTACGCGAAGGCATCGTGCTAGGCCATCATGTGTCAAGCAAGGGATTAGAAGTAGATAAGGCCAAAATTGAGGTCATTGAGAAATTACCTCCTCCTAAGAATGTGAAAGAGTTAAGAAGTTTCCTAGGGCATGCGGGATTTTACCGAAGGTTTATCAAAGACTTTGCAAGGATTGCAAAACCTCTTAGTGGATTGTTGGAAAAGGATACGAAATTTCATTTTGATGAAGACTGTTTGAGTGCATTTAGTAAACTGAAGAAGCAATTAACCACGGCACCAATTGTGGTGGCACCCGACTGGGGTGAACCACTTGTCCTTATGTGTGATGCGAGTGACTATGCCGTTGGTGTAGTACTGGGTCAAGTTAGGGAGAAACTATTTCACACTGTAGCCTACGCGAGCAAAACTCTGATCGAAGCTCAAATCAATTATACCACGACTGAGAAGGAGTTGTTGGCAGTAGTCTACGCCTTCGAAAAGTTTCGATCTTATCTTTTATGCACTCAAGTTACCGTTTTTACTGATTATGCGGCCATCCGTTATTTGATGGAAAAGAAAGATACAAAGCCGAGATTGATTCGTTGGGTACTATTATTGCAGGAATTCGATTTGGAGATTAAGGATAGAAAGGGCGTAGATAACCCTGTAGCAGACCATCTTTCTAGGATCGAACCAGAGGAATCTTATTATCATTCAGAGATTGAGGAGAGATTTTCAGATGAACAAATCTTAGCTATATCAGAGGGGTTAGTGCCATGGTACGCCGATTACGTTAATTACCTCGTTAGTAATATCTTACCTTCAGATTTAAACTACCAACAACGAAAGAGGTTCTTACATCAAGTGCGGTCTTATCTTTGGGACCCACCTTATTTGTTTAAAATTGGTGCTGACGGAGTAGTGAGGAGATGTATCCCGGAAGTAGAAATGCATCCTATTTTAGAAAATTGTCATAGTTCTCCCTACGGAGGACACTTCAAGGGAAATAGGACAGCTATGAAAGTCCTAGAGGCCGGATTCTATTGGCCTACATTATTTCATGATTCTAGAGAACATGTGAAAAGGTGTGACTGATGTCAAAAGGATGAAAATATTAAGAAGAATGAAGCTATGCCTATGAATCCAATTCTAGAAGTTGAGCTTTTTGATGTCTGGGGTATAGATTTTATGGGACCATTCGTTAATTCGAATGGTAATTTATTTATCCTCTTAGCCGTAGACTATGTATCGAAATGGGTCGAGGCCATTGCCACGACCAAAAATGATGCAAAAGTGGTGTTATACTTCCTGAAAAACTTCATATTTAGTCGATTTGGAACACCCAAAGCTATTATAAGTGACGGGGGAAGTCACTTTTGTAATCACCAATTTGCTGCATTATTGAAAAAGTATGGGGTTAGGCATAAGGTAGCATTGGCATACCACCCTCAAACAAATGGATTAACGGAAGTATCTAATAGAGAGATCAAGAAAATCTTGGCTAAAATGGTTAGTGTAAATTGCAAAGATTGGTCTCAAAAGCTTAACGATGCCTTGTGGGCATATAGAACCGCTTTCAAGACCCCGATTGGTGTTACCCCGTATCGTTTAGTTTACGGCAAGGCTTGTCACTTACCGTTAGAGTTGGAATATCGGGCATATTGGGCCATTAAGAAAATCAATTTTGACTTTCAAGAAGCCGGTAAATCTAGACTACTACAGTTAAATGAATTGGAGGAGATCCGGACGCAAGCATATGAAAGTGCAAGGGTTTATAAGGACCGTACTAAAATGTGGCATGACCGCCATCTTACGGAAAAACATTTACAACCCGGGAAACTAGTTCTATTATTCAATTCACGACTAAAAATTTTTCCTGGTAAATTAAAGTCGAGGTGGTCGGGCCCGTTTCGGGTCAAGGAAGTGCTCCCTCATGGCGTCGTTACTATCATCAATGAAAAGGATCATTCAGAGTTTAAGGTCAATGGCGGATGTCTTAAGATTTATTTAGGAAACGAAAATGAACGAGTCATATCGTTCATACACTTGAAATAAAATCTTCGAGCCGCCGAATGTCCAGCCGGGACATTAACTAAGGCGCTTTCGGGGAGGCAACCCCAAAATTTTAATGTTAAGTTCATTATTATTATTGTTGTTTTTGTTTTTTTTGTTTTTTGTTTTGGTTGTTTGTGTTTCTCGTAAAGATTTAATTAAAAAAAATGAATGAAATGATTGGTACATAACTGGAATCTCATGGTCTCGAACGCTTAAAAACACATTTTCCCTTCATTAGGCTCCGGTCAAAGCTCAAAACAGGTTTTCTCCTCCGAATGTTACAACATTTCTGAATGTTGCAACATTATTTCCTCTGACTGCATCCCTTACAAACGCATGAATAAATTAAAACAGTCGGTTCATTTAAAATAATGAAAACCGGCTGACTGTTGGAATGGTTATTAACTTATTAAACCGGTTTAATTGAACTAATTTGAACCGGTTTAACATTATTTCCTCTGAACCGACTATTTTAACCGTCCGCCGCTTGGTAAAAGCTCGATATCCAGAAATTATTCTGCTCTCCCCGAATCCTCTGCACCAGAAAAAAAACCCTAACCCCATTCTCCGCCCTCTTTGCACCATCCGCCGGCGGAGCAACCTTTCGACGGCCGCCGTGCGTACCCGTAATCCATCGCCGACCCCCTGAGAGTGGTAAGAACTCGACATTGCTCTCTCTCTCTCTCTCGATTATTTGCCGTTTTCTCACTCCAACACTAACCCCACCTTCACAACCTCTCTGAAGCATCCACCGGCGAAAGCTCCAATAGTCGGCCACCGTATTCTATCGCCGACCTTCCGAAAGTGGTAAGTGATCGATTTCCTTCTCTCTAGATCATTGGAGCAATCTCTTTCTCGCGCTAAACCGACTCCCTCCACAGTCATGGCCCCTAAGAAAGGTCGAGCGAAGGTGGTGGCACATAAGAGCACAAGATTCATTAATGAAGAAGCTAAAGCTCGCTACGAACTGCTGAAAGCAAAGCCCGTCATCTACGAAAGAGGGTTTCAACTGGAAGTTCGTGGGTGGAGTCAAGCCTATGTGAAGCAAATAGACAAGTTCGGCTGGACCTCCTTCTGCCACCTCCGCACTGAAGCAGTCCTACCATGGGTGTACGAATTCTACGCCAACGCCAAGTTCCATGTGGAAGGAAAAATTCTTATACGGGGAAAGGAAGTCGATTTCTCTGCGGAAGGTATAAACTCCTTCTTCGATTTAACAAATCTGGACAGCGATGTCTTCGAGTCTGTCAGGACTTCTAACCCGTTCGATATTGCCACCACATTGAGCCTCACTAAAACTATAACTTGGGTGAATGAATCTTCGCATGTCCTGCATTCAGCCCTTTTTACTCGTGAAGCCAAAGTTTGGCTTCTCTTCGTCAACTCAAGTGTTATGCCGACGAAGCACCCAAATCATGTCTCATTCGAGAGGGCTTGCATAATTTATAGCATTATAAAAGGGATTCCAATTAATATAGGACATATAATCTCCAGTCAAATCCAGAAAAAGGTCAAAACGGAGGGGGGAACTCAGTTATGGTTTCCCACGCTCATCACATCGTTGTGCCGTTATGCCGGGGTATCTCTCGCCGATACGGACACTACCACCATTGTAGGTCAGCCAATAACATTCTCCGTCATTTCATCCTATATCAAGGTATCTTTAGATGAGACATCCCCCAAATCCGCCAAGAAACAAAGTTCTCCCGCATCTTCGCGCAAAACCACTCAACCTCCAATCCCGCCACCACTTTCCCCTAATCCTCCGGATTGGCTGATTATATTTAAATATTTGCAATCCACTGCCAAATATCAACGTCAGCAACATCATCATCTAGTGTCACATTTAGACATTTTACATCACAATCAAGTCGAAATTCTGCGCCATTTGAACGTACCTGAGGAAAAGATAGCGGTCCGCGAAGTGAATCCTGCTTGGTATGAGCGCAAACCCTCTGATTCGAAGGGAAAGGAGGCTGCAACATCGCTGGATCCACGTGATGAAGCGGAAACGGTCGACGACGATGCAGGCTTGGGATCCGGCGACGACAACGAAATGGAAGAATTTTTGGACGATGACGACTCGGACGAGGTCGATGACGCTGACGACGATGAGGAGGATGGTTGATACTCCACTATTCAGAATCTCGGAAATTTACATTTCTCTATTACTGCTGAAATGTTTGTGTTATTTTGGGTCATGACTGGTGAAACATGTTTATTTTGGGTAGTGTTGGTTTTCTTTCTGCATGGATCTGTTACCTTTTGCACGCAATTACTTTGATTTTGTGGTGAAATGTTTCTCTTATTTTGAGATATTTCTGTGGTGCTATGCAAGAGTTGGTGAAAGGTTTGTTTATTTTATTTATTTACTCATTTTGAACAGCTATGAGTGACAAATATTTGATGATTGCCAAAGGTTTGTTTTGATTAAACATTTTGGTGAAATTATTGTTTGTTTTGGGAAATGTCTGGGTTGACTATTAATGCGAACTTGTGGAACTATATGCTAATAACTGAATGCTAAGTAACATTTACGATTCACTGTGGTATGCTAATAACAAGTTTGCTTGGGGGGGGTGAAATGTTTTTTGTTTTAACTGAACTGTATGTTTGGTATGTTAATAACTTGTTGACCTGGATGCTTGCTATTGTTTTTCCTGAAGATTACTTGCTTATTTCTTTTCTAGCTCTAATCCTTATAACTGCTACTTGTCTCACTGTGGTTGATCACTTCTCTACTTGATCCCTTCCTTTTCCTAAACAGTTGTTTCCATAAATGACTGTTATATATTTTAATGCAATGAAGTTTTCAATGTTTACTGAATAAACACACTGTTTAATGAGAACATTTTATTATAATCTGCTGCTTTGTGGGTTGGGACAGCCCGTCATATCTTATATCGCTTTGTTCCACTTCACACATGTTTAGATACTGGCGATTGACATGTTAAAATTTCTTTTTATTCAACTTTTCTGATCTATGAAGTTCGCAATCGCATACTAGGGACTAGTATGCGATTATATTTGCTAAAATTTCTTTACTAGGGACTAGTAAAGGTTCAAGTATGGGGGCATGTCCTTCTATACCTTGCATGACAAATCTTTTATGGGATATATTTTAGAAATGTCTGCTCTTAATTTTGTTATTTATTATTAATAAATCTATTCAAGTTTTTCAAATTAATTGTAAGGTTAGACGAGTCAGTCCTATGAGTCAGACTATTAAATTGAAATTAGACTGATTGGTTAAAGCTCGATTAAGAAATCTATCTCACATTCATGCACTATAGTTCTTAAAAGAGTTTACGCCCTTTTAATTTATTTAATTAACTTCGGATCCTAATGAGATTAGATCGAGTATATTCTAATTCAATGATAGTTGCCAATATATTGAGCGTACGTAGTTAACCTTGCTCTCACTTAAAGCCTTACCTTTGTTGCCATCACATATTACTTCTAAGCTTAAAGACTTGAGTATTCAATAACCTATGTTCCTTAGCTAGTAGACTGACCACTTATGGGTGTTATATAAAAAAAAAATTTATTGTATATCATAGTGACATGTGGCCTAAGTTAGCTCCGGCTTACTTAGAATGATCCCAACTATGATCTAAAATATATATATATATATATATATATATATATATATATATATATCATAGTGATATGTGGCCCGTGGATATTCACGCATACTTGGAATGATCCCAACTATGAAAATATCAAAAAAAAATGTTGTTGAAAGTTAAACCTCATAAGTTGGCAGGCTACTAAGTTAATCAATTAGAATCAATGGCTATCCACCTTTCCAAAATTCATCAAGTCGTTTTATTTGGCATCGGTTTCTATCAAACTCATGTAGAGGTCATATCAAAGCCTTAGACTACTCTTGATCTATCCTATTGGTGACGAAGTTTATCGAAAATGAATTGTAAGGGAAGTAAACAAATTGTTAAGGGCATCACATATAACACTTGAATTCTTAATTGAGCCTTATCGTATATCTATCTGATGGATTTATGAAAGTTTGAATTCTTATGGATTAGAAAGTCTAACATCAGTTAATGAGAATTACTTGAAGCTATTTTGGTTACCTTATAATAAAGAGTAGAAGGAAATGGAATTATACTTTCATAAACCTTTATCATGTTATGGTTTTCAATTATTTACCTTTACTAGGGACTAGTAAAGAACCAAGCATGGGGGTGTGATAACTTCACAAAAAGAAGTTATCTTCATCCATATTTTAACCATGTTCAGCCACGTTATGCGATATTTATACATGAAAAGTAGATAAAAATCCAATTGCCGCATGATTTGAAGTCAAAATGGTTGTTACTCTCATTTTTATATGTTTTTATGATAGGATTCATGGAGAATTTAAGTCAAGGATTGAAGGCTAAGCATTGTGGAAAATCTGGGAAAAATGTTGCAACATATTCTCAACAAATCTGACAGGTCAAATTGTGCAGAAAGACAGAACCAGAAATGCTGCAACATATTCGTAACATTTCTGACAGTTACAAGAAATTCAAATCCGAAATTACCAAGTTTTCAACAGTTACATCCTAATTTTTAGCATCCGTTCAGCATTTAAAAATGACTGGATGTGGGGCCCACTGGGAGGAGAAAAAGAAAAGTTTAAAAGGGAAGATTTCAGCCATTTAAAGAGATATCTTCTTCCATATTCGGCCATTAGAGAGGAGAAAATCTGGGAAGAAATTCTGAAGGAAAACCAGTCCAGTTCTCGGCATTCGGGCTGAAGGAAACACTTCCACGCCACTGGAGAAGGGAAGATTCGCATTTCTTTCGAGATGTTTAGTAAGATCTCTTCAGTTTTGTGTTGTTTTTCCGCAGTCATGAACTAAAACTCTCTAGTCTTGCATGATGAGAGTAGTATGTGTATGTTGATGATAAACATCTTTGATTTTGAGTTTGTCTTGTGATTATCTTTATTGATCTTGTGATTTTTATGGTGAAATTTGTGGATCATGTCTTTTTATTATATTGCGCCGCGAGAATCGAGAGATGAGCGTCGTAATACTAATTTAAGGGATAGTTTATCGCAGTGCGAGAATCGAGAGATGAGCAGTGTGAATCATTAACCAAAATTTCTTTATCTTTACGGCGTTTCAAGAGTCGAGAGAGGAGAAACGTGCGTGCATCACAAGATCTCTTGAGTTTTGAAAAGTGAAAGAGATTTCCTTTTCATGCTTGCGAATTAGATTTTTTGCGCTTCATAATATTTTCGTTTCGCCTAAGTTAGAGATAACTAGGGTTGCGTAGATATTAAGACTTCTTGTATCGAGAGATAAAAATTTCTTCTTTAAAAATCATCGCAAGATAATTCAAAGTTAAACCAAATGAAATACTTATTTTATCATCATCATGTTATACATATGAAATCAGAAATGCAAGACTATTTTCTCTAATTGCGAAGAAGTTACTTTAAGATCTAGTTAAATTAGTTTTAATATTTATCTAAAAATTTCAATCTATTTTTAGAAAATCAATTAACCGTTTTACTTGGATTCATAGAAACAATGTAGCTAGTAATTGTAAGCGCTAAACCCATCACTTCTCCGTGGGAACGATCTCACTCACTTTGTATTACTTGTACGACGCGTATACTTGCGTTTTCAAGCTCTATTTTGCGCGTATCAACACCCCAACTACTGGCCCCACCTGTTCTCAGCAGGGCTGGTTGTTGATGTCAGGCTTCGAACCCGGCACCCTTGATAAGAAGCACATAATGCTTGCCCTCATCACCAACTGAGTCGCACCCTTGATAAGAAGTACTTAACGCTTGCCCTCATCACCAACTGAGCCGCGGCCTGTCGCCCTCGCATTCTCTTTACAAGAGCACTGTAACAGAGGCAAATAGTGGATCTTGTCTGGCAAAGACCCGGCCACGTGGTTTTTCCGCCTTTCCGGGGTTTTCCACACTAAAGTCGTGTGTCTAAAATCTGTATTTTTCTACTTTAACTGTGTGCGTACTCGATTGCCCAGGGCTAAGACGGACCGATCCGGAACCGGTCTACCGAGGGCATTGAGAGAACCGCAATAGTTTGGTGTCGTCTGTGGGAAACATACCCAGCAAGCGAGAGAAGACTCAGAAGTTTGTCAGAGCGAGACAGAATGGCTGGAAAAAGCACCCAAACAACTTGGGGGGTCGATCCGGCATGAGCAGGAGGATCAAGTCGCGTCGCAATCTCTAGCGATTGCACCACCGTAATAGGACGTCGCAGTGCCTGGGGCGGCACCGCCCGAGAGCATGGCGCCCCCACCAGACATCCGGATCGAGATGCTCGCCCTCTTAAGACAACTCGCAGGCCCCCACGTGCCCGCAGGGGCCCCAACTCAAGAAAATCTACCAGTACCACCAACAGAAGGCCAGAGGACCGTGGAAGAAGAATCTAAGTCATCAAGGCACGACAGCGTCGAGCATCCCGTTCACCACATCAAGGCGGCGGGAATCTCCCCTCTCCTCAGCAATCAGTAGCAGCCGGTCCCGGCAGAGCCAGGTGCAGGAATGACTCGGGAAGCATTCCGCGAAATGTTTGAAGAAGAGTTTGGACCTGTCGGCCGGCGAGCGATGGCGACGCAGCGCCCCGCTCGGGGGGCATCACCCTTGGCTCCTGAAGTACTGGCCTATCTCGTCCCTCAAGGATTCAAGTTCCCCCACGTCGAGACGTACGACGGAGTGGACGATCTTTGGGAGCACATCAACCACTTCTACACGGTCCTCCACCTCTACAACGCGTCTGATCAACTGTTTTGTCAGTTCTTCCCTACCACCCTTAAAGGGCAGGCCCGCACTTGGTTCCAGTCCCTCCGAGAGGGGTCCATCAGAAACTTTCCCCAGCTGAGCCAGTAATTCCTCGATTAGTTCATGGACAACCGCAGGATCGCAAAGGATCCATCCCACCTCTCCGGCATCTGGCAGAGTCAAACCGAGACCTCGAAAGAGTTTTTCCGCCGATTTACTGCGGAAGCGAGACAGATCCCTGGGGTAGACCCATAACTCCTTCGAGGGGTCTTCCTTGGGGGACTCCGACCAGGCGGATTCTACTCCGCTCTAATGCGGGATACTGTCCCCAGTTATGCAGATCTGGTACATCGAGTTGAAGCTCAGATAGTTGAGGATGAGGCCATTGAGGCCCACCGTCGACAGTTTGAAGGAGGCCAAAAGAGGTAAAAGCAGCAGGAGCAGCCCTCCGGAAGACGAGCAGAGAGGCGCGACGAGAACCGTCGCATCGAGCATCGCAATCAGGAGCCCCGGAGAGGCCAGGATTACGGGCCTCCCCGGACTTACACCCCTCTCAACACCACTCGCGCTAACGTCCTATATGCCATTCAGGACGATCCGGCGCTCAAAAGGCCAAGGGCGCTCCCACCCAATCCAAGGGCTGATCCATCAAAGTATTGCGACTTCCATCGAGAAACTGG
This sequence comes from Platanthera zijinensis, assembly GCA_039513925.1. Classification (NCBI taxonomy): domain Eukaryota; kingdom Viridiplantae; phylum Streptophyta; class Magnoliopsida; order Asparagales; family Orchidaceae; genus Platanthera; species Platanthera zijinensis. Next base: position 148,060,187 of record CM077094.1, on the reverse strand, counting down.
GCACACTACTGAAGAGTTTGTGAATTTGAAAGATGAGATATAGTATCTTGTTCGGCAGGGAATACTCGGGCGTTTTCTGCAAGGATATGTGCGAGAGCAGCACGGAGGCCCGCCTGCGCAGAGAGAACCGCCACCTGCGCGTCGAGAGGTGCAGAGGGGCGGGCAGGTCGTCGAGATTGTGGAAGTCATCTCCGGCTTTCCCTTTCCTATGGTCAACTCCATCGCTGCTCCCCAGGAAGACAAGGTGGTTGGAATCATTCCTACCATTAGCTTCGGCGAGGAGGACCTTCAGGGCCTCCGCACACCGCACTAGGACCCGCTAGTTATTATGGCAGAAATTGGCAACCCCAGCTTCCACGTGAAGCGAATTCTGAAACCGTTTACAATATTTATTTAGTAAAAAAAATATATTTTTATAAGTAAAAAAATTATTTTCTCCCGTTTTATTCTTATTCATCTCTCTCTCTCTTTCTCTTTCCCTCTCTCTCCCTCTCCTCCCGGCACACTCTCCCTCTTTATAGAGAATTGATATTAGCAGTTCATAAATGGCTATTCGCAGTCCAAAATGTAAGGAAAAATCCTCCTTTCTTCGCAGTCCATAAATGGCTATTCGTAGTCCATAAATTCCTTGATATATCACTGCTCCTACACTGCTCCTACACTGCTCGTACGCGCATTTTAAAACTGCGTCTTTTAGGGGCATTTTCAGGAGAAGTGTTTAACATAAAAGTTGTAGATCTCGACGATATCTACAACTTTCATGCTGATTACTTTTTGATTTGAAACCGTTTAGGCTCCCGATTTGGCCCCCGAAGAAAATCACGCAGAACTTTCAAATGTTCCGCGTGATTTTTTTCGGAGGCCAAATCGGGAGCTTAAACAACTTCAAATAAAAAAGTGTTCAACATGAAAGTTGTAGATATCGTCGAGATCTACAACTTTTATGTTTAACACTTCTCCCGAAAATGCACCTACAAGACGCAGTTCAAAAAGGCGTCTATTTATTTTAAAAAAAATTATTTTTTTTTAAAACGGGCCCCGCGCTAATTCCATTCTTCTTGTTCAAAATTTTAAGGTTTTCTAAGGTCCAATACATGCGAGTATTTATCTATTTTGTGTTTGTTTTCTCTTGCAGATGATCGCAACGAGGGCTCTAAATCAACACATTTGCTCATTTTAAAAATTTTGTTGTTTGAAATTTTATTTTTATATAATTGGATTTTTATATTTTTTTTATTCTACCTAAGAACTTTGTTTGGACTGCAAATTTTATTTTGGACTACGATTATTTTGGTGATTGTTAACCGCAACCCGGTTTTGGCTATCCGCACCCCATTGTTAACCGCAACCCGAAATTATAATCGCACCCCAATATTTGGATTGCCACACCCCATTGTTAATCGCACCCCGAAATTTATGAAAATTTTATCAGCACCCCGCATTCAATAAATTTTTTTTTTTCAAACCAAATATATGAGAAGCAAAACTAAATATGTGGATATCTTGCCAATGGTGGAATTCTTTCAACCTGCATAGCTGCTATTTCACATAACATTTCATTGAAACTTTATCCCATTGAATTACCTTCATGTGTCGATCGTTTAATTTGCAAGCTATTGCACATACATGTCCTATTACACCAAAAATTATATAGCCAAACATATTAAAGTTGTCTCATAGCTAAACCCAACAACATATCTACTAAAATTACCACAAAATCGTACTAGAGAGAAAATGGAAAATTCAAAAATCATGTGCTTACATGTCCCAAAGTCCTGCTTTGTTTGCGTCCCAAACTTGATTTGTACCCCTAGAGTTCGTGAGTGTGGGGGGGACGGCTGCTTCCGTGAGCCGGGAGAGCGGGGGGGGCCGCGGGTTCCTCTCTGGTATGAGGGGGGAAAAAGGGGGGAGGGGGGGGGGGAGAAAAAGAAAAAGAGGGGGAGGAGAAGAAAAGGGGGGAGGGAGAAATAGAGAAGACAATCATGGGCGAAGCCTGTGCAGACATGCCCAGAGCCTCTACCACCACGGCTGCACCCGGAGAAATTGAGCGGTGGTCTACAGTCTCGTTGCAGTTGCAGGATCACTCAGAAAATCCATGAAATTCTTATCATTTGACCAAACTAGCACGCAATCCTCGCCAAATCTCAGGACTAGAGCTCTTATATCAGCATCAATCGAGTGACGACGATAACCCGGAAACTGGGAAGCGGCCATTTGAACACTATATTTCAAACCAAGATGGAACTTTGTTTGTTTCCATTCATTAATGGTTGAGCTAAATATGAACAAACTCGAGTTTATTAATGAGACAAAAAATCTTGTTTGGTTCTACTTGTCGTTGTGTGACCTTGAGGTCATGGGTTCGAGTCCTGGAAACAACCACTTGCAAAAATGGAATGCGTAAGGTTTGCCTACATTTCACCCTTGTGCTGGGACCCTTCCCCGGACCCTCGCTATGCGGGGATGCTTTGTGCACCGGGTTGCCCTTTTGCCCTTAGGGTCATAACCTTTGTTATGCCAAACATACATTATTATATGATAATAGTGTTTTTTGTCTAAACACAACGGAGTAAAAACTCGCTGCCAAACTGAGCCTAAAGCACCATAGATGACTTCTAATTTCTAATTTCTTCTGATAATTCTAGATTTTACCCATCCGGATTTGTTGAATCTGTTGAATCCTAATTGAATCAAATTCAGATTTATTAAATATCACAGCCAAAAATGTCCTAAAAATAGTTCAAACTGAAGATAGTCTCCATATGAACAACTACAAATCCAAAGTTGCAAAGGCAGCAAAAGGCAATATGAAGAAATAAAAGGGCATTCAAAAATATAATCTAACAACTAAGGCTATGTTTGGCATGATGGTGGTTGATGTAAACGCATGAGTTAAACCGTCATTCGTTAAGGATCACCTAACAAACATCATTCGTTTGAACATAAAAGTGGACAAAGTTCCTTAAATGGGCGTTAACGAATGACAATTTAACCCCCATGTTCATGACGGTCACCACCGTGCGAAACGCCGCGATTGCGATTGCCACTATAGACATTAGCGGTACATCTTGAAAAAACGCCGCCAAAAGTAGCAGCATTTTTTTTATAAAAGCACCGCAAAATGTGGCGACGTCTTTTTAAAAAACGTGTCCAAAAGTGATAGCTAAAAAACAAGTGCCGCAAATACCATGACACTTTTAAAAACTACAGCAAAATCTCCAAACAATTACCATTGCCATTATCAGTCACTCTACATATAAATAATGAAATTCACTTTATCATATCTCTCAGTATTTCTCATTTAGGCAAGAAAATACTTGGAAAGTATTAAGGGAATGCATGTATCTATGATAATCTTCATTAATCAGTACAATATATTCACATTAACATCATAAAATTATAATCTTCCCTACCGCACATTACAATAGAGAGTACCAAAATAAAATAAAAATCACTTTTACAAAACAAGAAAGTTTGTGAATAATCCTATTTCTAAAACTCTACGGATAATTAGAAAAGATCTTCTTCCACGGAGGTTGGTCCAGCAATCGACGTCAATAAAACATGCAAGACTTTGCCTTTTGGGGCTCTATGGCGGGGAAAAAGATGCAATTTAGTGTTTGACTCGCCTTCTTTTACCATGGCTCTGACCCAAAATGAGGCTAAGACAATTTGTCGGACCAACTCCCCACATGTAAGTGCTCAGGCAAGTCACTTCCATTCTTTGAACAACAAATGACACAAAATGCCTGTCATGTAGGTAGCCGGTGCAAAGTTTATGATAATCATCTCTCTACTCCTATGCTCAACCTCTTCTCCTCGCAACTAGTCCCAGAAAATACCGTTGTCAGCTCTCACTTGCCTTTCAGTGCCCACCTGTTATTACAGAATAAAAAAAAACATAGTAGGTTGACAATGTCTTCAGAAATTCAAGAGCTTTTCCAATTACAAGATCGAATTAATGGAGTTCTGAGAAGTAACGCCTCATACCTAAATACATTTGTTTTCCGCAATCCCTGAAATGAAATGACGGAAAAACGAATGGTGAGAACTAATAAAACCCCAAACTTTATAGCAAAAACGAACGAAGTGAGGGGACAAACAAACCATATATGGGATTCCCACCAGCCGGTTCGCCTGTAAAACATCACTCCCCTATACTGGGAACTCCTATATATGATTTTAGCAAGAAATGGTTAAATAAATCCAAAAAAATTATGCAACTACTATGAGTAAAGAAGGAATAAAAAGAAAAAAAATGTTTTTCAATAGTTAAGGAAAACTTCTGCAAGTCTAAATGATTTTAAAAAATAGAAAAACTTACATGGAAATTATAAATAAATGCTAAGAGAAGCTTATTACAATTTTTATTATCTCCCACATAATAATGATTCATTTTCAATGGAGGTTATTGGCCTGCGCGGCGATGCCCTGGTTTGGAGATCATTGGTGGCATCCTGGTTCCGGCGAGGTCAAGTGGAAAGGGGGAGATCTTCGCCATTGCAGAGGCGATGCCCGAGCATAGAGTGGAAATGTCTGAATCCAACCGTAGGGAGAGCACCATTCAAAATATCCATGGAAAAAATAGTAAAGTGCTACCAGAGAAGCCTCTCATGAAGATAAAGCAGATTCTTAATTGAGCTCCCTCCATAAGGTTGAAATCAAGTATAAATCGATATTTGGGGGATTGGTGACTCCAAAATTTGTACTTGTGTTCCTTGAAAAACACAAGTTAGAGAAAACGCTTAAACAAACAAATCCTAAATTAATAATTATTAAAAAAACTAAGAAGACTTCAGAGGAAAAGTGGAAAATAGAGGCTCAGATCATCTCCAAACTAGTCCAAGAAGAGGTAAAATGGAGAGAGCGAATAAACACTCATCTTCCAACCACCTTCCAGTGCTAATGATAGTTGCAGGTGTTGCCTGAGAAGCCTTCTCCACAGGCCATCATCCTCAATGCCCTCAACATTCAAGGAAAAAAGACATCATTAGTCCATGTCAGCTCCATGATTCCTCATCGCCTCTAATTGATGCAAATAAAATCTCATTAAGCATGTCAACAATTGCAAAGTGAAGCTCTAATAAAACAGACCCGCAGTTGAACACATCTTCATATCTCTCCCCCCCCCCCCCAAATATTTTAGCATTTTATCTTGCTTGCACACCCACCATGGATACACGGGTTGCCTGAGGAGACTCTCCAGGCCATCCTCTGTGCATTGTCTCTTTCAAGGAAGAAATCTATTCAAGGTAAGCAGTTTGAAAGCAAAGAACAAGAGCAAGGAAGAGGAATAAGAACACATCAGGATGCCTAACGCAATAATGTCAAACATATGTTATATGACGATGGCATTTTTAACCAAAATCACTGGAGCAAACTCGCAGCGTAACGAAGCCTAAGTGGAGAACTTGGGGCTCGGATCATTTCCAAACTAGTCAAAGAGAAGGAGAAGGGGGCAGAGAAGACTCTCCGGGCCATCCTCCATGCATTGTAAAAAACTCTCACCTGCCATCCAACCTTCCCCCAACGTTATGATGGGTTGCACGGGTTGCCTGAGAAGCCTCGCCACAAGGGCACATGCCATCCTTCTCTCCCATCAATGTTCTATGACGATGGCTTTCACGTTGCTTGCCGGCGGGGAGCTTGTACTGGACACTCACCACGATTTCGTCGGTCGAGCTCGGCGCTGAGCTCTTTGGGGGGTTGCAGGGGTATTCACACCTCGCGCTGAGCTCGCTGGTCGAGCCCCGACCAAAATTTTTGCCAGGGAAAGTAGGTAAAAGGCAACTACACTTGCATTATATTCACACCTTCCCGCAGGCGAATCCTTCGGGTCGATGGTCGTCCAGGCAGTGAGGGAGGGCAGCCGCGGAGTTCTGGAGCCAGAGGAATCAACTGCCCAGTAGGAGACGCCGAGACCGCGATGGCCGTGCTGCAAGTAAAACGCTGACTGGAACGGCGGAAGCGGGGCGATTTTAGGTTAGCAGAAAGGCGTTGAGAAACAGAAAATTGGCGGAAGCCGCCAACGCCCATCCTCCCCGCGACGGGCGAAGCTGCGTTGGGAGGTGCTGCAGCGGGCGGAGCTGCGTTTGGCGGTGCTGAGTTAGACGGTGCTGCAACGGATGTTGTGGCCAGCGAAAATCGCAGAGGCGAAGAGGCTGCGGGAGAGAAAGAGAGGGATTTTGGGATAGTGATGAGGCGGTAAGCGGCGCGAAGAAGAAGCGATGAGAGGGTATTTTCGGAACAGTGAATTTTTAATAAGCAGTGGTGTTTTAATTTATAATGCATATCGTCTCACCATGATTTAGCAGCTAATTTTTTTCTATACAGTCTAAATCATATAGTTTGTAATGATCCCAAGCTTCCATGAACACGGCCCATCATATTTGGCCCTGCCAAATGAAAAAAATTCATTCTTTGGTATAAAAATTCAAAATTTTCTCTAACATTTGAGCAGATTTTAGCACTGCAATATGTTGCACAACATTTCCTAAGTTGATTTGAGCTAATCAGTATATTTCCGCTGAAGTGTGGTCTGTAACATAGTAAGAACATCTTTTGCAAACAAGAATCAACAAAGCATAACCAATAAATTGTAAGGAATTCTTATAGAGATATAGGTACATGAATTATTCAGATTATTGGCAAATACTAATGAATTTCATATAGATTTTTCATGAGTTCACTAGTCATTTCATACTGCAATTGTTCAAACAGGGGAAAAGTGCTGCTCTGGAGTAGTGAGGCTAAAAGACAAATTGAGGAAACAAATGAAATTCATATGATCCAATTGACTTTCAAAAATCCTTACTAAAATGATGAAGATATAGTTTCACGACAAGATATTTAGACTAAAAAAGTGCTACTCTGGGCAACATTAGATACAAGCTCAGGTTTGAATTAATGCATGTGTGCATCCATTAAAAAAGGTTGTTCCAATATTAGATCGGGAATATTAAAATCAAAGAACTCAAATTTATTTGATAACATGAGAAAGACAAACATTCGAATATGGTCGTAGTTCCCTGGGTTTGAAGAGCAAAAGCCCCATGTGTCATTGCTCCCTGTTCCTCTTCGTGCAAATATCGAATATTATAGCTTGAACCGAACCAATCAGGCACATGAGTGTTGTGCTTGAGTAATGACATCGATATACCTTGCACATTTTAGCCTAGAATGATAAAAATAAAAAACCAAGTACATACATAGTGAGAACATCATAGCACTACTAAATAAAATCTCCAACTGAATTATCAACCAGATTGAATGAGAGAAACAACTGGCGACATCCAGAATTGAGCCCATGATGAACTCATGGTGCAATGCTGTCTGATCATGCCCACCATTACTATGCGGTTTGAGAAGGTTGACACTTATTTAGAAGTTAAGCTCCATTCCTTTGAGGAAAGTGAGGACCATTGCTCCAACAACTCTCACAAGAGTTCCTACTATCTTTGCTTTCCCGGATAAAGTTCTGATTCCTAAATTCTCTAATCTTGAACATAGACCCATCAAAAAGAGAGATTCTGATTAATTATTCAAATGTATTTGACATGTTGGTTTGTGAAAAAAGTTTATATATATAAACCTGAATATGACAGCCATGATGAAAGTTCCCATGGGAAGCTCCTACCGGCGATCATCAAGGTTCTGGACTATACCCTCACAATTGACCCAGAACTCGTCTGTTGACATCTCCGCCCATCTCTGGGAGATAACGATGAGATCCTCTCAGGTCTCCTTCCACTCCGGACGCTCAACTAAGGCTTCCACCCAAATCTCCCGGAAACACACCCAACTCTGCGTCCACCTCCTTCTTGAGAAGTTTAAACTTCGACTTGATGACCGTCATTATATCCTGCCACGCAGAAGAAGAAGAAGAGGAAGGATTAAGCAAAGAATGTTTACCAATTTGGAAAAAATTGAGGGGCTCCATCACCTGCATTATACTTTGGGTCTTGTAAGATCACAGAGCTTGTGAATCGAGAGAGGGCTGGTGCCCTTAAAATCCAGTTCGTGAGAGAAGCTTTTGACGTTGGTGGGAGATTGCTTCCGACGTCCACTAGTCGCGCAGATAATGACACGGAATCTCGGGGATTGTATGTCTGCTGCATCAAAGGAAGCAGAAGCGAGAGGTCGGCTGGCGAGGAGAAGATGTTACATACCTGGAGCGGATGTGAGAAGGTGATATGCGGGGAGAAGTGCGGCTGATAAAGAAGCGGTGGATGGCTAGGTCAAGCGGCCAGCGCGGGACAGCAGGAGCGGATTTTCTTTGCGATTGTGATGAGGCGGTAAGCAGCGCGAAGAAGAAGCGGTGGGAGGGTATTTTTGGAACAACGAATCTTCAGTCCGATTCAGTGAACTGGAGTGAGGCCCGACCGGGGGGGGGAGTTGGATCCGGATCCCCAGGAGTTCCTCCGGGAACTCCACTCCACGGGTGGAGTTCCTCATTTGCGCAATAATGGAGCGGAATTACAAAAAGTGGTTAACATGAAAGTTGTAGATATCCTCGAGATGAATAACTTTCATGTTGAACATTTTTTGATTTGAAGTCGTTTAGACCCCCGATTTGGGCCCCGAAAAAATCAGTCCGAAAATAATTAAATATAATTATTTTCGGACTGATTTTTTCGGGGCCCAAATCGGGGGTCTAAACGACTTCAAATCAAAAAATGTTCAACATGAAAGTTATTCGTCTCGAGGATATCTACAACTTTCATGTTAACCACTTTTTATAATTCCGCTCCATTATTGCGCAAATGAGGAACTCCACCCCGTGGAGTTCCCGGAGGAACTCCCGGGGATCCCGATCCGGAAAAGTTGGGTTGCGGTTAAAGTTCTGAAAAAGGGTTTTTTAAAAACGTTTTGGGGTGCGGATAGCCAAAACCGGGGTGCGGTTAACAATCGTCTTATAATTTATGGATTGCGAATGAAAGTGGACTGCGAATAGTCATTTATGAACTGCTAATATCAATTCTCTTTTTATATTACTGTATAATAATAATTTATATCCTGCTACTTCTTTCTTCCTCTCTCATCCGCCCTCTCTCCCCCATCTATCCTCTCTCTCCATCTCTTTCTCTCTCTCTCCGCTGGCACCAAGCCACCACCGCCCTCTCTCTCCCCTCTCTCTCTCTCTCTTTCTCCCTCTCTCTCCATCTCGGTTTTCTCCCTTCTCTTCGGATCCCGATCCCCTGGAGTTTCAGAGGGTGGAGTTCCGATTTTGCGAATAAATGAGACGGAATCAGAAAAATTGGTTAACATGAAAGTTGTAGATATCCCCGAGACGAATAACTTTCATGTTGAACACTTTTTGATTTGAGGTCGCTTAGACCCCAAATTTGGGCCCCGAAAAAATTCTGTCGGAAAATAATTAATTTAATTATTTTCGGACAGAATTTTTTCGGGGCCCAAATCGGGGGTCTAAACGACCTCAAATCAAAAAGTGTTCATAATGAAAGTTATTCGTCTCGGGGATATCTACAACTTTCATGTTAACCAATTTTTCTGATTCCGTCCCATTTATTCGCAAAATCGGAACTTCATCCCCTAGAGTTCAAATAGGAACTACAGGGGATCCGGATCCCTTCTCTTCACCTCTCTCTTTCCATCTTTTTTCTCCCCTCTCTCTCCCACTCTAGGTATCGGAGCTCTAGTCTTTTTTTTAATCCATCAGATAAAAATCGACGATGATCAAATTCTGAAAATATATCTAATGGCTAATATGAAATATCTTTATAAATAGTAAAGATATATTTTTATCACTATAAAAGAAATATAAACTCATGACTATAAAAGAAATATAAACTCATGAGTTTAAAATACAAAAAGCCGTCTAATCATGATTTGATAATTTATCAGACGTCGAATCGTTATATTATTAAAAAAATAAAAACTATAGGGCTCCTAAAGCTAGAGAGAGGAGGGGGGGAGAGAGAGAAAAAAAAAGAGGAAAAAGGGAGAGAGATTAGTTGTTGTAAGTCAAAACGTACTTTTTTTTACAAAATAAAAATTATAATCGTGATTGATATTTTTTTACGGTCATTTTGAGTACTCATATGTATATGTTGCGGGCACGGCTGCTGGGGGCGGGCGAAGCCCGCCATCGACGGGCGGGTACTGTCGCGTTTGGCCGTAGGGGCGGAGCCCCGTGTCGAGCACTCGTCGTGGGGCGCGGGCGAAGCCCGTCATCGCCGGGCAAGTACTGTGGCGCGTAGCCATTGGGCCGGAGGCCCGTGCCTGTCACTCGTATATATACATATATACATATATACATATATATATATATGTAGATATGTATATATGTATATATGTATATATGTATATATACGAGTGACAGGCACGGGCCTTCGGCCCTGGGGGCATTCGGCGGGGGTGTGGCAATCGGCGGGGTCCGACATTCGGCGGGGTCCGACATTCGGCGGGGTCCGACATTCGGCGGGATGCGACATTCGTCGGGGGTGCGACATTTGTCGGGGACGACATTTGTCGTGGGCGGCGACATTTGTCGGGGGCGTTGATATTTGTCGTGGGCGGCGACATTTGTCGTGGACAGTACCCGTCCGCAACATATACATATGAGTACTCAAAATGACCGTAAAAAATATAAATCAAGAATATAAATTTTATTTTGTAAAAAAAATTATATTTTAATGTTAAAACATTAATTTTGGTGATTGTTATTAGCACTGCACTTTTGGATATTCGCACTTTATTTACTCTTAATTTTTCGCATCTTTTGAAAATACTTCTTGTACATGCATTTTTAGGAAAAGTGTTCAACACGAAAGTTGTAGAGCTCGAAGAGATCTACAACTTTAGTGTTGAACACTTTTCCTAAAAATGCATGTACAAGGAGTATTTTCAAAAGGCGCGAAATCTGAGCGTATTTTTAGAAATACGCTTTATACATGCATTTTTAGGAAAAGTATTCAACACGAAAGTTGTAGATCTCGTCGAGATCTACAACTTTCGTGTTGAACACTTTTCCTAAAAATGCATGTACAAGGAGTATTTTCAAAAGGCGTGGAAAATTAAGAGTAAATAAAGTGCGAATATCCAAAAGTGCAGTGCTAATAACAGTAACCTTAATTTTTCTCTTGTCATTCCTAGGCTAGAGACAATAGATTTAGGGTATCTAGTATTTTTATTTTTTGTATTTTAATATTGTAAAATTGTGTAATTACCTAAAAAGATATTGTGTTTATAATATATTAATATAAAGTTTGGTATAATTGTTTAATTATGAATACAACTATAAGGGCAATATAGGGACATCAGGCAATGTTTCACCAAAGAGTAGTTTTCGTATATTAGTAGAGATATCTACTAATATACGAAAACTATTCTTTGGTGAAACATTGTCTGATGTTCGTATATTACCCTTATAGTTGTATTCATAATTACACAATTATATCAAACTTTATATTATAAAGACAATATGCTTTTAGGTAATTACACAACTTTACAATATTAAAATACATAAAATAAAAAAATTAGATACCCTAAAACTATTGTCTCTAGCTAGGAATAACAAGGGAAAAATTAATGTTTTAACGTTAAAATATAATTTGTTTTACAAAATAAAAATTGTATTTTTGATTTATATTTTTTTACGGTCATTTTAAATACTCAGGTATATGTTGCGGGTCGGGCGGAGCCCGCCGAGAGCGGGCAAAGCCCGCCGTCGTCGGTCGGGTACTGTCGCCTGAGGCCATAAGTGCGGGTACTGTCCACGATAAATGTTGCCGCCCATAACAAATGTTGTCGCGCACGACAAATGTCGCCTCCCACGACAAATATCGCCGCCCACAACAAATGTCGTCCCCACGACAAATGTCGCACCACCGGCAAATGTCGCATCCTGGAGAATGCCGCACCCCGCCGAATGCCGCACCCGCCGATTGTCGCACCCGCCGAATGCCCCCAGGGCTGAAGGCCCGTGCCTGTCACTTATATATATATATACACACACACACACACACACGTGTGCCCGACACGGGGCTCCGCCCCTATGGCCACGCGTCACAGTACTTCGCCCCGCCCCCCGGCGGGCTTCGCCCCCCCCCCCCCCCCCCCCCCGGGCTCCGCCCGCCCCCGGCGCCCTCCATTTAAATAAAAAAACAAATAAACAAAATAAATAAAAAACAAATAAAAAAAACAAAACAAATAAAAAAAATTAAATAAAAAAGAAAAAACAAAAGTAAATTCCTAAGCCAGGCGGGATTATAATCCCGCCTGGCTTAGGCGGGATTATAATCCCGCCTGGCTTAGGCGGGATTAATCCCGCCTGGCTTAGGCGGGATTAATCCCGCCTAATTTAGGAGGGATTAATCCCCTAATTAGGCGGGATTAATCCTGCCTAAGACAGGCCGGATTAATTCTGCCTAAGGCAGGCGGCGGGATTAATCCCGCCTGGGGAATAGGCGGGATTGCCTAATTAATCCCGTCTGGGATTCTATTAATCCCAGGCGGGATTTAGTCCCACACCGTCTGCGCGAGTTTTCTATTCGATTATATATACTTTTGTTCCCTTTTAAAATTTGTGTTATAATAGCATGCCGGGCCTGAAATTCTGCCGGGCTTATTTACCGAATTTTGGGATTAATTTTGGCCAACAGATTGTAATGAGCTGGCTGGTTGTAGGGTGCCCTATGAAAATATATAGGTTTGAGACGCCCTATATAGGTTTAGGAGACCTAAGAAAAAAATATGAACGGTCATGATTCATTGTTGTGATCAACGGTTGTGATCAATTATTTGGTTCTCATTCAACGGTCATGATCAGATTTTCCAATTCAAAACTACTTCCTTATATATAGGTTATATATATTATAGGGGAAGTATCTTATACGGCCTAATTATGTGCGGGCATGCGGGCGGAAATCCTCAGCCGTCCGATTTACTATGCTTTTCCTTTATTTCAGGGATCCAGTGGCGCCCAGGCTTACAGGGGCGGCGGCCGGCGGCTGCGGGCTCGCCTGCCACCGGCCGCCCTGGATTCGCCGGCGACCAGGGGCGGCGGCCGGCGGCTGCGGGCTCGCCTGCCACCGGCCGCCCTGGATTCGCCGGCGTGCTCGCCGGCGAATCCAGGGCGGCCGGTGGCAGGCGAGCCCGCAGCCGCCGACCGCCACCTCCGTAAAAAAAAATTGCATCGCAGTGCTAATTTTTTTAAGGGGCCGGCGGCCAGCAGCTGCGGGCTCTTCGGCCACCAGCCGCCCTGGATTCGCCGGCGTGCTCGCCGGCGAATCCAGGGCGGCCGGTGGCAGGCGAGCCCGCAGCTGCCGGCCGCCGCTGGGTAAAAAGCGGGCCTGCAGGCTTGATCGCCGGCGTGCACAGTATGATTAATCATACTATGCACGTGATTAATCTTAGAGCCTTGATCTGATCTGATGGCCTGGATTTTCTGCCCGCACGCCCACAACAGGCGCCAGCCCGCACAGGAGGAGCCCCCATATATATATATATATATATATATATATATAAATATATATATATATATATATATATATATATATATATATACACACACACACACACGAGTGCCCGACAAAGAGCTCCGCCCTTACGGCCAAACGCGACAGTACCGGACCAGCGACGGCGTGCTTCGCCCGCCCCGACGAGTCGCTGCGCCCGCAATCTATACATATGAGTACTCAAAATGATCGTAAAAAAATCTAAATCAATATTATAATATTTATTTTGTAAAAAAAAAATATTTTTATAAGTAAAAAAATTATTTTCTCGAGGTTTTATTCTTATTCATCTCTCTTTCCCTCTCCTCCCAGCACACTCTCCACCCTTTCCTCCCTTTCTTTATAATACTGTATATATAATAATATATATCCTGCTACCTCTATTTCTCTCTCTCGTTCTCTCTCATCCTCCCTCTCTTCCCCATCTATCCTCTCACTCCATCTCTTTCTCTCTCTCCGCTGGCACCAAGCCACCACCGCCCTCTCTCCCCTCGCTCTCTTTCTCTCTCTCTCTCCCTCTCTCCATCTTGTTTTTCTCCCTTCTCTTCACCTCTCTCTCCATCTATTCTCTCCTCTCTTTTTCCCTCTCTAGCTATAGGAATTCTAGTCTTTTTTTAATGCATCACATAAAAATTAATGGTGATCAAATTCTGAAAATATATCTAATGGCCACAAATGCTTCAATAGCTTTTAAATGTATGGAATTTAAAATTCATATGATATATCTTTATAATATATATATATATATATATATTAATGATGGACATAAATTTTTATTATATGTGAGTGATGAAGGTGGCTGAGATTGTAGTATTCACTGTTGAAGTATCGAAATCGATGACGACAAGATATCTGGAAAAGGATCATCAACAGACAATTTAGATTCACCCTGAAAATCATGGAACGAGACATTAGTGATGAATTCCTTTTCGCGAAATATTCTGTGTTCAATAATATTATGCCTTGGGAAGAAGTATTCCCCTTTATCATCGATCCACGCAATAGAACACAGAGAGATTTCAGACTTCGCCGGGAAAACAAGCAGCATGCGCTCCAGGTCGAGGGCGCAAATTTGATTGTCGACAATCAACCTCCAGGTCGGAATGTTGGTAGCCACAGCATTCCTAAATATATCTACCATTGGTTCTGGGAAATCATATCATTCCACTGCTTGTAGGTTTCAAGGAAAAATAAGGATGGGTCGTGACGTCGATAATAGAGAGCTTTAGATGGCAGGTGCTCGACGCAGCCTTGCACCTTATGCCGGTTGTCCTTTAGAGCGGACGCGAGAAAACATTCCCTAATTTTGAGCTCATATGATCTCGGATCTCTCGAACTCTCTCCTTTTGCATTCATTTGCGCTTCGCCTTCTTGCTCTATTCACAAGCTTGCTTGCATGCATGGATCAAATGCTTCTCCATATTTCTTTTTATAATACATCAGAAAATATGGATTTATTGATCAAGTTGGCTCATGAACACTCATGCATGCATGAGTGAATATCTTTAGTTTTATTAATTACTATATCTGGCTAAATAATTAAGTAAATCTACTGAAGTTATTGAAACAAATTCAGGATGTAATGGTGTAAAGCTGATGTGTTTATTTTTTGTAGGAATTTGAATTTGAATTGTAGTCGCGCGCGAGTCGGAAACGGGAGTGAAGAACACAATTTTTCATTAATTCAAACAGTTAAATTTTTTTACTTCTATATGTGCACTTGGTGCACCACAACTATACACAAAATGTCACAACCGGTTCCACGATGTCAGGATCCTCTCCATTTCGTCAGAAATGGAGGGGATTCATTTCACGGTCAGGATCGAGTGATTTTTGATCCGACGGGTTCATCATTTTCCCTCCTTTTATATTTTTTTAAAGTCAAAAAAATCATGTCCGCTTGATATCTTGTGAACTTATCCTCTCCATTAAATGATGATATGGACCCCCTCCATTTCATCCGAAATTGAGAGGATCCGGATCCGGGTCCATGCGTGTCAACAATTAGAGGTAACGATTACACACAGTACATTTGCTTAATAAAATATAACATACAATTTACAAATTATAAATAAAACATAACTGGTTCTTTTTCTTCAGCCTGCTGATTTCTTCCCTAATCAATACCTTTTTTTTTTGACTCTGTCAGCCTTATTTTCCATCTCTTGGAATTTGTGTGTTGGTAAAGATTTGGTGAGAATGAAGGGTTTTTTACTTGTTAAAAAAGTTATAATTGTTGCGGTCCGTTCGAGATTTCTGGTAGATCGGATAAAATTCGGCTTTTTTAGCCCGTGGAGCGGTCGAGCATGCAAACAGTCACGTGAGAATAAGTATAGAAATGCGCAAGATGATTTTTAACGTGAAAAATCCGTAAATTTGATAAAAAATCACGTGACTGGTTCGATGTCAGTCACACTTCACTATCTGCGGCGGTTTATAAACTAGTTTTTAAAGAAATCGAGGGCGACAGGTCATTACTCGTTACAGCTTGGGAATGAGAGAAGACACATGTGCGCTCGGATGGCGACAAACCGTCACTCGAAAAGCTCAATATGTGATTCTTTTTGTTGGTGGTTGATGCTCTCGGACGTCGCCCGAACGCAACTTGATGTAGCAGTGCGCATAGGAGATTTGTTGGGGAGGATTCGCGGAGCGCCGTGCACGTGGGAGCTAGAATCTTTGGAGAGGCGGCCGGAACGTCTTTCTCTCTAGAGCGTCGTGGTCTTAGGTGATCCTGGGCGCGCCCGCGCGGGCGACCCAGAGTGCACCCACGCACGGCCGAGCGGGTGTCCCAGTTCACGTTCCCGCGCACCAGCGCGGGCATCCCGCGTGGGGGCCGTCCCCCGCTCCTGTGAGGGCTCCTCCACCCGCGTCGGGGCTTCGTTGCGCCGCGCACCACTTCCTCTGCGCACTCCCACACCGACTCCACCTTAAACAGTCCCCTCCGCGCTCGCTCGCCTCAATGCCGCCACTCGCGTCCTCCGCCGAGCGCACTCCCACACCAAATCCAATCAAGGGCTCCAAGAACACTACAACAACGTAGAAAAGAGAGTGAAGATTGTCTCCAATTTATAAACCTTGCGAGAGGATCCTTAATGGAAAGCTCCGTTAATGCCGGTATATTTTTTGGACAAATTCTCTCATCTCAAAGGTAGGGGTGCAAACGAGCTCAAGCTCGAGCAGAGCTTGGCAAATTTTCCAAACTCGAGCTTGAGCTTTTCATTTTGAGCTCGAGTTCGAGCTCGAGCTTGACGAGCTCATTCATCCCAGCTCGAGCTCGTGCTCAATGCCAATTTATTGAGCTCGAGCTTGAGTTTTGAGGTCGCGAGCTCGCGTTGCCAACGAGCTTTTTAGCCGATGAGCTTTTTTTTTTCTTTTTCTTTCTTATTATTTTTTATTTTTTAAAATGTATAAATAAAAAACTCACGAGCCGGCTCGCGAGCTCATGAACAACACTAGATGAGCTCGAGCTTGACTCGTAATCGAGGTCGAGCTCAAGCTCGAGCTCCACAGGCTAGAGCTCGAGTCGAGCTTTTTTCGAGCCGGCTCATGGAGCTCTCGAGCCGACTCAACTCAACTTGCACCCCTATTCAAAGATATCAGCAGAATAAAGCGTATTTGGATCAAATATTCTGGAAAGGGGCAAAAAAAATTCTCCCGCTCATGACAAAAAATATCGGAGTTAAATTTAAAACAATTGCTCAATCCAGATTTTTTGGCAGGGGAAGATGGTCACACAGCTCCAAGTCATCGCAAGCAACAGTAAAATACACACACTGATCGTTTTACGGGGCATGAATCGCGGAAATTTAGGGGCATTTGATATCGATTCCTTCTAAGAAGTTATCGAGTTATGTCAATGGTCCGACCGAAAACGCGCAAGAGAACCGGCCCAAGCAGGCGAACCGTGCACGCCCCCCCCCCCCCCCCAACGTGCGCACGGACAACCCGTGCAGGCTCGCGGCCAGTGCGCGCGGCCAACACGCCGGCGGCCGCCGCCTCCAGCCTCCACCCCCGCCGGACAACATGCCCGAGCGCCCCGGGGGCACGCCTGTCATTTCCTGAAAATTGGCGATCTAAGTGACTGTAACAGAGAGACGTCATTCGTTAGTACAAAATCTGCCCCGACACAATTACCAGCATGTCTCTCTAAAAAACTATAAATAGACCAGCAGGCTCTCATTTGAAAACAAGCAACTTCAGAGGCTAGAGAGACCTCTGGCACTTTCCGGCGAGCACGTGGGACTTAGATCGTTCCTCCGCTCGGAATTCGCTCTGCTCTCTCTCTAAGCCATCAAGCGTGCAACGCTCAACACCGAATGGGCTTAGCCATTTTTTCTGGGAGAACACTCTCATCTAAGCCCCGAAAATTTAGTGAATCCTCAACTTCATTGGACGCTCTTGTCAGAGCATCATGAATTTAGTTTACTTTATGTTATTTTTGTACTCGAAGCTTTGTAATAGAGAGGTGGTATGTCAGCATCCAAGGAGACTAAAGCTTCTTTTGTTTAGGTGGTGGCGGGAGTAGGCAGCGTTTGGAAAGGGGGGATTGGAATCGGGGGGGGGGGGGGGGGGAGGCGAGGCTGGAAAGGGAGTTTTTTCCCTGGCTTTTCCTCTGTCTGGCGGTTGCAAACGCCGTCGGTGCCCGTTTGTTTACACGCCGTCCGACAGAGTTTTCTCCAAACGGAGGCGATGAAACGCCGAACCAAACGAAGTCTACTTCCTGAAACTCAACGAAATATTGGAATTTGGTCCGACACAGTTTCGGTCACGTGATTTTTCATCATTTTCGGATTTTCCGCGTAAAAAAACCTTTTGTCATTTGATGTTATTTTTCATTGACATTTTGCGCGCCCAGTCCAATTTCAAACTAAGGCGGTCAAATTCTCCGGACCGGGGAAAAACCGGGTGACCCACAACAAGACTTTATAATTATTATGATCAATTATTTTGCTCACGACCATGGGAAGAAATCATGCAAACTAAGGCTCCGTTTGGGGGAACTTATTTTCACCGGTCAAGCGGTCCGATACATCAGTCGTAACCGTTTGACCGGTGAAAATAAGTCCTACTTATTTTGGGAGATGTCCGATCAACAAAAAGTCCTGCTTATTTTTAAATATTTTTTTTCTCCCTTTAATGCTGGCGGTTAGATCTCAAATCCGATGGCAAAAAATGTATTGCACCTACCTCTACATACTCATATGTACCTAAAAATTACTCCCCAAATGGAGCCTAAAACAAGCGATTCATTCAAGAATGCAATTTATGAACTAGTTTCTAAAAAAACATGAACGTCTAAGTTTTTTATATAAATAAATAATATGTTACAATACAGTTTGGAAATTTCATGAGCATTAATGAAATATAAACTTTTAATATTTTACAACAGTCAAAAAATAAATGGAACAATTATTCAATTATAGCTTTAATTATTCAGATATTCTAAATATTCAAGAAAGTATTGTATCGTGAAAGTCTGCATTTTCTTTTGAGTGACAAGAAAGTTCTCGTATTTTTCAAAAATTATTTAGATGTGAGGAGAAAAACAACATTTTCTTCCATTAAAAGAGAATTTTAGGTACGCTAAGCGTATATATGAATTATGTGAGACTGTATTTTCAGTTTAAATTACAGTCATAATTGCAATTACGATTGTAATTGAGTCGTATTTTCAGTTTAAATTACAGTCGTATTTATGTTCAAGAATATTGCGGTCAAACCCGGCGCTCCGATCGATCTGTACTAACTTGGACCGCCTTAGCTCACGGAGCGGTCGAGCGCGCACACAGTCAGTTGAAGAGGGGAAATGTACACAAGGAGTTTTAGCGTGGAAAACCCTTCAACCGGGTGAAAAACCACGTGACCGGTTCGGTGCCGGTCAAAATCCACTAGATTGCTGGAGGTTACAGTATGATGAGTGAATCGGGGCGACAGGCCGCTCCCGTTACAATCTTGAGAGGAGAGAAGGTGACTGTAGCTGTTGGCGGGCAACAGACTGCCCCGCCAACGTGACTTGAACGGTGGAACGCGCGGGATGCTTCGGGCGCGTGCACTCGGGGGCGGCGCGTGCTCGTGGGCTACCACTATCTTCTTTGCTCGGCTTCCTCTGGCTTTAGGGTGCTTCCTTCCTGACGGCGCGTTGATGGGGTGCTAATAGCCAATGACAGGTGCTGATAGCCGCTGGTGGCCGCTGAGGGGCGCTGGTGGCCGCTGGAGGTCGCGGGTGGCCGCCGGTGGTTGGCGGCGAGAGGTGGCCACTGGTGGTTGGCGGCGAGAGGCGATCGCCACAAAGGAGGAGACGGGAGAGCTCCCACCTGAGGAAGAAGAAGGAGAATCGTAGGAGAAAACGGAATGAGAAATAAGAGTCCCCTGGGGGTCTTTTTATAGCCTCCAGGGGTGGATCATGGCGGGCCCCACCACTAAAGTGGTGGGGTAATGGGTAGTTACCACCTTGATCGGACGGCATGGGGGGCCTTCCTCTAGATCGGACGGCGGGGAGGCCCCCTTCTCATGGCGGCGGCGGGCCGTCATGACGGCGGCGGCGGCGGAGCGGCCGGCGAGGGAGGCCGGCCACGGCCTGGGCAGCCATGGCCGGGGCGGCCCTGGCCACGGTCGGCCATGGCCGGGGCGGCCATGGCCACAGCCGGCCATGGCCGGGGCCGGCCATGGCCGGGGCCGGCCATGGCCGGGGAGGCCGCGGCCGGCCATGGCCGGGGCGGCCATGGCCGCGGGCGGCCGTGGACGGGCGGCCATGAGAGGGCCGACCGCCGGTGGTGGCTTGGCCTCCCGCCGGCGGCGGCGGGCCGTCATGACGACGGCGGCGGTTTTCTCCATGATGGAGGGAGTGGGGCCCGTCCTCATTACCTCCATGAGAGATCATGGGGGGTGGGGCCCACCCATGACTTTCCTTGAGTGGAGATCATGGGGGGGCTCCTTGCTTCCTATAAATGAAGGTATAACCCATCAAATGCCCCCCAAATTTCTTCTGGCCGGGAGCGAAGCGAGCGTGAGGAGAGATTTCTGGAATTCCTCGTTGTCATGGTGGGTGTCGGCGAGAGATCCGAGACGGCGACGATGGATCGCGGCTCTAAGGTATTATGTCGTGCGGAGGCTTGGCGAACGGGTGCCTGGATGCATGCGGACGGAGGCCGGCGCGGTACACGAGCGTCAAAATGGCGCGTGCGAGGAAGGGCCGCAGGGGCGAGCGCTGGCCGCGCGAGCTAGCAGCGCGGGGGCTGACCGCGCGCAGGCCTTGCGCGAGCTAGCGGCGCGCAGGCCGCGGGCGCGCAGGCAGGCCGCGCGCGCAGGCAGGCCGCGCGCGTAAATTGGCCACGCGAGGGCCGCGCGCGCAGGCTGGCCGCGTGCGGGCCGTCCGCGCGCGCGCAGGTAGGCCGCGCGCACGCAGGCTGGCCGTGCGCGGGCCGCGCGCGCGCGCAGGCCGCGCGTGCGCAGGCCCCGCTCACTTCGGCTACGCGTGCTTGGGTCGCGCGCGCACGTGCTGGCCGCCTGCGCAAGTTTGGCGTGCGGCTTGTGTGCGCGGGTCTTGTGTGCACGGGCGGGCTTTGCGTGTATTTTGCGCGCTCAAGCGAGTGATGTGCGTGCGGGCTCTTGCTCGCCCTGCGATTCTGGAAGCGCCGTTATGGGCCTTTTCGTACTTGCTGTAATATGCACAATTGCGCCTTATGTGCGCAAGGCGCGAGGTATGTAACGTGTGCACAAGGTACGATGTGCGCGGTATGTAATGTGCACGATGAGTGAGTGATGCGTGCACGATACACGCTGTATATGCGATGTGCGCAAGGTGTAACATGCATGGCGGACTAAGCACCCAAGGGAAGAGATTACTGAGATGTGGAGTTTCTGTTGCCCCCCGAGTGTATCACCGAGTACTTCTTGTACAAGGTCGGAAGGGGAAACTTTGTGCGGCAAGGCGCATGGGTGCAAACACGGCGCCTCCATTTTTATCGAGGCTGACTGATACCTCCGTTGGTGAGGTTGATGCTGTTTTGACGTGCAGCGTCATTTTGCGCGAGACTGACTCGCGATTATTGCTCGCACGAGCTTGGGTCGTGACTTTTGCTCGCACGAGCTTGGTTCGTGACTTTTGCTCGCACGAGTTTGGCTTGCACAAGACTTGCGTGTGACTTTGCCTTGCGCGGTTTGTGACTGCGGCTTAGCTTGAACGAGGTTGGCTCGCGGCTTTGCTGGTTTGCTGCCGTGCTTGCACGAGGCTGGCTCGCGGCTTGATTTGCACGGTTTGCGACCGCGTCTTGACTTTCGCGAGGGTTGTTCGCATCTTAGATTGCGCGAGGGCTGCTCGCGGCTCGTCTTGCGCGAGGGCTGCTTGCGGCTTAGATTGCGCGTTGGCAGTTCGCGGCTTAGATTGCCCGAGGGCTGCTCGCCGCTTAGTTTGCACGAGGGATGCTCGCGGCTTCTTCGTGAGGGGGGCAGGCCCCCACGGCGTCGTCGGAGAGTGTAAGTACTCAATCCGACCGTCGGAGAACGTAGGTGCTCAATCCGGGCGCCGGAGAACGTAGGTGCTTAATCCGGGTGCGATCGCGAGGGGGGCAGGCCCTTGCGATGGCATCGGAGGGTGTAAGTACTCAATCCGACCATCGGAGAACGTAGTTGCTCAATCCGGGCGCCGGAGAACGTATGTGCTCAATCCGGGTGCGATCGCGAGGGGGGCAGGCCCTTGCGATGGCGTCGGAGGGTGTAAGTACTCAATCCGACCATCGGAGAACGTAGGTGCTCAATCCGGGCGCCGGAGAACGTAGGTGCTCAATCCGGGTGTGATCGCGAGGGGGGCAGGCCCTTGCGATGGCGTCGGAGAGTGTAAGTACTCAATCCGACCGTCGGAGAACGTAGGTGCTCAATCCGGGCGCCGGAGAACGTAGGTGTTCAATCTGGGTGCGATCGCGAGGGGGGCAGGTCCTTGCGATGGCGTCGGAGAGTGTAAGTACTCAATCCGACCGTCGGAGAACGTAGGTGCTCAATCCGGGTGCAATCACGAGAGGGGCAGGCTCTGACGATGACATGACGTTGAAGGGGCAAAGTTGCTGAAGAACCTGCTTGTTCGGTTTGTAAGCACAGTTTTACCTTAAAACAAATATGATATTGTACTTAAAAATAAACTTGGTTCGTGCGAGGCTGAGCTCATGACTTTTACTGTTCTAAAGTGGCAAAGCAAGATGATGGAAAAAAGCAGACGATTAACATCATTAATAAAAAATACGGAGGGACGGATGCGACGCAAATTCCGGGCTGCAGGTGTGATGTAGAGGGTCGTCCTGCATCGGGGAGAGCGTCCGTCTTAGGTATTCATTGTTGGGGATCCGACGATGGTCTCTATGTTGCCTACCATCTGCCTTCCTCCACCGTTTCCTTGTGCCGGGATCCGTGCTTGTCCTTGCAAAAATCTCCCGAGGAGCCCCTGGCGGACAAGACGTTCAATTTCATCTTTTAGACCGGCACACTCTTCAGTGTTGTGACCCGTTGCGCGGTGGAACTCGCAGTATCTTGTCTAGTCTGCCTTGGGGTTTGGTCGTGATGCTCTTGGTCGTTGGAAGGCTGGATCATTCTGAATGGCGTACATCACATTAGTGCGGGTGGTATTCAGAGGGGTGTATTCCTGAAGTGGATGTTGCCCCCCATTCCTTGGAAGTTCTTGCTGACGGCTATTGCGGCGACGCTCACTTTGACATCGCTCTTCTTGTCTTGTGAGGGTTGGTTCCTCTTCTTTCTTCCTTTTCTGTCCTCCTCCAAACTGCTGTCGGTGCGCTTCAATAGCTTCGTCGGCTGCTATCTGGGCCTCGACCCGATGAACAAGTTCTGGATAACTAGCCACGGTCTCCCTCATGAGTGCTGAATAAAAGCCGCTGGGGCGGAGTCCGCCAAGGAAGACGCCTCTGAGAAGCTCGGGGTCGACGCCTGGAATTTGACGTGCCTCAGAGGTGAAGCGGCGAAAGAAGTCCCTGAGGGACTCTCCTTCATTTTGTCGAATACCTGAAAGGTGAGAGGGATCGCGAACGATTCTCCGATTTGCGATGAATTGGTCAGTAAATTGCCTGGTCAGCTCTTTGAAGTTGGTAATGGTGCCAGATCTCAGGGAATGGAACCATGTACGGGCCTGCCCTTTGAGTGTTGCTGGGAACACTTGGCAGAGCAACTGGTCTGGAGCATTGTAAATCCTCATGATGGTGGTGAAGTGATTGACATGTTCGAGTGGATCATCGGTTCCATCAAATGTCTCGATGTTTGGAAGCTTGAATCCATGTGGAATGGGATGATCGAGGATTTGCGGCGTCAAGGGGGAGCCTTGGCAGAGCGGTCGATGAGCCTGAAAGTCTCTTCTTCCAGCCTGGCAGTATTCTTCGGCTATCACTTCTCGAATTTCCTCCCGAGTAAATCTTTCGAGAGGAGGGGGGTGAATGTTGTCGATGAGGTGGTCATGAAGATGATCTGCTCTTACTCCTCTTTGAGCTGGGTAAGTGGAGTCGGCGGCGTCAGAATAATCCTCGAGCTCTTCCTGGACCCTTTCCGGGTTTGGTTGCAGCGGAGGATTTGCTGGGGCTGGCGGCATCGAGGGAATATGAGGTGCTCCCATGTTTTGGAGTAATGCAAGCATTTCCGTTTGTTGTTCTTCCATTTGGCGGACGCGCCCCTCTAGGGCGACGACGGGAGCGAAAGCTACTTCAGCAGTCAGTGGCACGTCTACCAGAGAGTGAGAACGTGCTGGTTCAGTGTGTCCTCCAAGTGCGGACCCTTCGGCAGTGCGGTCACTTCTCTTTGCCATCGCGGTTGCAGGGATGGTGAACTTGCTCTGCGAAGGAATGCTGGGAATGTTTCCCACAAACGGCGCCAAACTGTTGCGGTCAAACCCGGCGCTCCGGTCGATCCGTACTAACTTGGACCGCCTTAGCTCACGGAGCGGTCGAGCGCGCACACAGTCAGTTGAAGAGGGGAAATGTACACAAGGAGTTTTAGCGTGGAAAACCCTTCAACCGGGTGAAAAACCACGTGATCGGTTCGGTGCCAGTCAAAATCCCCTAGATTGCTGGAGGTTACAGTATGATGAGTGAATCGGGGCGACAGGCCGCTCCCGTTACAATCTTGAGAGGAGAGAAGGTGACTGTAGCTGTTGGCGGGCAACAGACTGCCCCGCCAACGTGACTTGAACGGTGGAACGCGCGGGATGCTTCAGGCGCGTGCACTCGGGGGCGGCGCGTGCTCGTGGGCTACCACTGTCTTCTTTGCTCGGCTTCCTCTGGCTTTGGGGTGCTTCCTTCCTGACGGCGCGTTGATGGGGTCCTAATAGCCAATGACGGGTGTTGATAGCCGCTGGTGGCCGCTGAAGGGCGCTGGTGGCCGCTAGAGGTCGCGGGTGGCCGCCGGTGGTTGGCGGCGAGAGGTGGCCGCTGGTGGTTGGCGGCGAGAGGCGATCGCCACGAAGGAGGAGACGGGAGAGCTCCCACCTGAGGAAGAAGAAGGAGAATCGTAGGAGAAAACGGAATGAGAAATAAGAGTCTCCTGGGGGTCTTTTTATAGCCTCCAGGGGTGGATCATGGCGGGCCCCACCACTAAAGTGGTGGGGTAGTGGGTAGTTACCACCTTGATCGGACGACATGGGGGGCCTTCCTCTAGATCGGACGGCGGGGAGGCCCCCTTCTCATGGCGGCGGGCCGTCATGATGGCGGCGGCGGGCCGTCATGACGGCGGCGGCGGCCGGGCGGCCGGCGAGGTAGGCCGGCCACGGCCTGGGCGGCCATGGCCGCGGGCGGCCGCGGCCGGCCATGGCCGCGGCCGGCCATGGCCGCGGCCGGCCATGGCCGCGGCCGGCCATGGCCGGGGGCGGCCGTGGCCGGGCGGCCATGGGAGGGCCGGCCGCCGGTGGTGGCTTGGCCTCCCGTCGGCGGCGGCGGGCTGTCATGACGACGGCGGCGGTTTTCTCCATGATGGAGGGAGTGGGGTCGTCCCCATTACCTCCATGAGAGATCATGGGGGGTGGGGCCCACCCATGACTTTCCTTGAGTGGAGATCATGGGGGGCTTCTTGCTTCCTATAAATAAAGGTGTAACCCATCAAAGAAAATCATTTTATAGCAAGTGTATTTTCACTAAAAAAACACAAGCATATGAATACTTAAAATAAACATAAAAATACAAGGATCAATATTCTGAAACTTATTTTGTTAAAACAAAAAAAATCTAGCCTAAATTTCTCATTGAGCGTTAGAACGTACCATCCTTAGGTACGCTCAACATATCTAAAATTTAGGTACCCATTAAAAATAGTCTGTAGAAGTTGAAAAATAACCAAGCACCTAAAATTTGATTAAGAAAGATTAATATTTAAAGCCTAATGTGCATATGTATTTTTCTATTGGTAAAATTATTAGATTTGTAAGAAATTTTCATTATTGTAAATTTGTAATTTACTTTCTATTTTTTTAATAATGAGTGTAATTTATAATGTTGTATTTTTTGTTAATAATATTTTTTTTTCAAATTTCAGAATATTGTGGGCTCATTCCTGATTTGTAAATGTAATTCCATATTTGTAACTTTAATATTGTTATTTACTAAATTAACATATATAGTTCTATACTATATCAAAATAGAAAAACATTTTTTTGTTCAACATTCCTAATATTAAATTAGTGTTGTTACATGCATATCATTTTAAGTTACGTGCAGTCCATAGATAAATGCAGGACAAATTAAAAAACTATAGATCTTACCGCATTGCAACCCAACCTTCTGCGTCCTGGTAGATCTTACCGCATTAAAATGCTTGCCTGAATATCGGGTAGGTTTAGAAAAAAATGCTAAATTTATATTATTATCAGTATAACTATCCAATTATGAGGTGTGAATAACAATTCCATAAATAAATTAAGGGAGTTGTTATAGACAAATCAGATTTGACTATATACAAATATTTACTATATACAAATCAGTGCAAACAAAAAATTGTTATACGTAGACAAAATTGTTACATACAAAACAGTTCAAAAATTAAAAAAAAAGTTTGAAATTCAAGATTAATACATCCATTAAAGCAAAATTAAAAATCCATTAGAGAAAAATTAATTAGGCGTTACAACATATTAGAACAAAATTAATACATTCATTTGGTAATTATGTATTACAAAAATTAATAGATCCTAAAGAAGACATCTCTATGTTGTCTCACTCAGTTCCAACTGATTGTGATTGTTTCATCTGAGAAATCAGGGTAAATACCAGATGAGTGATAAAATTTGAGAACAAAATTAGAGAAATCTAAGACTGAAAAATTGAAATGACAAAATCCAAGTTCATGATCATCACGAACATATAAATTTAATTCTAAAATTTTCAATCGTTGTATCCAAGGACGCTGTCGGGGATGTCGTCAGGCGAGTCGCCAATGAATATTGCTGACACCATAGGGAGCGACAAAGTGGGCAGTGGGGGAATCGGGGGAGACGTAAGGGGAAACCGGGGGAGACTGAGAGGGGAAATCAGGGGAGGCAGAGTGGGTGTGGGGTGGGGTGGGATCGGACTAGGGTTAGAATCAGAGGTTCACATATTTTTAAGTTTTTATATGATTTGTATATAGTATTTAAAAAATGCTTAAAATTTTTAAAATATTAATTTGTATATAGTCAACTTTAATTTATCTATAACCCCTAAATTAAAGGGTGCATTTTTTTTAAAACCGTCATTTGAAATGGGGTCTAGGCCTAGCAAAAGCCAATCCCAAGCCCGTCAACTGAAAAGCCCGAGCTTAGCTTGGTCCTGTCGGGCCTTATGAACACCGCCAAATTTATTCTGTTGTCTAGTTCAGCCCGCCGTCCAAACCCGGCCCGCTCATTCTGTAAATTGGAAGAGCGGGAAAGCGTATATTAGAGCGGGCATAGTCGAGGATAGTGAGATCGCGAGCTTGGCCACGCGGAGTTGGAAATCGCCTGCGGCGGAGTCGCAGACGGCGGTCGCCGGTTTCCGACAAGTCATCGACCTGTTTTAGCCCGCCGGAGGGAGAAGGTGCACATCTTTTTCTTCTTCTCACTCTTCCATCTTCTAAGTATATCTCTCCGGCCAGGATAGGAGACTGTACGACGTGTCCTCGCTGCAAGAGACCCCGCCGGAGTTAGGTTTTCCCAACCGTATCCAAATTAATTGGGGATTTTTGTAAAATCTTAAGAAGGAATGTGATCCGTATTTAGCCCTAGACCTTATATGATTGTCTATTCATTAATCGAACCTTGTTGAATATATAATTCAGGTTAGATAAATTGTAATATGAGAATTGCTTGATATATTCGGCAAAATCATAATCTCTGAATGATTCCTGTTTGGAAAAGCTTTGTAGAAGAATTTCAAATTATGTAAGAAAAAGAATTATCTTCCTGTCATGCTATATAAGATAAAAGTAATGTGTTAATGAATGCTTGTAGCTTGGTTTAAGAATGTTTTGCATAAATTTTTAATTAGTATTTATTGATTAATATACCCCGCGTCTTCTGATTGATCTGGCATGCATAATTTTGATTTGCAAGTGTTTAGTTAGACAGGTCCAAGTCGAACTACTTAAAGGATAAAGAAGATTTATCCACCTATCATGCTATATAACATAAAGTAGTGTGTTAATGTATTCTTGTGGTTTGGTTTAAGAATAATTTGCATAACTTCATAGTTAGTATTTATTAAATGTTTTTCCACCTCTAAAGTTCATTGTTTCCATCATGAAAAAAGTGTCTCTTAGATCTTCTTTAACAACTATATTGTTATTATAATGCGGGGTAGGCCGTGGAAGTGTGCTAACACTATTGCAACCCTATGCAAGTGGCGTTGGGTTCATACAACAAATCTAATTTATATGATGTGTGTATGAATTGAATTAATCCGGAATTATATTGAGCAATAAAGTTACATAAGATTAGCAATATGACACAAAATTCACCAAGTTTTTTAGTTACGCAAGCAAGACGTATTTTCCTTCACACAAAGTGCTTTCAACAATAATTTTCATGAATTTATAGAATAATAAGAAATTGAACAGTTGCACTAACAAATCAAGGTTCCTATGCAGTTATGCAACATTCATCCAAATATTCAATATTAAAGGGAAAACAAAATACTAGATACTAACATGTAAGAAGATCCAAGAGTGATGGCGGTGTAGATCGGGGAGACGAAGGCGGAGGCTGCAATTGGCCTAGGCGGTTGAGGGAAGGCACTGTATGGATGTTGGTACTCAGTTTGGGTCGTTAAGGGGTCTGCGTGGGTTGTTGGAATTGGGAAAAAGGGAATAGGGCCTCACGTGGTATAGGGGGCGGCTACTGGATGCAATGAGACACATGGCGCAGGTGCTCGTAGAGGGAAAGGAGCGCAGATCTTTTGATGGTTGTAGGGAGGCGTGCAGTTGTTGTGTTGTTGGAAGCAAAACTGGTGGTTGGTGGCAAGAGTGGGGTGAAAGCCTATTTGTTATTCTAATTACAATATTTTTATCCCCAACATGGCACCCGACATCCGACATTTGAAAAACCAAATCAAACATGACACCAATATTCGATGTTTCAATATTCGTTGCTCTAATAACATCCATGGTATAACTCGTCAAAAACTCTCTAATAACTGCCCAACATTTATATGTTTAAGATCCAAGGAAAACTTGTGATAATTTCTAACAAGTCAAGAGTAAAAAACTTCTGCATGATTTTTCTCTTTCGAGTTATACCCCGTATACAACAACAACAACATTCAAGCCTTTATCCCACTATAGTGGGGTCGGCTATATGGATCCTTTGTCGCCATTGTGCCCTATCTTTTGTCATAATCTCACTAATGCCTAAGTACATCATGTCTTTCCTTACAGTTTCATTCCAAGTTTTTATTGGTCTACCCCTCCCTCGTTTAACATGCTTAGTGACTAGACTCTCACAACGCCGGTCTCCTTTGTACGTGTCCAAACCATCGTAGACAACCTTCTCACATCTTCTCTGCAATTAGTGCTACTCTTGTATTATCCTTGATACTTTCATTTTTAATTTTATTCAATCTCGTGTGTCCACACATCCACCTAAGCATTCTCATCTCCACAACTCTCATTTTTTGCTCATGTACACAATTCACTGCCCAACACTCAGAACCATAGAGCATCACGGAAGTACGGTAAAACTTGCCCTTAAGTTTTAGTGGTACTTTACGATCACATAACATCCCTGACACGCCTCTCCACTTCAACCAACCCGCTTGGATTCTATGTGTCACATCTTTATCAATACCTCCGTCCTTTTGAAATATCGATCCAAGATATTTAAAACACTCAATACGAGAAATATCTTGATCACCCAACTTAATAACGAAGTCATATGTCCTTCTTGTACTGCTAAATTTAAGCTCCATATACTCCGTCTTTGCCCTGCTCAACCTAAAACCCTTCTTTTCTAAAGTATCTCGCCAAGATTCAAGTTTTGCGTTTACACCCTCGTCCGTCTCATCAACCAAAATGATATCATCCGCAAACAATAAACACCAAGGTATTGCTTGTTGGGTATGTCTAGTGAGCTCATCTAAGATAAGGGTAAAGATATATGGGCTTAAAGCTGAACCTTGATGTAAGCCAACAGTGATAGGGAATTCTTGTGTTAATCCTCCAGATGCCCTCACCCTTGTCACTGAATTTGTATGCATATCTTTGATTGTGTCAATATATGATATATTTACACCTTTCTTTTCTAAGACTCTCCATAAGAGCTCTCTTGGAACTCTATCATAAGACTTCTCAAGATCAATAAACAACATATGCAAATCTTGTTTTCTTTCCGGATAGTTGTCACTGAGTCTCCTCAAGAGATGTATAGCTCAGTATATTTTTATGATAGGTCCAAAGGGATTTAGATAAAGTTCAAACCTGGTGGTTATAGAAACACTTTGACATGTAATTAATATGGTAATCAGAAATATAGAAAGTTTGATTATATTTTTCATTCTAACAATATCCAATAGCATTTTTATTACTTTGTGTTAGGCAACTCTTTTAAGTTTTAAATTTCTTCATCCATAATAAATTTTTTAATCCAACTTCACCTTGTAATTATCTTTTGCCATAACCTAATGTTTGTCATAATGTTAAACCCATTTTTCTCAAGCCAGTAACATTTTAGTTGTGGTGTATTAAACTGGTTTTTTATTAAGTTTAATCTTCTATATATATTAAACTGGTTTTCCAATAACTTATTGACTCTGCTAATGTGATGCACTCCATCTGTATATCATAAGGCAATTTGTTGATTTATAGAAGTATGCTATGTAGTTCTGGATTAATGGCTCAAGCTGCAAGGTTAAACCTGAGGATGCAAAAGGAAATAAAGCTCCTTGTGTCGGACCCCCCTCCAGGCGTTTCTTTTCCTTTTCTCTCTGATGAGGACAACACTTTCTCTAATCTAACTACCATTGAAGCCCGTGAGTTTCATTTTCTGTGCCCATGTCCCTCATATTCTTCCCATTAAATCTTTCCAACTCAGTTTTTATGTTCATTTTTTGATATTTACTTGCTGGATCTATTGTTATAATGAACTATAGCTTCATCGTATGATGTTTGTAGGATTGAGAGGACCTGAAGATACGATATATTGTGAAGGACTTTTTACTCTTAAGATTCAAATTCCTGAGAGGTTTTCACCTTTTAGCTTCATGATTGTAAGTTATTATATTGATATTGTTTAGAGGATCAGTAGTCATCATCTTCTCCATGTTGAAACACAGGTATCCTTTTCAACCACCTAATGTATGCTTTGTTACTCCTATTTACCATCCTAACATTGATAATGGAGGAAGGATTTGCCTAGATATTCTCAACTTGCCTCCAAAGGTAAGCCTTAGGGTAGCCTTTTCCTTGTTTATTGGAGGAGCATTCAGGGTGATGAGTTAATATCCACTTCAGTATTTATTTATGATTCGTGAAAAAAACAGGGAGCATGGCAGCCATCGTTGAACATTTCTACGGTACTGACAAGCGTTGGCTTGTTACTAAGTGATCCCAATCCGGATGATGGACTAATGGCTGAAGCTGTAAGTTGCATATTAACACAAACACTTTAAATCTTGTACGCATGCCTGACATTGACATGTCTCCAACTCATGTCACAAATGCCTCAACACTATCCAAATTGACTGGATATACGAATTGTCTTTAGTTCAATAAATTTTATGCTCAGGTAATCAGGTTTGACGATTAAAAGGTCATGATGTTGACTGTTCTGGCTTCAACTAATGATGAATCAACGTGTTCATATTTGTGGGCATCTTTGATGATTGAATGTTAACTGGATTTTCAACATATTCATAGTCAATAGTTGGTTAACATTGACAAAATTATATCTAATGATTTATGGTAATGTTCATGTCCTACTTGCAGTTGCGCTCTTTCACCGTGTCAATGTAATTTTCATGTTTGGTGAAATGTAACATTGTATCATCTCCATTGACATTTAATTGTTTGTGTATGTCTGCAGAGTAGGGAGTACAAATACAACAAAAAGGTTTTTGATGAGAAAGCCCGATATTGGACTCAGAGATATGCTAATCCATTAAATGTTGGAAAGGATGTTGATGACAGCAAATCACCTAAAATGGTGAAGAATTTATTCATGTGATGAGATTCTTCCTAGGTTTTACCATTTATTACTCCTTAAATGATCTTTAGTTTTCCCCTTCACTTACAATTGGCAAATATAGGATGCTAAACAACACTCAGCTCATGCCATGAACCCTCTGTCAGACATTTCTAATGCACAGAAACTCTCAGATAAACCAGTTGATGAGACTGTAGGGAGTAGAAAGAAGATGAGGCTAATGGGGAGAAAGCTTTCTCTGAAATCAGTAGCACCATGCAGAGAGATGAGCATTGAAGACAAAGAGAATACTGCATCTAATCAAGAGCCGTTCATCTTGATTGGAAGAGCTATAGACAGCGATGAGAAAGTACCATCGTTTAGTGCACCGCCTTTGTCATGCATCGATAGGATGTCTGTGGGAATATCCAATTCCGTGGTTCAGGAGCCATGTGGGGATTTGCTGGAAAGTAATGCGGATATAACAACAATAATCGTTTCGGATAGTGAAGAAAGTGATCATGAAGTTGACAGGCCATATAAATCGCGGATTTCATTCATGCGGAAAGGAACTGTGAAAAATTCAAGGTAATGTTGTCAGAATATATCAGAACTCAACTATACAGCAACACCATCCCTTTCTTCCGAGGTATGGGAATGTATGTATTTTGCTAGAATCTTAGCTACCAGGTTTTTGTTGTTGTCTACTTTTGAAGGAAACAATGGTTTTAGAGAACATATTTTGCTGTCATGTTGTTTCTTGTTGCAATTCTTTGAAGTTGATACAAGAAAAGAAATGGGTTGATGGATTCTCAGTTGGGATTTGAAGCCAGTTCAAGGTTAACTTTAAATTGTTGATCGGATTTCAAGCTTTGCCGATTATAAGAATTCTTATTTCTTTTCGAGCAATAGAGTAATGTAACTTTGAATGTTTTTTTGTCTCTTATTACAAATTTTGTGTGTGTCACTCAGGATCTAGGGCCTTTCCCAACTACTCCAAACCTCACAACCTAAGTTATTTTGTTATCCATCATCTTTGGCCATATTAAACTCATTAAGTTATTCCTTATTCTTATCTGTATTTCTTGTTGTTTACTCAACACTTGAAGTGTTAATCTGTCTTGAACCCATAACCTCTAGTATTTATGCCATGGCATATTCAATTTGTTGAGTTCATTTTCCAGGTTGTGTCTCTTCAAACTCATTTAGTCCATCCCTCCTCTTAAACACTTACTCACTGGTGTCCCATGTGCCCTTCCTTCCTGTAATCGACAGACCATCCATGACACTGCTAACTACACCTTCATCTGGTCCTATCACAACTGTACCCTACAACAGAAACCCCAACTGAACCCATGGTGCCTAATTCCAAAGATAACAACAGCCAAACTCATCTCAATCCTTTGTCAAACTTCTCTTCCACCAAACAAACCACCAGCATACTGACACTTCTCCCCAGTTTATTTTACCAGATCCAAATATAATGTTCACAAATTCATTTTCAATTCACTGACTACCTCTATGAAACTGAACCCACATTCATGTCCCAAACCACCAAGGGTCTAAAATGGCCCCAGGCGATGTGTGCAGATTACAATGTTCTTGTAAAATATGGGACATATGAACTAGTACCCCAAACTCAACCTAGACTTTGGTGGTTGGCTGCGAATTGATTTTTTTGCGCCAAATTTTATTTGATGGTTTTGTTGGAAACTTTCAAAACTAGCTTAGTTGTAAAGGGGTTTCATCAGTGCCTGTGAAAAGACTATGATGATGCATTCAGTCCAATTTCTTTAGCCACCTTTATCTACTTCATTTTAAGTCTTGGTGTTCATTATGATTGATCTTTGAGGGAACTCTACATTAACAATGCATTCTGTCAAGAAGCCCTCTTTGAAGATTTTTTATATAGCTTTAACTACATGGCTTCATTGACGTGATCATCTATAGCAAGTATGTAAACTTCTTGAAGTTATTTACTCCCTAAAACAAGCTCATTGTGCACGGTATATTGTGAAGGATTATGATAAAAGAAAGAACAGAGGATAGGGTAAATCAGAAGAGAAGAGTTAATATTTTATATGAATATATGGCCATCCATTTTATAGTTGTAGAAACGAACGACGGAAGAGAGAGAAAAATAAAATTTTATTTATTTCTCATAAAAATCATCCATGGTTACAAGTATTTGTACAATCAACAATGTATATAGGAAGAGGGAGTGGAGGCTAAACTTTATTTTGAGATGTAGGACTAATCCCTAGAGGAAGTAATGGGCTTTAACTGGGTCAATGTATGCGTCTTTGTACAAATTATCTTAACACTCCCTCGCAAGCTGGAGTATGCAAATCGTAGGAATCAAGTTTAGACAAGAACTGGTGATATAGTGGATGGGGTAAGATTTTGGTGAGAATATCATCAATTTGTCCAGCAGCAGGAACATATCTTAAGTCCAATTTCTGTAGTTGAACTTTTTCCCGAATAAAGTAACAATCGATCTCGATATGCTTGGTACGTTCATGAAACACTATATTCTTAACAATATGGATATCATCTTGACTATCACAAAACAAAGTGGCCGAAGAGGAGAGTTTGACACAGGTCTCGTAGAAGGCTTTCCAACCACGTAAGTTTAGAAATGACAGAGGCCATTGAACGATTCTCAGCTTCTACAGATGAGCGTGCAATCATAGACTGCTTCTTGCTTCAGCAGGTGATAAGATGTCCACCAAAGTATGTGCAATATCGACTTGTGGAATGACGATCCTCTAGAGAGCCAGCATAGTCAACATCAGAATAAACAATGGGAGATAAGGAAGAGGAGAGATTGTACATAAGCCCTTGTCCAAGAACAGTTTTCAGATATCAGAGAATGCGCTCAACTGCTTAAAGGTGAGAGATTTGTGGAACATGCATAAACCGATTGACAACCCCAACTGCAAAGGATATATCAGGTTTTGTAACTGTAAGATAGATCGGTTTCTCCACATGAAGGCGATAATACTCTGGGTTTGTAAGGAGTAGATCAGAGTCGAAGGTATGTGTGCAGAGTTTGTGGTTGACATTCATAGGTGTGTCAGCAGGCGTGCATCCAGAGTAACCAACATCATGAAGAGGATCAAGATAGTATTTCCTTTGAGATATGACAAAGCCATCAAGACGACGGGTCACCTCGATATCGAGAGAGTATTGGAGATTTCTCAATCATTTGTCTGGAATGCAGAGGCCAATTGCATCTTGATCATGTGTATGCTTTTGAGATTATCGCCTATAATCAAAATATCATCAACATACATACAAAAAGGTATCATTGTGCATGTCTGGAGGTGACGAGTGAATAGAGAGAAGTCGGTCGGGCTTCAAGTAAACCCAACATCACACCAAATCAGAATTGGGGAGACTGTTTGAGACCATAGATAGATTTTTTTGAGGTGACAATGTGACATACAAGAGACTGCCCCGTGGTCTCAAAGTTGGGAGGTTGTTGTATGTTGACTGTCTTAACGAGATCGTCATTCAGAAAGACATTGTTGACGTCCAATTGATACAACTACCAATGACGATGAACAATCAGGGAGATTAAGACATAGACTATATTCAACTTTGTGACAGGTGAGAAGGTCTTGTCGTTGTCGAGATCGTGTTGCTTAGTAAAACCACGAGCCACAAGATGAGCTTTTTAGACATTCAACAGTACCATCGGGACCATGCTTGACGGCAAAGACCCACTTACAACCCATACATATCTGGTCAGGTGGAAGAGGGACAAGTTCTCAAGTTTGATTGACCCAGAGAGCCGTCATTTCCTCATATATAGCCACTCGTCACCCTGGATGCTGAAGAGCCTCTTACAGATAAGTAGAGGTGGAAATAGATGGCAAAGAGATCTCAAATTTTTGAAGCACCAGATACAATTGATGCAATGAAACGTAATTAGACAAGGGTGAGCGGTAGAGGTCATTGCTGGATCAGTAGACTGTGTAACATCATTAGTAGAGGGTAACTATCGCAGATCATCTGAACGAGGAGGACAATGAGTGTATAAATGAGAGGAGGCAGGTTGGAGGGTCCGGTTTGACGGTATGGGAAGGAGAGGCGTAACTAACTTGCGATTGACATGAGAATAACATACATAGGTTTGCTGAGTTCAAGAATGTCCAACGAACATATATCTGGTAGCTCGAGAAGCAAGCTTGTCCGTAGAGGGACTAAGGTAGTGAACATAGCAGGGGTAGCCAAAGACACGAGACGTCGCGGGAAAGGGCGGTGCGAATGGGAAGAGAACACCTAAGGGAGTCACAAAGTTGAAATAGACGAGGGAATACAATTGATGAGATAACAGACGATAAAGACCGTGAAATGCCAATAAAACTTGGGAACCTACATTTGAAACATAAGTGAGCAACCTCAAGGAGGTTGCGGTTCTTGCGCTCAGCTACGTCATTCTGTTGAGGTGTATAAATACAAAATTTGATGAATGATACATTGATACTGAACTCGGTACAAATAGTTTGAAATGCATGACTCGTATATTTGCTCAGCTACGTCATTCTGTTGAGGTGTATAAATACAAAATTTGATGAATGATACATTGACACTGAACTCGGTACAAATAGTTTGAAATGCATGACTCGTATATTTGCTCACATTATCGCTCTGAAGAACTTTAATAGAGCTGGAGAACTGAGTATGTGTCTCAACAATAAAGACACGAAATGCACGAGTTAATTCAGAGCGGCCGCAAAGTAAATACAATCAGGACATGTGAGAGTAATCATCAATAAATGTAAGAAAATAGTGATAACCATAAACACTAGTTGTTTTATAAGTTCCTCAAATATCAAAATTAACTAAAGCAAAACGAGCATTGCTCCAAGTACAATGAGGGGAAAAAGAAGAACGATGTTGTTTTTCGAAGTTGCAAGACTCTCAGGTGAAATCGGTGAGGAGTAAATCGGGAAGAGCTTTCTTGAGAATCGGGATAGGAGCATATCGGAGACCGATGTCAATCAACAAAAGTAACAAAGGAGAGAGATGTGTGGGGAAACTTCTAGACTATGATGCACGGATACTTAAAAATGGGCAACGTATCGACTCGAACGCGTACCAGATACGGGAAACGCCCGGAAACTCGCGGAAACGCGTTTCCGAAATTGCAGGAAACACACTTAAAAATAAAAAATAAAAAATATTTAGGATTCGCGTATCCCGGTGGGGGGATACGCGAATCCCGCTATTTCAATCCCGCTAATCTACCTGAATCCCGCTAGGTTTTCAATCCTGCGCTGCTCCCCTCTCCCGATCCCTCTCCCGATCCCGGCGCTGCTTCTCCCTCTCCCGATCCCGACGCTGCTCCCCTCTCCCTCTCCCGATCCCGGCGCTGCTCCCCTCTCCCGATCCCGACACTGCTCCCCTCTCCCTCTCCCGATCCCGATCCCGGCGCTGCTCCCCTCTCCCGATCCTGACGTTGCTGATCGACGCTGCTCCCCTCTCCCGATCGACGCTGCTCCCCTCTCCCGATCTCGACGCTGCTGATCGACGCTGCTCCCCTCTCCCGATCCCGACGCTGCTGATCGACGCTGCTCCCCTCTCCCGATCTCTGCTCCCCTCTCCCGATCCCGACGCTGCTGATCGACGCTGCTCCCCTCTCCCGATCGACGTTGCTCCCCTCTCCTGATCTCACGGTAATCTTCTTCTTCTTCTTCAGCATCCTCTTTTTCTTCTTCTTCTTCAGCACCCTCTTCTTCTTCTTCTTCTTCCTCAGCACCCTCTTCTTCTTCATCACCCTCTTCTTCTTCTTCAGCACCCTCTTCTTCTTCTTCAGCACCCTCTTCTTCTTCACCACCCTCTTCTTCTTCAGCACCCTCTTCTTCTTCTTCAGCATCCTCTTCTTCTTCTTCTTCTTCAGCACCCTCTTCTTCTTCAGCACCCTCTTCTTCTTCAGCACCCTCTTCTTCTTTAGCACCCTCTTCGAAGATGTAGGTACACTGGAGATAGCTAATTTATCGCTTGATGAACCAAGGTTGGAGCTCTCGATTATTGAAGAAGATGATGAAGTTGATACTTGATACTATTGGAGAGAATGTTTAATTTTTAAACTTGATATTTTGCATGTGAATGTAACAAAACAATGATCAATTGATGTAATGATATATTGATGTGGACATGTGATAGAATGTTTAATTTATCGCTTATATGTACAAATAGTTTATTAGTTGTCTTATTCTTATATTAATTAGTACTTATATTAAAATAATTAAAAATAATTAAAAACGTTTCCCGTATCCTTATTTTTTTTAAAATCACGTTTCCCGTATCCGTTTCGTATCGTATCCCGTATCCCGTTTCCGTCCCCGTGCATCATAGCTTCTAGAGTGCAGAGCAATCAAGGTTTTGAGTAACAAACAATCACCTTCTACCAATGATATTCTGTGTCTATCGATCCTGCGCAAAGGAAGAGGAATAAAAAGTTACAGAACAATCAAAGTTTTGAGTAAGATGACTGACGTAAAGAAGATTAAAATGAGAGCCCGAAACATGAAGAACCGAGCGAAGAGATGGAGATGAAGTCAGGGGCACATTGCCAGAGCAAGTATTGAGTAGACTTCTGTGGACTAATATGATTTGTGGCTCCAGAGTCCACAATCCAAATTGGACTATGAGAAAAGCAGGAGATACCTTCATTGGAGATAGACACAACAGATCCAGAAGAACGACTGATCAACCCCAAAAGATGTTGGAGCTGGGTGCACAAGGTATTAATGCCCATTATAAGAAAATTAAGTTTTAGCCGGGGCAATTTGCCGTGGCAAAAAGTTTGAAATCGTGACTAAAGATCTTTTGCCATGATCTAGCTATGCAAAAAGGTCACAGAGTAAAGGTTGATTGGAGAAAGCCATGAACTGGCTGTTGCAAAAAGTTTTCACTACATACAAATATTACAGTGGTGAGGGTTTGTATTACAGTGGTGAGGGTGAGGGGTTCCAATTTCTTTGGAACTGGAGGATTGACGTCGAGTGAACAAAGGCTTTGTGGGGGGCAACAATGTTCTTTTTCGTAAGAGCAGGAGTTAGTTTTAGGGAGCAGGTTGGCTGAAACTGCATGAATCAAATTTTATGTAGCTAATATTATTTAGTATTTGCTACAAAGGTTGAAACCGTGGTGAATGCTTAGGTATTAGTCATAGATTATGATTTGTTGTGGCTAGTACTTTAATATTAGCCACGATTTTTTCATGCATGGCTAAATTATAAATATTAGCAATGATTTTTATATTCATAGCTAATACACTAGTATTGGCCGTGATTTTTGCTCCGTGGCTAATAGAAGCGTTGTTAAAACCCAATTTTCTTGTATTTGTCTGTGCGAGTGATGGAAGGAGCATCGACAGTAATGAAGGTAAGTTGTTGTGGAGGGACGCCATGCTTACCATAGCAAGTTGCCTCAAGATAACCATCCCGGACACAATAAGTACACTTGGGACAATTCCAACCGTTGCGACCCCTGCCTTGAGAGCCAGTGCGAGTCCTACGAGTCGACAGAGGGACGGGGTGTGGTGTAGAAGATTGTTGGAGAAGAGTTGAAGAGATAGGCATGTGACCATCAGGAGGCGGTGTCACTTTTAAAAGCATGGAGCGCACATCCGAGAGGGAGGGAGTGGTGGATGAAGAAAGGATATTCACACGAACGTTGTGGAGATTTGGGGGGACAGACCATCATCATGGTGATGCCAACAACTTCTTTCTGAGTACGTTGGGTGGCGACATCCAACGTGGGATCCAGACATCGACGAGAGTTTTGAACCTCGCTATAAAGGAGGTCAAGTTGTCATCCACCCTTTGTTCAAGAGACTGGAGGTACATGAAGATGTAGAACAGGTGTTGCAAAATGTACTTGCTAGAGTATAGGGAGTGAAGTTCATCCCACATGGCTTTGGTTGTCTCATGATACATGGCAATACGATATGGTTTACTGTCCATATAATTCTGAATTCATGATTGGACGCACCCATCATTGTAGAGTTATTCCTTGATGTGTGCAGTAGTTTATGCCTTAGAGAGATGATGAAGGAGCCCTTTGGTATGGAGAACACAACGCATCGAGTGTACCCACTCAACACAATTCTTTTGGCCATTAAGAGAGAGAGTGATAATTTGGCGCTCATCTCGAACTTCAAGGAGAGTAGTCGTGGAACGGGTCCAAAGAGACAAGGCATCATTCTAGTCCATGATCAACAAGCAACTTGTGGGGTGAGCACCAAAAAGAAGTCGCAGAGGAGAGGGAGTGCAGTCACGACAAGCTCAATTGGAGAGATAGCAGTGTGGGCTCGCACGGAGGGCACGTACAGCTCAAAAGAGGTCCACAAGAGGAAGAAGGTATGGGCTCAGCGGAGGAGCTGGCGAACTAGTCAAGCACGACAAGAGGCGATCTCAGCGAGAAGCATGTGTGCTTGGCAAACTCGGCAAGCTTGGCAAAAAGGTACGGTCTCAGCGAGAAGCTGGCAAGCTCGACATGCGCAACAAAAGGCGGTCTCAGCAAGAAGCTGGCAAGCTCGACAAGTGCGGCAAGAGGTGGTTTCAGGGTGCGGTCGCTGATGTGTGGCGGTCACATGAAAGAGGTCGTAGAGGAACTAAATGGGAAATTACGTTGTTTCAAAGGGCCCAAACGGATGTTGAAGGCTCAACAAGCACAGGGGATAGCCCGATCTCGGTGGTCGCAGCAGCGACTGCGAGCAGGTGTTCCAAACAAGGGAGGTTGCTGACACAGGCCGCACGAGCAAATTGGAACATGCCGTGTGAGCAGCAACAGAGATGGGTCTTGGTAGGCAACGAAAGATGTTTATAAAGCGATGCAGGGGGCTGAGCATAGATACACAAAGGAGTGACTCTACGCAGAAGAGCGGGCTCATAGAAGAGACCGCAAGGACGCGCGAGCAAGCGGTCTAAGAGACGTGCGGGCTCATGCCGGCGGCAGGAGCAAGAGCTCAACCGAGATAAAAACAGGAGGATTTGTATTGCTCTGATACCATGTAGAAATGAACTGTGGAAGAGAAAAAAAATAAAATTTATTTATTTCTCTTAAAAATGACCCATGGTTACAATTTAGATGCACGTTTTGAGCAAGTTCTGATTACTTTGGGGTGATGATATGATTCAGGACAGTTGGAAAAAATGGACGATAAAGGTCTCCTTAGGGGAGATGATTCAAGTAAGTTCTGATTACTTTGGACTGTCTGCTGATTCAACCATCAGTTCATCACTGATTTGGATGGGATCATCTGAACTATCAAGAGAACACTTCTTTTTTAAAAATCTAACTGCCATTTCTTCTCTTCATCAAAAAAGAACATCTCTTGAGACAATTAACTTATTTAGATACGGCTGAAATAATCTATGGCCCTTGGACTCATCACGATAGTCAAGAAATATGCACTTCTCAACTTTCTTATCTAACTTCTGTCTTTTTCTTTTTGAGTTGGGGCATATGCAATGCAACCAAACACGTTCATGTGTGCTACATTAGTTGTTATTTCTATACACAATTCAAGATTGCAGATGTCGTATTAATGTTGTTTGGTCGCTTAAAAGAAATGAAATATATATTTGTAATACTCGCGCCGATATATCGGCCTCAAAATATCGATTGATATATGATTATATGTATGATATTTTCAAAATGATATTTTTTGCTTAAAATGTCAAGTCGTGGTGTTTTTTCTCAAAAACATTTATGTCATTTTTTTCTCAAAAACATTTATGTCGAATGATATGTCGGACATGTCGTCTGACATTCACACCACTGGTACAATTTCATATGGTGTTTTTTTATTAAAGCCCTTGTAGGAGATTGATCGAGGACATAGACAAATGTGGAGGCAGCTTCTGCCCGGAAATTTGTGGGCAAATCTTTACTAATAAGCATGATTCTAACCATCTCAATTATAGTTCTATTCCTCCTTTCTACTAATTTTGTTGTGAGGATCTATGGACACCAAATTCTCTACTGAGACCATTATTAACACAGAATGTATTGAATTCAAGTGATGTGAACTCTCCCCCTTTATTCGTTCTAAAAGTTTTGGTCGCTTTGCTAAGTTCTTTTTCAATCAAGGTTTTAAAATGCACAAATTTTTGAAAGGCTTCAAATTTGTTTTTCAAAAAAGAGATCCACATGTATCTGCTGCAGTCTTCGACAAAGAAGAGGCAGTTCCTTTTCTCCTCCATCGATGGATTTGGGGATGGACCCCCCATAAGTTTGCATGAATAAGTTCTAATATTTTCATGCTCCTTTTGTTCGAAGCTTTAGGAAAAGGCCGTCTATGATTCTTTCCTTTTGCACAGCTTTCACATAGTTCATTAGCTGTTGAAAGTTCAGGTAGACCTTCAACCATATCAAACATTTTTTTAATGTTTTAAATCGTATAGATTTAAGTGTCCATATCTACTATGCCAGAGTTTGATGGTTCTCTGCACCTGATCTTTGCTTAAGAGTGCTATGTCCCTCACTAGAAACAGTAGGCATTGAAAATACCTTGTTGCTTGTTAATGGTGTTGATTCTATTATTTTGATCAACTACATTGCATGAATTCATTGTAAAATACACTTAGGCTTTGTTTGGCGCAGCGTTTGGAGCTCTCCATTTGGGGCAAATGCCGCCGCACGGCGGGTAACCAAATGGCTGGCGGCGGCGTTTGCTCCGTTTGCACCCGCCGCACCATGGGAAATGGAGGAAAACAGAGAGATTCCAACCGCGGCCTCCCCCCTCCGGTTCCAAAAGTCCTCTTTCTCCTCCTGCCGCCTGAGCAAAACACCAAACCAAACAAAGCCTTTAATAACCCTTCATTAATAATTGTCTCACACTTGTTGATTTGTTGCTAATGTGGCACAAATTGCACATCATAGACGGATTTTATTCCAACCGCTCTAGTTGTTTACTTTGATGGTTCCAGATCCTTGTATTTTCTCTGCTTTGTCATCTCCCAGAATAACTTCAGATTTAGCGGACTCGTCAAGGAAAACAAATAGACCATTGCTTCTTGTCATATGGCTGGACCCACTATCAATATACCAGATATTATAACTCTTATTTTCCATTTCACTCATATAGAACAATTGTTCTTTGTTTCCATTTTCAGTGAAGTTGGCTTTTTTGCTTCTGGTAAAACCAGCAGTCTTTCTCAAGGTGTGTGGGTTTTTGCATCTTTTACATCTAAAATAACAATCGCGTGCTTCATGATTTGCAAGCTAGGTTAGGCTTATAGCTATTAGATATCTTTTCAAACTGGGGTTTGCCTTTTCCCTTAACTTTGTTTGATGATTGATGATGTTTTTGAGCCTTATAACCTGAGTTATCATATCTTCTTTTTTTTCTTCTGGGAAGGTTTAATGTAACTCATTTTTGACTGCAGGGCATGATATACAATATTAGTCTGCCTTTTTAGTCTATCTTCGTGAGATTGTAATGCGCCCATTAATTGTGTAAGGGTGAGAGTGCTCAAATCTTTTGATCATTCAACTTGCGACAAACTCCTTGATGCCCTTTGCACTAATCTCATATCTT
This sequence comes from Platanthera zijinensis, assembly GCA_039513925.1. Classification (NCBI taxonomy): domain Eukaryota; kingdom Viridiplantae; phylum Streptophyta; class Magnoliopsida; order Asparagales; family Orchidaceae; genus Platanthera; species Platanthera zijinensis. The sequence goes on along the minus strand of CM077094.1, from coordinate 148,016,545 downwards.
CTATAACATCACCCAAGTGTCTTATTTGGTTAATTATATTAGTTGCTCTAGCAAGAAAATCTTGTGCACTTTCAACTTCTTTCATGAATAGTGTATCAAAATCTCTCCACTATGTTTGGAGTTCTATGGCTATTACCCGGTTTAGAGCCATTGTATACAGTTTGTAAAATCTCCCAGGTTTCCTTGGTGTGTCTGCACAATTGCCCAAAGGCTAGGAGGCTTTATACTTGGGTTTCAGCTCCAGCATTGAGAGATCAAAAGAAGGAAATAAACTTTCATTGAGCCGTCTACTCTTATTTATAAACTATATGGAGAGACAACAAACGGTCATGATTCTCCATTCATTGTAATCTCCAAAATACACAAATAAAATGAAAAAAAAAAATACAAAAACATAAAATACTATGATTGGCAATCCGCTCATCATGAGCGGCCCTGATCATCACTGGGTCTGTGGTCAGCGTGTGTACACCCTCATGGGTCGTGTGTTACGATCCCCATCAATTCCTCCCGTTTCAAAAACATAATTTTTTGAGGAATGGAGATGATCGTACTGTTGCCGTAGGGTTGGGGCGAGTCTCTCGATCTCTGTTGTAGCGATTCATGTTTCATCATTTTTATCTCATCTTAGGTGTGGAGGATGAGCTCTTCCAACCTGATAAATTTGATTTTTGCTATTTTATCATGCGAGAAACTTCGCACCGAGCAATCTTCCTGATTTGTTGTTTATGACAAGTATGAGTTGATTTGCATATTAAAGAAGTTTGTGTATGTTCTGTTGAAGAGCGGCTAAAACCGTCACCAAGAGCCTGATTTAACATATTTAACTCAATACTTGGGTAGGGTTGTTTCGGCCACTCTATTTTCCATTATATTTGATCCAATGAGCAGTATATAAAAAGTAATCAAAATTAAATAATAGTAACAATAATTTTATAGCATAACAATTATCATGAAGTCAATGAATTTAAGCATATGAAAGTTTGTTAATAGCATAACAATCTTCACAATAATATTAGTAACAATGATCAAGTAGATGTTTACTAAATTTATGTTAATAGCATAATACTCATCAACTAATAAATTTGTTAGAAATTTTAAGATTTTTTTGTAATATGAAATAAAAAAATTTAATGAAAATAAGAATAAAAATTAAATTCATTTTAATCAATTTAAGTATATATAATGCAATACATATTAAGTTTTATCAATTTAAGCATATGAAAGTTAGTAAAAATGTTGAAGCTATAACCCAATGTTATCTCCCCTCAGTGTACTAAACTAACACAATGTTAGGGTCTGGTTGACGCGGTGGTTATGAGCAATTTGTCGTAGCATTTTTGCCCCGGTGAGTTTGGAAAAAAAATGCCATCGCATAGGATGCATGTTTGGCAAGACAATGATTATGACGGACACTTAGAAAAAATAATTAGTTTTAAACATAAAAGTGGATGAAGTTCCTTATGTGAGGTTAGGCATTCACGAACAACAGTTTATAACCATCGCGCACGATTCGCATTCATGACTGCCACTGCAGTGCCAAACGGAGCTCCATCCAACCAAATAATAATTTTTAAATAAACAAATGAATAATAGATAAAATATAATGGGCATTTATCATTTACAATAATACCTATTTAAAATAGAATGGAAGAGATTTCTACAATTTCATGGAAGTCCTCCCAAGTCTCAAAGAATCAATAAATGCAAAAGAGTAGATACCAATAATGAATCCCAATGAGAGCAATTTTTCTTTCCTTGTAGAAAAATTCTGCTTCACTTGTGCCAAGGAGTGGAACCTGAATTCATAACAGTAACAAAGAGTGATTAATTACCAGGCATCAATTTCTGTTAGCTGCGGGTAATTATGATTTACCTTAAGAGTCTGTTTGGCATGGCGGTGACAATCATGAACGCGGTGGTTATGAACCATCGTTCGTGAAAGCCTGACCTCACCTAAGGAACTCCATTGATTTTTATGTAGAACATTAGTTTTTTTTTTGCTGCGGTGGTTATAATTGTTGTCAGACTAAACATATATTTTATGGTGATGGCATTTTTGTCAGAACTCACCGGAGCAAAAACGTCGCGCCAAATGGACCCTTAGTTAGCTATGATCTAATTACATGAGGTTCGACAAAACATCAAATACTTCCCGACATTTTCATTAGAAATAAGTGCGATGATTTATTGTATTGAACAAGTATAGGAAAGACATCAAGGGCTCATTTGGCTACTTGCTGAACAAAGACATGCTCTAAATATCTCTAAAATCTATTGTATTCCTTGATTTGGTGGGTAAAAAGTAGTGACATGAACTTTTAAACACTAAAAACACCTCAAAATATCTTGATTATTCACCCTTTTAAACCTTGGGGATGAATATGAAGTCATTATTTTTCAAGACCTATTCTAATGCACCTGATCACGACTTATGCGGGAAGCATGGAAATGAAAACTGGGGATTCAACCATTACGCTATACTGTAATTTGTCCTACATCTTACAATCTTCCCAGCACAAAAAACAAGTCCTTTGTTGTTGGTCGGTAGCTTATAGATTCCAAACAAGTTTTAAACTTTAAAGACTCCCCATATGTTAACACCCCACGAAGGCGCCTTTTTGTTGCAGAGAAAAAAACCATAAAAAATGTTGGCTTTCTTAGGTTTTGAAAGGGAAGTTCTAATAAGCACTTTTTCTTCCTAAGTGGTAAAAGGGCAGTTATCTTTTTGACCATGTTTACCAGCATGTGTTATTTTGCCAAATCTCTCACCTATATTGATTATGAAAATCGAACTTCATCAATCTATTGTCTCTCACCAAGCCATCATCCCCACTTACTACCTTTATGAACTTCAGGAAATTTGGCTCTAAAAATAGCCATGCCGAGGATGAGGAAAACACATCCAGTTCTCTCCAAACCAAACCATTGAGAGGTTTTTTTGGGAGGCCTTTGTGGCAATCGGTATTAGTTTGGGGTAAGCATTCAGACGTTTTAAGCGACATTAACAAGGAAATCTTAACTACACTGATTAGATTTGGAGCAGATCTGAGCAGATGGTAGTTTCATGTAAGCGATGATTGCACCCTCCCCGGCATAGCACACACAGTTGGCGCAGAGAGCAGATTTCTCTCCAAACCTGGCAGAGAGCATTGAAATGCTATGAAGTGGATCATGAGGTAGTTGCAGGGGGCGTCTGACTTGAAGCTGGAGTTTGGAAATAATGAGCCAGAGCTGCTGGACTACACTGATGCTGACATGCTGGAGATTTAGACAATATGAGATCGACCTCGGGATACTTGATTCTATTTACAGGGGCACTTTCAACGACTGAGGTGGAGTTTATTGTTGTCACTAAGGCTGGAAATGGGTTGATGTGGATGAAGTGTTTCATCAAAGAGCAGAGTTTTACTCATGATTTGTACACACTGTTATGCGACAATCAAAGCGCAATTCACTTGGGAAAGAACCTCACCTTTTACTTGAGATTCAAGTACATTGACACGGATGATAAAAAAGCATACATGCTTACGAAGACTGTATCGAGGGGGAAGTTCAAATATGGTCTGAGGATTGTCAGCATTACGATCTTTTTCATATAGGTGCAAAGGGGAGAATTATTGGGTCTAGTTTCATCCTTTGTGGAGAAAACCGTTGGCTTCGAGTCTCCTTAATTCGAAAATTTGGTTTCACTAGATCTATTGACTACAACAACAACACTCAAGCCTTTATCCCACTATAGTGGGGTCGGCTATATGGATCCTTTGTCGTCATTGTGCCCTATCTTGTGTCATAATCTCATTAATGCCTAAGTACATCATGTATTTCCTTATAGTTTCATTCCAAGTCTTTATTGGTTTACTCCTCCCTCGTTTAACATGCCTAGTGACTAGACTCTCACAACGCCTAATAGGTGCCTCTAATGGTCTCCTTTGTACGTGTCCAAACCATCTTAGTCGAGCTTCTCGCATCTTCTCTGCAATTAGTGCTACTCATGTCTTAGCCCTAATACATTCATGCCTAATTCTATACAGTCTCGTGTGTCCACACATCCACCTAAGCTTTCTCATCTCTGCAACTCCCATTTTTTGATCATGTACACAATTCACTGCCCAACACTCAGAACCATAAAGCATCGCTGGTCTAATTGCAGTACGATAGAACTTGCCCTTAAGTTTTAATGGTACTTTACAATCACACAAGATCCCCGATGTGCCTCTCCACTTCAACCAACCCGCTTGGATTCTATGTGTCACATCTTTATCACTATCTCTGTCTTTTTGAACTATCGATCCAAATATTTAAAAGATGCACTACGAGAAATATATTGATCACCCAACTTAATAACGAAGTCATCTATCCTTCTTGCACTGCTAAATTAAAGCTCCATATATTCCGTCTTTTCCCTACTCAACCTAAAACCCTTCTTTTCTAAAGTGTCTTGCCAAGATTCAAGTTGTGTTTACACCCTCGCGTGTCTTATCGACCAAAACGATATCATCCGCAAATAATAAACACCAAGGTATTGCTTGTTGGATGTTTGGTGAGCTCATCTAAGATAAGGGTAAAGAGATAAGGGCTTAAAGCTGAACCTTGATGTAAGTCAACATTGATAGGGAACTCCTGTGTTAATCCTCCAAATGTCCTCACCCTTGTCACTGAATTGATATACATATCTTTGACTAGATCTATTGACTAAAGAGAAAATATGTTGATGAAGAGTTTACCGAAAGGCAAATTGAAGATTTGAAGGGAGATTGATGCGATGACAATTTTCTCCACTTCATTGAAAAGGAAGAGATTTATTAGGTTGCTTTTCTTACTAAGTGGAACAAGACAGCCACCTTTTCTGATCACGTTTACCCATATGTGTTTTTTTGTTAAATCTCACATCGACATTGATTATGAAAATTGAACTTCACCAACTTATTGTCTTCCACCAAACCATCATCCTCACATACCATATTTATGAACTTCAAGATGAGGAAAGCACATCCAGCTCTCTCCAACCCCAACCGTTGGAAGATTTACTTTTGAAAGGTCTTTGTAGCAATTAGTCTTAGTTTGAGGTGAGCGTTCAGATGACGTTCAATGACATTGACGAGGAAGACTTCGCTACACTAATTGGATATGGGGCAGACCTGAGCAATTGGTAGTCTCATGTATGTAATGGTTGTACCAGCCCCAATATAACACATGCAGTTGACACAGTGAGTTGATTTCTCTCCAATCCTAGGATTAGAATGTTGTGAAGTGGAACATGAGGTAGCTACAGGGTACGTCAAACTTGACGATGAGGCTTGGAAACAGTGACTCAGAGCTGTTGGGCTATATTGATGCTAACATGGCTAGAGATTTGGACTCCAAAAAAATTACCTCAGGATACTTGATTATATTTGCGGGGCAGCAGTGTTGTAGCAATCGATATTACATAAGTGCGATGCACTTTCAACGACTGATGCGGAGTTCATTACTGTCACTAAGTTGTAAAGGGGCTATTGTGGATAAGCATTTCATGAAGGAGCTGAGTTTCACTTAGGAGTAGACGAGCCGTACACATTATCATGCAACAGTCAGAGTGGCATTTACTTTGGGAAGAACCCCACATTTTACTTGAGGTCCAAGTCCATTGGCAGGGATGACAACATAACAAATATGCTTACAAAGACCTTGTCGAAGGAGAAGTTTGAATATCATGTGAGGATCATCGGCATGGTTATCACGTTCATATAGGTGCAAAAGAGAGAATTGTTGGTTCTGATTCCATCCTTTGTGAAGAAAATCATTAGCTTCGAGTCTCGTTAACTCGAATTTGGTTTCAATAGATCCATTGATTGAAGAGAAAATATGTTGATGAAGCGCTCTTGCCGAAAGTCAAATTGGGGATTTGAAGGGAGATTAATGCAATGAAAATTTTCTCCACTTCGTTGAAAATGGGGAGATTTATTAAATTGCTTTTCTTCTTGAGTGGGAAAAGGGCGGCCATTTTTTTTGACCATGTTTACAAACATGTGTTTTTTGCCAAATCTCCCGCCTACGTTGATTATGAAAATCAAACTTCACCAACATATTGTCTCCCAACAAACCATCATCCACACCGCGTTAATGAACTTCAAGACATTTGGCTTAATAAATAGTCATGTTAGAGGATGAGGAAAGTACATCCAGTTCTCTTCAGACACAAAAACTGGAAGATTTCCTTTTGGGAGGCTTTTGTGGCAATTGGCCTTAGTTCTGGGTGAGTGTTCGGATGTCCTTCAACGAAATTGATGAGGAAGACGCCACTATACTAATTGATTCTAGAGCAGATTTGAGCAAAGACTCGAAGAGGCATTTCAGAGAGGATTTGTGTAATTCATCTCGCCCGACACTGTCGATAACTTGTAATTGTTTTGTTATTATTTATTGTGTAATATTGTGTGGTTCGAAATTGGTAAAGTTTTTGTGTTGATTGAGGGAATGTCTTGTATTTGTCAGTGTTTCCACACATCTTTAGTGACGGCATTCCGAGTCAGACTCCGACTGTCCTATGGTTTTCACCCAATTGTGTTTCCACATTAAAATATATCCATCTCTTTATTGTTTTTATTATGCATTTGTGTAGTGTTTGCTTGTATATTGCATATCGTTAAGCAGTTGCACAGGTATATTATTGCTCAAACAAATTTCCAAGTGTTTTGACCGTGTTTGCGTGCTCTCTGACCCAACAAATTCAATTGTATAAATGAAAATTATATTACAAGAAGATAGAATTAACATAAAATTTACTGGGAGATGAAAAAAATAGTATAAAAACTTCTGCCAATAATGAAAGTGAAAAGCTAATGATGATGGTGATCATAATTTGATAAAAAATCTCTTGGAAAAAAACCACGAGCGGCCAATGTTCCGATCTATTTTATGTAAATGTAAGTACTCACATGCGCTCGTCCCCGCTGAAAGCTAGAGCTACAAAACGAGAATTAATCCAAATTGGCAGGTTCATAGTCACTGTCTGCATCACTATCCCTTTCTAGCAAGGTGTTCTCCGACTTCTGTAGCTGGCTTATCGAAACCTTCAAACTGATTAGAGTGGCATCAGAAACAAAATCCATATGGCAATAGCTAGATGCACGTTTAATAAAATTAATATGTCAAAATTCGATATAAGACAGCTAAAATTATATGTAAAATGCTGAGAAGGAATACAAAAACATAGTAAAAGGTGATGTAACGAGGCATAAACCGTCATATCCCATTGAGTGATACATGAGATCTGAAATCTATTTTGGATAACTCGTTATAATTCTTTTTGCATGACTTTGCTGATCTATTTTTTTTCCTAATCTTTAAATATTAATGTTATATACTTTTTGAAACCATTTAAACTAATCTTTTATTATAACTTTGATGGGAATCGCGGCATACATCGACCTACATGGCTACATGATGATCGGAGCCTACCATTTTATGTGGATCGACGATCCGAGAAATTTTGTTATTTTTTGCGATTGTATTTTCATGTATTTTATGGGTCGTCGTGATCAGAGAATAATGACCATCCATAATGACCCCTGGTGTCTATATATTAAGGGTGAGGGCTCTCATTTAGAGGTATTGAAGATTGGAGCATAGAAGCCTAATTTTTTTTCATTTTGGTGTTGAAGCCGAACCGGGGCGTGAAACCTTGGTCCCCATCCCATCCTTGGTGTGAATCCTTGGTCCCCCTCTCATCCCACCTTAGTGTGAAGCCTTGGTCCCCTTCCCATCCCTCCTTGGTGTGAATCCTTGGTCCCCCTCCCATCCCTCCTTGGTGTGAAGCCATCTGAAATAGACACAACAGAGCCGGGAGAACGACCGATCATCTCTTGAAGTTGCTGGAGTTGGGTACGCAAGACACCAATGTCAGCTTGAATGGTGTTTAGAGTGTAATTCTATCGACTGCTACCCTGAGAAGAGATGCGACCTCCGCGAGAGGGTAGAGGAGAAAAATGAGATAGAGGTGATCTCGGAGATGAATATGACGGGTTAGCATGTGCAACCATTGGAGATGAGCAACCTTCAGCAGAAGCCGGCAGAGCAGGAAAAGACAGATCTTGCGAGCAAGGAGAGCTAGAAGAGTAACTGAGTAGATGCTGCGGCTTGAAGACCTAGCAGAAGACCGGAGGCCAGGAGCAGAAGAACAAGTAATACCAGGTTGGCTCTGGCAGCTAGAAGAAGACAGCTACGGCCAAGAGATCGTTGATAAGCGCCGGCGGCTAGAAGAGCAGCTAAGCAAGTTGTTGATATTCTCACCAAAGTCTTACCTCACCCGCTATACTACCAGTTTTTGTCCAAGCTGGGTGCTTACGATCTGTATGCGTAAAGGCTCAATATAAGGCCCATCTAGCTCTGGTACCATGCAGAAAGCACGACAAATGAGAGAAATAAAAATAATTTTATTAATGTCTCAAAAAATTGTTTCCATGCTCCATACATATATTTGTGCACTTATATAGGAATAGAAAGAGGAGTAGTCCCAATCTAAGATGTGAGACTAAATCCCAAAGATGAAGTAGACTCTAAATGGGTCTTATATTGGGTCTTTACACATAATTCCTTCAACATAGATGATTCATGGTTGTGGTGTAAGAAGCTTGGACATTTAAATTTCCATAGCCTCAAACTTCTTTCAAGTAAACATATTGTGCAAGGACTTCCCAAAATTGAATAAATGCAGCAAGTTTATGAAGGTTGTGCTCTTACGAAACATTACAAACAATGTTTTCCTAATGGAGTAGCATGGAGAGCAAATTCCTAATGGAGTAGCATGGAGAGCAAAGAATCCATTGAAACTTGTTCACACTAATGTGTGTGGACCTAGGTGTTATGGGCTTCGTGCCCAATTATGTTATTGTGTCCTTATTATGTTGTATATTTATGTTGAGTCAATATCGTGCCGTTATTTATATTGTGTCGTTGTATTTATATTTGTCGTTGGGGAACATAATTACGTCTGTGCCCTTGTATCTCTTATTTAAAGGCACTTTGCCTAGTGGAAAGGATGCGGAGAATCAATTCTACTTTCTTGTCCACTCTCCAAGCACACCATGCCTAAGAAGTCACGGTTCCGACATATTGTATCTCTCACCGTTGTCATCCTTGCCTCTGTCCACTCTATAGTGTCTATTTTCTTGAGAATTGACCCCAATAAGTTTTGTTAAGCTCGTGGTGTCAATACGAGTCCAACGTAGTCACCCACATGCGATTCTGACATCGTTAGAGTGATTTTTGATGTTTAAGTCAAATTGGGCCGCAAACGCTCTAGGAAGAGCAAATTAAGCAAACGAGCTCGGAATCAACCTCAAACCATTTTAGTGAGTGTGTATCGACAAGACGGTCATAACGAGACCATTCGGGATAAATTTTGAGTCCCCTAAAGAAATCTGTGTGATTGAATAGGTTAGTTCATAGGCCTCCCAGATCTAATAATAATATAATTATATAAATATATTATTATAACCCTAAACCTAAACCCTTCTTCTCTCCCAACCAACCCCCCCCCCCCCCCCCCCCCCACCCACCCACCCACCCACGATCCCACTTTCTCTCTTGCATGCAACACCAGGAAGATCTCTCTCACTCTCTTGCGACATTAGGAAGGAACTGAACCAAGCTCTCCTCTATGTTAAGCCGCTTTCCCGCCACCAGCACTTCTCCAAAGCCGACCGAAGTTTTGCCGAGAGAGTCGTCGACCCCCCAAACTGAGAGTCCCTTTCTCTCGTGTCCTCTCTCCCTATCTCGCGACAGGAGAAAACTGACTTTGTCAGGAGTTCTCTTATTGATTTCTCGCGACGCTCGTTGCAGAGGGACGATTGGAAGCACAAATCGGCAAGGGGAGTCTGAATTTGTGTAGGGGCAGCCGCTACGATCGTGTGTTGTCGTGTTCGTGCTAATCTAATGGGTATGAGGCGCGTTCCATGGGTAATGATTCCTCCATCCGTTCTTAGGACCGTTGTTTGTAGTTCTACATTTCATGAAAATGCAATGAGAGTCCCCTCACACCTCCAGGTTGAGGACGGAGACTCCACTAGGGCATGGGATTGCGTTCCTGGCGTACTTTCTAGCCTTTTCTGCATTTTTAGAGTCTCCTCACCTGATTGGTATAGGATCGAGACTCCGTCAGGGAGTGGGATTGCGACCCCGGTGTGAGCTCCTGTGTTTGTGACATGAAGAGTCCCCACTCGTCTTTTAAGAGAGGATCGGGACTCCGCTAGGGTTTGAGGTTGCTTCCCCTTGCATGATTTGCATTAGACATGAGAGTTGGATTTAAGCATGTTATGTGAAGCCTACCCGTGGCAATAGGATGGATCATTGATGATGATTTGTGTGCATTGGAATGGCTCTAGGGTGCACATGGGGGGTTTACCATGGGTTAATCGTCATATGGATTCAGGAATTCTGGGTTCTTATTCCTAGGTCAGTCCGTAGCGGGAATTTTTAAGGACGTCGGTTATGGGGCTATTCTAGGACGGGAGTTATTACAATGAAATAGTACCACTCATCTCTTTGGGAGATTTAGGTTCCGGGATCTCGTGCCTATGAATGGGTTTCGGTTTGTTCGGGACCACCTTATGGTTCCTAGGTTTCATGTTGCGATTAAGGACGAGGAATGAGCCTATGTTTTTCGTCGCTACATTTAGTACCAAAAATCGGTGTGTTTGTATCCTTCTTGTCACCGTTGGTCGAGACTGGGGATGAATTCATATCCTTCGTCACTACGTTTGGGCAGGAGATCCTTTTTCATGTCGCTATGCTTACGAATAAAATGCGTTACTTCTGTCTCTACGAAGTTTGGACATTAAGAGAAATCTACCCTCTGTCGTGTCGCGGTGTATTTGGACGGTAGGTGAGTTTAGTCTACTCCCTTCATCGCTAGGGAATTGGACGCATAGTGCACACATGATTTACATCACAACTCTTGTGATTTGAATGTTATGAATGTGTTGGGTCGTCCGGTCACAGACCCTCACAATACAAGAGATATAGGCTACCACCATGCTTTTTAATACATTTGGCGGTGTTTTTCATGCGCGACAATTAATTATGTGGCATTTTGTAAAATGTCGCAAAATCGCCGCCGATGCGACCGACGGCATGGCAATTTGCGGCGTTTTGGGGGAAAGTATTGTAGTAACCCTTTTCCATCTATTGTCAAGCTATACTAATAAATCGGTGCGGAAGTCTTCCTCTATTACGGTGGTTTAAAAGAAACGTTGCAATAGTTTTTATTTTATTTTAAATTAAAAAAAAGTCTTTCCGCCACGCTTTTTTTTCAAACACCACGAACACTAAGGCATTTTTAAAAAAAACATGAAACCTTCTCCACATGAATACACGAATTTGTGAAAGAACATTTAAAAAATACATTGCAAATAATACGGATTAAAAGAATAAATGGTTTAAGTACTCAAACATGCTCTAAAATTCATGAAACAACACTAAGAACTCTAACATGCTTTAAAAAATAAATGGTTCCATATCTTTGAAAATTACAGTTCAAAGTCGGTGTGTAAAGCAAAAGTTGCATGTGTCATCTCTATATTAAATTTGATGTAGGGGTAAGCTACGGGTGCACAACCTACGACGCTAGGTGATAGTGCAAGGGTGACACGCTAATCTGAACCTAAATGCAATGTAATCGTCGATATCTCGACAAATAAATTTGAGCAATAATAATTCTAACTCCACGCAAATATTTGAAAACAGTTAATTAATTTTGGCAATTTATAATTGTTTCCTCCGCTTGGAGGGCCAAAGCAAAGCGCACGGTGAATGTCTCCTCCTGCAAATTTTTAGCGTATCGAAACAATTTCTACGAGCAAAAAACACAACGCATACATTTATTCACCAATGAAAATGTCAAATCAAATAATCCAATACCACAAAATAAACTCACAAAGTAGCGGGTTGAACCGAGACACTAAAGAATTAGGGTCCGGATGTGTAGATCGGCGACCGGAGGTGGAACCGGCGACGTGAAAATGAAGGTGGTGGCTGTCCTCGGCGGTAAATGATGAGTTCGGGTGAGAAAATGGTAGATTCGGCCACGTACGAATAGATCCGGGCCGGGGAGGGGTGAATCCACTATTTAAGATTGGATCCGGGCAAAAATGGAAAGTACGAGTGGTGGAAACAACGGATCGGGGCTGAAATTCTAAGATCTTAATGGATCTAGAGAATTAGGGTGATTTGGAGGTAGTTCCGCGAAGAGGAGGGGATTAGGTGGTCGGTCGGTGGTAGGGAGGGGGCTGCCGGCTGTGGAGGGGGCGTGGGAGGGAGGCGGCGGCTGAGGACGAGTCGCCGGATTGGGGGGAAGGAGGCTGGGGGTCGGTGAGGAGGAGGGGGTAGCAGGGTGGCGGCCGGTTTGGCCGGCGGCTACAGGAAAACCTGAACTGCATGTCGTAGGGTATGGGGGAGGAATAGGGGGGCTGCCGACGGCTGGATGAGAGGTGTGAGGGGTGGAAAATGAGGGCTAGGGTTAGGGGTTACCTTGGGGGGGGGGGACGAGCACCTAGGAGTCGTCACCTAGGGTTTCACGGCGTCGGCACCGAGGGGTGATCACTAGAATCCGGGAATGAAGTTCTCCAAATTCTGCAATGTTTTGGTTCAGCCTCTTAGACTACTATTTATAATAAAACAAGACACTAGGGCATCCCTATTAACGACTATGATTGGTCGGTGGGAGAGGCCACTAAAATACATGAAAAATAAACCAATAAAAATAAACTAATATATGAATTTGACTCGCGAAGACATTCCGGACGCAACCACGGAGTCGGGTCGGCGGTCCGAGCACGCCATATATGGTAAGTCGTTAAATCAGCCCCGAACGGGCCCAAAACTCGTCCTCGTCTCTGCTCCGGATCAATCTCCCCGGCTTGAAAGAATTCATCTCCCGATGAATTGGGATTGAAATTCTCTCGATGAATGTCAGGTACAACTCGAAGAGGTACACCGGAAGTCGTCCAAGTGTCGTCGACGGAAGAGTGTTCTCGCCAATCAACTCCCCCTGACTGAAAAGTTGTCATTTCCGGTGAATGGAGACGGGCGTGCTGAAGTCGAAGTCCAAGGGCGAATCATTCAAGCTCTGTTGCAGGTATCCAAACGTCAACTGCATCGGGGCGGCACCGCCAATGTACCAAGTAGCGATAGCGCGACCCGTCTGTGGTAGGAACAAGCTGGTAGGATCTGAACTATGTGATGCTCTCATCGCTCATCTCTCGAGTGGTGGATCCTGGTGCGATCGGCGGTGCCGTCGATGAAACCAGAGAAGACAAATCCCCGGGTGGGTGCGTATCAACAGTGGGTGGACTATAGTGGATATCAAGACGTAAGTGGAGTATGAGAGTGGTAAGGCAACGAAAGTGGGGCTGGGGACGACTGGGTATCTCCATTGCTTGGGTCCACATACTCGTGAGGCTCGTAGGACGACATCAGATCCTCAACATTAAATACTGTATGAATTCTCATACTTGCCGGGATATCGAGCTGGTAGGCATTTGTCCCAATACGACTAATAATTGAGTAAGGACTCATTTGCCTGGCGCTTAGCTTTTTGGCAGGCCCCGAGGGGAGCCTCTCAGGGCGTATTCGCACCATAACTTTCTCGCCTTCATTAAACACTTGTTTTCGCCTTCGCTTATCCGCATGGGTTTTATAGTTTTCATTGCTCGTTATTATTCGTCGGCGAACCAACTCATGTAATGCAAGCAAATGATGAACAAGTGACTCAACTGACCCATGCAAATGAAGTGAATGATGCAAATAGAGCACAACATACTCGACACACTTCTTAAGGGAAGTTCTGACAATGACTTGGATATTACTAACATAAGGTGGTCTATCAGGAGGATTACCGGGTGGTCGATAGAAAAATCTGGGGTGACCGACGTCATCGCCCGTGGGGACGACGTAGATGGTGACAAAATAGTGCGGAGCTCTGGTGTGATGGGTACCTCTCAATTGATATAACCCATCAGGTGGCTCACCAGGGGGTGTATACCAAAATTCATCACGTGTGAGATGATCACTAGTGCGGATACACGATTCATCACTAATGTGTAGGAGGGAAGGCTTGTCAAATGAGCCTCTCGGGGACTTGATCCCGAAGAGGTCGATAATGATAGGATAGTTCACCACGAGGAGGGCACCAATAACAATAGTGTCTGTGGGAGCAAGTAGGACACCCACAACAAAGTCAACGCTATCTTCATGAACCTTCCAAGGGAGTAGTGGCTCATCAGGAGACTTTTCTGGAGGTTCAACAATGAGATCATTAATAAAGGGAAGATCCCTCAGATGAGTATCGTTGATAGAGGTAGTGTCCTCGTAAGTGGGTGAGGTAGCCACTATGAATTCAACACCATACTCTCGACTCTCAGTAGTGAAGTGACTCGAGATAGTCAGGGGTGACCAGACTCAAGTGTGGGTCAATCGATATAGCATTGAGAACTGTGTCTCTATTCAATAGGGATACTAGGTTTAGATCTAGATCTAGGTGAGGTGAAAAGGATGGGTATACCTTCACAAAATCACTAGGTCGCTCGTCCCCACTCACGTGACCATGTTCACTAGTCAGGCTAGTATCACTCTCCACCTGTATCATAAGTTCATGATCAGATTCAACCTCAAGATCACATGAGCATTGAATCTCATCAAATTGAGAAGGATCAAAACCAAATGTCGGGTCTCTTATCTCGGTGGGAGCACTACTCGCCGCATCGGTGGCTTGACCCAAATCCCTAGGTTTCCTTCGTAATGTAGATCTTAGGTGATCAAATTGAGCTTCTAAGAGATCAAAACGATCAAGAACTAATCGCAGAAATTCAATCTCAGGTACCTCTATTGGTGGAACACTAGGAAGGTCTTGACATGTATTGTGATTCTGGCGATAATGACCTCTATAGGATTTTTGAGAGTCGTCTAGACGGTAGTTCATAACATAATCAGATTGTGTTCGTGGGTGCGTATGGGCTCTGTGAACGTGCAGTGGACGTCGCTCATATCCAAACCCAGGTTCCTCTCCTAGAGGAGATGTGTAGCGGCGATGACCTGAACAACATTCAATTCTATCATCGTGAAGTCACTGAGAGGTGTAATGATGAAGACATGAGGACCTCTCGTCGTGGTGATCACCGCTAGCATAATGGAATTGTGTTGAGGGGTCAACACGATCTCTAGGAGTGGTGTACGGGGAACGATGATAATCATAATGATAAGATGAAGGTTTCTCTAAAGGGGCTCTATGAGGTCGGATATAGGTAGACTCAAGATATCTAGATAGGAGAGACTGTCGTCGGTGAGAACTAGACATAAATGAACTCAAAGACTATTTAAAATCTACCATTACGAATCATGCAAATGGCAAAATCTCCCTCTGATACCAAAATGATGTAGGGGTAGGCTACGGGTGCACAAAACCTACAACGATAGGTGATAGTGCAAGGGTGACACGCTAATCTGAACCTAAATATAATGTAATCGTCGATATCTCGACAAATAAATTTGAGCAATGATAATTCTAACTCCACGCAAATATTTGAAATTGAAAATAGTTAATTAATTTTGGCAATTTATAATGGCTTCCTCCGCTCGGAGGGTCAAAGCAAAGCGCGCGGCGAATGTCTCCTCCTGCAAATTATTAGCGTACCAAAATAATTTCTACGAGCAAGAATCACAGCACATGCATTTATTTACCAATGAAAATGTCAAATCAAATAATCCAATACCACAAAATAAACTCACAAAGTAGCGGGCTGAACCGAGGCACTGAAGAATTAGGGTTCGGATGTGTAGATCTGCGATCGGAGGTGGAACCGGCGACGTGAAAATGAAGGTGGTGGCTGTCCTCGGCGGTAAATGATGAGATCGGGTGAGAAAAGGGTAGATCAGGCCATGCACGAGTAGATCCGGGTCGGAGAGGGGTGGATCCGCTATTTAGGGTTGGATCCGGGCAAAAATGGAAAGTACGAGTGGTGGAAATAACGGATCGGGGCTGAAATTCTCAGATCTAAATAGATCTAGAGAATTAGGGTGATTTGGAGGTGGTTCCACGAAGAGGAGGGGATTAGGTAGTCGGACGGTGGTAGGGAGGGGGCTGCCGGCTGTGGAGGAGGCATGGGAGGGAAGCGGCGGCTAAGGACGAGTCGCCGGATTGGGGGGAAGGAGGCTGGGGGTCGGTGGGGAGGAGGGGGTAGCAGGGTGGCGGCCGGTTTGGCCGGCGGCTACAGGAAAACCTGCACTGCAGGCCGCCGGGTATGGGGGAGGAATAGGGGGGCTGCCGGCGGCTGGATGAGAGGTGTGAGGGGTGGAAAATGAGGGCTAGGGTTAGGGGTTACCTTGGGGGGTGGGAGAACGAGCACGTAGGAGTCGCCACCTTGGGTTCCACGGCGTCGGCACCGAGGGGTGATCGCTGGAATACAGGAATGAAGTTCTCCAAATTCTGCAATGTTTTGGTTCAGCCTCTTAGGCCACTATTTATAATAAAACGAGACATTAGGGCATCCCTATCAATGGCTATTGTTGAAGCCAGGAAAATTCCTAACCTCGAAATAGGATCAAGGCAGCCTAAGGTTACTGATTCTACGATCCGACGTCACGATTTGAGTGGCTAGCGAGAGAGAGAAAAGAAACTATCTATAAGCACACCCCAAGTGCTCCAGCGGGGAGGTCCCACCACGTACCCGGAAGCTTTGAAGAAGCTTCCCCTCCGCAACCAAAAGACTGGGCGAGGTACTAGGCTGGCATGGACTTGGCGAGTATCTACTTGGGGGGACCTCGCCTCTTCCAAAAGGTGTCATTTCCAGTACCCCTAGGGGGCTATTTATAGAGAAATCCTGGGGGGGTAGGCGAGTATCCAGCCTCTGTGAGCGAGTATTTAGGGTTACTCGCCCATACTCGCGAGATACTGGCCAAAACTCGCCTCAGCTCGCCACAGCTCGCTCAAGCTCGCCTCTGCTCGCCTCTGCTCGCCCAAGCTCGCCTCTGCTCGTCCAAGCTCACCTCTGCTCGCCACTGCTCGCCACTGCTCGCCCAAGCTCGCATCTGCTCGTCCAAGCTCGCCACTGCTCGCCCAAGCTTGCCCAATGGTCTGCGAATAGCCATCTACTTGAGTACTTCTGATCTCGACGAATTACGGGTTATACACAATCCCCGCTTTTTTCGAGCTCGACACGAGCTCGGAAAAACAATGTTGAGCCCGAAGTTCGGAGAGATGGCCCTAGACGATGCACTGCAAGAGGTCCTTTCTAGGAGAGGAGCTCAACTGAAGGAGAAAAGAAAATGTCGACACCGCCCAGAGGTAGAACCCAACTGAAGGAGGTGGAGAAGAGTCTGACACCTCCCAGGCCATTCGCTAGGCGAGCGAGCTCAACTGGAAGAGGTGGAAATGGGGCGGACATCTCATACGTCAAGCATACCTCGATATGAAGAGAAGGTCGATACCTCATAAGAACCAAGTTCAACTGAATTGGAGAAGTGGTCGACACCTCTCAGGAGCCAAGCTCAACTAGAGGTGGAGAGAAGAGGTCGACACCTGGCAGGAGCCGAGCTCAACTGTAGGTGGAGAGTATAGTCGATACCTGGCAGGAGCCGAGCTCAACTGGAGGTGGAAAAAGAGGTCGACACCTCATCAGGAGGAAGCTCAACTGAGGGTGGAGAGGAGAGGTCGACACCTCACAGGAGCCGAGCTCAACTAGAGGTGGAGAGAATAGTCGACACCTGGCAGGAGTCGAGCTCAACTGGAGGTGGAAAAAGAGGTCGACACCTCATCAGGAGGAAGCTCAACTGAAGGTGGAGAGTCGACACCTCACAGGAGTCGAGCTCAACTGGAGGTGGAAAAAGAGGTCGATACCTCATCAGGAGGAAGCTCAACTGAAGGTGGAGAGTCGACACCTCACAGGAGTCGAGCTCAACTGGAGGTGGAGAAGAGGTCGACACCTCGTAGGAGCCGAGCTCAACTAGAGGTGGAGAGAATAGTCGACACCTGGCAGGAGCCGAGCTCAAATGGAGGTGGAAAAAGAGGTCGACACCTCATCAGGAGGAAGCTCAACTGAAGGTGGAGAGTCGACACCTCACAGGAGTCGAGCTCAACTGGAGGTGGAGAAGAGGTCGACACCTCGTAGGAGCCGAGCTCAACTAGAGGTGGAGAGAATAGTCAACACCTGGCAGGAGCCGAGCTCAACTGAAGGTGGAGAGTATAGTCGACACCTGGCAGGAGCCGAGCTCAACTGGAGGTGGAAAAGAGTCGACACCCTAACAGGAGCCAAGCTCAACTAGAGGTTGAGGTCGACTCGGGAGGCAAGTAGTCGGTCCGCAGGGGAGAAACCCGTACAGAGATCACGGTCCACGACATCACTCCAACGAGGAACTTGATCTCCTCGAGGAGGTTCGATGGCCGGTATGCAGGAGAGGAGCTCGTGCAGGGACACGGACTTACGTTTACCTTGCCGCTCGAGGGCTCTTGATTTCAATCGAGGAAATCGGCCGATCCTCGAGGAGAGGAGCTCGTGGGAAACCGGACTTACAACATTGCTGCCACTCGAAGTCTTGATTTCAATCGAGGAGAGCGGCCGATCCCCGAGGAGAGGAGCTCGTGGGAAACCGGACTTACGACATTTCTGTCACTCGAAGTCTTGATTTCAATCGAGGAGATCGGTCGATCCCCGAGGAGAGGAGCTCGTGGGAAACCGGACTTACGACATTTCTGCCACTCGAAGTCTTGATTTCAATCGAGAAGATCGGCCGATCCACGAGGAGAGGAGCTCGTGGGAAACCGGACTTACGACATTTCTGCCACTCGAAGTCTTGATTTTAATCGAGGAGATCAGCCGATCCCCGAGGAGATGAGCTCGTGGGAAACCGGACTTACGACATTTCTGCCACTCGAAGTCTTGATTTCAATCGAGGAGATCGGCCGATCCCCGAGGAGAGGAGCTCGTGGGAAACCGGACTTACGACATTTCTGTCACTCGAAGTCTTGATTTCAATCGAGGAGATCGGCCGATCCCCGAGGAGAGGAGCTCGTGGGAAACCGGACTTACGACATTTCTGCCACTCGGAGTCTTGATTTCAATCGAGGAGATCGGCCGATCCCCGAGGAGAGGAGCTCGTGGGAAACCGGACTTACGACATTTCTGCCACTCGAAGTCTTGATTTCAATCGAGGAGATCGGCCGATCCCCGAGGAGAGGAGCTCGTGGGAAACCGGACTTACGACATTTCTGCCACTCGAAGTCTTGATTTCAAGTGATGATATCCTGTTACTTGAGACATCGAGGATTAAACGCATAGATATAGAATATAATCTTTTCCTTTTGGAGAGACGCTCTTGAACCTGCCAAATCAGTGGGGGGGTGGCGTCCAGACCTGTTCCTAAGAATTTCTCCAGTCGGAAGAGAGATGCACTCGGGGAGACATAGGCCGACATGCAAGGGGGGAGCTGATCTCGGCCGACAATGCAGAGGTTCGGTCTTACAAGAGCACTTAAAGTCCCGAAGCATCGTCCTATCATCCGTACTGGGCTATTCGGTAAGAACGGGTTGAAGGCACGTATCTCGATTTGGTAGTGAAGATCGCTTCCAGCTACGCTTAATGGCCGCGAGTGCCAGCATCCGGACGGGGGGTGATGTTCATCGAGGGTCCTTTTCGGACGCACTCGGAACCAACACACACCCCTGGGCTTGTCCCTGCCCTTTCTCCGGCAGGTTATCCTGCTTTGGCAAAAAACAGAGATACGTCCTGCTTCACAAGACCTGCGGTCGCTAAGAGCGGGTCTTTTAGTCTTCTCAAAGACTGATGATGCCTTTATACAAGGTATCACTTTGTGAGGTCGATCCCTTATCGAGTTCAGGAGGTTAGCATCCAGATCTGTTCCTGATAGTTCCTCCAGTCGGAGGAGAGATGCAATCGGGGGTAGCTAGGCCGACATGCAAGGGGAGAGCTGATCTCGGCCGTCAATGCAGGAGCTCGGTCTTACAAGGATGCTTAAATCCCGAGGCATCGTCCCATCGTCCGCCCTGGGCTAAATAGGAGAAACAGGTCGAGCGCAGGTTTCCTAAATCGATCGTGGAGTTGAACTTCACTGCTCCTAGGTAACTTGAGATGAATCAACACAAAGAAGACAACTCGCACTAACCCGTGACTCCGGGGGCGAGGAAATGCATAAACAACTTGGAAACAATGTTACAGGTAAGCAATACATATTACCGCTGGGGGTAGAACTTTTTAAGCTCATCCTCGCTCTGGGTATTTGAGGAGATGAAATGAATAACATTGTTGTCCTGGTTGCTGAAGTGATAGCCTAACGTGTATAAACTGGCAGAATTCGAACACCATAGTTGCTGAAGTAGTGATCTCACGAGTATGGAACTCATGGAATTAAAAAGATAGCAGCCTATCCGTTGAAGAGATCACCTCGCGAGTATGGAGCTTGCGGAATTTAAAGGAGAGCATCCTAGCTGCTGAAAAGATCACCTCGCGAGTATGGAACTCGCGGATTTAGATGAAGGCATCCTAGCTGCTGAAAAGATCACCTCGCGAGTATGGAACTCGCGGAATTAGATGAAGGCATCCTAGCTGCTGAAAAGATCACCTCGCGAGTATGGAACTCGTGGAATTAGATGAAGGCATCCTAGCTGCTGAAAAGATCACCTCGCCGGTATGGAACTCGCGGAATTAGATGAAGGCATCCTAGCTGCTGAAAAGATCACCTCGCCGGTATGTCGCCGTCATCAATTCGCCTCCATGAACTCGCCTATGAACGAGCTGTCAGGGAAGCTCGTCTCACGAAACCGTCAAGGTTGAAAGTCGTCATCGCGAAGTCGCATATGGGCGAGAAACCAGGAAACTCGCCCACCTTACCGAGAACTCGCCCACCTTGTCGAGAACTCGCCCACCTTGCCGAGTACTCGCCCACCTTGCCGAGTACTCGCCCACCTTGCCGAGTACTGACGAGTTGCTGTCTTTGGTCTCCAGCTCGCCATCTTAAGTCATGAAGTCTTCTCGCAAAAAATTTCTTCCTCGGCAACTATCCACGCCCACCGCACCAAGTGTTGAAGCCAGGAAAATTCCTAACCTCGAAATAGGATCAAGGCAGCCTAAGGTTACTGATTCCACGATCCGACGTCACGATTTAAGTGGCTAGCGAGAGAGAGAAAGGAAACTATCTATAAGCACACCCCAAGTGCTCCAGCGGGGAGGTCCCACCACGTACCCGGAAGCTTTGAAGAAGCTTCCCCTCCACAACCAAAAGGCTGGGCGAGGTACTAGGCTGGCATGCACTTGGCGAGTATCTACTTGGGGGGACCTCGTCTCTTCCAAAAGGTGTCATTTCCAGTACCCCTAGGGGGGCTATTTATAGAGAAATCCTGGGGGGGGTAGGCGAGTATCCAGCCTCTGTGAGCGAGTATCTAGGGTTACTCGCCCATACTCGCGAGATACTGGCCAAAACTCGCCTCAGCTCGCCCAAGCTCGCCACAGCTCGCCTCTGCTCGCCTCTGCTCGCCACAGCTCTCCTCTGCTCGCCCAAGCTCGCCTCTGCTCGTCCAAGCTCGCCTCTGCTCGCCACAGCTCGCCCAATGGTCTGCGAATAGCCATCTACTTGTGTACTTCTGATCTCGACGAATTACGGGTTATACAGCTATGATTGGCCGGTGGGAGAGTCTACTAAAATACATGAAAAATAAACCAATAAAAATAAACTAATATATGAATTTGACTCGTGGCGACATTCCAGACGCAACCGCGGAGTCGGCGGTCCGGGCACACTATATATGGTAAGTCGCTAAATCATCCCCGAACGGGCCCAAAACTCGTTCTCGTCTCTGCTCCGCATCAAAATTTCTCAAAATGGTCTTTTACTGTCACAATTCTATAGCCACTTCTTCAGTAAGTGACTCCTTTGGTTGGGCATACAGATCTAGCATGAGAGAGAGAGAGAGAGAGATGGTCTCTAGCATGAGAGAGAGATGGTCCCATAGCCTGTAATTCTGTAAAATAATATGCTCACATGCAGTAATGTTGTGAAGCTAAAGATGATCTCAGAAAAGTACCAGCAATTCCACTAAACATTTGTCGAGGTAAAATTACCCGGATACAAATGAGTCACTGTCATCCCCTAAGAAATTATTCAGTTCTTTTTTTTGCTTCATCTTTTTGACTCCCGTTCGTGATCTATATAATCACGTATTTCATGAGGTCTGAGAAAACATTTAGTTTAATATTGATTTGGCTGGAGAGTGAGGGATTATGTTTCGTTCATCTCACCAGAGGGAGGTGGAGAGTGAGGGATTATGTTTCGTTCATCTCACCAGAGGGAGGTGGAGAGTGAGGGATTAATGAAGTTGTTTTGTAGAAATAGATGGTCCACCTGAGATCCAATGTCTCCCATGTGGTTTATCTTGCGGCTACCGTATTTGGACTATATGACGTGCCAGTTGTAGCTGAATTCCTAGAAGTCTTTCTGGATGAGTTTCCTAAGGCCCCGCCCTCGACTTCTACATTGAGCTTGTGTTGGGTGTCAAACCCGTGTCACAATCACCTTAATGTGGTTTATCTTGCGGCTACCGTATTTGGACTATATGACGTGCCAGTTGTAGCTGAATTCCTAGAAGTCTTTCTGGATGAGTTTCCTAAGGCCCCACCCTCGACTTCTACATTGAGCTTGTGTTGGGTGCCAAACCCGTGTCACGATCACCTTAATGTATGGCGTCAAAGGAGATGACAGAGTTGAAGGTGCAGTTGCAGGAGTTGTTGGAGCAAGGATATATACATCTAAGCTCATCGTCGTGGGGTGCACCGAACCTCTTCGTGAAGAAGGACAGTATTTTGCATTTGTGCATATATTACCGGGAGTTAAACAAACTAACGGAGAAGAACAAGTATCTGATCCCCGCATTGATGATCTTTTTGACCAGTTGGTAGGATCCAAGGTGTATTTGAAGCTGGATTTGAAATTCAGATATTATCAGCTAAGGATGCGGGAGTGTGAAATCCTAAAGACGGTCTTCAGCACTAGATACAGGCATTATGAATTCACGGTGATGTCGTTTGGGCTCACGAATGCGTCGTCGGTCTTCATGGATCTTATGAACACGGCATTTCAAGAGTATCTGGATCAATTCATTATCGTCTTCATCGACAATATTTTAGTGTAATCATAGTCTGAAGAGGAGCATACTGACCACCTTCATACTATTTTGTCAGTTTTAGGAGGCATCAATTGTATGTCAAGTTCCCGAAGTACGAGTTATGGCTCGCGACTATGACATTTTTGGGCTACATAATTAGTGGAGAGAATGTCGCGGTGGATCCGGCAAAAGTTGCAGTTATTTGAGATTAGCCTGAGTTGAGGAGCCTAGCAAAAGTTCGGAACTTTATGGGGCTTCCGCTAGTACAGGCACTTTGTGAAGAATTTTTTGCGGATTGCACGTCCTCTCATTACCTTAACCAGGAAGGATTAGAAGTTTATTTGGACGAAGGAGTGCGCTCGAGACTTCGAGAAGCTGAAAAGCCGATTGATTTCCGCCCCAATCTTGTGTTCGTCATGTAGGACAGAAGGCTATCGGGTATGCAGTGACGCCTCAAGGAGTGGTTTAGGATGTGTCTTGTGCCAGTTCAACAAGGTTATTGTTTATGGTTTGCGCCAGTTAAAGGTGTATGAGATGAATTACCCGGTCTATAATGTGGAGTTTCGCTCTGAAGTTTTTGAGGCATTGCTTGTAATGTGTGAAGATTGAAATTCTCACGGACCATAAACGCCTGAAGTATTTGCTAGATCGGAAGGATCTGAATATGCACCAGAGGAGATGGATGGAGTTTCCAGGAGACTACACGTTCGACATTCATAATACCCTTGGGAAGGGGAATGTCATTGCAGTCTTTTCAGATGCTTTGAGTCGCCAGTCACTGGCGCACGCGAGTTGGATTTTGGCTCATAATAAGCTCTTGGTACGTGAGATGGAGGCTCTGAAGATCTTTTGCGTGGATAGAGGAGTGACTTATGTTGATATATTTGGCTGGATGGAGATTCAGTATGATATTGCAGATCGAGTTAAGCTGGCTTTGGAGTTTGATTCGAGCTTGAAGCGTTATTTGGTGGAGGCAGCAGAGGGGTCGAACGATGAGTTTGCCTTCGAGGACAGTCTACTACGGAAGCAGGGCTGGTTGCATGTTCCCAACTACAGGAAACTGCATGATCAGTTTATGTACGAGACACACTTCACCAAGTACTCAGATCATGTAAGGAGTACCAAGATGTATCGGGACATAAAGACCCTGTTCTGATGGTCGGGTATTGATGCGTTGGACGGCAAGTGTACCGGTCGCACAAGTAATATAAAATGAGCGAATTTCCCCAAGTATCGATCTCTCAAGGAACACAGTAAGGTGGAGTTAATTTCGAGGATGACTTGAGATGGAAGTCCTTAGGTCGGCTTATACGATGGGGGTTTTGATATTGCGATAAAAGAAAATAAAACACTAACGACTACTCCTATGCAATGCCACTATGCATCTCTTCGTTATGCGGGATGGAAGACTACACGGTCCGCTATGCACCGAATCGCTAGGCAGATAGACGAGTAGGCAAGCGTAAGAACCAGAATTTGAGGGTCGTAAGCACCTCTTCGCTACGCACGCCACTAACAATTGTTAGTGCGGCAAGAACAGATGGATGGTGGATGGACAAATACAGGCGCAACTCAAGCAACTTAAGTGGTAAAATGTAATATGAATCACATAGACATGAAACACAAAACATAAACAACCAAAGTGCACATCATCTACACAGAAATATTCAACGGCACATATACAACAACAAAGGAAGAACAAAGCAAGAGATCGACTGAATCCGAAGGCTCGTCAAGGGTTCGCGGAAGGAAACGTCGGGTTGTCAATCCGGATCCAAGCTCGGTCCTCAACTACGTTCGGGGTAGAGAAGGCTGTCACTACCCTCCAATGGACCCGTCTTCTTCGTGTCACGAGCCGGCGGAAGATGGCACAACTTCTCCTAGCTTGATGGAGAAAGCTAGGTTGAATCTCCTCTTGAAGCTCTAGGATGAAGGAGGAGGCCGAGAGGAAACTCCGGCTAAAATATGGCGTTGAAAGCTTGCCCGGAGCCTCTCCGATGGTGAGGAGGAAGAAGGGCGGCGGAACCCTCGGAGCTGGACGAAAATGGCGGGTGGAAAAAGTGATGTCCTGATCTGGAGAAAAATCTGCGCTTAAATAGAAAAAGATCAGAAAAATGGTCACGCACGGTCCCGCGCACGACCGTGCGCTAACCGTGCGTTATTAACTTGCAGATCTTGATCGCGGAAGAAGATGCGTTGACCCGTGCGTTTTAATCGCGCACGGGCGATTCCGCCCGTGCGTGAAGGAAATCGCACGGGTAAACACAGAACGCAGGAAATCAAGGGAAACAGGGGAACTGTGCGTTTTACTCGCGCACGGGCACGTTTGCCCGTGCGTGAAGGAAACACACGATTTACCCCAGAAAGCAGGCAAACAGAGAAAAATGTGCAGACAGTGCGATTCCTTCTCGCACGGTTTGGCCGAAACCGTGCGGGAACAAAACGCACGGGTAGAAACAGAAGCCCCCAAAATTGTTGTGTGAAACGCACGATTGCACTGAAACCGTGCGCGGAGAAATGCGCACGACCGTGCGTTTTACACAGAAACTGAAAATGAACTTCGGGACAACCCGACTACCTGCACAGCAATGAAACCAACTGGGGCACCAGCTCGCAGCAACAATACACAACATAAAATAAACAAAAAGAACCATGGGGAGCACCATGTGCTTACCCCCAACAAAAGAATGCGCAATTGCACACCCTCGGACCAAAATAGTGCACTTAACGTGAAAAGCAGACTAAAAGGAATATCAGCAATAGCATACTAAAAGTGAAGTGCAAGAGCGAAAAAACTAGCCCAGATGAGTCCGAAAAACACTATAAACATCGGACTCATCAGGTATGAAGATGGATATAACTCTCTTTATAGCAAAATGTCAAACATGTGCGCCTGTGAAGGCCGAGTGCCAACGGCCTGGAGGTTTCTTGAAGTCCCTACTGATACCAGAGTGAAAGTTTGATGACATCTTGATGGACTTTGTGCATGGATTACCAAGGTCACAACATGAAAATAATTCGATTTGGGTGATTGTGAATCGGTTGACGAAGGTAGCACACTTCGTACTGAATCAGAGAAGCAATTCATTGGAGAAATTGGTCAAGCTTTATGTGGAAAACGGTGTTTGGTTGCACGGTGTCCCTCACAGCATAATTAGCGACCGTGATGAGTGGTTTACTTCTAGTGATGGAGGTATATTCATCGCGTGCTAGGCTCGAAGCTCAAGTTTAGCACAACCTTCCACCCGCAAACGGATGGGCAGATCAAGAGGACCAACCGGACGATATAGGGAATGTTTTGGATGTGCGCTTTGGACTTTAGAAAACGTTGGGAGGATCACCTTTACATGATAGAATTCGCTTATAACAACAGTTATCGGGCGAGTATTCAGATGGATCTGTTCGAGGCATTGTATGATAGGACATGTTGAACTCCTTTGACATGGGCGGAGACCGGTGACACCAAACTTTTGAAGCGCAAGGAGGTTGATGAGGCGAATTGGTTGATACGGATCATTTGAGAGCGGTTGTTGATTGTCCAAAACCGACAGACAAAGTATTACAACGCCAAGCACCGGAACGTCGAGTTCGTTGTTGGGGATTAGGTGTACTTGAAGATTAAACCGTTTGAGTGTCGAGGATTCAGCGCTTGAAGAAGGTGAGTCTGAGGTACGTGGGTTCGTTCGAGATTCCCGAATGCATTAGCGATGCGGCCTATCACCTTGCTTTGTCGTCAGAGTTTATTGGGTTGCACGACATCTTTCATATTTCGGTGCTGACAAAGGCAGTGCGGGAGCACGAGCATGTGTTGGAAGACGATAAAGTGCTTGTGGATGACGGCTTAACCACCAAGGTGACGTCTATCTCTGTTAAGGATAAAAAAGGTCTGACGGTTGATCAAGTGGTGAAAGTTCGATAGGACAATTGTGGTCGCGAGGAGCTCTTTTGGGAGTGAGTGCAGACTATGTGCGATGAGTATCCCAATCTATTTACTCAGGTATGATGAGTTTATGTGTTGTGTTTCATTTTATAAATTTTTGGATGAAATTTCATTAAGTTTGAGAGAATTGTAATGCCCCAAATATCCAAAAAGGCGAAATCGAGCAAATGACCTCGGAATGGACCTTAGGCATTTTTGTCAAGCTCGTGGTAAAATACAAGTCCAACGGATTCATCCGCATGTGATTCTGACAACGTAAGAGTGGTTTTCGACGTTTAAGTCAAAATAGGCTGCAAACGCTCCGAAGTGTAAATTGAGTAAACGAACTCAGAATTAGCCTCAAATCATTTCAGTGGATGCGTATCGACGAGACGATCGAACGATCCTGTCTGGGATAAGTTTTGAGTCCCTTAGGGTCCGTTCGTTTGGACGGAATTAGTGGGTTTCTGGCGGAATTAAATTCAATTTTGCCTAAACCGTCTCCCCCCATTCTTACCTCCCGAGGTATTTGTTATGTGGGTGATGTTATGTGGCATGTCCGTGCCATTTATCTTTAATTTCTGTGTATTTACTTTTAGCGTATTTGACCCATTATCGTAGCCTACATGAGGGGAACATTTTGGAACCTATTTATGTGTGTGTTTTGGACATTTTGGTTTAGACAAGAAATTAGAAGAAAAGCTCTCTCTCTCTCTCTTATTCCCCTCTTTCTCTCTCTCTCTCTCTAAACCCCATGGTTCTTTTCCCCGTGTTGCCCTAGCCGAAACCCCGCACGGCCTCCGCCGACCGCAGAAACTCCCGATCGACGCAGCGCTCCCCTCCTCCACCATCGCTCCTCCGTCGATGACACGATCTAAGGGCAAGAGGCATAACAACATGGTATCAGAGGCCAACGCCGACATCTCCGGCCTCTCCTCCGCTCGCCCGCACCCGCACTCGCGCGAGACGCGCGACTCTTCCGCACTTTCCGCCGATTCCGCCGGCCGTTCCTCCTGCTCACGGGAACACACATCCAGTCCGTCGGCAACCCACGACCATCCCATCCCGCTCACCGGCCCGTCGTCCAGCTCCGGCGACCTCTCTCCGGCCGATTTGGTGGCTACCGCCCGATCTTCCAGCCCCGTCCCTACAGCTCTGCGCCTCTTTTCTTCCGCTGGCCTCCTTCCAACACCACCGGCCAACTGTACTGTCTTATCTCCGATGGCAGATGCTCCTCCCTCCCTCGCCGAGCTCATGGTTCTTTTCCACTCTATGTTCGCGACTCAGAACGCCAAGATAGACGCGCTCAACGTCCGTTTGGATGCCCTACAAGGCATGCCATCTCATCTGCCTCTGTCTACGGCTGACCGCCCTTCGGCAAGCCGGGTGGACTCCGCCACTCCTCCAGGCGCGGACTATCCCACCTACGCACGTACTATTCAGATGGACTTTCCCATCTGCGAGGGCCGCGAAGACGCTTTTCCGTGGCTTATGCGTTGCGATATTTTTTTCGCAAACCACCGCGCACCAGATGAAGAACGTGTGGCATTGCTTCCCTCCATTTACTCGGCCCAGCACAATTATGGTTCACTCAGCTTCTGCGGGAACATCCCAACATTTCCTGGGCAGATTTCAGCACGGCCTGCACCCTTCGGTTCGGCCCGGCTCTACAGGGCAACCCACTCGGCGATCTTGCGAACCTCAAAAAGGACGGTTCCAACGACACCTACCTGGAAAAATTTCAGATTCTTCTGTCTCGGGCGACGTCCCTCTTACCGGAGCAACAAGTTCCTCTCTTCACTGTCGGCCTCCACGAGCGCTTACGTTGGGATGTGGAATTCCTCCGCAGCCTACTGTTCTCCGTTGTTTGTCCTGCACCGAGATGGTCGAACGTCGCGAGAAGGGCCTATGCTACAATTGTGATGATCCTTTCACGCCAGGACATAGATGCAAACGCTTATTTTAGCTGGAAGTTGATGACCCACCCCAGGATGACATGACAGGTGAAGCAAATGCCCCAATGCCTTTCGATCCAGCTTGAGGACAAACTATCTTCGAACGGGGGCGGTGATGTTATGTGGGTGATGTTATGTGGCGTGTTCACGTCGTTTATCTTTTATTTCTGCG
Organism: Platanthera zijinensis; assembly: GCA_039513925.1. Taxonomy (NCBI): domain Eukaryota; kingdom Viridiplantae; phylum Streptophyta; class Magnoliopsida; order Asparagales; family Orchidaceae; genus Platanthera; species Platanthera zijinensis. The sequence goes on along the minus strand of CM077094.1, from coordinate 147,987,353 downwards.
TGTTTACTTTTAGCATATTTGACCGATTGTCGTAAGCCTAAATGGGGGGCGCATTTTGGAACCTATTTATGTGTATGTTTTGGACATTTTGGTTTAGACAAGAAATTAGAAGAAAAGCTCTCTCTTATTCCCCTCTTTCTCTCTCTCTCTCTAAACCCCACGGTTCTTTTTCCCTTGTTTCCCTAGCCGAAACCACGCACAGCCTCCGCCGATCGACGCAGCGCTCCCCTCCTCCACCATCGCTCCTCCGTCGATGACACGATCTAAGGGCAAGGGGCATAACAGTATTCTCTCCCAATTTCATTCTCTTCACTCGCGAAGCCTCTTCTTAGATTCCATCTCACTCCCGTCGTCCATCGGTCAGGCTCCTCATCCATCTTGCTCCCGTCATTCTCCATCGGTCTCAACAATGCTCGCATCCATGGCTCCTTATCCTCTCCATCTCCGGTCGAATGCGCTTCGTAGCGACCATGATCAGCTTCCCTCTAGAAGTGGCGAGGAAGTGGCTCATGATCGGAAAAATGCAGGGCAAATGTTCGGTGAACATGGTGGCCTTCCTAGCGGAGGTCGTTTTCAATCATCTGTCGTCGATTAGGGTACTCCAAGCTGGAAAGGGACGATTTATTATAGCAAAATATCGTCGCTTGTGGTTTTTTGAGGGGTTGAATAAACGAATTCTAATTAGGATTTAAATGGGGTTTTTGAAGTTTGATCATAAAAATATTGGGAGCTGATATCTCTCATGGTTGTTTACAGAATCTTGATTGAGAGTTTAATCTTCACTGGATCATTGTACAGAGATTATGTCAGCTAATCAAAGTATTTTTTCTACATGATTGAGAGTTTAATCTTCACTGGATCATTGTCATGGAAGTGTGCATAGATTCATATTTTGGTATATATTATTCACATTTGTTAAACAGAATGTACTTGAGATTCATGCCCTATTTTTTGTGTGAAGAATTGTCAATTCCAATTCCGACTTGAAGAATACTTGATTATAGCAGAACGACAATTGGAATTGGCTCAATTCCAATTACTATGGGAATTGAAGTTGAGCTAATTCTAATTCCCCCACCCCACCCCCACCCAATTCCATCCAAACGAACGGACCCATAGAAATCTACAAAGTTTGAATGGATTAAGACATGGGCATCCATAAGGAAGGAACCGAGTCGAGCCGGACCGGGTAACGATTCTTCCCTCCAGTCTTAGGACTATTGTTTATAGTTTTACATTTCATGAAAATGCAATGATAGTCCCCTCACACCATCAAGTTGGGGACGAGGACTCCGCTACGGCATACGATTTGCGTCCCCAGCGTTCTGTATAGACTTTTCTGCATTTTTAGAGTCCCTTCACTTGATTGGTAGATGATCGTACTTCGTCAGGGCGTGGGATTGCGACCTTGGTGTGAGCTTCAATGTTTGTGGCATAAAGAGTCCCCTCTCATCTTTTGAGAGAGGATCGGAACTCCGCTAGGGCGTGAGATTGCTCCCCCTTATGTGATATGCATTAGACTCCAACATGCGAGTTGGATTTAGGCATGTTGTGTGAAGCCTACATGTGGCAATATCCCCAATTCGACGATTATAATGGCCCTAGATGCACAATGGGGGTTTCCTTTAGGTTAATCATTGATGGATTCGGGGATTGGGGGTTCCTATTCCTAGGTCAGTCCATAGCGGGACTTTTTAAGAACGACAATTATGGGCTATTCTAGGACGGGGGTTATTACGATGAAATTGTACTTGTCGCATCTTTGGGAGATGTAGGTTTTGGGCTCTCATGCCTATGACCGAGTTTCGGTTTGTTCAGGACCACCCTATGGCTCCTGGGTTTCATGTCGCGATTAAGGACGAGGAATGAGACTGTTTTTCGTCACTATGTTTAGGATCAGAAATCGGTGTGTTTTGTACCCTTCCCGTCACCGTTGGTCGGGACAGGGGATGAGTCAACATCCTCTGCCACTACGTTTTGGACAGGAGATCTTTTTATATGTCGCTACGTTGATGAACAAAAGATGTTACTTCTGTCGCAGCGAGGTTTGGAGAGTAAGGGAAACCTACCCTCTTTGTCGAGATGTGTTTGGACGGTAGGTGAGTTTAGTCTACTCCCTACGTCGTTAGGGGATTGGATGTATAGTGCACACATGCTTTACATTACAATTCATGTGGTTTGAATGATATCGATATGTTAGGTTGTGGGGTCACGGACCCTCTTTTGATGGCTTGGTGTTTTGCTAGAATTCATGCGGTTTAGATAGGAGATTGTGAGAATCACGCGGGCGAACCCAGCCATCATGCATTGTATCTAGGTCAATTTTATTTTCATACTTAACTTAGACTCATGTGTATTGAGCATATCACCCTGTGTAGAGTAGTTTGCTTATGCTTGCACATGATTTTCATGCTTAGTTTTATTTACTTGCTTGGCTACATGCGTACTCGCAAGAGTGTGATGATTCTCCCCGAAGTCCGTTATGCTGGTCGGGGGAGGGGTCATTACATAGCCTTAGACAACCCCGTGCTGACCCATGTTTTTCCTTGACACGTATTTGGTTGCAGGGAGCATAGCTCATGGTGGTGTATAGCGGGCCAAAGTCGAGGTTGTGCAAAGTTCATAGGTTGCGGTGTCACTGCTTGCCGCTTTGTTGTTGCTCAATAGATTCCGTCCTTTAAGCCAATGAATAGGATCTTTATCAAGATTTCCTTTAGTAGTTCCCGGTCTGTGTATTGTGGTATATTTGTGGGCTCTTGTTTGCACTTTTCATGTTGGATTGTATAGGTCATAAGGCCGGATTGAACTTTGTTTACATTTCCCGTTAATGGTGGACATTTCATTGTGGTTTTCTTTTAATATTGCTTCCATTGGTAGTGTAATACTCTGGGGTAGTGTAGATTACTTTGTTCTCATTTTATAATTTTAACTTGCGAATGTGGTATGTCGTGGGGGTCGGTCGGACTCATGTTATATTATGTTTGCGGGAGAAATGTTACATTACGGCAAGCCCATAACAACTTGGTATCAGAGCGAGGTTCCTCCTCTCTTCAGCCTGATCCAGCCACATCAAAAAGTGAGAGCATTCGACGCAATCCCTCTGGGTTTATTCAGTCTTCAAGTGAAAAGGAAGTCGATGCGGGCCTCTGGTTGATACCCATCATCGTCAACCTACTGAAAAGGCAGCACACAAAAACCTGCAGCAAGTGATTTCTTCCTGGGCAACACGAAGAAATCGAATATGTTGTTGCCCTTCGTCTTCACACGTAGCCGCATAAGTAAACCGTCGGCGTCGCCTCCCATAACCGCAATCGTGTAAGGAAGTCGTCGTCGATCTCGCTCGATGCGTCGCCTCCCGTAACCACAACCGCTTAAGGAAACCGTCATTGATATCGCTCCACGCGTATGTTTGACGCAGTCTCTCGCAATAGTCGATCGTAACTTATTCGGTTACTTCCAACCGAGGACTTCCAACGCCGACTCTTCCTCCTCAACTGCAGGCGCCCGACTCTTCCTTCTCAAACCGCAACTATCTAACTCTTCTTCCTCGAGCCACCAAGCACTTGTAGTTTTGTTCACATGAATCCCTTACTAATTAATTCATTTGGATTAATTAACTCAAGGATCAATCAGATTTACAGTACTTTTATTTTGCGTCAACATAGGGAAACGTTGTGATTCATGTGGCACACTAAATTCGAGCACGTCCGTTCTACTCGACCCTCCAGAAACAAGTCGAACAATAAGTCGCTCCATTTCTTGCTCCACGCACAACATGGGTGGCTTGTCGGATCAACAGATCCAGCTTCTAACCATGATGCAAACCCTCATGGCACATCACATTGTCGCCAAAGAACGTCATCAGGAGACCATTGCTGCCCTTTTCAAGCACCTTAACGATCTCTCTTACGCTCTGCCAGTGTCCACTCCCCCCCCCCCCCCCCCCCCCCCCCGCACAAGAGCAAGCTTGCAGTAGTTTGTCGCCTTCACCGCTGCTCCTTCGACCTGATACCCCCACCAGGATTCCACTTGAAGTTAACATTATGCCCCGTTACACCATGTTGATCTTCCCAACTTACGATGATAAGGACGATCCTTTAGGCTGACTCGCCAGATGTGAACAACATTTTTGCCATCAGCACCAGTGACAAAATGAATAAGCTAACCTCCTTCCACGTGCTTGATATTACTCAGTTATGGTTTGTCTGTTTACAAGCCGACAATCTCGGATTGATCTAACACAACTATAAGAGGGTTGCAATTTTCGCTTTGGTTCATCGATTCGCAGTAACCCCCTTGGAGCTCTCATGATATTACGTCAAACAAGGTCGACTGATGGATATCTAGAATAGTTTTTTATTCTTCTAGCTCACGTCACAATACCCCCTGAGATGTAGGTTGCCATCTTTATAGCTGGGCTTCAAGAATGACTATGCTTGGACGTCGAATTCGAGGCTCTCAAGGACTTGATTACTGCTATGAATTTAGTCAGATTGTGCTCCCGTAGACTTCAGTTTGCTCAAGAGGCCTACTTCACCACAGGCGCAGGGACTCGGGAAGGACGTACCAAGGGTACCCAAAACCCACAAAACCATCGACTATCTCATGTAGAAATTTTTGACCGACGGGCATAAGAGTTATGTTATAATTGTGAAGAGCAGTATGCTCGTGGGCATCGATACAAAAGACTTTTTTATCTGCAAGTAGAAGACGCTGATGATGAGGGCATCAAGTGAAGTTGGTACTATCAATGGTCTCCCTTAAGCTTGAGGTCAAGCTCTTTTTGCATAGCGGGAGAGATGTTACGAGCTTCGTGCCTAATTATGTTAGTGTGCCTTTATTATGTTGTATCTTTATGTTTATTCACAATTGTGTTGTTATTTAAGTTGTGTCGTTGTATTTGTATATGTCGATGGGGGACGTAATTGCATCTATGTCACTTCTATCTCTTATTTAAAGGCACTTTGGCAAGTGGAAAGGATGCAAAGAATCAATTCTATTTTCTTGTCCCCTTGATGAGATAGTGGTAGTTCTCTCTCTCTCTCTCTTTGCACACACCCTGCCTAGTCACCCGCGGTTTTGGCTCCGTTGTATCCCTCGTCGTCGTTATCCCTCCCTTTGTCCACTCTCCGACGACTATACAACATTCTACGGTGAGCCCATAACACTATGCCAACACCATCTCATGGTAACAATAAATATTGTAAAAATAAGTACTTCCTACTTTTTATTGATGATTTTACACACATGACATGGATATATTTCATGAGAACAATCTGAAGTTTTTGGAATTTTTCAAAATTTTAAAAATTTTGTTGGAAGGCAAAGTGGTTATTTCCTTCAGAGTCTTAGAAATGATAATGTCAAAGAATATACTTCTAATGAGTTCAATAAGTTCTTTGAAGATGCCGGTATTAGTTGGCAATTGGCAACTCACGGTTGGATATACTACACAACAAAATGGAGTATCCGAAAGAATAAAATCAAACTGTGATAGAAATAGGCTAAATTTATGTTACATGCCAAAGATTTGCCTAAAATGTTTTGGCGGAAGCAGTTTATACCGCTTTGTATTTGCTAAATAGATGTCCAACTAAAGTCATGATTGATAAGACACCTTTTGAAGCATGGAGTAGAAGAAAACCTTCAGTCAATCATCCGAAAACTTTTTATGCTCAAATTCCAAAAGAGAAGAGATACAAACTTGATGAAGCAAGCGAAAATGTATCTTTATTGGCTATAGCATCAAGTCGAAAGGTTATCATCTCTACAATTTGAAAGATAAGAAGATTATAATTAGTCGTGATATCATATTTGATGAGAAAGCTTCATGGAATTGGGAGCATGGAAAATTGATAATATTATAATATGCCTTAATAAAAAGAAACAAAAAACTTATCTGATGAAGATGATGAAGTTGAAGGCATTGATTTACACTTTCCAAATGATTTATCTCTTGATTAACGTGCAGACTCTAGCTCATGTTCAAGTTCTCTAACTATGAAAACAAGGAAGTTTAATTGTTTAAATGATATTTATGCAAGGTATAATTTCTGCACACTTGAGCTTGAGAATTTGAAGAGCCATAAGCAATGAAGTTTGGAAAAATGCAATGCATGACGAAATAGATGTAGTTGTGAAGAATAGAACATGAGAGCTGATTGAAAGACCAGTCAACAAGCAAGTAGCTTGTGTGAAGTGGATCTACAAGATGAAACTAAATGAAGATGGATCATTTTAAAAAAATAAGGTACGACTAGTTTCAAAGGGATATACACAACAACTTGGAGTTGATTTTCAAGAAACTTTTGGTCATGTTGCTCATTTGGACACAATCAGAATGCTCGTTTCTTTAGTAGCTCAATGAGGATGGCAATTATATCAACTGGATGTCAAATTAGAATTCTTAAATAGAGAGTTAGAGGAAGAAATATTTGTCAAACAACCATAAGGTTTTGTGATCAAAGGTGAAGAAGAAAAAGTCTACCGATTGAAAAAAGTTTTATATGGACTAAAACAAGCTTCGAGAGCTTAGTATTGTCAAATTGATCCGTACTTCAACCTTCAAGATTTCAAGAATAGTAAAAGTGAACCTACTTTATATGTGAAAACTCAAGGTAACTCTACTCTTATTGTTTCTTTATATGTAGATGATTTACTATTTTTTGGAGATAATGAGAAGATGATAAAAGAGTTCAAGAATGAAAAGAGGTATGAAATGAGTGATATGGGGCTGCTTCGCCACTTTTTGGTATAGAAATTTATTAAGGAAAAGATGGCGTATTCTTTTGCCAAAAGAAGTAAGTTGAAAATATTCTGAAGAAATTTGGTATGAAAAATTGTAATTCAACTTCTATACCACAGGTTGTCCGCGAGAAGCTCGCAAAGGAAGACGGTGCAAAGAAAGATGATGAGACATTATATAGAAATTTAATCGAAAACATCTTGTATCTCACGGAAACAAGACTGAATATTATGTTGCTGCGAGTTTATTGTCAAGGATTATGAATAGTCAAAGTCAAGTTCACCTTGGTGCTGCGAAAAGAATGCTAAGATACATCAAATGCACGAATCAACTTTGGTATTAAATATTTGAAATGCTCTTAAATAAAATTGGAAGGACATTGTGATAGTGATTAGGCCAGATGCTTAGATGATATGAAGTGTACTTAAGGTTACACCATTTCACTTGGTTCTAGTGCATTTTCTTGGGCAGTCAAAGAAACAACAATCAATCGTTCAATCCTCAATGGAAGCTGAATACGTTTTAGCTAGTATGTTCATGTTTTTACGAAGGCGAAGAATGGCAAGGGACGAGCATATGACACATAAGTCAACGTCAAGGCCTAGGCAATGTGGACACAGATCCCAACTTGACGACATGCGTTCGCTAGTAGGGCACACAGGTGTAGCGTAGCCCTCAACCTTATCTTGTATTATCGCACGTATTTCGGTCCATGGGTTGTTTATCGTTTGTCCTTGCGTACTTTGTAATGAGGCACTATATAAGCCTAGATATATCTTTCATTTGAGTGGTTGGGATGTATGAGAAAAAGAGCTCTGGGGGCTGAAATTCGTCTCTATTCTTCTTCCTCCTTCTAGACTCCTCCCTCTTTTTCTCTTCAACCCTAGCCCCTAACATTTGGTCCGACCTGCCGCGGTTTCCGTCGCACTAAGAATTCATTCCAGCAACCTACGCCGACTACTACACTTGTATACGTGTGTTACGTACCTGCAGCCAGCATCCGACACCCTCTCCCACGGCTCGACGCCCCGTGCTTTCCGCCTCTTCCCCCACTCTCGCGTCCGGCTACTTCCTACTTCCCAGTGGCCAATCACACGACCGCTCGGGTTCGAATCCTTCCGCACCCATCCAGCCTCTGATTCCTATGACCGGTCGCTCCACCCAGCGCAAGTTCGACCTCTCCTGTGCATAACTGCGGCTCCCGTGACCGTCTTCCGAGACTGATCTGACCGTCCCAGTGACCGTTTCATCCAGGTAGCGGCTTCAAATGTCGTTACTTCCAGGCAACGGATTCATGTGTTGTTTCTTCTAGGAAGCGGCTTCCTGTGCCATTTCTTCCGGGCAGCTGCTTCTTGTGCCATTTCTTCCAGGCAGCTGCTTCCAGCGCCGCTTCTTCTAGGATGATCTCATACGCCGCTTCTTCCAGGTTGATCTCGCACGGCCAACAGAGACTTCATTGCTCGTTCCGACCGCACCCTGCCCTTCCTCTTGCGTGCATGCCCCCACAGCTCCGCACTATGGCGCACTCTGACATGCCCGCGCCTCAGCCTCACGTGGATTCGGCCATATCCCGCCACCTTGATGATCATGAGGTCGTCATTGCTTCGCTACAGGCCCTAATGTTGCGAATAGATGCTAAGTTTGATACCCTCCTGGCCAGCAGACTTAGTGCTTCATCGGTCTCCAACACAGAGTCCCCGTCACTTCTCGGGGCACACCCAGACCCTCTCATGGACCCTATCTCACCGCCAGCGGGCTTCCCACCTCCATTCTATTCGTTCGACGTCCCTTCTTTCAACGGCACCAACCTCATGAGATGGATTGCTCGTGCGAAACGATTTTTCAACATTCATCTCACTTCGGAGTCACAAAAGGTTGTTATGGCTCTCATTGGCATGGAGGGATCATCCATCCATTGGGTCAGCTAGCTACGATAGAACAACTCATCGCTCTCATGGGCAGAACTTCAACAGGACCTCATCCTCCTCTATGCTCGCTATTTGGGAATAGCAGTTGAGTGTTTGTGTGATGTCCTCTAGTAAGCTTCTTTGATGACTACATCGATGAGTTCATTGTCTTGGCGACGCAAATTCCATGCTTATCATCAGATCATTATTTTGGTTTTTTTATGCAGGTGCTCCTCCACCACATCCAATCCCGCCTTCACACACACCACCCCAAGACGATTACTAATGTTATAGACCTAGCCATATTGGTGGAAGCGGACTTCAAGGTCAGCTCCATCGATACCGGCAAGCCACCGGGGAGTTCTACGCCACCACTGCTTGCCTACTCTCCCCCGCCCTTCCGGCCACCACCCCAGATGCATACCGCAGCTCCCCTGCATCTCGGACCACCTTCCCGATTACCCCGGCCAATTAACGGCCCTCGGATGACCAACCATGAATACCACGATCTTCGCATCAGGGGACTCTATTTCCGTTGCAAACAACCCTACTCCCCAACTCATAATTGTCCGTTGAAGGAGCTCCGCATCACAATTGGCGAAGAGGACCCTCTACCCATGGAGATTTTGAAGTATTAGAGGGCGATGACTCCCCTACTGCCATGTGTCCCCCTGCACATCTGCATCAGCTCAAACTTAAGTGCTCTGCGGTGGGAAGCACCTCTGGCCACCTCACTATGACGCTTACTGGTTCCCTGGGTGGCACTCCCCTGACGGTACTAATTGATAGCGGGGCTAGCGACACAATTCGACATTTGCCCGTCTCCTTCGCCTCCTCGGGTCATTTCCTTGGGCGACGGCCGCCGCACTACCACTGGGGGCCTCTGTACGGACATGCACATAAATGCGGGTCTCTTCCCCCTCTCCGCACAGATTTCTACTGTATTGAGCTCAATGGCCTTGACATCATATTCAGTGTCGCATGGCTTCGTACACTCAGGGACGTGGATATCAACTGGGCTCGCAATACGCTTTTCTCAAGCAGGCGTCTTTTTCCCATGGCAGGGGAGGCGTTCTTTTCCCATCAGACGGTGGCACCCCATCCTCCTCAGCAGCATGCACCATTAAATTTTGCTGCATACTCGTGGAGCGACGTAGAGCCGACCCACGCGGACACACCTCCACCATCCCAGCTGCAGTGCGCCCCGATAGTTGTTTCCGCCTTGAGGAAAAGATACATTTTTGAGAGGGCGGCATTATTACGAAGGGGGGAAAGGGAAAGAAACAAGGAGACGAGGGCACGACGCATAAGTCGATGTCAGGGCCTAGGCGACGCAGACACAGATCCCAATTTGACGACGGACGTTCGCTAGTAGAGCACACAGGTGTAGCGCAGGCGTTGGCCTTATCTTGTAATGTCGCACTTGTATTTTGGGGCGTGGGTTGTTTACCGTTTACCCTTGCGTACTTTGGATTGAGGCACTATATAAGCCTAGATGTATCTTTCATTTGAGTGGTTGGGATGTATGAGAAAAAAACCCTTAGGGCTGAAACTCGCCTCTCTTCTTCCTCCTTCTTTTAGACTCCTACCTCTCCTCCTCAGCAACCCTAGCACCTAACAGTGCGCCTCTCAAGTGATTTGGTTGTTAAGAATTCTTGAAAATATTGGCATGAAACAAGAAAGTGCAACACAATTGTTTTGTGACAACATATCATTTCATTAGTGAAGCAATTGAAGATGGTGAAATAGAACTTGTATATTGTAGATCCAAAGATCAAGTGGCGGGCATCCTTACCAAGGCTCTTCCCAAAGACAATTTTTTTGAAAATGAGATAACTTCTTCGATTTGTGGTCAAACACAATTGTGTTTGACCTTGAGCATCATCTTTTTGAAATTGTGTCCAATGTCCATGTAGGTTGAGCTACTTTTTAAAAATATTATCTAGATAAGTAACTTTGACCATATCTAGGATTTTAATACTTCTTTGAAGTGTGTGTGGGCTGTCATTTTCAGCAAGGCTGAAATGCTATGTAATTTTATAAAAAGGAAAAGAGAGCAAGCCTGAAGGAGTTTTTCCCAACTTCTAGCAAGAAGAAATTCTCCACCGTTTTAGTCATCATTTCCCTCATTTTTCTTCAGAAAAAACCAACACCCTTGTTCTTAATAAAGTTTGGTTAGAAATCCACACCAAAATTGAAATTCAACATTCCACAAGGTGCAGTAAGTGTGGACTCTAGTATGTGTAATGAAAAGAAGCACGGAAGCTACTACATTGAGCTATGAAGAAGTGAACGGGAAGTCCACTAGAGGCTATGTTGTTAAAGGCTCTTCTAAGGCTTAAGGCTCATCAGGCTCACCAGGCTCAAAGGTTTGCGCCTTTATGCGCCTTTTTGAGCCTTTAGTGCATAAAAGGCACGCCTGAGTGAGATTTCTGTAACAAAAAATCAAAATAAAGAAGAAAATAATGTAAGAACTCAATCATTTTTGCAAGATTTAGTGTTTGTTAAACATAATCTATCATTGAAACTTAGATATGATGCAAGTGATCACATTGTTTCTTTTTTTAAGAGACGTAAATGATATAAAGGAATTATTAATTAGTAGAATAAATGAAGAATTTGATCAAGAAGATAAACTGATGTTTGATATTGATTATTTAAAATGGATGTGGTTGCGTCTTGTCCTCGTCAGGCGCGCGCCTGCGCTTTAAGCCTTGTTTCTAGGCTCCAAGACCTCTTTGCGTCTTGGTGCGTCTTGAGCCTTTAATAACTAAGGCTAGAGGTGCATCATTGTCACCGAGTTCTGTCACATGGAGAAATGTCTCATCACACTCGTCGATCGCTCGCCCATCATCCTTTGAATCGCCCTATGAACACTAGGAGATCCACTGTTACCCAAAGTGTCCCATGTTGTAGGCAAGTTTTACACTGGATCCCCAAGTATGTATCCCACATAGTGCTAGGTTCAAGGAACCCATGATTCTTTGCTAGTTGGAGTGATCAGCATAAGACTTCGCTGACGAGATCAATCCCAACCACTAGCTGACAACTCGAGTCGGTGAAAATTTTAAAAAAATAACACAGTACCATCACATAAATTTAAGAAAGTAGGAAAACTATTGCAAAAACAATTTGTTTAAGTCGAGCGGGCATATTGAGGGAGAGAGATCACTCACATAGTGGAGGGTCTGAGATTGTAGTGCTTTTGTCCATGACAACATATTGCAATATCAGATGTTTTCTGCCTTTTATGATGCCCTTCATTTCCTGGTACAGAAGAGTTTGTTGCTCCAGAGGCATGAGAAAGAAGATCCTGCTTTTCTCCATTACCTCCCTTCTTATAAGAATTAACCAAATTCAATTTTCTTTCCTCATAAACATCCTCCAAATCTTCTAAACCACCACCTGGAAGTAGTTCAATCTCCTTCAGAATACCTTCAAGTGTTGCTCCAGCCTCCATGACCACTGCTTTCATAGAACGTCTTCTTTTGTTAGGCCTAGGTCCGCTCCTCTTTGTTGTAGAAAACAGGTCATGACTCTCGTTTTGGATATCACCTCTATGTTCTGCTCCTAAAGTTTCAAGACTAGAAGAATCTGTTTCATTAAATATAATATTACAGTTCTTGCAGAGCTGGGGCAGAGAAAGTAAAAGATCCCTCTTCCTGATAAGTTCTTGATTAAGGTTCTGCAGTCTGTTATACAATATGTTGAGATTTTCCTTGTCATTTTGGATCTTTCTTTTATCATCTTCTACCTCATATTTCTCAGCCAAAAGAACAACATAATGCTTCCCCAATTTATTCAACTTGTATTTTAATTCCTCAACAACTAATGATTCTCTTCCACTCTGCAACTCCTGGTCTTGCAGTGCTCGGGTGCATTCTGGTTTCACATTTTCCTTGGCTTCGGCCAATCCTCGCCTGAGCTCTTCAATTTCAGAAGCTCGTGTCTTCTTCTCAATAAGGAGAAGTCCCATATGGTATTGGTAATCATAAAGCTGGCCAAAATATCAATAGGGCATTAGTAATTAACAGGCTTTTTTCTCCTTTAACAGGTAGATCCAAAAAAACATTCAGTGTTCCACAATTATATAGGTTGTAAATGGAAATAAACAATTCATCTACAATAAATGAAATGCAGATCCTTTTCTTTCAAGATGAAGCATGTCATACAACAAACCAAGAAAGCTAAGTACTCTAAGAGCAAATATCATCAACTAAAGATTTTGGGGCAGAAATCCTGCATATATTAAAAAGACAAATAATAAAGACGACATATGCAAGTGAATTGCACTGGGGAGGAAAGATTTTACAGTGCATTTTGTAACATGTGCTAGTTGCGGTGACTCGATGTGAAGCAAGGTTAGCAACAAGAACGAATGTAAAAACGTAAAGGAAACATGGGTCTTCTATCAAAGGGTGTTCTTGCCAATCTGCATCTGTGAATCCTCAGATATATACGTGCTCGTGAGAACGATATATAAGATCTTTTCCTGGATGGGCCTTAATGTATTTGAAGATCTCATGAATAGTCAGTTGTTGGGTGACTCGAACAGGTGCATGCATAATCTGTGAAATCATACTCACGACAAATATCATATCATGGAGTGCAAGAACTAAGCAAATCGATTTTCCAACTAGCCTAATGTATATGTGGATGTCGATCAAAAGTTCATCGTCATCGCAGTAAGAGAGATACGAGGATTCATATGTTGTTTGTGAATGTTTATATCTTAACATGTGAGCATCCGATCGGAGATCGAGCACATATTTTATTTGATTGACAAAAATATCATAAGAGGATCTAGAAACCTCAAGCCGCAAAAAATATATTAATTCACTAAAATCCTCGACATCAAGGAAGTTCCCCAATATGTCTTCACATTGGAAATGCAAGTTTGATCATCGCCAAAAACAATGATGGCATCCACATACACAAGAATGATGATACAAAACTAGCTCTTAGGTGACTCAAGACATTGTGATCATATTGTAATTGTGTGAATCTCTTACCGGCAAAACACCACCGAAACAATGAAACCCGACCATAGGCAACTACATGAGACCATGTGAGACCATCGACTATGAATTCAAGTCATTCTTTTGGAGTTGTGATCGCTCCCAAGTTGAATAGCTAAGCTCGGCTAAATTGTGATGTAATGTGACCACAAATTAGTCTTTTGGAGTTCACCTTGAGATGTTTATTTCACTATTGGTTTACTAACTTTTCGCATTAGCTTGTTTCACTTGATACATGGAGGGTGCGAGTGTACATTTACATTGTTTGTCTTGTCAAGAAGCCCAAACCACTCAAAAAGCTCTTGCTTAACTAATAGTGAAGTATAAAAACAATCTTACAACTCTCTTTAGGATAAGTAATTTCCCTCAAGAAATTTGGATACCATTTGAGATTATTTCAAGCTCCTAAGAAGATGAAATTCCACTTTTAAAAGTTACACCAATTTGTAAATGCAGATTGGCTATACAGTTTGAGAATTGTTAGCTTGAACCAGATGTCCCTATTTTAGACCTAATTTCACGGCGACAATAAGAAGGAACAAATTACGATAATCAAAAGCATCCCGATCAAGTTTCAGCCAACTGGCTGGTCAAATTTGTAGGTAGGATTAGCAACTTGTTCATTGAATTCACCTCCTTCTCAAGATCATCGATTCTCTCAGCAAGGGCATCCGTATCTCTCCTGTCATCTTCAGCACGGCGGGCGTCGATGCTGCTGCTGCTCTCCTCAATCAAAAGCTTGCCGGGAGGAACATCGGACGCCGGAAATGCATTGCCCGTTTGCTCCCCGTCGATCATCTTTCCGGGAGTTCTTGCAAATACGGAGGAAGCCCAGCTGCTCATTCCTCCAATGCCCTTTGTGGAGAAGGAGAAGCTGGGCCACAGTTTCTTCATTGGCTGCGACGTCCAAAATCGCTGTCCTTTGAAAATGCCCTATCATGGTGGTTCGGAGAAGAAGGCAAATCACACAGAGAGAGAATGAGGAGTCAAAAATGGGAGGAGGAGAGGGAAAGACGAGAAGCCATTCCTCTGTATTAACACTTTTTAAAAAATTTAAACTTAATTATAAAATTTATTTATAATCCTATTTACCAAGGTTCTTAGAACCGAATCGTACGTTAAATAAGAAAAAGGTTGAACTGAATTTGTTTATATGTATGTACTATTTAGTACTTACTATTATTTAAACAACTACTCAAAATATTATTTAAGTTTTAAAAAAAAAAATTCTTTTATCAACAGTAGAGAAAGAGAGAGGAGAGAGGGGGGCAGCCCCAATTTGGAGACAGGGCGTTGCGATTATGCCACGTGTCTCTTTTTATTAATAAATCCTGCTCGAAACAAAATTATTGTCCGCCGCTCTTTTTTCTTTCCCGCTCAGTTCGTTTCGTTGAAGAAGAAGGGAGCAGTACTTCGAAAGAAAGGAGGGCTTCAAAAGAGTAGAGGACTTCGAGCTAAATTTCTTGGTTCTAGTCGTTAATGACGGAGACGGCAACAGACTCGAACGAGAAGGAGAAGGTATACCCTCACATAGCTATAATTCATTTTTAATGTCATTTTTTATGAATCATGCTGCTCTTGGACTATAAATGAGGAGGAAGGCTATAAAGTATTGGGAAGAAGAAGGTGTTTGTGTTGGTATTTTAAAGGAAGCAAGAACGTAAATAGGGAAGAAGATGATCTTTGTATAATCATTTTAAAGCCTGTAATTTCTATTATATTATTGTGATCGTTTGTGATTGCAGGGGTATCATACATAATATTCATGCGATAATTTTGTGTATGCATGGATATCGCAAACGATATTCAGGGTATCAAATTTCTGTTATTTTTGTGATATTTTTTAACAATTGGATATTCTAACAGAGTTGTGCAACCTTGTGTTCATCGAGTGGATCCCCCCTAAGGTGGACCAAGACAAGGAGAATAGTTTTAGGGTTGCAGCGAGTCGGACAGGCGAGTGGGGGAGGAACTTCGCTTCTCGCGTGGGGTTGGACCATCGGTCGTAGGGGGAGGGTGAAGCGCGCAGGCTCGCACCCGCCCCAGGGTCTTGTCAAGGGAGGGCGAGTGGGGTATCCGGGCCAGCACTCGCCCTCAGCCTCAGAGAAGTAGCGAGTATCAGCCACATCAGGCACTCGCCGCCCCAGGCGATTGGTAGCCACATGAATCACTCGCCCAACAATGTTTTTACCAGAATGTGCGATTGGTAGCAACATGAACCACTCGCTCAACAATGTTTTTACCAGAATGTTCATGTTAGACTGCTAATAGCCACTATAAACAGCGGAGTTTCATTGTTGACAGACTAATTTAGGCTGCGTTTAGCAAAATCAAAAGGCAAAATTAAGCTATTGACAGACCAGGCTTAGAAATCTATAAATAGACACTTGAGGACACCTTTGGGGAGGATCGGACTTTGGCTTTCTTTCTCCTATGGTTTTCTTTGGTTGGTCCAGGATCCCTCCAAGTTGTCAAGCTCAGCTTTGGCTTGGGAGGGGCTCTCTCAGACCTTCCGGGTGTGTGGCGGGACCTCCTCGTTGTAACTCAGGATTTGTTACTGATTCTAAGTCTGTGACCTGAGGTTTGGTTCAGGATAAGTAAGTGCAAATTACACCCCCTTGGGTTTGAACACTCTCTGAGACCGGATTACGGTTTCAACATTTTTGGTGCAGTGAGCATGGATCGTAGTCGGCACAAGAAAATCTTAAGCTAGGCTTCATGGTTGGAGATGGGGAAGGATCCGGCTCGGGTAACTCGCAGCCTTCGGCGAGTGGCGTCACTGTGGGGATGTTAGAAGAATTCAAGAGGAAGGTTCTGCAGATCATACACCTAGCATTCGTCGCGAGAAACGAGTGGGTGACACCTTTAGTCCCGGTGGCCGCGGACCCATCCTTAGGCGAGAACGCCCCGGGTCAGCGACCCAGGAAGGAAGTGTCGGCGAAGAGTGGCAAGAGGGATCTTGTCGGGCGAGAGCTGTTCCCCGGTCAGGCGAGTGCTGACAGGATCAGTGTGCAAGTGGTGTGAGATGGGTCGACTTGTCCGGTAGGGGAGGGAGCCCTTTTAGCGAGTTGATCGTCTCGGCCTCAGTCCTAGAGGGATTCAGGGAACCAAAGATGACTTACTACACTAGATGAGATGATCCAATGCAGTATGTTCAGTGGTTCGAGGATGTCGTCTCAATCCGGCAGATGTCGGACGCTTTCAAGTGTCGACTTTTTGCCATCACCTTAAAGGAGAAAGTCAGAGACTGGTTCCACTAGCTTCCCATAAGCTTAATCTACTACTTTGAGGACCTGCGTCGTGAGTTCCTCTTGAAGTTCTCGACATCAAAGAAGAGGAAGAAGGGAGTAGAGTGCCTATTAATATCAAGCAAAGACCGGACGAGACGTTGGGGAGTTACGTCGATAGGTTTCAAGAGAAAATCCTTTTTTGGTCCAGGAGGTTCAAGGGTATACCCTAATGTTTGCCTCCACAATGGGTTTACTGTAAGGATTCTTTAGTATGGAGCTGAAGAGGGTGCCACCCATATCCTTTGAAGAGTTGATGGAGAGGGCGGCAAAAGAGATAGAGGGAGAGTCAGCAAACCCGCCATTTGCCAAGAAGTTGGCCAGTTGGCAAAGGATGAGGTGAACGAACAGGGAGCAAGTAGGCAGCAAGAAGCTAGGAGGAGGGAAGAGCCCAGGGGTCAGGTGAACCAGGCTCAGCATCAAGGTTGGGGGTATCGGGAGCCAAACAATCGGCTGGCCTGGAGACCCCAGGAGGGACCTGCTCAGGGGCAGGAGAGATGATTTTAAGGCGGAGAGAATTACTACAGGGGTCAGGGGCGGTTCAACCCACCGGGGTGGAGGCAGGGTCAGAGGCCGCCCCTCCCGGCGCAACAGCAAGCGATGGTGATCGCCCGAGGAAGGGGTAGGAGAAGAAAAAATGGAAGGGGAATAAGAAAGGGAGGCAGGGTGGCATTGCCATATTGTGACTTCCCTCAGGAGGAAGGTCACACGACGGCCAGCTGCCCAGATTTTTTTGAGATGAGGGGAGCCAGAGGTCAAGTTCAGCAACAGCCGCTAGTGCGGATCGAGGAAGTTCTGCCAGGAGGATAGGAGGATAGGTGCAAGGATCGGGTTGACGTAGGCGCCCGCGGTGGGATCGAGGTGATCCATGGGGGGTAAAAATTGAAGCCATATGCAAGGGCAGCTTCCAGACCATGTTCAGGAGGGGCGTCGCCTCGACCTCCAAAACCCCAACCCCGGAGGAGAAGATTACCTTCTCATCAAAAGACATGTCCGACTACGAGGACCCATTCTGTGACGCCCTGATAATCCAGACGGCGATTGAAAACTATACGGTCTCCAGGATTTGGGTTGACAATTGGAGCTCCGTGAATGTGATCTTCAAGAGGGCCTTCGAGGCAATAAAGGTGGAGGCAAGGAGGGTGTTGGCTTCGGACGGGCCGTTGTTCGGTTTTTCGAGAGAGAGGAAGGAAGTCGAAGGGGGAGTGGGAGTGGGTCTCCATGTAACGCTGGGAAGGGTGTCGAGGAAATGTCGGTTCGTCATCGTTGACGCTCCGAGCTGCTACAATGCCATATTTAGATGCCCCCTCATCAGCGCTTTCCACTGCATCCCATCGTCTTTTCATCAGTGCCTCAAGTTCAACATTGAAGGGGTTCACGTATGGGTCAGGGGGGATCCGAATGTGGCGAGGTCGTGTTATGTGACAGTCGTTAACACTATTTCTTGGTGGGCAGAGGCCGAGGATATTGGGAGAGAGATGGAGGTGCATGCAGGGCAGGGATACGATGTAGAAGCAGTTGGGGGGGGAAGTAGCGGAGGAGATGGCAGCACGGGGAGGAGTAGAGGAGATGGCGGAGGAAGAAAGAGAAGAGGAGGTTTGCGCCCATGAGGAGAGAGCAGAGAGGTTGCTGGAGAAGGGGACTAAGGTGATGGAAGTGGAAGAAGCTGAGAAGGAGGAGGTATTTGCACAGGGGGAGAGATCGAGAAGTGTGTAGGAGGAGCAGTTTTAGTTGGAAGAAGCAGAGGAGTTGATAGAGATGAAGGTTCTCACTAGGGCTGGGAAGAAAAAGAAGGTACGGGTCAGCGGTGGGCTGAGCCCCGGAGATCAAGAGACGATTCTGGAATGCATCCAGAGGAATGTCGACATCTTCGCATGGAGCGCAGCTTACATGCCAGGCATCAATACAGATGTGGCTTGTCATCGCCTAAACCTCGACCCGAAGATGCATCCCATCCGCCAGAAGAGGAGGATCGTCACCGCCATGCTGGAGGAGCCCATCCGGGAGGAGGTGGAGAAGCTTCTTAAGGCAGGTTTTGTATCGGAGATCCAGTATCTAAGTTGTGTCTCCAATGTGGTGATGGTCAAAAAAGGTGATGAGTGGTTGAGGATGCGTGTAGACTTCTCTCTTTTGAATAAATCATGTATTAAGGATTGTTATTCTCTGCCTCGAATCGGCGCGCTGATTGACTCAGCTGTCAGTTTTTTTATGAGTTTTTTTGATGCTTTTTCAGGTTATCATCAAATCAGGATGCACCCACCTGATGTCAAGGACGTCTCAGTCATTACGAGAGAAGGATGTTTCAGCTACAAGATGATGTCATTCGGATTGAAAAATGCAGGAGCAACATACCAGCGGATGATGGACTGGGTTTTTAGAGAGCAGAGGGGGAGAAACCTGGAGGTGTATGTGGATGATATCATGGTAAAGAGCAAAGATGTGAGCTCTCATTTACTAGAGTTGGAGGAAACGTTCGCTACCCTACGGAAATTCAAGATGTCACTGAACCCCTTGAAGTGTGTCTTCGGGGTAAGCAGGGGGAAGTTTCTGGGCCATCTCCTCACCCCAGCAGGGGTAAAGCTCAACCCTGACAATATGAAAGCTATAATGGAGTTGGAATCTTCGCGAAACACCATTGAGGTTCAGCGCTTGACAGGGAAGCTCGCCGGGTCGGGCAGGTTTCTCTCCCGGGCAGGGGAAAAGTACTCACCTTCTTCAAAGTACTGCGGGGGAATCAAAAGTTTGAATGGTCAAAAGAGTGTGAGGAGGCTTTTCAAGTCTTGAAGAGTCAGCTCGCCCATGCCCCACTCCTCCAAGGACCCCAAGGCGGGGGGGGACTAGATTTGTCCCTCAGAGTAGGAGCTGAGCCTGTAAGTTCTGTTCTAGTCCAGGAGGAGGGTAAGAAGCATCTGCCCATTTATTATGTCATCAGGGTCCTAAAGAAGGCAGAGCTCTGTTACCCGATCCTGGAAAAGTTGGCATTCTCCTTGGTTGTCTCAGCCAGAAAGCTCGGGCCGTATTTTTAAGCGCATTCGATCAAGGTGGTGACTGACCACACTCTTCGTAGGATCTTTGAAGAGGTGGAGCACTCAGGAAGATTGGCTAAGTGGTTCATAGAGCTAAGCGAGCTCGACATCTCCTTTGTACCCCGACTCTCGATTAAGGCGCAGGAGGTAGCCGATTTCTTGGCCGACTATGTCGTCGAAGTGGAAGGCGAAAGATCCACGCAATAGGTTGCCTGGAAAGTGCTGGTTGACGGAGCCTCTGAGAAGCATTCTTTGGGAGGCATAGTAGTATTGTTAAGCCCTCGGGGGACTTTGATAGAGCATTTCATGGCCCTGCATTTCCCGGTCACTAACAACTAGGCGGAGTATGAAGTCGTGATAGTCGGGGTACGCCTGGCCAAAGAGCTGGGTATACAGGATGTAGCGGTGTTTATGGATTCAATGGTGGTGACATCAAAAATCATAGGAGAATACGAGGTGAGGGAGTCCACCCTCATGAAGTACTTGACCAAGGTAAAGGGGCTCATCAGAGGCTTCCGAACGTTTTCTATTCAACACATCCCCCGGGAGGAAAGTGTCGCAGCTGACCGGTTGGCCAAGTTCGTAGCCCGAGCCGGCATCAAGGAGGGTGAATTGATGGAGGTGGACCAACGCCCCTTGTGGGTGGACCCCTTCGTAACTTTCTTAACCACTGGTGAACTCTTGGAGGAGATCTAGGACAAAAAACGCTTCAGACATAAGTCAGCGTATTATCTGATGCATGAAGGAGGATTATACTGGAACACCCTTTCAGGACTCCTGGCCCGGTGCATGGTGGAGGAAGAAGTCTCGAAGATCTTGGAGGAAGTACATTTCGGCGAGTGCGACAGTCACTCGGGAAGCAGAACCTTGGAGTCGAGGATGGTCCGACAAGAGTACTTCTGGTTGACCCTAGGTAAGGACGTGGTAGAATTCGAAAGAAATTGTCAAAAGTGTCAGTGTTTGCTCCGCTCCAACTCTCATTGGCCCAGATACTTAGGATCATCACGGTGCCCTGGCCCTTTACCGTTTGGGGGATGGACTTGGTTGGACCTTTTCCCCAGGCAAGTGGGCAAAGGAGGTTCCTCCTAGTCATGATCGACTACTTTTCGAAGTGGTTGGAAGTGAAGGCGCTGACCAAGGTGACCTCCCAGGTGATCCGCAACTTCGTGTGGGGAGAGATCATCTGCAGGCATGGACTTCCTCAAGCCATAGTCACTGATAACGGGTCATCGTTTGCTAATGAATAGTTTGTCAGCTTCTACACTCAGCTGGGGATAGACCTCAGGTTTGCCTCCGTCCACCACCCTCGGAGCAATGGACAAGTGGAGGCGGCAAACAAGATCATTGTGGACTTGCTAAAGAAGAAGGTGGAGAACCTGAGATGGAACTGGGTAGAACAACTTCCTTCGGTACTATGGGCCCTGAGGACTACCCCCAACACAGCCACGAGAGAGACCCCCTTCAAACTTTCTCACGGTTGCGAGGTTGTTCTACCGGTGGAGTTTGAGGTCAGGTCGCCACAGGTAGTAGCAGACGGGAAAGGAGATGAGAAATAGAGGATAGAAAATGAAGGTGGGCTATGACTCTCACTGAATCTGGTAGAGGAACTCCGCGACATGGCCGCCGCCAGGCAAGAGGAGATAAAGCGACGGATGACCTGGTACTTCGACAAGCATGTTAGAGTCAAGCAGTTCACGGAAAGGGATCTAGTCCTGAAGAAGGTAAATGTAGTAGGGAGATCAGCAGTTATGGGAAAGCTCAATCTGAATTAGGAAGGTCCATACATCGTCGAGAAAGCACTGAAGTCGGGAGGATACCTCCTCCAGAATGTGGAAGGGGAGTCCTTAAGTCACATCTGGAGTGGAGATGATCTGAAACATTTTTATCCATAAAATTGTTGTGAATAAAAAAATATTTGCTTATTGACTGTCTCTTTTTCAAATGTATTTTACTGACTAAGCAAGGTGCGCGACTTAAGAAAGTTTAGCCCCGAAAAGATCCCGCTATCCAGGCTCCCACTCGCTCGTAGGGCCGGAAGACACTCGAAGGAAGTTGGTTTAAAGTTTAGCCTGAGAAGACCTCGTTGTCCAGGCTCCCACTAGCTGGTAGGGCCAGAAGTCATTTGATGGCAGTTGGTTAAAAAATAGCCCCGAGAAGATCCCGCTGACCAGACTCCCACTAGCTGGCAGGGCCGAAAGTCACTCGATGGCAGTTGATTAAAGTTTCGCACTGAGAAGATCTCGTTGTCCAGGCTCCCACTAGTTGGCAGGACCGGAATTCACTCGGTGAAAGTTTGGTTAAGGATTAGCCCCGAGAAGATACCATTGTCTAGGCTCCCACTAGCTGGCAGGGTTGGGAGTCACACGGTGGAAGGTTGGTTAAAGATTTGCTCCGAGAAGATCCCACTGTTCAGGCTCCCACTTGCTGGCAGGGCCAGAGGTCACTCGGTGATAGTTGGTTAAAGATTAGCCCCAAGAAGATCCCAATGTCCAGGCTCCACTAGCTGGCAGGGCTGAAAGTCACTCAGTGACAGTTGGTTAAAGATTAGCCCCAAGAAGATCCCACTGACCTGCCTCCCACTAACTGGCAGAGTCGGAAGTCATTCAGTGGAAGTTGGTTAAATATTAGCCCCGAGAAGATCCCGCTGACCAGACTCCCACTAGCTGGCAAGGCTAGAAGTCACTCGGTGGCAGTTGGTTAAAGATTAGCCCCAAGAAGATCTCGCTGACCAGACTCTCACTAGCTAGCAGGGTCCGAAGTCACTCGGTGGCAGTTGGTTAAAGATTAGCCCCGAGAAGATCACGCTTACCAGACGCCCCCTAGCTGGCAGGGTCGTAGGTCACTCGGTGACAGTTGATTAAAGTTTAGCTCTGAGAAGATCCCGCTGTCTAGGCTCCCACTAGCTGACAAGACCGAAAATCACTCGATGAAAGTTTGGTTAAAGATTAGCCCCGAGAAGATCTCGTTGTCCAGGCTCCCACTAGCTGGCAGGTTCGAAAGTCACTCGGTGGTAGTTGGTTAAAGATTAGCCCCGAGAAGATCCCGCTGTCCAGGCTCCCACTAGCTAGCAGGATCGGAAGTCACTCGGTGGAAGTGGGTTAAAGTTTAGCCCCAAGATCCCATTGTCCTGACTCCAACTAGTTGGCAGGCGCGGAGGTCACTTGGGGGCAGGTAAAAGAGTTTGAAAACACTGTCTATGATATCACCAGCTAGCTGGGGGAGGAAGTCGTTTGGCTACAAGATGAGGATGGGCGAGTGGAGTCACTCCAAGTCAGGTCTCGCTACTTAGGCGCTCGCCGGCCTCTTGAAGTGCTAACATCAAATCTGCCGCTAAGTTGGAGGGCGAGTCGATCCTAACTCTTCGCTCATGCCAAGTCTCTAGGGAGGCGAGTGCAAGTGCCCACCGAATATGTGAGTGCGTCGGGTACGCAAGCCAACCTAACCATACTATGCGCTAACCTATCAAGTTTTACCTTGGAATAATCACGCCACGACAATGGCGGAGAGAGGCAAGTGCGACATGGCAAAGAATCACACGAGAAACAAAAGATAAAAATAAAAAAGATTAACAACAAGACTAGAAAGAAGTTTGTATTTAATAAAAAAACTGATTACAAGAAGACCGCCTCACGAGCGAGTGAACAAAAAGTGACAAAAGAAAAACTATTACAAGGGAAAAAAGAGAAAATATACAAGCGAGTCCCAGCCTAATCGGCTCCTCCTGACTGATCATCCTGGTCATCCTCTGTAACGTCCCAATTCGCGCTAGGCCCCTCGCACGTGTTCTGAGTCAAGAGACTCAACTCGGGCTCGGGGTGCACCGACGCGAGGTGTCAGGTGCATAGAATAAGTGTAGGGTTGGGTTCAAGGTTACCCCAACCAGTAGCCGAGATGAGGGAACTCGGCTAAGTAAAAGTCGTCGAGAATGGAGGTTGATGCTCGTCGATCGTCGAGAATGGAGGACTGATTCTCGCCGATTCGACGGGTATCGGTGGTCGATACCCGCCGGACACAGAGCTGCAAGTAGACTAAGGGAAATTCGGCGAGAATGCTCGGCGATTCCCACCGATCGTCGAGTATCGCTGAGAAATACTCAATGCAATCAACGCAGGATGTCCAGTAAAAAGGCTAAGAGAAAATCGTCGGGAATCATTGTTGATTCCCGATGAATTCGTCGAGAATGACCTGACGGTTCTCACCGATCGTCAAGAATGACCTGACGATTCTCGCCGATCGGCGAGAATGGCGACTGATTTCCGGCGAATTTTACTTGGGTGTTTTCTTCGCCCAGGCAGATTCGTCGGCTTGTACAGGCGGACTGAACCGGACTTCGGGATTCGTGCTGAATGATCCTTGGACCGGTCACTTCAAATGAAACCTAATTTGGGCGGTCCAATTAGAGAGTGACACGTGGCGGAAGGGATTTAGCCTAATATGTAATATAAAAAGGGAGTAAACCAAACCCTAGTCATCGCACCCGATTGTTCTTGCCGAGCCGTCACCGTGCATACCGACGGGAGCGGAAGAGGAGATATCGGGGGTCGCCGGAGCCGGATTCTGGAGCAAAAGCTCCGTCGTTTCCGTGGAAGAACACTGCTAACGAAGCCAAGGATGCCGCCACGAAGAATAACGCGATCCATGGCCGACAACGGAGGAAACGCCGGAAATAACGTGAGTTTCCTCCCCTCTCCGTTGGTGCTAGATCTATAGTTATTCTTAGGCGAGACATCGACTCAAACGAGTCTTGATGTGTGAGATGAAGCTTTCTAGGAAGGCCATGCTAGAGCTTGTGCTCTAAAGCTTAGTCGTCTTCAACCTCCGCTCGCTTCAAAGTGATGATAGGGGTGGTCTCGTGAAGAGGAAATGGCCTCAAGAGGGAGAATAAGGGTGGAGGAACTTCTGGTTGCGATTTGGGGGAAAATCGCTTAAGGAGGAAGATGAACGGATGCCGTTCACTTCGCTTCAAGATGCGTGCAGAATCTGTATTCTGCGCGCAGCGACCTTCTTGGCTATTTTTAAGCAAGAAGGGGGCGGATCTGGGCTTTCGACTAAACACGAAAGTTGTAGCCCTTGAAATTACCTTTCCAACGAGTGGTTGCACGTTTCCATGCGATACCTGTAGCCACGGGAAGATCCGTTTGAATCTGCTGCGGTTGGAAGTTAATGTCCAGGAATTCTGTATCCTGTACGCAGCAGACTTCGAGTTGCATTTCTGGTATGATGTGACCAGATCTGGGCTTTTGACTAAACACAAAAGTTGTAGCCCTTGAAATTACCTTTCCAACGAGTGGTGGCACGTTTTCGGGCGATACCTGTAGCCACGGGAATCCTCAGTCAAAGTTGCTGACCAGATTACATACAATTCTAGGTGATTATAATATGAACTTGGATTCGATGGAATAGACGTTGCAATTCATCTCGAGGTTGGGTGGATTCCTTTGTGTTAATCACCGAGGTAATGTGAAGATTGATGTTTGAGGATTTGAATCTCTATGCCGAGATGTGAATCAAGCCTAAGAGAATGAAAGGCTTTGTTATATTGTTAGATCACCATTATGCACATTATCTATAATATTTTGAATTCATTTGGAAGGATTTGTAATTGGTTAAAACTATGGCCAGGATGTGTAATGGATTGATGGAAGGGAATGGATAGTCCAATGCTTAGAGGGTCGTTTCCCCACGGGTAACATTGTGAAAGTTAACAAGTGTGGTGTTGACCGTCACTAATGGGAATGAGGTTAAGTTGGATAAAATCGGACGGTTGGGCTTGGTCCTCGGTGTTCACGTCCCGAGGCTCCTTCCGTATTTGATGGATGGTTGAGCTTGGTCCTCGTGCTTTCTCCGAGGCTCCTTCCATGCCACGGAATTGTGGAATTGCATGTGGTGTGAGTCGACACGCGGTGTCGTAATCCGGGTTAAGGATAGTGTGGCAGGTCTACGGGCTCGCCAATCGTCACACCGATGGGAGTTGACAGTTAGACCTTGGGCGGTTGGGCTTGGCCCTCGGTGTTCACGTCCCAGGGCTCCTTCCGTGCCAGGTGAACGGTTGGGCTTGGTCCTCGTGCTCATTTCCGAGGCTCCTTCCGTGTCATACCATAGGCCAGACAGGGGCTAGGATCTTGGTGCTTATTTACCCGAGAGAACCCGCTGAGCCGTAGTACGCATGTGAGCTCCGATGTTGTGTCCTAGCGTGGAGGCGTACGGAGGCCTATGCCAGGTAGTGTGGAGACCAGCCTAGTAGTGGAGATGCCCGCTCCACTGTCACCGTTTGGCCACGACGGTTGATGCCTGAGAGGTTAGCTACCTGCTCGAATAGTGGGAACTATAAGTCTGTGTCGACATAGCGATTGCATGTGCTTGAGCATGGGTGTGTCATTGCATTGCATACATAGCATCGCACTTCATTATATACACAAGACCCTATCATATAAGTTTGTATGGGCACTCCTATACGATGAGTTACTTGCTGCTGAACGACCCTCAACTTATATGCTTGTATGGGCATCCATATAAGTTGAGTTACTTACTGTTCTAGTTATATACTCTCTTGCTGCTGTAGTTCGTAGATTTGAAATAAGAGCTTGTTTATTATACACTGCTAATGTTGCTGCTTATAATATGTATACTCACTTCACCTGTTGTACTACTATTATTTATATATTGTACCTGTTCCTTTCTCCGCCCGGTGCCGAGGAGTCGTCGGGGGAGCGGATGTGAAACCACTTAGTCTTTTTGACTAACGGTTGCTACGTCTTCCTTTTTATGAGGAAACCACGCAGGTGGAGCAGCAGGCTATGCAGACGGACAGCCAGGCCAGGGTGACAGGGCCTGAAGGGACGGTACCGTCGCTACCGTCGCTTACCGATGTGAGTGAGAGAGAGATTTTATTGTAGCCCTCGGGGCAATTCTGTTTACGTACTCTGATATTAGAAGCTTGTTGTAGCTTCTTTATTTATGATATTATGGACATATGCTTGGTGTGGATTTGACTTTCATATTAGTATGGTTGGGTTGGCACTTATCTGTTGATATTGTTGGTAGCTGGCAGAATAGGCGTCTTGTGGTACAGGCTAGCCTGAGTGCTAGTGTTACCGCAAGGCGGCTGTTCTGGGCATAAGACCCCTCTCGTGCCGTGTCATTGTGTTCCGGGAGGGGGGTCTTACAAATGGTATCAGCTTACTACGATCCTCCAAGGCGAAAGTCACTTAACAATGGTACCACCCCCGTTTGATTGGTCAGTTTGGGGACAAGCTGACTTAGCGGAAGCAGTGGTGTGCCCATATGTAATTCACATTAAGTTGTCCATCTTTAACCTTAGATTAGCCAACCTGACCCTAAGTTTGTACCTTATGTGTAGATCCCAGCACTTGTTGAGCCGGTAAGGGGCACCCCCGCCCGTCCGTACCTACACAATTCCAACAATCAGAGCTGGGGCAGACGCTCACAGCTATTCTGGACGCCTTTAGGTCCCAATCTCAGCAGACACTTGTACAACAACAGGGTCCGGGATCTAGTTGGTTAAGCGTTTTCCGAGCTCTCTCCCCTCCCGCTTATGTTGGGACGGAGTCGGCAGTGCGTAAGGAAGAGTGGCTCGACACTATACAAGAGTTGTTGGCAGGAATAAGATGTCCAAACAACATGACGGTGACCCTTGTGGTGACACTCTTAGAGCTGCACGCCAAAGGTGGTGGAAGTCCCTCATGGGCTCCACTTTTCGTGGAAGAGTGTACACGGACATTAGTTGGAGCGAATTCTCCGAAGCCTTCTTAGAGCATTTCATCCCCTCGGCCGCTCGGGATGGCCTGAAGAGAGAGATTTTTGCAACTTAAGCAAGGGTCCATGTCGGTGACGGAGTACCAACGGGAGTTTCAGCACCTGGCTAGATTCGCTGACTCCTATGAGCTGGATGATAGAGGGTACGCCAAAAGATTTTACAAAGGCTTGCGAGACCCCCTAAGGCAAGCCTTTTGTTTATAGCGGACTCTAGTCTGGCGGAGATTATTGATATGGCGAAGAGATTGGAAGCGGACCACTTGGAAGTGGTAAGAGGCCAGCAGGGGCGTGATGGAAGCCGGCCCCAGCAACAGAAGGAGGTTTGACAATAAAAGAGGAAGAGGATATCGGAGGGGTGGCGGGCGTTTTCCCCAGAACTTTGGAGAGGAGCGCCCGGTTCCACAACCGCCAGCATTACCTCCACCTCCACAGTTTCAGCAACACGGCGGAAGGCAGGAACGGGTGTGCTTCGAATGCAACCAACCGGGCCACATTCGGCGCTACTGCCCCCAACTGTTTGGTGATGCGCCTCTTGCTTTCCCTCCAGCAGCCCCTCGGGGGCGGGGGATTGTGCGTGGTCGAGGACCACGAGGAAGAAACCCTGGACCCGCTCGAGATCAGATGTATGCCTGGACATGACTCAAGAGCGGAACCCTCAAGAGATGATTGCAGGTACGATTCGAATTGGTCATTTTGCTTTCATTAATATCCTCTAGTTGCTTGAGATATACTAGACATCTAGCTTGAGTATTATTAATGACACTTAGGCACCGTGATGGTCGGCGGGAAACCGGCTCATACGTTATTTGATACGGGTGCCTCACATTCATTCGTGTCTGAAGACTTCATCAAAGATATACACGGAGTGCAATATTTCACTGTTATTGCTCGAAGAGTACGCCTCCCAGACGGATCTGAGATGACGGCAACCGCAAAGTGCGAGTTAGAGATAGCCATTGGGGGAAAGACCTTTGATACCCCTACCACAATTTTGAGGATACTAGAGTTCGACCTCATCCTGGGTATGGCGTGGCTAGATTGGCACTATGCGAGAATCGACTGCGCGGAGAAGCGTATCTATTTGAGACATGGGGATACTGATGTAGTCTTCCAAGGTATAAATTTCGCACAACGAATCTTGTTATCCTCAATCCAGACCTTGAAAGCTCATATGAGAGGGGATGAAGTCTACATGATACGATTCGAACTAAAGGAGATGAAGTTAGAGGTGAAGGATGTGCGGGTAGCACGGGATTTCCCTGAGGTATTTCCGAGAAACTGCTAGGGTTACCCCCGCATAGAGAAGTGGATTTTCAAATTAAGCTTGTACTAGGAGCTAAGCCTGTCTCCAGGACCCCTTATCGGATGGCCCCAAAAGAACTTGCGGAGTTTAGAGTGTAATTGCAGGAGTTGGTAGAATCAGGGTTTGTTCGGCCCAGCTCGTCGCCTTGGGGAGCCCCTGTTCTATTCGTCAAGAAGAAGGATGGAACCCTGCGTTTATGTATAGACTATCGGGAACTTAACCGACTGACAGTACGGAACACCTACCCGTTACCTCGGATCAATGAGTTGTTCGACCAACTGGTGGGAGCGCATTGGTTCTCCAAGTTAGACTTGCGCTCGGGGTATTACCAATTGAGAATACAGGAGGATGATATACAGAAAACGGCTTTCAGCTCAAGGTACGGCTTATATGAGTTCACAGTGATGCCGTTTGACTCACAAACGCCCCATCGGCTTTCATGAGCTTGATGAATAAAGTGTTTGAGGCCTATTTAGATGTCTTCGTCATTGTGTTCATTGACGACATCCTAGTCTACTCGAAGACGGAGGAAGAGCATGCCAGACATTTGGCCTTAGTTCTAGAGAAGCTAAAAGAGCACGCCCTGTTTGCCAAGTTTAGCAAGTGTGAATTCTGGCTTAAGGAGGTTGCTTTCTTGGGCCATGTAATCAGTGGGGGCAGGACTAGCTGTGGATCCAGCCAAGGTGCGCGCTGTGAAGGAGTGGTCACCTTTGAAGTCGGCGGCCGATGTGAGGAGTTTTCTTGGACTTGCCGGATACTACCGCAAGTTCGTAAAAGGATTCTCCAAGATTGCCCTCCCGCTTACTTCCTTGACAAAGAAAGGAGCGCTATTTGAGTGGACACCCCAGTGTGAAGCGGCATTCCAGGAATTGAAGGATAGACTTACCTCCGCCCCATCCTTGTCCTTCCGTCTGGGAAGGAAGGATTTCAAGTCTATACGGATGCGTCTTATCAGGGGTTGGGAGCGGTGTTGATGCAGCACGGGCACGTAATTGCTTATGCTTCGAGACAATTGAAGAAGCATGAAGTCAATTACCCGGTGCATGATTTGGAGCTAGGAGCGGTGGTGTTCGCCTTGAAGGTATGGAGGCATTATCTATACGGCGTCCACTGCGAAATCTTCTCGGATCATAAAAATTTGAAGTACGTTCATACCCAGAAGGAATTGAACTTAAGACAACGGCGGTGGTTAGAGTTTCTATGCGACTATGAGTTCACCTTGAACTACCACCCCGGAAAAGCAAACTCGGTAGCCGATGCGTTGAGTAGGAAAGTACCGGCTCGAGCCCAGAATCTCGATTGATGAGCATGGAATTGGCACGGATGATCGAGGAGATGGACATCACCTTAATATTTAAGGATTCTTTGGAATATACGGAGTACCTGTCCAGCATGAGCATAGTTTGTGATATCCGGGACCGGATCCGAATGGAGCAAGGATTAGATGCGGCTTTGGCCCCGGCAATAAAGTTAATTGAAGACGGGACTACCGACGAATACACACTAAAGGACGGCATCGTTTACTTTCGCGGCCTACTCTACATTCCCAAAGGTGGCAGAATCGGGAGGATATTATGAGAGAAGCAAATTGCTCTCAATATTCCGTGCACCCAGGAATTTCAAAGATGTACGCGGCTTACGAAAGACGATGTGTTGGCCAGGGATGAAGAAAGATGTCTGGTACTTTGTCACGCATTGTGAAGCCTGCCAAAGAGTGAAGGCGGAATGTAGGAGCCCTGGTGGCCTGTTGCAGTCGTTGCCAATCCCCGAATGGAAGTTCGAGGATATATCCATGGACTTCGTACATGGGCTACCTCGCTCCCGCTCAGGGAATGATTCAGTATGGGTGATCGTTGATCGCCTGACGAAGGTTTCCCGGTTCATTCCTATGAAGAAGGAGGCTCACGTGGATGTCTTGGTACGCCTGTTTGTGGATCAATTTGTACGGTATCACGACGTACCTAAGACGATAGTTTCGGATCGTGATGGTCGTTTCACCTCCAAGGAATGGAAGGCGGTACAGACGTATTTGGGCTCACGTCTTACCTTTAGTACCGCATTTCATCCTCAGACGGACGGACAGTCTGAGCGGACCATCCGAACATTGGAAGATCTGTTGAGGTTGTGTGTGATAGATAGGGGAGAGCCGTGGGAAAGACTCTTGCCCTTGGTGGAATTCTCCTATAACAATAGCCATCAAGCTAGTATTAGCATGGCGCCCCATGAAGCCCTATATGGAAGGAGGTGTAGGACCCCCTTGTCTTGGGTGCAAGATGAAGACCCGAAGAATTTGGGAATTGAGTACATAGATGACACTAATGCGGTGGTTAGGCTAATAAGGGATCGCATGTTGGAGGCTCAGAGCCGGCAGGCGAAGTATTACAATGCAAGGCACCGTATGGTGGAATTTCAAGTGGGTGATAAGGTGTTTCTAAAAATTCGGCCGATGCATGGAGTGTCACGAGTGCGAGGAGTGAAGAAGCTCAGTCCACGGTATGTTGGGCCCTATGTCATATTGGAAAGGTTTGGCCCTTTGGCCTACCGGCTGGAGCTACCGCCCGAGCTAGAGAATCTCCACGATGTGTTCCATGTGTCGTCGCTTCGGAAGGCGCTGTTGCGGCCCGAACAATACATCCCCACAACTGATGGTACTGTGGCGTCTGACAGATCTGTGCGACTGGAGCCGGTGCGGATCGTTGATAATGAGATAAGAACCTTGCACCGCAAAAGTGTCCCCTTGGTAAAAGTGTTATGGTCTAATCATGGGAAGGAGGAATTCACATGGGAGACAATGGATTTGATGCAAAGACGCTACCCGGAGTTGTTTGCTTCAGGTAACTTTATTTAAAAACATATTTTGTTTTCTGTATGCTTTACTCCCCACGATCTCAGCTTGATTTCGGGGACGAAATCTTTTTATTTTGTTTATAGGATTTGTAACGTCCCAATTCGCGCTAGGCCCCTCGCACGTGTTCTGAGTCAAGAGACTCAACTCGGGCTCGGGGTGCACCGACGCGAGGTGTCAGGTGCATAGAATAAGTGTAGGGTTGGGTTCAAGGTTACCCCAACCAGTAGCCGAGATGAGGGAACTCGGCTAAGTAAAAGTCATCGAGAATGGAGGTTGATGCTCGTCGATCGTCGAGAATGGAGGACTGATTCTCGCCGATTCGACGGGTATCGGTGGTCGATACCCGCCGGACACAGAGCTGCAAGTAGACTAAGGGAAATTCGGCGAGAATGCTCGGCGATTCCCACCGATCGTCGAGTATCGCTGAGAAATACTCAACGCAATCAACGCAGGATTTCCAGTAAAAAGGCTAAGGGAAAATCGTCGGGAATCATTGTTGATTCCCGACGAATTCGTCGAGAATGACCTGACGGTTCTCACTGATCGTCGAGAATGACCTGACGATTCTCGCCGATCGGCGGAGAATGGCGACTGATTTTCGCCGAATTTTACTTGGGTGTTTTCTTCGCCCAGGCAGATTTGCCGGCTTGTACAGGCGGACTGAACCGGACTTCGGGATTCGTGCTGAATGATCCTTGGACCGGTCACTTCAAATGAAACCTAATTTGGGCGGTCCAATTAGAGAGTGACACGTGGCGGAAGGGATTTAGCCTAATATGTAATATAAAAGGGAGTAAACCAAACCCTAGTCATCGCACCCGATTGTTCTTGCCGAGCCGTCACCGTGCAAACCGACGGGAGCGGGAAGAGGAGATATCGGGGTCGCCGGAGCCGGATTCTGGAGCAAAAGCTCCGCCGTTTCCGTGGAAGAACACTGCTAACGAAGCCAAGGATGCCGCCATGAAGAATAACGCGATCCATGGCCGGCAACGGAGGAAACGCCGGAAATAACGTGAGTTTCCTCCCCTCTCCCTTGGTGCTAGATCTATAGTTATTCTTAGGCGAGACATCGACTCAAACGAGTCTTGATGTGTGAGATGAAGCTTTCTAGGAAGGCCATGCTAGAGCTTGTGCTCTAAAGCTTAGTCGTCTTCAACCTCCCCTCGCTTCAAAGTGATGATAGGGGTGGTCTCGTGAAGAGGAAATGGCCTCAAGAGGGAGAATAAGGGTGGAGGAACTTCTGGTTGCGATTTGGGGAAAATCGCTTAAGGAGGAAGATGAACGGATGCCGTTCACTTCGCTTCAAGATGCGTGCAGAATCTGTATTCTGCGCGCAACGACCTTCTTGGCTATTTTTAAGCAAGAAGGGGCGGATCTGGGCTTTCGACTAAACACGAAGTTGTAGCCCTTGAAATTACCTTTCCAACGAGTGGTTGCACGTTTCCATGCGATACCTGTAGTCATGGGAAGGTCCGTTTGAATCTGCTGCGGTTGGAAGTTAATGTCCAGGAATTATGTATCCTGTACGCAGCAGACTTCGAGTTGCATTTCCGGTATGATGTGACCAGATCTGGGCTTTCGACTAAACACAAAAGTTGTAGCCCTTGAAATTACCTTTCCAACGAGTGGTGGCACGGTTTTTGGGCGATACCTGTAGCCACGGGAATCCTCAGTCAAAGTTGCTGACCAGATTACATACAATTCTAGGTGATTATAATATGAACTTGGATTCGATGGAATAGACGTTGCAATTCATCTTGAGGTTGGGTGGATTCCTTTGTGTTAATCACCGAGGTAATGTGAAGATTGATGTTTGAGGATTTGAATCCCTATGCCGAGATGTGAATCAAGCCTAAGAGAATGAAAAGCTTTGTTATATTTGTTAGATCACCATTATGCACATTATCTATAATATTTTGAATTCATTTGGAAGGATTTGTAATTGGTTAAAACTATGGCCAGGATGTGTAATGGATTGATGGAAGGGAATGGATAGTCCAATGCTTAGAGGGTCGTTTCCCCACGGGTAACATTGTGAAAGTTAACAAGTGCGGTGTTGACGTCACTAATGGGAATGAGGTTAAGTTGGATAAAATCAGACGGTGGGCTTGGTCCTCGGTGTTCACGTCCCGAGGCTCCTTCCGTATTTGATGGATGGTTGAGCTTGGTCTCGTGCTTTCTCCGAGGCTCCTTCCATGCCACGGAATTGTGGAATTGCATGTGGTGTGAGTCGACACGCGGTGTCGTAATCGGGTTAAGGATAGTGTGGCAGGTCTACGGGCTCGCCAATCGTCACACCGATGGGAGTTGACAGTTAGACCTTAGGCGGTTGGGCTTGGCCTCGGTGTTTCACGTTCCGAGGCTCCTTCGTGCCAGGTGAACGGTTGGGCTTGGTCCTCATGCTCATTTTCGAGGCTCCTTCCGTGTCATACCATAGGCCAGACAGGGGCTAGGATCTTGGTGCTTATTTACCCGAGAGAACCCGCTGAGCTGTAGTACGCATGTGAGCTCCGCTGTTGTGTCCTAGCGTGGAGGCGTACGGAGGCCTATGCCAGGTAGTGTGGAGACCAGCCTAGTAGTGGAGATGCCCGCTCCACTGTCACCGTTTGGCCACGACGGTTGATGCCTGAGAGGTTAGCTACCTGCTCGAATAGTGGGAACTATAAGTCTGTGTCGACATAGCGATTGCATGTGCTTGAGCATGGGTGTGTCATTGCATTGCATACATAGCATCGCACTTCATTATATACACAAGACCCTATCGTATAAGTTTGTATGGGCACTCCTATACGATGAGTTACTTTCTGCTGAACGACCCTCAACTT
This sequence comes from Platanthera zijinensis, assembly GCA_039513925.1. Lineage (NCBI taxonomy): Eukaryota > Viridiplantae > Streptophyta > Magnoliopsida > Asparagales > Orchidaceae > Platanthera > Platanthera zijinensis. The sequence goes on along the minus strand of CM077094.1, from coordinate 147,952,618 downwards.
ATATGCTTGTATGGGCATCCATATAAGTTGAGTTACTTACTGTTCTAGTTATATACTCTCTTGCTGCTGTAGTTCGTAGATTTGAAATAAGAGCTTGTTTATTATACACTGCTAATGTTGCTGCTTATAATATGTATACTCACTTCACATGTTGTACTACTATTATTTATATATTGTACATGTTCCTTTCTCCGCCGGTGCCGAGGAGTCGCCGGGGGAGCGGATGTGAAACCACTTAGTCTTTTTGACTAACGGTTGCTACGTCTTCCTTTTTATGAGGAAACCCGCAGGTGGAGCAGCAGGCTATGCAGACGGACAACCAGGCCAGGGTGACAGGGCCTGAAGGGACGGTACCGTCGCTACCGTCGCTTACCGATGTGAGTGAGAGAGAGATTTTGTTGTAGCCCTCGGGGCAATTCTGTTTACGTACTCTGATATTAGAAGCTTGTTGTAGCTTCTTTATTTATGATATTATGGACATATGCTTGGTGTGGATTTGACTTTCATATTAGTATGGTTGGGTTAGCACTTATCTGTTGATATTGTTGGTAGCCGGCAGAATAGGCGTCTTGTGGTACAGGCTAGCCTGAGTGCTAGTGTTACCGCAAGGCGGCTGTTCTGGGCATAAGACCCCTCTCGTGCCGTGTCATTGTGTTCCGGGAGGGGGTCTTACATCCTCCACCTCATCGAAGAGTGAGTCGAATTCATCCTCCTCGCCTGGAATGGGGACGAGAATGAATAGCTCGGGGACGAGCTCCTTGGCAGTGACTTTCTCGCAGTCGGGAGTCAGCACTCGGAGATCCCGCATCATCTAGAGCATGTGGTCAGCAGCCTTGATGGAGGTGACCCTCATCATTTCATTGACCTCTGCCTCGCTGTACATCTCGGTTTTCTTCCTTAACTATTGGTCTCACCGCGAGCCAGATGGAGGACGGTCTCAATCAGGCAAGTGACCTCAGCCCTGAGTTGTTTGTTCTGTCCCTCCAGCTTGGCGACGCGCGCGCACATCCGGTCGGCGGTCTGAGCTTCCTGCAAAAATCAGAAGGTTAGAGAAAGGGTAAGGGAAATGACGTGGAGGCCTAGCCGAGTCGACACTTACCACTCCGCCGGAGTTCTCTCAAGAAGGCTTCGGCTATCTCGAGCTTCCGCTTTCAAGTCGGTCGTCGCATCTCTGTGAGAGCTCGCGCCTCCTCTTAAGCATCTGACTACTGACGGCTGAGGGAAAAAGCCGCGACGATAGCCATATGCGCAAGCTCCAGAGAGCGCATTTGAGCGAGCATGCTCTCGTGGGAGAGCTTCTGGTATGGGCATTTCGTCGTAGGGACTTTGCATCCACTCTCCCTTAGAGTCCGAAACCGATTTCGCTCCATCGCCGCTTATGGATTTCTACTCATGCTTTAGGGAAGGATCTAATATACCTATTATCAATATTTCTCCCTTCATTCCCACCTACCCACCTTTCATCTTCTCGTTCATACACATCCCATCTTATAATTATCCTATCTCTCCCCTACATCACGCTGTCTCCACATTCACATACCCTTAATTACCTATTTT